>OX451740.1:479888615-480488615 GCA_948472305.1 Vicia faba
CTAGAAGTAACCCTTAGTAGTTTATACTAGCAGTCAGCACCGTCTTGACATAAACCACGTGGAGAATCGATGAATATAAGTGTTTGATGCCTGGTTCTAAAAATATCCTTCTTATCTCACTGCTAAAAGAAAAAGAAAATTTGTGTACCAAAATATACGGGCACATACAAGAGCTGAGCAAATAATGAAGGAATCCAGTGTTGGTTAGTTCAGAGGTATCTTGTTCTGAACTCGGTAGGGCGTGCTACGGCCCGATCCCCCACAACCTCCAATTTGGATAACATATGTAGGGTTGCCACATTCATGTACCAGACCCCGTGCTAAAAGGATCAAAGTCACTAACCGGTTACTCCACTACGTGTGTGCTAAGACAAAGGGCTTAATGTGATTGCGCTAGAACGAAACCGAGTGAAACAGATACGAGGAACTCCGGGCAGAATTATAACGGAACCATTGGATAGCTCGTCTGAAATGGAAGCCTACAACTAAGCTTATTGCTTGTGTCATTAGCGTATCTTTAGTGTTTTACTCAAGTATTGGCAGAGCCGACGAGGATTTTCCGAAATTACTTTAAAAATCCAAGGTATGTCATGCTTATGCGCTTGACAAAAACTTGTCCGACCTTTCGAATGACTATTTGCTTGAGGACAAGCAAAGGTTTAAGTATGGGGGAATTTGATAACGAGAAAACATATCATATAATTACCACGCTTTTTACCGATTTTATATTTCATTAAGTCATCTAACCCCCGATTATTCCGAGATTATTTGTCTTTTTATAGGTATAACAATTGTCATCTCAAACCAATGGAAAAGGACAACATGAAGAAGGCTAGACAATAAACAAAGAGAAAAAGAACTAAAAAATAGAAAGTTTGGATTTTTGGAGTAGTGACGGTCGTCACATCCTTGTGACGGGCGTAACACCCCCCAACTTGGAGTAACGCTCGTCACACATCACTGACGAGCGTAATGCGCTACTTAAGTGCGTTACGACCGTCATCCACCTGTGACGACCGTCACGCGCGTGAAGATGGGCGTTGTGAAGAGTGGAGACGTGGGCAATGCAAGGGCAGACTCGTTCTGCTATTTTTCCTCCACCCACTAATAGTGCTCCCTATATTTTCTCCATTTCAACCTTTCCTCAAGACTTGGCAACTGATATTTTTCCTCTACTATATATATATGTGTGCAAGTGGAACGTACCAGGGGTCGTTTGAATTTTCTCAGAGCAAATTTTGTTATTCTTTTACAATTATTTCCATTTTCTTGTTTTAAGAGTTTTTTCCACGTTGCTGTAATTTTCATTCCAAGCTTTAGTTTTTAGTTTCAAGTGTTAATTCTTCATTCAAGAATTAACACGATTTATTTACTGCAATCAAGCTCAAGGATTATTGTAATACTTCAAGATTATCATAGCAACTTTGATTCCAGGTTTTTATTGCAATTAATATTTATTCGTTTTTTTAATATTATGCCAATTATTGTTATGAATTATATTTTTAATTGCATTGCTGTTAAATTTATTATGTCCGGCTAATTTATTAATACCGGTATGTGACTCTTAAGAACTGAAAGAATTCAGTGATACCTTGGCCAAAACTTTATAAAACAATTTCTGGTTTCCAATTTCCAAGATTAATTTAACTACCCTTGTCACGAGAGTGAGAGGTTAATTAACACGATTTTGCCACGAGAGTGGGAAATTAATTAAGGCAAGAACCTGCATGCGAGAGCTGGGGTTCAACCCAGATAGTGGTAATGAAACATTAATTTTTAAATACACGAGAGTGTTTTAATAAATTAATTAAACTCAAATTATTTTAAAAAAGTGTTATTAAATTTAAAGTGCATCCACTAGGTTTAGTAGCATGACTTATTTCATAAACATGAGAGTGTATGTCTCAGGTTTTTAAACAATTAGCTTTTACCGAAATACTTTATAGGCCAAGCGATTCACCGAATTCCCTAAGTCCGATTATCACATACTGGTATAACTATTACTATTATTTTTAATTAAACTGTTTCCCCAAAAAATCGAATATTCATCGCTTAGTTAAACAAACTGTAGCATTAGATCGTATGCGATTGATCCTCAGTCTCTGTGAGTTCGATAATCTTTTAAAACTAGAACGAATAAACTGTATACTTGCAGTTAGTATCCCGACAGACTTATAAAGTCCCGATCACTTCACCATTTCAGTTTTCAGCTTGTGCAGGTTGAGTTCTACAAGCTTGCTCAAGCAAGTCCAAAGCAAACTAGGCATTGGGGAAGGTAAGAGGAAGTTCAGGCAAGCACCCAAGCACCTCAGGTCTCACTGAAAAGCTCCACATTGCCTTACATAAGTTCATCTGAAACAGGTATTTGTCAACTTCCTATCTCTCTATTTAGGAATCATTAGGCTTAGGTTTGTGAATAAAAAATGTAGTACTCATAGCCCTGAAGTTGTACATATGTTCAGTTTTCATTTAAGTTAAGTGTGCTAAGAGAATTTGATTGATGAACTTCCTGAAAAAGTTAGGTTAGAAATTAGGGCCAGAGAAATTCTCTCTGGTCTTTGAGAGTTAGATTGAGTTTTTTTATATGGTTGAAATCGTGGTTTAATGCTCTACAAGTTTCATGTTTTGAGTTTTTGATTTCATGCAAAGAATAGAGAGAATAGAACTGGAGTTACAGGGCGTGCGTTTTCTGTTCAAAGGTTGAAGATGAAGTTCAGTGGGCTGGGCCTTGGCCTGGCATGCTTTTTGCACCTCCAGTTTGCTGATTGCACCCCCCTGGCCCATTTCTTTATATTTTTGCATTTTTCTATTTATTTTTCATTTATGATTTTGTTCTATTTTTTCTAAACATAAAAACTTACCAAAAAATATTTTTATAAATTTTCACATTTATTTTTATATTTTATTTTATTTTTCTAACATGAAAATGATTATTAATTAGTATATACTTTTATTTCTCTTTAATAAAAACTTGAAAATAATAAATAAAAAATATTATATTTTTATTATTATTATTTACATACTTAAATAATATTTTTCTAATATATTTTCATTTTTTGACCATTTGTACATATTTCATTATTTTAATTTTATTGCATATAAACAATATAATTAATATATATACTTTTCTTAAAGAAAATTAGGTTTTTTACCCTTGACAAAAATAATTTTTTATTTCTATTTTTTTTAATACATTAAATATTATATTTTCACATACATAAAAATAAACAAAAACATTCTCTTTGCATATTCATAATATTTTGCATATTTATATTTTGTTGCTTATTTAAATATTGTTTATTTATTGTTTAATGCAAAAAATTCAATTTGGATGTAATAGTAAATATTAGGGTTTTATTTTCTTGCAAATATTCCCCATTTAAAATTGTATCCCCCCCATATCAATGTTGTAATAGTCGTAGATTTATTTTACGCACTTTATGCTTTCAAATATGCCATGATAGAGATTAGGGTTTGTATGCAAATGTCCAAAATCAAAACAAATAGCTAGACCTAATACAAGACCTAAATGCATGAAAATGACAAACACAATGCACACATGCACCCCTAGGGTTTCATCCACTTGTTGCCTTTAAAATGGCCATGATATGCATGTTGAGTATCTTGGAAAAAAAACAAAACAAAAGATCATAGTCCCTCGATGACGCTATCTTAGTTGCCTATACAAAATGATCTAGTCCCTCAAAAATTTGCTAAAGATACTTAGCACTATTGCTATCATGGTCAATACGATGACCCACGCCTGTCCCGTTTAACATCCAAATACAAGGTTGTTTACCAAATGCAATGGTAAAGCAACAATGTAAAAGGGTTGAAATGTGTAGGAAAGATCTTTGAGTAGATATGGTAGACAACTCTTAGTTACTTGATCAAAACTTGCAAAAACATCATTGCTATTTTCAAACATACCTCACAACACAATTTCAAAATGTTTCCCAAAACAAACTTTCAAACATTGAAAAATCTTTTCAAAAGACAATACACCTTTGTATATATTCAAACAAGAATCATTACAAAGGTTTCCACAGCGATGGCCTCTTTTCAAAACATTTTCAAAACCACACACAAAGCACCATATCAAACAATTGAAAAGCAAAAGCAAGTGATCTAAACAAGTAACTAAGAGCCCATGGATAACCATGGATGAAAAGGGTGCTTGCACCTTCCCTTTTCATAATCTACCCCCCGAACCCAAGAAAACATCTCAAAGGTCTTTCCTGTGCTTTTTGACCTTTCCTTTGGATAAAATAAAAAGTCGGTGGCGACTCTTTTCTAAACTGAAACATTTGCGAACACAAACGCAAAACCTCAAGTCAGTTCTCCCACCGTATCACAGCTAACAACTTTAAACACGCCTAATATGAGTTTATAGGGGATGCTTGTACATAAAGAACAAACCCAAAGCTCAAGGAGAGTGTACTTTGTGATTAAAGTCACTTTTCCAGAATGGAAGTGTGAACTTTCTTCCTTAAATGGCAAGATGTATTGGACAAAGCTTAAATCAAGTGGTTCATAGCTCAAAAGCTCGTGTAATCTTCTGATTAAAGATAGATACACATGTTAAAGGGCCTGGAAAGTGGAATTATGTAGCATTATCTGGAGTTAGATCAGATGTTCATTGTGAAACTGAATTATAATTTAAGAATGAATGTCCAACTTCTGATCTTTGATTCTTCCTGCTCCAGCATGATCTGAAGGAGTTCTCAGACTTTTTAGAAAGCTTGTAACATTCTATGTAATCCTTCTTTGAATCACTTTTGCAAACTCTTACTGTAATTATGTGAAACTTGGCCCATAAGTTCTGTCAAAGTTTTGACTTTAAAATACACATAATTTTACCAAGTGTTTTAATTTTATGGGCGTCTTCATGGATTTATAACTTAAGATCCCAACATTTCTAGCAGAAGTTATGCTCTACAATGTTTTAAATCTCATCGAGGTTTACATCTTTCATGTTGGAAGTTTTTCTTGAATCATCTTGCATCATGGTGAAAATCTGGCGCCAAGTTATGAAATTATCTTAAAGTTCTTAACACTTAGAAAAATTTCTAAGTGTTTAGAACTTTGACTTTTTTCAAAGTAAATTTGATTTTTGATTTTTGATTTATTGATGAATAATCTTCATATTTTAACATTTCTTTATAAAATATGATTTTTGAAACTTGATTTTGATCAAAAGGTCAAAGTTTTACTTTTCAATATACAATTGACTTTTTGCCAAATACAGTTAATATTAGGTCAACTGATCAATTAACTGAGTAAAAATGTGATCCAAAGCCTGAAACTTGACATGAGCAATCTTGGGAGTCCAAAATGATCCATGAAAATCATATGAAGCAATAAAAGTCTAGTTCTCCTCGTACAAACTCAAACCTTAACTTGAGCCATCAGTGTTGAAGAAGTGTCTTGAGCTGATCAGTCTTTTGTGTAATTTTGAGCAATTGAGAATCTTGTGAGAAATTTATTGAGAAATGAAAGGGAAAATTTTTGGGTACAACAACTGCCACTGTTCAATCTTCTTAAACCTGAAGAGTTAGATTGGCAAGTCCTCTATTCGTGACTTGAAGGTGAAAGATGATTGAACACTAGAGTGCCCAGAAATTTGCACTTGATGATGTGTTGAATTGGGAATGGGCTTATAGATGCCATTTAGAGAGATGATGGAGAGTTGTCGGAGATAGGCTTATAGATGCCATCTAAAGGTGATTGTTGATAGAAATTAAACCAAGTCTAAGTTTGACTGTAACTGGGAAAAGCGTCAGAATAAATCTTTGGTTGATTTAATTCTGAATGCCATGCTGGAATGGACCCATGTTGATTCGTGTTTGGAAAGTCATGAGAAGGAACCTGGGTAAGGTTGATGAGTCCGTGTGAAATTGAAAAGGAATCTGTGTAAGATATCTTTATGACGAGCCCTGGTGAAGCTGCATCTGGGTAGGGTTGCTTCAGGATGAGTTCGTATAAAAATTCATCTGGAAATGAGAAGGAACCTGGGTAGGGTTGCTTCAGGATGGGAAGGAATCCATGTAAGATAGCTTCATGATGAGCCCCTGTAGAGCTGCATTTGGAAATTGGAAGGAACCTGGGTAGGGTTGCTTCAGGATGGGAAGGAATCCATGCAAGATAGCTTCATGGTGAGCCCGTGTAAAGATGTATTTGGTCACGTAGGTAGTTGCTCTGTCTTGCTTCAGAAACTAATCTTGGACTTGTTGAAAATTGATGATGATAGCTATCTGTTGATTGATCTTTCCTGGAAAGGTAAAGAGTTAGCTGCATGCAATGTCATGATGTATGAAATGCATGGCGTAATGATGTTCTCAAAATAAATGAGATTGTGCTATATGCGTTTCATGTGCTATGAATGTTGTTAAAATGTATCTTTGTCTTGGAAAATAAATCCTTGACAAATGCTGGGGAGTTTTGGGAAACTGAATCCCGGACTGCTGTTGGGGATGAAGAGTATGCTCCTCTTCAGGCCCTGTTTTAGGATGTTTTCGCTGGGGATTCTTGTTCTATTGTTTGAGGAGAAATCCGTCGTGGGACGTTGATTTTTGCTTGAGGGAAACTCTGGAGAGTGTTAATTCCTGCTTGGGGAAAAGAGTTTAGGAGTTTTAGTTGTTCGTTGCTCTACTGGCGAGTTATCTCTTGAAGGTTATCTATTATCTAGTCGGATTCCAGGTTTCGCACCAACTTTCTAGGGATAATGAAGTTAATTATTATCTGGCCGGGTTCCAGGCTTTATAGTAACTTACTGGGGGTTGTAGAAAATTCTACTGGGGAAGAGGAGTTTTACTAGTTATTTTGTAGGAATTAAACTGCTATCTGGTCGGGTCCAGGCTTCATAAATTTTGAACTTGAGGTTAACTGGTATCTGGTCGAGTCCAGGTTTTAGTAACTTGAATTGTTAATTGGTCCGGTCTAGGTTTCGGCAATTTGGAGAAGTTGAATATTATCTGGTCGGGTCCAGGCTTAAAATTGAGATTAATTGTTATCTGGTCGGGTCCAGGTTTCAGAAACTCAAACTGTTATCTGGTCGGGTCCAGGCTTAAAATTGAGATTAACTGTTATATGGTCGGGTCCAGGTTTCAGAAACTCAAACTGTTATCTGGTCAGGTCCAGGTTTCAACAACTTAAACTGTTATCCGGTCAGGTCCAGGTTTCAGCAATGATTTGAGTAAGTTAAACTATTATCTGGTCGGGTCCAGGCTTTAGTAACTTAAAATTGAGATTAACTGTTATCTAGTTGGGTCCAGGTTTCAGCAATGATTTGAGGAAGTTAAACTATTATCTGGTCGGGTCCAGGCTTTAGTAACTTAAAATTGAGATTAATTGTTATCTGGTCGGGTCCAGGTTTAAGCAATTTGAAAGTAGGATGAAGTTAAACTGGTATCTGGTCGGGTCCAGGCTTTAAAGTAATATACTTGGATAGGAATGAAGTTGAACTAACATTCGTTCGGGTCCAGGCTTCGCAGTAACCTTCAGAGATAGTGACGACTCCGTTGGCGACTGTTATACCCCAATTATCCCCCTAAGATCCCTCATCATACTTTGTACATTTCACACATAGCATTGGTCTCATGGTTATAAGATCGAAGAGCTTTGGCATTAGGGTTTCTCTCTCTGAATGGAGGCTTTCGTATTGCTCAAAATTGATTCAACTGGCGCTCTCATTTTTCTTGGTATGAGATTAGGGTTTTGGATCTCAAGCAGCATAGACACCTTCACTATCAGGTTTCCTCAAGATACAAATTTTTCTTCATCAAGGTTCTTTCAAGGAACAAAGGTATTAGGGTTTAACTCAGCTAGAGGATCAGGATTTCTCTTTATGTTGTTTGAGCTTGGTGGTGATTCTTCTATGGATATTTATTGGATTAAAGTCTCACTTCAAGGCTACATTGAGCGCTACTCTTCCCTTACTGAAAGATTGCTTTGAGTTTTATCAAGTTTAGATATGTACCGTTGGGTAAGCTATGGGTTAGGAGCTCATTCAGCTCATTTCATCAAATGGAAGTTGGTCGCTTCAAATGCAAGATGACTCGAATCTATGGATTTAAGTGAGATTCATGTACATAACTCCATTAGGTCATCTAACACACCGTCCATTCATTAATCAATAAAATGTGGCATGTGATCAAAGGTTTCGAAGAATTAGGGTTTCTTTAAGGCTCTAAGGCTCTTATCTTTATCCAAGAGGTTCAATCTGCTTCTTCAACAAGCAGGGAAAGATGCTAGGGTTTTAACTTGTTCTGGTAAGGATGCTAGGTGTGATACGGTGTGAGAACTGACTTGAAGGTTTTGCATTTTATCGCAAATGTCGCGGTTAGCAAGAGTCGCCACCGACTTTTCTTTTATCCAAAAGGAAAGGTAAAAAAGCACAGGAAAGACATTTGAGACGTTTTATTGAGTTCGAGGGGTAGATTATGAAAAGGGAAGGTATTATCACCCTTTTCATCCATGGTTTTCCATGGGCTCTTAGTTACTTGCTTAGATCACTTGCTTTTGTTTGTTTGAAATTGTGTTTGGTGTGGTTTTGAAAGTATTTTGTAAAAGAGGCCATTCGTTTAGGCAATCTTTGTAATGATTCTCGTTCGTAAGAATGTATACAAAGATGTTTGTCTTTTGAAAATGTTTTCAATGTTTGTAAGATGTTTTGAAATGTGTGTGTTTGTTTTAAAAATAGCAAGGATTTGTTGTTTGAAAGGGAGCAAGTAACTAGAAGCTATCTACCTACTCAAATGTCTTTCTTATGCATTTTCTATTCTTTTGACATTGTTGTCTTACCATTGATTTGGTAAGCAACCCTATCTTTGGATGTAAACGGGACGGGCGTGGGTCATCGTATAACCATGATAACAATGTTGCCAAGTATCTTAGCATTTTTGAGGGACCAAGATCATTTTATTTAGGCAACTTTTGAATAGCGTCATCAAGGGGCTATGATCTTATATTTGTTTTGTTTTGCCAAGATACTTCGCATGCGTAACATGGCCATTTTATTTTAGGCAACCAAGTGGGAGAAACCCTAAGGGTGCTTGTGTGCAAAATGTATCATTTTCATGATTTTGATTTTGTCTTGTATTTAGGGTTTTCTATTTTGTTTTGTTCTTGTCATGCAAACCCTAATTACTAATCATGGTATATAAAGCGATAAATTGCGTAATGTAAATATACTAAGCTATTACAACTATTTTATGGGAGGGGGAAATACAAGTTTGAATGGGGATTCGCACAAATATAAAGCTAAATATATTATTACAACCAAATCGAATTTGCGCGAATTAAATAAATATAATACAAATATTTAAAATGCAATGCAATGTTCATGTTAGAAAAATGTTTTTATGTCTTGTTTTTCTATAAGAAAAATATTTAATTTAAACCTAAAAAAGGAAAAAAAATAATATTTAATTTTGAAAGGGAATTAAACCCTAGCTTTTTATTCAAAAGAGAATAATGTTCTATATTATTATTTTGTACATTTTTTGTATAAAAAATAAAAAATAATATTGTATATGAATATTAAAAATTAAATATGTGCATAAAATAAGTATTTATAAGTATAAAACATATAATAAAAATATTAAGTATTTTTAATTAAATTTGTAAGTTTATTAGGAAAATAAATTCTATTCTATCAAAATAAATTAGTTTCTATGTGTGAAAATAATAAAAAAATAAAATAAAAGTGTGAAAATAAATCAATCCTTTTTTATGATTTTTTATCATTCAGAAAAATAAACAAAAGTATTAAATATAAAAATATGAAAAAAAATATAAAAATATAAAATAGTTAGTCAGGAGGGTGCAATAGCAAGTCGGGGGGGGGGGGGGGGGGGGGGGTATTTAGCAAAAACAAAAAAGGCCAAGCTACAAAAATCCCATAAGCCATCGTCCCTGTCCTTCGTTCATCTTCTTCACACCATTCCAGTTCAAACCTGTATCTTCCTCATGCTTGCATAAAAATGAAAACTCATAACATGAAAAATGTGGCATTTAAGCTCACGATTCCAACCATATAAATTATGTAACCTAACTATCAAAGATCAGAGAGAATTTTAGAATCCCTAAATCGTGACCTAAAAATTTCAGAGATTTCAAGCTTCAAATTCTCTTAGCACAAGTAATATAAATGCAACGTAAGGATATGTACAACTTCGTTATGATGAGAACTACATTTTTTCTTCACAAATCGTGGCTTGAGGTTGCCTGTATAAAGAGATAGAGTTTAAGAAAATACCTCCTTCAGCTGGAATCGTGTATGGCAATGTAGGGACTTTAATGGAGGCCTGATGATTGCCTGAGCTTCCTTGAGCTTCCCTGAATCTATTCCAACCCTTAGCTTGCTCTGAGGATGGCTGGAACTCCCTGACCAAGTCCAACTGCAAGCTTCCAAGTTGAAAATGGCAGATGGTGAAACAGAGGTTACAGAACCACGGTGATGGCTTCGATTGACTAGGTATCAAGTGTATAAGATGTTTGAATCAGTTAGACACAAAACGCACGAGCCAAATGAGAGTTGGCTGAGTTTTTGCAGAAATTGTGTGCTTGGGCAGATTTTTAGTGTTTTTCAGTTTGAGAGAGTTCTAGGTTCAAGCCAAGCGTGTAATGCTTTGTACAATGTTTTCATATTAGTATAAAAGTGATCCCAAGTCAGCTTCCTACTAGCTGTGCAAGCTTTAGCCCTTTTGCAACTTTTCTTGTACTTGAAGTAAAGTTGACAAGACCAATCTCACATGCTTGTACCAGCTTGCTTTAGGGATGATATGAATTTGTACAAATTGCTTGAGAGCTGTGTAGTTTTCTTGTATCAAGGGGACAAGTCCAATGCTCCAATTTGACAAAGTTGCAAAAGTGCATCTTTATGAAAATGACAATAAAGCCTTTTTGCCCAAAATGGAATTACAACTTGTGTAAAGTTTCAAAAGCAAGGATAAAGGCTTTGTCAACTGAGTATGCATTTAATTAAGGAGTGTATAGCAAGCTTAGGACCTGTAAAGCAAGAAACAATCAGCATAGGTTTGGTTTGCAACTTGATTCTATGTGAAAATGGCTTGAACAAAAAGTGAGAAAATGCCAACTTCCTCTCTTCGATTCTCCCTACTCAAAAATGATCTTGGAGATTTCTTGGACATTTTGGAAAGATTGAAATGTGCTCTATAATCCATATTTGAAATTAATTTTGAGATACCTCTTGGAACTAGGTGAAAAGTTGCCATGAAGTTGGGTCCAAAACCTGCCTAAATTAGGGCAAAATTTCACTAAGTTATTTAGTTCATGAGCATGTATTCACAAATTTATAAATTGAGATCCAAGCATCTTTATGGAAAAGTTTGTGAGGAAAAGTTGTATATTTCATGGAGGACTACAACTTTCATGTTGGTAACTTTTCTTGAATCAAAATGCATCATGGTGAAAAAGTGGTGAAAAGTTGAGAAAAAATAAGAATTTTTATACTTAGAAAAAATTCTAAGTTATGAAAATTTTCAAATTAAAACCCTAATTTTCAAATTTGGTTTTCTTGGTGAACAAGTTTCATATTTTGACATATCTTTATGAATTATGACTCTTGGTACTTGATTTTGACCAAAAAGTCAAAGTTTGACTTTTCAGTGTACAATTGACTTTTGATCAGTTGACTGCAAATTTCATCTGTCAATCCAATGAACTTGAGATCTTTTGAACCATGTAATTATGTCAAGATAATGCCAATTAACCCTTGAAATCATACTTGAACTCAATTGGTCATTGGCTAGGTTAAAAATCAGAAATTGCCCTTTCTCAGTCAAAACCCTAATTTTGACCATTTTGCCCTTTTGATGATTTGATCAAATTTCTTGAGGAGTTGTGATCCAAACTTGATCAAATGGTACATATGAGTCTAAAATGTTGATGTGGATCAAAAATTAAGAAGTTTGACTGTAAATTGGCTATGGTTGACTTTTTCCCCAATACAACTGATTTTTAGGTCAATTGTCCAATTGATTGATCAAAAATGTGGTTCAAGGCTTGAAACTTAGCATGAGCAATCTTAGGGGTACAAAATGATGTATGAAAGTCAAATGAATCATTGGTGGTCCAAAGATCCTTGTGCAAACTCAAACCCTAATTTTGGGTTATCAATGCAAGATGAGATGTCTTGAGCTGTCCAAACCCTAATCTTGTCTTGAGTCCAAGAAGTTTTGTGAGAAAAGTCTTGATAAATGAGAGGGAAAATTTTGGGGTACAACACTAGGGTTTTTAACTTGTTATGCTTCATCAATAATTCAATTGTAAGCTAAGGTTTTGGTTCCCTCCATCACCTCAAGCTACCTTGATTATCAAATTTCATCAAAAGCAAGTGAACTAGAGTTTGTTACTCATCATATTTGAGTTTGTTGTTGTTCAACAATTGAGATTCATTGATTTTGATGTTAAGGTATCCTACTATGCTCCAAGTCCTACCTTTATCCATGGATTCAAGGAATTGGCTATTTTGTTACTCATCAAGTCTAGATATAGTGGAATTGGATTGCGAAATGCAAGCCATGGTGCAAGAGATGAGTTTGTGGATTCATTGTAATAAAGGCATCATTATTCTTTTGCATACTTGTTGCTTGTCGTGAAAGTTTGCTTAAGACTGGAAAATTGAATTGAATATAGGGCTTCATCGGAGGTTGTTTTAAAAGAAGGTTTTCTCGTCAGCATATTAAATCGCCTCCTCATTAGTGTGCATTCATGGAAAGGAGATTAGGGTTTCAGTTTGTTGCTCAAGTTCGTTGGTTCATCAATTGAAGAATTGGACTTAAGGGATTCGTTTCTTATACTTCAAGACGTATTTGTCTTCGAGGCAGTATGTTGAGGCACCATTTTAAAAGACTTTGTCAAGTCAATATATTTTGTGGATTGAATTACAAGAATGAAACACGATATAAAAGGTGAAGTTATAGATTGATTTTGATCAAGACAATTTTGTTCTCTTTATTGTTTTATGTCACTTGGAAATACAAGTTAAGTGGGATTAGTAAAGTAAAATTGATTTGTCCATTGAGAAATGAAAGGGAATTCATTCATTCGAGTGATTCCGTGAATTCAATCTATGCAAGGGGATAAGTTTGGATCTAATTCATGATTTAATTTGGAAATGATATTAATGTTAATTTCGTAGGATTCAAGTAACAAAGGCAATGGCCATCATTTCTCTCAAGGAAAAGTTCATCATCAAGAATTCGTGCCCATTATATTCAAAAGAAAGACTAAATATTCAAAGAGGTTTCTATTACAAGTTACTATTTCCAAAGTCTATTACAAGATGTATCCAAAGTACATTCTAAGGGCTATTACAAATAGTGATGTAATGTTTTGGGAACATGTGGAAGTTGTCTCCATGCTTGCAATTATCTTTGCTCCAAGCTTCCACGTTTCCAAGAGGCACCGCTATTGTCGTTGGAACCAAGTTGCACCGTATTTTCAAGCTCCGCATATTGATCACAGTAAAACCATAAATCCAGTCAGCATTCATGTGGCCTTGCAATTTACAATTAAAGCTTACAATGAGTTAACCAAAACTTGCATAAACCTGTTCAAGTAAAATCCAGCGTGCGAAATGAAAACCTATCCCTAACTGCCTTTTTCTAACCCCAGCCAATCTCTAAACTGAAATTGCAAACACAACCTGCATTTAAAAGAACAAATCCAGTTGAAATTTCCAGTAGAAAAGGAGAGTTAAGATTCATCCATGATAACTAACCTTTAGTTTCAAGTTCCCTACCCAAAACAGAAATAACAGCAGATGCTTAACAGAGTTGCAGCTTCAGACAACCCTCAATTTGTACAAACTCTCTGCACTTCCAGTTGTTAATAATAGAAGTACTAAACCAGAAAACAGATATAACCGAAAATAACAACTTCCAAAACAGATTAACTTCTGGTTAACAGAAAAACTGAGAATAACAAACCTCTAACCAACTTCTAACCAACCCTCTAACTGCCATAACAAACTATAACAAACCTGTAACCAACTTCCTAACAACTATATAACAGAAAACTAATTGCACAAAGCAGGGACAATTCATTCAACACACCAGAAAAGTGATAGAAAAGTTTTAGAATACTCACCTTTCAACTCTCTCTCTATGCAATTCCTCTGCAAATCCTTCATCATCTTGACATCTTCTCAGAGCCTTCAATCATCACCATTCTCCTTACAGCTTCAGCCTTCAACAACATCTCCAATCACCTTCATCATTCAACGAAAAACAACTTCCACTTCATCCCTTCCACCATCATTCTCAACCTCGCTGTCTCTGCATAATCTCCAAAAATCACCACATAAAACACCAGTTTTTATTCTTTCTTAAAACACTTCTAACCCTCTATGCACGATTCCTGACACCACTGTTGTTCAATCTTGCACCATAATTGTATCAACCTTCATCAGCCGCTTCATCACTGAATCTTCAATGATCAGTCATCATGAATTTTCATCCGTGCTTCATCATAATAATGCACAGTTTCTGCATTCTTCATCGCAAATCGCACAACAACAACTTCACGGTGATTCCTCTTCCATCTTCAATCTTCATCTGCTTCCTTCGTCGTCACCGTCATTCAGTCATTGAACAAGCTTAGTCTCAACCAACTCGCATGCACACGATCAACAACAACAAGCTTAACAGCATCACGAACTTGAAAGCGCACAGAAATAAGAAACAGAGAAGAGATGGCGTGCGAACAAGAAGGCAAGCATGGGAAATTTCGTACCCATGGAACCTCTTCTCCAATTTTCTCTTTTTCATTTTCGATATCATTGCAAGTAGATTGATAACGATAGAGCTTTAAGGATGAATCGACGAACGTATTGGCTAGGGCGTTGCAGTCACATGATGGAGGGAATTTGTTTGAATCGGTCATGGATGAGAGATAGAGGTGGTGGCCTTGATGTCATCGCGGCGGTGTTGAGGTGAAGGAGAAGCCGCACCGCGGTTATATGAAGAAGAGAAGAAGCATTATGTTCTTCGTAAAAAACTCAAGAGTCAACCATTCTCAACCCTAACCTGATGGATTAGGGATTTGTTTTGTTGGAAGTGGACGAGATTGAATCTCCCATTAAGGCCCAAAGACTTTTTCGGGTAAATATTTTTGGAAGCTAGTATATCTTACACATAAAAAAAACTGATTATGGACCGAGACACACCATTCCCAGAGCCCATTGATGCATTTCTGGAAACAAAAGCTGATCAACAAAAATTTCCTTTTGGACCCTACTGATTGGGCCTGCACCTGGCCTTGCTTCTACATACTTCCTGGGCTTAGAAATGCACCCCCTCTGTTTCTACTATACTTTTACCTTTCCATGTTTTTGATTTTAGCTTCATTTTTCCATGATTTTAATGATGAAAATGATACAAAAATAATAGAATATTTTAGAACCCTTTGAGGTCTCTCTTTAGAATTTTCCTTAAAGTTTTCTATTATTTTCATGTTTGATAATCATTCTTATTATCACTATCTTGCTAAGATTTTATGATAGAATATTGATGTAACTTTCGCAAAGTGGAATGCTTGGAGGTTAGTTCTTTGATCACTCGTATGAAGCAGCTTCTGTAGAGTTTTCTTATCACTTGCATGGTTTTGAAGAGGCAATTGACCTTCTCTGTTAGCTTTTGGTAGAGTTTTTTTATTGCTTGCATCATTTTGAAGAGGCAACAAACCTTCTCCATTCGGTATCATCACAACTTTATTTTATTATTCATTTCCATACTTTACCGCTTTTCTAGATACCATGAGAAGTAAGAAATAAAGAGCGTGCGCTTGAAGTCGTTGTTTAAAGACCTGTAGCAGGCATTCCGCACTTCATTTTCTATATGTGTTGTGCTTGTGTTTGTTTACTTTCTCGTTGATCGATGAGTCACTCAATTTAGAAATTGAGATCACGACTTCGCTCTCAGTGCATGCTCCCTATAGGATTTTATCGCTTTCCTTTATTTCTTGTTGACCGATGAGTCACTCAATTTAGAAATTAAGATCACGACTTCGCTCTCATTGCATGTTCCCTATAGGATAGTTTTGTTAGACTTTATTTAGCATGCTAACCTAGATAGGATCTCTTCAGGTGTGCTCTCTTGAGTTTACTGGCTTGCCTGCTTTATCCTTGTACATACCATGTTCCCTTAGGATGCGCTTGCTCCATTCGGATGCGAGTTAGACCTTAGGTTGAAAACCATGCATGCTAACTTAGATAGGATCCCTCATTGTATGATAACATTAGGTTAGAGATAGGTTAGTCTCCCTTAGATATTTTCTTCCCATTTTTGTATAATAGCATTTAAAACTAAAACTTCTTTTTCTTGGCAAATGTATAAAAAATGCTAAGTATATAAAAAATTCTTTTCATGGTAAAAAATACCAACCAATTCATTTCTTTTCGCCATTCGGCTTTTCTCTTCTAAGAGCAGGTTAGCTCCTTCCCACTACAGGTCATAAGTCTCCAAAGGTCGAGCAGCGGTGGAATGATCGAATGCAACATTGTTCATTTAAAAATATAAACAAACAAAACATATGAGCCGAACTACGGTAGCTCTGATTCCTCAAAAAGGATACATAGGCATTAGGGTAGGGCCCAAGAGAGTACAACTTTATTTTCCCTACATTCTTTCTCTTTTCTTTGCATGCATTCTCTCTTAGTTTATAACCATTAAGCATTAGATTGAACACACCCTTTGATTAGAATAACGAGAGTGGATCCCGTAGAGTACTATGGACGTGTGGGGTGCTAATACCTTCCCCTCGCGTAATCGACTCTCTTACCCAATCTCTCGGTCGCAAGACCTTGATTTCCCCCTTTAGGTTTTTATTCGATGATTTTCCTTTCCCTTTCATATGGGATAAATAAATACTCGGTGGCGACTTCGTTGATTTTACCGCTACAGAAAAATGGCGAATTCATTGGGGAAGCATGTCGACCAATTGCTGGTCCATCCCGTGAGTCAATCCTGGCTCTTGTTTTTCTTTTCTTAGGGTGTTTATCAATATGCTTTTATGGATTATTCATTTTGTATATGTTTGAGCATATTTTTACATTGCATCATTATTGTTATTTGTTATATTGTTGTTGTGTTGGTTTCTCTGTTTCTTTGATGGGTGGGATGTTACTATGAGGTAAAAGGCCCAATACCCAGGCCAAGTGGAAACCACAAGAATCCTAGGAATAGAGTGAAACATGAACGGCTAGTTGACTTATGTTTCACTATGCCGCCATGTCGTCCATGCTCAGATGAGGTACAAATGAGGGGCTATTGTTTTCACGTAGGTGATATGTCGATAGTTTTTCAGGAGTACCCTCGATTCTGAGTTACCATTGACCTTACCATGACCTAGTCTTTACCCGTGAGTGGGGAGGGAATGATCTTTACAGGTACAGATGGTGACTATACATGTTTCGTTGGTGACTCTGATTATATTGATGACGTTGATCCTTGGTTGAATTGGTCCGAACCTTTGATCGTGTTACATATAAAAATGGTTCTGTTATCAGTTCAGCAGCTATCCAGCATTGCAGAAGCTTTGATCCTGCATTGTTTGCATACATAGCATGTTAATATAATTATCAGCATACATGTTTTTTTCCAAACATTACTTCCTTGATTCCAATTGTTAAGACAAAAAATAAACATAAAAAAAATTATATATAATAAATATATGAAAAAATATATAATAATATTGTGGCTTAATAACTGGAATCAAAGCGTAGAAACTTTTGGAAACAAAAGCATGACATTTGCATTACATATCATGTATCATGTCACATTTGACTATGCATCTCATGAGTTCCACAGAAGTCCTACTCAAGGTCCTTTGGTCTTCAGAATCAAGTTGTCTCATTAGTACAACACTCAGGCTAAGGGAGGATGGAAAGCATTAAGCAAGAGATCTTTGAACTCCACAAAGAGGTAACTACTTTGAAGGCTGATATGGAATATCTAACTGCCTTGGTTAAAAATTTGGTTGCCGCCCAAGTCAATCCTTCTAGGAAGGAAGAAGAGATGGAAAAAGTCTTCACAAAAACTCTAAAATCATTCTTTCATAAGAAGGTGATAGTCAACGCACCCGGTGAGTTCCCAGAAAAGGCGAATGTGAGAGTACTTCTAGAAGAGGATGTCTGAAAGGAATGTTTGTGATACGGTATCCAGAACCGGGACGTGGTTTCCCTATTCCGTTAAGGATTTTTTGCTGGTTTGTGTTTTGCGTTTGTTTTTGCAAAATGTCGCGGTAAGCAAGAGTCGCCACCGTCTTTTATTTTATCCAACAAGGAAAGGAAAAAAGCCCAGAAAAATTCCTTTTTCGAGATATTTCTGAGTACGGGGGGTAGATTATAGAAAGGGAAGGTATTAGCACCCTTTCTATCCGTAGTTATCTACGGGATCTTAGGTACTTTCTCATCATTTTCAAAATTGTTTTCTTTGTGTTTGTGGGCTTTAAAAAGTTTTTATTTTAACTTCAATTTAACTCTTGCTTCTGTCTTCAAGAGTGTAATGAAGTGTTTTTGAAAACTTTGTTTGTAAAGGAGTGTAAGTGTGAAAAATTTTGTTTGGATTGAGCAAGTATTTAAGAGCTAATCTACCTACTCGAAAAAAGAATCGTTCTATGTTCGTTTCCTTTAGACAATGCTATCCCACTATTAGTGAGTAGGTAGCACCGTCGTTGGTGTTTTGATGGTCAATTCGAAAGGGATGTACGGTCACTAAAGCAATGTTAGGACGTCTTAGTAATGAACCTAATGTCTTAGATCATTTATCCGAGGCAACAATATCCGAGGCAACCTTTCCGAGGCAACTTTGATCTTTGGACAAAAGGACGACCACTAAAACATCCTATACTCAATGACCATTTACCGAAGGCAACCGAGTGGGAGTATACCCTAGGAGTGCGCATGTGCGAGTGATTCAATTTCAGATTATTTATCTTTGCACATTGCCGTTTTAAAATTAGACATATATTCTTGTCATGCACCCTATTATCATACATCTAACAGTTAATAGTTTTCGGAATTTTGAAGTGCGGAAATTAAACTACGCTATTACAAGGCTTCAGGTATTTACATAGCAAAAAACAAACCCTTTGAAAATAAAGCGATAATGAAAAGTAAAAGCCCTAATTAAAACTATTACAAACTGTGAGCAGATACAATAATTGGGTAAAGAATAATAAAGCTCGCGATGAAAATTAGATCGACGAGAAACTAGGGTTTTGACCCTCCTAATCAAAAGAAAACTATTTTTGTTGTTTTAAATATTTTTAAAGAAAAGAACTAAGTTTTTCTAAATTAAATACAAAAAATTAATTAGTGATCAAATTAATTAGTGAAAATAATTAAATGACCTATTTTTGGTTTTTTTGTTATTTTAGGAAAAAAAAATGAAATATAATTAAGTTAGTAATAAAACCTATTTATTCTAATTATTTTTAATTATGTACAAAATAAATTAAAGTTGTCTAAATTAATCAAACCTAATTTAATTAATTAATTTTTTAATAAAAATAAATATCTTAAATTTAATTGGATAGAAAAATATTTTTGTGATTTTTTGATAAAAAGATAATTAATTTTTGGTTAGTAAATAAATAAATAAATAATTAAATGAAATAAAATAAAATATAAAAGAAGATAGAGATGTTGGGCCTGAAATTAGGGGGTGCAAGAAGTGATTCTGGGCCCAATATTGGTGATGTCAGTTTGACTTTTGAGATCCTGTACTGCGCGCTTGACTTGGCTCATGATGCACCTTCTTGGATGGCCATCAGATTTGGCCATCCAGCCACTTGGCGTACTGGATTTTGAAGGCGTATGATACTCCTTGGCCTGGTATGCACATGAGATCACCTGAAAGAAATTGAGAAAAATGCTTTTTGGTGGAGGCAGGGGTCGAACCCCTGACCTCAAGCTTCCAGCCCCCTAAAGCGTGCCTGGCTACCACTGGGCCATTTGTTCTTGCTGTACATAAATCAAATAATAACAATAATATGTAAAACAAAGAATTAGTGGAAAATTAAAAAAAACGCGCGCTGCTAGTTTGAATAGGCCAATGGAACGGTGACAAATGGTTATCTTCTTCCCCTCTATGTGGGTAAAAGTCCCAGAATTTTACCTACGGGCGCTTGTCCATAGCTATAAGCAGAGCTTGCTCCAAAATCTTCCATGGGCCAAATAAATGACACCTAACGCCATGGTTGAGTTTGTCTCGTCCTCCTGAACATGATGGCACCACTTACGAAGGCTAATTTTTCCTATAAACAAAAACCCTAAAATAGACTCCAAATCCCTAACAATGGCAGTTTACAATTCAGTCCATGAAAATGCAATTGGGTATTATAGAAATCTTGCAAACATGATGGTGATAAAAAATGTACAATTATTTTATGCTATAAGTGCAAGAATAATGCTATTCGAATTCAAGAACATTGCAATACCGTGACGGACTTACAGTGCGTTATAGAGCTTGAAAACGCTTGGTTTTGATTGCTTTAGCTTGCTGAGACTCCCAGGAATCGATTGGGATAGATAGAAAGCCTTGAGGATGCCTCTAAGTGCAAATCGATTCACCACTTTTCTTGATTTTTTTTCCAGTTTTTGTTCTTATTCATGCGCCTGTTTCTAACCTCTCTTTAGGTCTGCCTTGCCTCTATATGTATTAGTGAAGGGATTAAGGTTGATAACTGCTCTCAATCTTCCTCCATCAATGATTTGGATCTTTGTTTTGATTCACTTTGAAAACTCCAAATTTGGCCATTTTCAATCCTTTTATGCACACATGCCTTGGTACGAGTTTGATTTGATGCTAGCTGTGTAATAAGACCTGAAACAAGCACAAAATCTTTGGTTTTCAATATTTTGGATTTTATATGTTTTGTTTTGATTTAAATTGAATTAATTCAAATAAAAATCAAAATAAATAATAAAAACAAGATATGGACAAGTGGCAAAGGCTAGAGCTCGTGGACTATGTTGCCAACTCAAAACAAGTGAAAAAGATTGGTCCCATTTGGCAAAATTTGAAGTTTTGGGCATAGTTGACTTTTGGCAATTTTGCAAAAAAGGTCAACTTCACCAATGCATAACTTCCTCAATTTTGACTCTTTGGAGGTGTTATTGGGCTTTTAAGAAAGCTTGAGATGTCTTATAATCAACCCTTTTGGTCTCATCTCATTTTGATATTCCATGCTCATGTATGAAGCTTTGACAAAAAAGGTGTTTTTGTTGACTTTTCAAAATGACCTATAATGTCCAAATTCATAACTTCTTGTGAGTGCATATTTTTAACTTAGGAGATGAATATGGATTTTAGGGAATTGCATCCTCTTCAAAATGAGCTTTGGATGGATCATTTCTCATAACGTTTGAGAAAGTTATGCTTGGTCAAAGTTGAGTTGACTTTTCCTACAAAACCCTAATTTAGCAACTTTTGAGTCTTGATGAATTATGAGCAATCCTTGATGAATCATGATTAACCCTTGATCAAATGATGAAATATCCTTCAATATGAGAATGTTGACCAAAAATCTTGAAGTTTGACTTTATGTGAGCCACAGTTGACTTTTGCCCTAGCACAGTCGATTTTCAGACCTTTGAGCAATTGACTGAGCAAAGTTCCTCTGCAAGGCTTGAAACTTGACATGGATAATCTTGATAAAATATTAGGACAATGTTGAGCATTTGGGATCACTTGGAATCAAGTATCTTGATGCAACATGAAACCCTAATTTGAGGTAGATTGCCTTAGGAGGGAGCTTATCTGGCCAACCCTTGGACTACCATGAGCAACTTGAGGATCTTTCTTGAAATTTTTTGAGAAATATGGGAGAGAAAATTTTGGGGTACAACATCTGCCCCTGTTCAATCTTCTTAAACCTGAGGATGTAGATTAGCTTTCGTGCCTTTCGTGATCCGAAGGTGGAAGATGATTGAACACTAGAGTGTCCAGAAATTTGCACTCGCATGAAGTGGTAGTTGTCTTGTGATATGGGGAATGGGCTTACAGATGCCATTTGGAAATTTCCGATGAGGGGGATGGGCTTAAAGATGCCATCTAAAGGAGTGTTGATCGCATAAGAGATTCCTTAGCGAGAGCTTATATACCTGTTGTGGAGGAAAATTCCGCTGGGGAATGCTGATCTCTGTCTCGAGAGAAATAGAATTTTAGGAGCTTCGTTGTCCGTTATTCTGCTGGTGAGTCATCTCGGTTTGAATTTTAGGAATTTGGTCGTCCGTATTCTACTGAGGAATCATCTCTATTGAATTTTAGGAACTTGGTCGTCCGTATTCTACTGAGGAATCATCTCTATTGAATTTTAGGAACTTGGTCATCCGTATTCTATTGAGGAAACATCTCTGTTGAATTTTAGGAACTTGGTCGTCCGTATTCTATTGAGAAAACATCTCAATTTGAATTTTAGGAACTTGGTCGTCCGTATTCTACTGAGGAAATATCTCAATTTGAATTTTAGGAACTTCGGTTGTCCGTATTATAATGAGGAATCATCTCCATCAAAGAGGAAAATTGAATTTTAGGAGCTTCGATCGTCCGTATTCAACTGGGGAATCTTCTCTGTTGACATTTAGGAACTCGGTCGTCCGTTATTCAACTGAGGTAAAAGGCTTCATAGCTTGAATTTTGTGAGAATTTGATTGCATCCTTCCTGAAAGGTAAAGGTTAGTTGTATGTAATGCATGATATGTATCAAGCAATGATGTTCTCAAAATAAATGAGATTGTGTTCGTATGATACGTATGTGCATGTGTCATGATGTATGGAAATGTAATGTTTTTATGATGCTCTCTAACTAGGGAAAATAAATCCCGGATTGCTGCTGGAGAAAAGAGTTGAATTCTTCGTCTCCACTGGGGATAGTGAATGAAGATGATTGTGAGAATAATCCTGCAGGAGAAGATAACTCCGATGGGGAATAAACTGATGAGGAAATGGCTCTGTAGGGAGGACAAATTCTGCTGAGGATTCCGCTGATAAATTCAACTGGGGATGAATTACCGTTGTTGGCAATAATGAACTCTGTTGGGAATTGGGTTTTTGTTTGTGAAAGGAATGAACTCCGCTGGGGATGATTTTCTAGTTGCAACCTTACTGGGGATAACTTTTTATACTCTACTGGGCATAATCTTCCAGAGTCCACTGGGGATAATTCTCCATACTCCATTAGGGATAATTTTTCATACTCCGTTGGGGATAGTTTTTCAGTGCTAAAGATAGATGAACTATGCTTGGGGAGAATATCATCGACTCATTCGCAGTTGCGAGCCTCAACTGGGGAGAATTAACACCACTGCCTTTCTCCTTACTCTGCGGGGAGTGAATGTTCTTTTGATCGTTTTTTCCAACTAGGTCTATCCCTATACCTGGTGGATAAAGCAACTGTATGGTTCGGGCATTTCTTATTTGCCTCTGTTTCTGATATTACGAGTAATCGTCTTTTGTTTCGTATGTAAATATTTATGAGCAGCAATTAATGTCAAATGCATATATCAAAAATGAACATTGGACGTTCTTGCAAAACAAAACAGAAAAAAAGAAAACAATTTGAAATTTCTTTGTGAAAATGAATTGTATTGACTTTGAAGTTAGCCTGTAAATAGGCGTTTTTGTACAAGAGGCTGACGTCCTAGTAAGAGAACGCCGCCGAACAATAGATTTTATACAATTTGTGAAAAGCAAAGAAAAACAGCTATGTGAATAATCCCACTGGGTTCCAACTCTGCTATTGCCTTTATGTCCTCGAGCATCTCATCACTTTGCTACTTGGTTGAAGGTAGATAAGATTGATTAGTGCCGTCCGAGCTTGATAGTTGATACCGAAGTCTGGTTGCAAGGTGATCCAATGAGACATAGTGTTACGCTTTAATCCCTAATTTTTGCCTGGACCGCCCTTTCGGGTTTTCAGTCCACCGGGATACCATTTTTTGCCCAAGCCACCTTTTCAGGTTCATCGGGAAGCCCTTATTTTTGCCTAGGCTAGTCGACCTAGCGGGTCTTTGATTATGCGTAGTATTTTTTCACTATGTCTGCATTGATGGAGTGAGGAAGGTCGTCACCATCCATGGTGGTTAGAATCATAGCTCCTCCTAAGAAAATGTTCTTAACCACAAATGGCCCTTCGTAAGTAGGGGTCCATTTGCCCCTGGGATCACCTTGTGGTAATATGATGCGCTTGATCACCAGATCCCCAACTTGATACTCTTGTCGTCTAACTTTCTTGTTAAATGCCTTGATCATCCGCTTTTGATACGTTTGACTATGACAAATAGCAGTAAGTCTCTTCTTGTCGATTAAGTTCAGTTGATTAAGCCGGGTCTGAATCTAGTCATCTTCGCTCAAACCTGCATCCTTCATAATCCGAAGAGAGGGTATCTGAACTTCAATGGGCAAGACCTCCTCCATACCATATACCAAGGAATAGGGTGTTGCCCCTGTTGACGTCCGCGCTGAGGTACGGTACCCATGAAGAGCAAATGGTAACATCTCGTGCCAATCTTTGTATGTCACTGTCATCTTCTGCACAATCTTCTTAATGTTCTTATTAGCCGCTTCAACAACCCCATTCATCTTCGGCCGGTAAGGAGAAGATTTGTGATGCTGTATCTTGAACTTCTTGCAGAGTTCGGTGATCATTGTATTGTTGAGATTTATACCGTTGTCCGTAATGATCCTCTCCGGTACACCGTATCGACAGATCAGATTATGCCGAATAAACTGTGCCATAATGTTCTTGGTCACTGTAGCAAAGGAAGCTACCTCAACCCACTTTGTAAAGTAATCAATTGCTACCAGGATGAAATGATGCCCGTTGGACGCAGTAGGTCTGATTTCACCAATCATATCGATGCCCCACATTGCGAAAGGCCAAGGAACTGTCAAGATGTTCAGAGGTACTGGATGTATGTGCACCTTATCAACATAGACTTGGCACTTGTGACAGGTCCGAGAATGCTGATAACAGTCGGCTTCCATTGTAGACCAATAATATCCTGCCTATAGGATTTTCTTTGCCATGGTGTGTCTACTGGAATGAGTCCTGAAAGTACCTTCATGTAACTCTACCATAAACCTTTTTGCCTCGTTCTTATCCATACAACGCAGTAAAGTCAAATAATGGTTACGCTTGTAAAGGATACCATTACTGATGAAGAACTTCGCCGCGAACCTCCTCAGAAACTTCTTATCATTAACAGATGCATCCTCAGGGTATTCTCGAGCCTCAAGATACCTCTTTACCTCGTGAAACCAGGGTTTTTCTATTACCTCTTCAGTCTCAATGTCACAAAAATGTGCAGGTTCGTCCAACCTCTCAATGGTAATCTGGGGAGCCTCATTGTCCCATCTGACCTTGAACATAGAAGACATCGTAGCTAGCGCGTTCACTAACTGATTCTCCTCTCTAGGAAAGTGTTTAAAGGTTATCTCCTCGAAGTGCGGAAGCAACGTCAACACATACGCTTTATAAGGAATAAGATTTGGGTGCTTCGTATCCCACTCGCCTTTGATCTGGCTGATCACGAGAGCGGAATCTCCGAATACACTCAGAAACTTTATCCTTAGGTCAATAGCTGCTCGAAGGCCCATAATGCACGCTTCATACTCCACCATATTGTTGGTGCAGTTAAAACATAAGCGGGCGGTGAACGGAGTATGATAGCCTTCAGGAGATATGATCACGATGCCAATGCCATTACCCAAAGCGTTTGAAGCTCCGTCAAAGTACATAGACCATCGGGATCCCTCCTCGGGTCCTTCATCCGGTCCAGGTGTTTCACAGTCAGTCACCAACATGATATTCTCATCCGGAAACTCGAAGTTCATAGATTGGTAATCATCCACTGTGTGGTACGGTGGGAGAACTGACTTGAGGTTTTGCGTTTGTATTCGCACTTGTTCGGTTGAGCAAGAGTCGCCACCGACTTTTTTTATTTTATCCTAAAGGAAAGGTTAAAAAGCACAGGAAAAACCTTTTGAGATGTTTCGTGGGTTCGGGGGGTAGATTATGAAAAGGGAAGGTATTAACACCCTTTTCATCCATGGTTATCCATGGGCTCTTAGTTACTTGGTTTTAGATCACTTGCCTTTGATTTTCAATTGCTCGAAATGGTGTGTGTGTGTGTGTTTTGAAAATGTTTTTGAAGAAGATGCCTTGTCTTAGGCAACCATTGTAATGACTCGTGTTTGAGTGTTTCACAAAGGTGTGTATCTTTTCGAAAAGATGTTTCAAATGTTTTTGAAAGTTTGTTTTGAAAGTGTTTGTGGAGTGTGGTTTGAAAAGTAGGCAAGCGTTTTTGCAAGTTTGCTCAAGTAACTAAGAGTTTGTCTACCCCTAATTTTACTCAAAGGTTTTTCTCATGTTTTAACCGTTTTAACAATTTTGTTCCACCATTGTATATGATGGACAATCTTGCGTTATGATGTTTAATGGGACAGGCGAGGGTCATCGTATGGACCACGAATGCAATGATGCCAAGTGTCTTTGGCAATTTTGTTTGAAGGGACTATGATCATTTTTTATTAGGCAACTTTCGAAAGCGTCATCAAGGGACTATGATCATTTGAATTGTTTTGCCAAAGAAACTCGACGTGCAAGTATGGCCCATTTTGGAAGGCAACAAGCGGGATTACCCTAAGGGTGCAAGTGTGATTGTGTATTGATTTCATGTATTTGTCTTTGTATTAGGTTATCTAGCATTTGATTTTATGTATTTGTCTTTGTATTAGGTTATCTAGCGTTTGATTTTATGTACATACAAACCCTAGGTCTAACCATGGTATATTTGAAAGCGGTAAATTGCGGGAATTTAAAGTCTACGCTATTACAAATAAGTATCCGGGAGTGGGGGTACAAATTTACAAATGGGGATGAGACTTTAAGGAGAGTAGTGTCCAAATAATTACAACCAAATCAAATTGCGATCTCAAATGTAATATGTATCAAATGTACAAGATAAGCAAATGTAAACGTATCAATGTATTTGTGTATTGCAAATGTGTATGTGATTTATTTACAGGTGTGGAAAATGTTAACTTGATGAAAAATTAAGTATTGCTTATTTATTTGTATTTTCGTATTTTTGTTAATATGTACAAAACAAAATATTTTAAGAAGAGAAAATAATTTTTTAAGAAAATTAACATTTCATGTATGAAGAAAAGATTTATCAAAAGAGTTTTCAGGATAAAATCTATTAACCTAATTATATTCGAATATTCATGTATATAAAAAGGGTTAAGATATTATTTAATTTATAAACAAAGTTAAATTATGCTATAAAAAGAAAATCAAAGAGTTAATAAAAATTTGATGTAAAAAATTATATGTTAATTTATTAAAAAAAGAGATATGATATGGTAATAAAAAAGGGTATTAGTTAGAAAGAATAAAAATGGGCTTTAGTGTTTTAGGCCCAAGCTAAATAATCAGAATAATAGGAGAAAGGGGGGGTGCATCCAGAAAAAACAAAAAGGGCTTAGGCGCGTTGGACAGGGCAAGGCCCAAGTGATTGAGACAAACTTGTAAGGGTTCTCAAAGTTTCATTTCATTTGGATTTAGGGTTTGTGATACAGGGGCGCCGTCGTCGTTCGTCTTCGTCTTCGTCCTTCTCGCCATAGCCACTGAATAATCGTTCTTCCCTACCTAGCCACCAGCGCCATCGCTACTTCCTCTCTCCTCCATGGATTATTTAGTGATGTTGTACAAGGTAGCGATTTCTGAGTCGTTCGCGTTAGGGTTTTAGTTCATATCTTGTATGTTTTAGTTCTATTTCTGATTTCTTTTATGTTGTTGTTTGTGTTCTGATTGAGGTACATGAAAAGAAAAAGATTAGGGATACTACCTTTGGTCCTTGGAGATGGATAAAGACGGTAGCTTGGAGGCGCTTAGGACGGCTGAGGGCAGAGGGACATGTGATGCACTGTGTTGGAAAAACTGGTACTCTGTATTCTTTCTTTGCCTTTTAGGGTTTCGTGATGATGCTTGAAAACCCTAGCTTCTTTTGCTTCTGTCTTTCTCTTTTGAACGCTTGTTTGCTCGCCCCTGAAACACTTGCTTCTGAACCAACTTGCTTTTGTCGCCTAGCTTATTGTTTCACTTCTTTTCCTCGTCTCCTACTCGCTTGCTTTCAATGATGAATTATCTGAGATGCTTTGTATATTTGATGTGCTTGCCTTTCTTTTTGATGTTCTTCAATGATGAGAACGATCTGAGAACTTGTTGGCTTTCGTTTCACTTCTTTTCCTCTTCCAATATTTGCTTGCTGATATGCTTGATACGAATCTGAGTCTTGCTTATGTTGTGTTATTGGCCCAATGATGAAAGCTTTCTGAGGGTTTATTGCCTTGAAATGCTGAGTTGCCTTGATCTGGAATATTGCTTCTTTTCTTCTTCTTCTTGTTGGCTTCTGAGTTGCCTGTTGATATGTTTTGATTGGAATTTGTTGATATGTTTGGTTGCCTCGATGATGAACTCTTTGAGTTCTGAGAGCTTGGACAAATTAAGCTTGAGGGGTTTGAGGGCTTAGACAGGTTGATGCTTAGGCTTGCAAGCTTGGTATGAATTTGAGTTATTTGCTTTGGGTTTATTGGTATGTTGTGCCCTGTGATGAGGCTACCTCTGAGGGCCTGGTTGGTTCGAAGGTTTTTGTGTTTATCAGTTGGCTTCAGAGTTTTGGCTTGTATGGTTTAGGCTTCTATGCAGGTTGAAGGTTTGGTGTTGGTGCAGGTTTTTAAGTTTGAAGTAAGTTCTTGAAGCTTCTTGTAAGTTGATCACAGGTTTGGGCAGGATGTTTTGAAGTGTTCAAGGCAGGCTTGGCTTCTGTTACAGTTTTGAGAGCCTTTTGCTTTTTATTTAGAGCTTCTTGATATATTATTCTGCCCCCCTTTTTTTTATATGCTGGTATATCTTTTCTTATATCTTTCTCATCCTGAGCCCTGTAAGCCTATCTTCTTTTCCTCTTCTCTCTCTCTCTTGGCAGTTTTTAAGCATTTTTTATTGCTTATGATTGTACTTTTCTAAAAAAGCATACTGGCTGGGAAATGATGAAATGGGATGTTGCTTGCATTATTGGTTTACTCTGCATACTTTATGTACTTCTTTGACATCTTTTTATATCTCTTGGACAACTTTGAGTAGCCTTTTGATAGCTTGGTACCTTTGAAAGTTTGTGGACAGTTGCTTTGACAACTTTTGGCTTAGTTTGACATTGTGACTTTGTAGTTCTAGTTCAGTTCAGTTTGCCTTTGGATTTTGTACTTGCACATGCTGTTTGTTTGGAAACTATGCAGTTGGTTGACAAATTTGAATCATGAACTATGCAATTTGTTTGACCATTTTGAATTTGTGCAATTACAACTTTTGTGCATTTCATGTCTTTTTCTTTTGCAAGCATTTTTCATCCCTCTTTGTGAACCGGGAGAAATCTCGTGATTTGCAGAGAGGGCGAACTGATTTCGGACAGTTGCTTTTAATGATGATCTTTTTAACTGTCTACCTTTAATTATTTTATCTGCTTTGACTTTTCTTTTGTTTCTTGTTTTTTTTTTTGCAGATAAAATCAAATGAGCAGAGGGAGCATTGGATAGAAGATGAAGACTTAGGAATTAGGATGAAATTTTATTTCAATTTTTAATCATTGTAACCATTATTATTATGAATACTTTGTAAATAAATACTGTATTCAAATAAAAATTGTAACAAATAATTAAAGATGAATAAAATCCAATCTTGATCAGTTAATTCTTTTTATTTCTCTTTCAAATGTTTATTTAATTGTTTATAATCCTTAAATTATAATAAAATGGAAATAAATCCCAATTATTCTAATCTTAGAATAAATAAACAATTGATAAACACTGTGGTCTTTGAAATTCTGGCTGCAGATACTCAATGTCACGTTCAATGTTATGACACCGTATCTGACTTTCTATAAGACAGTAAATACAAAAACAGTAAAGAACACAGTCAATTGTTTACCCAGTTCAGTGTGCAACAACACCTACTCTGGGGGCTACCAAGCCAGGGAGGAAATCCACTATAAGAGATATTAATTCAGGAATAAACCAACCAGTTTATCTCCTTCACTTAAGACCTACCCAATGCAACTTCAATCTAAGTACAACTTAAACCTGAGTTCCTGCTCACTCCCCCTCAATCACAACAGTGATACTTAAAACAATTTGACTAATGAATTGATGAAGACACTCTTCAAAACATACACTTGACTATGCTTCACAGCTTTTTAATCAAGCAACACAAACACTCTTGCTTCACAAATTTGAGTGATACATAAACCTAACTTAACTTTGCTTCAAAGCTTTAGTCAAGAGACACAAAAACACTCTTGCTTCAAAGCTTTGAGTGGTACACAACCCTTACAATTAAAACCTATTCCAAGATACAATGATACTTGCTTGGATTACAATAGTTAAAACTATACAGCTTCTAAATGATCTTCTGTCAGAAAGGGGTTGATTCCAAACAGCAGCCCTGTTGAATATATAGCAGCTGCATCTTCAGTTAGGGTTTCCACAAAAATCTAGGGTTAATTCCATTTGAACTTAAGACTTGGTCACAGGACTTTATCAACCAGGTTAGGGTTGAGCTGGGTTAACCCCAAGTCCACGAGATTTTCTGTTCTGGAAAGACTGAGTCATTTTCCTGAAAAAACTCAGAATTACCCAAACTGCATAACTGTTAGTTCAGAACAGGATGTCTTAACATTTGTTATGACATCTGAAATCCTGTCTACTGATTTTGGTAAATGTGATCTTTTTGCAAAATGCTCAGATACACACTCATAAACAGCAGCACCTGTATGACAATATTTTTCTGCAAAGGTACCTAATGAATCAGTACCTAATAAACTAGAATGTTATGACATCAGTCATGACATTCACACATCTGGTTTTACCAAAAATGCATTCCAATAACTAAACAACTACAGACTCCCCCTTTGGCAGATTTTTGGCTAAAGCCTCTAAGCAGTCAGAGATAGATAGCAGCAGAATAAATATGAATGCAGAAAAATAGAATGTCTATCAAGTAATTGACCATAGAATAATATCTCCCCCTCTTTAGCCACAAATGGGCCAAAGATATATGTTCTTAAAAGATTATACAGTCATCCAGAAAAAGTAATAAAAACAACAACTAAAAACTGAACACACTTGCAAACTCCACCAGGAAACAGCAACTCCACCAACCAGCAACTCCACCAACCTTTAAGCACTGTCATCAGACTCAGAAGGTTCGGGCTTCTTCCTTTTCTTGTGAGCAATGTCAGCATTCTTCTCTTTGTCTGATGTCTCAACATCCTTAGAGACATCTGGATTTGTTTCAGCATTTGAACTTTCTTGATTTAAAGGAACAGAAATGCCAGGAACTAAGTGGTTCTCGTTCAGAATTCTTGTAACAATTTTAGCTATTGCTTGACGAACATAGGCTGACCTTTCCCTATTTGCAATTTCAGAGGGAACAGAAGAAGAAGGATGAGAAGGATTACCAGAGGCAGTAGCTTGGGACCTTCCTGCATGCCTTGTTCTCCGCTCTTTGATCTTGGTGGGGTTAGTTTCCACTTCTCTAAGAGGAGCGGTCTCCAGGACTTCAGAATCCAGGCAAGATGAGATTGCCCTAGAATCTTGATCAGAGGAAGAGGACGAAATAGTCGTATTGGATGATGATGGTGTTTGAGACATTTTGATAGTCTTAGAAGTCCAATAGCAACTGGAGAGAAAATTCTGATTGAGAGATTGGGTTTTGATGCGGAGACGAGAGAGGAAGGAAGAAAAGGAGTGTCTATTCAACTTCTTAAAAGAATTGAAGGAAATGGGAAAATATAAGTTTAACCCAATCAGAACAGACTTAACAAGCATAACTCCTTTAACCCTTGTTTTAAGCAAAATTAATTGCTACAATTCCTCATGTTGGCAAATACCCAACTTACCCCTCAAGTTTTCAAATTGATTTGTATCAAGTGCCTTGGTAAAAATGTCAGCCAGCTGTAGCTCAGTGGCAACATGTTCCATTTTAATTGTCTTCTTCTCTACAAGGTCAATGTGCTTGGTCCTGCTATGCTGAATAGGGTTCTTGGAAATATTGATTGTATTCAGATTGTCATAATACAATGTCACAACATCTTGTGAGACATTATACTCAGTGAGCATCTATTTTGTCCAGATATTTTGAGAACAGCTACCACCAGCTGCAACTGTTTCAGCACAGAGTTGAGAAGGCATTCTTTTGACATGAATCATAGCTCTGGAAGATTCCTGTATGATCCTATTTTTCCTTCTGCCAACTCCATTTTGATGAGGAGTTATAGGAGAAGAGAATTCATGACTCATTTCTTCTGAGAAACAGAATTTCTTAAACTTGTTGTTTCCAAATTCCTTGTCATGATCACTTCTGATTCTAACAATACATCTTTCTTTTTGAGTTCTTTTGCATAGTTCTCTAGAAACTTCAAGGTTATTCACCATATCATAGACATATCTCTTTTTACCAAGCCTTTCCATTTGATGTTCACCACAAATCCTTTTATCAATTTGCAGTCTTGGAATCCTTCTGACTGCTTCCATAGAGATAGTTCTTTTCATTCTTCTTAGATGAAGATGGCCAAGTTTTTGGTGCCACAGTTTCACCTCTTTTTCTTCTTTGGTAATAGAACACATAGTAGAGTTATTAGTGTTCTCAGGCTGCCACAAGTAACAGTTGTCTTTAGATCTGATTCCTTTCATCACAACTTCTTGTTTTTCATTTAATACAAGACATTCAGATTTTGAGAAGATGACTTTGAATCCTAGATCACACAATTGACTGATACTAATGAGATTAGCAGTCAGGCCTTTTACCAATAGTACTTCATTCAGATTTGGAACTTCAGGACAGTCCAAATTACCAACTCCTTTGATTTCACCTTTGGCACCACTTCCAAAGGTCACATAACTAGTGGTGTGAGGTTTAACATGATTGAGAATGTTCTTGATTCCAGTCATGTGCCTAGAACACCCACTGTCAAAGTACCAGCCTTCCTTTGCAGAGACTCTCAGGGAAGTGTGGGCTATTAGGGCAGTAGCCTTTTTCTTCCATTGAGGAGTATGTGGTACCCTTTTTGACTTAGGTTTAACACTTGGGCTCTGATTAGGGTATCCATACAATCTGAAGCAGAAAGGCTTAATGTGACCATACCTCCCACAATGATGACATCTCCATCTTTGGTACTTTTTCTTCATATATCTCTGTTTCTGATGTTGAGAGTTGTGTTGAGACATCTGCTTTGACATTTGTTTAACAAGCCTGATCTTCTTGTCTGCACCAGATTTCTTAGCTTCTACAAATCCTAGTCCAGATTTTTTCCCATATTTTGTCCAACCTGAAGGATCTCTTCCAATTTGTCTGTTCCATTTGTCAACATCTTGACAAATTTGGTCATTTGATTCAGTTGTGAGTTCAGCAATTGAACTTCCCCTTCTAGATGACTTATAGTTTCAAGGTCTGCCCTTTTTTCAGCCTCCAGCTTTATGATGAGTTTTGATTGTTTCTCATTCTGCACACAGACTTCAGCACTTCTGATACACAATTTCTTGTAAGTATCAGCCAGTTCTTCAAATGTCACTTCTTCATCACTAGTGTCACTTTCAGAGGTACAAACACCAGTTAGAGCAGTAACTAGTTTGGCAGATTCTTCTTCAGAATTACTTTCTGAATCACAGTCAGACCAGGTAACAGTCATTCCTTTCTTTTGTTTCTTAAGAAAGGTAGGACATTCAGCTCGAATATGCCCATATCCTTCACAACCATGGCATTGAATTCCTCTGCCTTGATTTCCCTTCTCTTCTGACCTTGGTCTTCTGCTGGAACTGTCAATGTCAGAGGGAATGTTATGAACATTAGACCTTGAATTTGGATCTATTCTTTTGATGAGTTTGTTGAACTGTCTTCCAAGCATGGCTATAGCTTCTGAAATATTTTCTTCTTCATCCTCCTTGTGTTTCAACATCAGTGTTGGATACAAGTGCTATGCTCTTGTTCTTCTTGTCACCATTTTCAGTGATCCCCATCTCAAAAGTCTGAAGAGGCCCAATAAGTTCATCCACTTTCAACTTGCTGATGTCCTGGGCTTCCTCTATGGCAGTTACCTTCATTGCAAATCTTTTAGGCAAGGATCTGAGAATCTTTCTCACCAATTTTTCTTCTGACATCTTTTCTCCCAGTGCTCCTGAGGTGTTGGCAATCTCCAAGATGTTCATGTGAAACTCATGAATGGTTTCATCTTCCATCATTTTTAGATTCTCAAACTTGGTAGTCAACATCTGAAGCCTTGACATTTTTACTTTGGAAGTGCCCTCATGGGTAGTTTTGAGAGTGTCCCAAACTTCCTTGGCCAGTTCATATTGATGTACTAGTCTGAAAATGTTTCTATCAATTCCATTGAACAAGGCATTTAAAGCTTTGGAAGTTCCCAGGGCTAACTCATCTTCTTCTTTACTCCAATCTTCCTCAGGCTTCAGACTGATTGTCCCATCTTTCTCAGTTATGGTGGGATGGTTCCATCCTTTGTCAGCAGCTCACCAAGCCTTTTTGTCCAGAGATTTTAAGAAGGCAATCATACGAGGTTTCCAGTAGTCATAATTTGTTCCATCCAGAATGGGTGGTCTATTTCCAAAAACTCCTTCTTTGTCCATAGTGCCAGAAAGTGATATCCCTAGATCTCACCCAGTAATACAGGCAGGGTGCCTGCTCTGATGCCAATTGAAATTCTGGCTGCAGATACTCAATGTCACGTTCAATGTTATGACACCGTATCTGACTTTCTATAAGACAATAAATACAAAAATAGTAAAGAACACAGTCAATTGTTTACCCAGTTCAGTGTGCAACAACACCTACTCTGGGGGCTACCAAGCCAGGGAGGAAATCCACTATAAGAGATATTAATTCAGGAATAAACCAACCAGTTTGTCTCCTTCACTTAAGACCTACCCAATGCAACTTCAATCTAAGTACAACTTAAACCTGAGTTCCTGCTCACTCCCCCTCAATCACAGCAGTGATACTTAAAACAATTTGACTAATGAATTGATGAAGACACTCTTCAAAACATACACTTGACTATGCTTCACAGCTTTTTAATCAAGCAACACAAACACTCTTGCTTCAAAGCTTTGAGTGATACATAAACCTAAATTGACTTTGCTTCAAAGCTTTAGTCAAGAGACACAAAAACACTCTTGCTTCAAAGCTTTGAGTGGTACACAACCCTTACAATTAAAACCTATTCCAAGATACAATGATACTTGCTTGGATTACAATAGTTAAAATTATACAGCTTCTAAATGATCTTCTGTCAGAAAGGGGTTGATTCCAAACAGCAGCCCTGTTGAATATATAGCAGCTGCATCTTCAGTTAGGGTTTCCACAAAAAGCTAGGGTTAATTCCGTTTGACCTTAAGACTTGGTCACAGGACTTTATCAACCAGGTTAGGGTTGAGCTAGGTTAACCCCAAGTCCACGAGATTTTCTGTTCTGGAAAGACTGAGTCATTTTCCTGAAAAAACTCAGAATTACCCAAACTGCATAACTGTTAGTTCAGAACAGGATGTCTTAACATTTGTTATGACATCTGAAATCCTGTCTACTGATTTTGGTAAATGTGATCTTTTTGCAAAATGCTCAGATACACACTCATAAACAGAAGCACCTGTATGACAATATTTTTCTGCAAAGGTACCTAATGAATCAGTACCTAATAAACTAGAATGTTATGACATCAGTCATGACATTCACACATCTGGTTTTACCAAAAATGCATGCCAATAACTAAACAACTACAGTCTTGACATCAATCAATAATAAACCCGGCGCTTCAAATATCCAAAGCAATGCACAATTAATGAAACAAAACGTCCACATGTCCTTTTGTCACCGATTAAATCCAAACACTGCAAATTCTCAATCATCAGCCTTAGTCCATATCTCAGAGTAAATTGAAAAGAACTGTAGAATTAATTCTTTCTGAGAATGCGTGCACAAAAACCCTGATTCTTGATTAAATGTCAGAGAAGCGTTTGCCTGATCAAAACCTGAGCCAACTCAACCAAACCCTAAACAATCTGTTTGAACTGCTTTAAAATCAAAGAAAACCCTAAATTTTGTTTGACTGACGAGAAAAGTCTGTTTGACCGATTCTTGAGCCAGTCTGAAAAATCAGGAAAAGCCCGAAGCTGTGATTTCTTGTGGAAAAATATGAGGGAAAATTTTGGGGTACAACACACTGCCTGATGTGCCAGATGATCTTCCAACACACTTCCCTTGATTGCTTTTTGGGTCGTGTATGGGATGTCATACTCAGTCAAGATCATCTGCCATCTTGCTATTCTTCCGGACAAGGCAAGCTTCTCGAAAATATACTTGATTGGATCCATCTTAGATATCAATAGAGTAGTGTGAGTCAGCATATACTATCTCAGCCGGTGAGCAGCCCATGCCAAAGCGCATCAAGTTTTCTCAAGCAGTGAGTATCGGGTCTCACAGTCGGTCAACTTTTTGCTAAGGTAATAAATAACATGCTCTTTTCGGCCAGACTTGTCATGCTGCCCCAGCACACACCCCATTGAATTGTCGAGTACTGTCAAGTATAAGATCAAAGGTCTCCCTTCAATTGGAGGCATCAGAATAGGTGGCTCTTGGAGATATTCTTTGATCCTTTCGAAAGCGGACTGACATTCATCGTTCCATCTTACCACTTGATCTTTCTTCAGTAGCTTGAAGATTAGCTCACAAGTAGCAGTTAGGTGCGAAATGAATCGGGTAATGTAGTTAAGATGTCCCAGAAAGCCCCTGTCTTCCTTTTCAGTTCAGGGATCTGGCATTTCCTGTATAGCCTTCACCTTTGTAGGATCCACTTGAATACCTTTATCACTAATGACGAAACCCGGCAACTTACCAGATCTCACTCCGAAGGTGCACTTGTTCGGGTTTAGCCTCAACTTGTACAACTTCAACCTGTCAAATAGATTCTGGAGGTGGTCAAGATGTTCCTCTTCAGTTTGGGACCTTGCAATCATGTCACCAACGTATACCTCAATCTCATGGTGAATCATGTCGTGGAACAAAGCGACCATGGCGCGCTGATATGTTGCCCCAGTATTCTTCAATCCGAAAGGCATGACTTTGTAGCAAAAGGTACCCCACTGTGTGACAAAGGTTGTCTTCTCCATATCCTCGGGAGCCATTTTAATCTGATTGTAACCAGAGAAACCATCCATAAAGGTGAAGACCTTATGTTGTGCGGTGTTGTCAACCAGAACGTCGATATGAGGTAGAGGGAAATCATCCTTGGGGCTTGCCCTGTTCAGATCCCTATAGTCAACACACATTCGAACCTTACCATCCTTCTTCGGTACCGGGACCACGTTGGCAACCCACTGTGGGTAAGAAGTAATTGCTAGAAAATCAGCATCAAACTGTTTCATAACTTCAACCTTGATTTTCTCAGACATATCCGGGCGCATTTGGCGAACTTTCTGTTTCACTGGAGGACAGTCTTCCTTAGTTGGCAAGCGGTGAACAACAATATCGGTATCCAACCCAGGCACATCTTCATAAGACCAGGCAAAGATCTCAACATAGTCACGCAACATCTATATCAACCGTCACTTGACACTAGACTCCAGATTTGTACCGATCTTGACCTCTTTCTTGTCTATCTGTACCCAGATTTACTGTTTCCACTGGCTCTTCATGCGGCTGTATGGACCTCTCTTCCCGAAGTAACAATCTAGCAAGTTCCCCAGGCACTTCGCAATCATCCTCACCTTCATCCTCGGCTTGGTTGATCGGACTTTCGAAGTCATAACTGGAAGTAGCAGAGTCGTTATCAGTGGGATCCAGAGTGGATGTAGACCTGTATATGTGAGTGTGTGTAAGATAAATAGCTGTTTTGCAAGATAGAAAATAAAAACAAGGAGCACAAAATTTGTAATGCAAGAAAGACGTCCAATGCTTTTATTGATGATATATGGAAATGACACATAATAAGCCCTTAAACAACGCCACGGTGTCTCGGGCAAGGCATCGGGCCGTAAAATTTAAAATTGTCTGTTACAAATCCAAAACAAAAGTCTATTACCGTGTAATAAAAGAAATGGGCACGAAGTCCTTTGTCGTCCAATTTCTTAATCCACCGTCAGTAGTCGGGTAGATCCAGCTGTCAAACTTAGACTTTTCATCATCTTCAATTGCATTTACTCCCGCGCCATGTTTTGGCATAGGAGCCGTTATGGCATTAGGCTTTTCCGGCGCTTCAAACTCGATCTCCTTAGCTTCAATCAGATCTTGTACCTTATTCTTCAAAGCCCAACAATTGTTTGTATCATGCCCCGGGCTATCAGAGTGATAAGCACAGCGGGCATTTGGATTATACAGCGGTGATGTAGTACTAGGATTCTTTGGAGCTTCCCTCAGAGTCACCAAGTTCATCTTCAATAATTGCAGCAAAATTTGAGATAGAGTCATGCTGAGCCGAGTATATTGTCTTTGCAGCCTCTCTACTCTTTATTGATTTTTGCGTTGTGGGGCAACAGTTGCTCTTAATATAACTACCACATTAACTGCTTGGCGGCGTTCAGGACGGTTTTGGCTCCTTGAGCTATATACTGCACTAGATTCCTTCTTGAAAGGCTTCTTCTCTGTACTTAACGAAGCACCTTTCTGTATCTTGCCACTTTTGATACCTGCCTCAACTCTCTCCCCAGTCATAATCAATTCAGTGAACCCAGACGATGAACTACCGATCAAATGGTTGAAGTACGGACCAGACAAAGTCCCAAGAAACATATCCACCAACTCCCTATCAGCCAGAGGGGGTTGTACTCTTCCAGCGAGATCTCTCCATTTCTGAGCGTAGTCCTTAAAACCTTCGCTCGCACCCATAGACATACCCTGAAGTTGGGTACGCGTGGGAGCAAGGTCAGCATTATACTAGTACTACTTGTAAAAATAAGCGGCAAGATCCTCCCAGTTACGGATGCTATCTCCTTCCAGTTGGTAGAACCATTCAAGTTGAGTCCTTGACAGACTATCTTGAAATAAATGAACCCAGAGGTTCCTATCAGCAGTATATGGTTGAATCTTTCTAACATACGAGCGGAGGTGTAACTTTGGGCAGGAGACCCCATCATACTTAGCAAAGACAGGAGCTTTAAACTTATGTGGGATCACCACCCCAGATGCCAAACCCAAATCTTCGAAGTCCAACCCAGGTATCTTCTGGATCTCCATTGCACTTAGCCGGTCTTCGAGTTGTTTATACCTATCCTCGGCAGGAGGATACTGGTCTTCATCAAAGTCAGTGTCATTGTCAGAAACCACAGGGCTAAGACCCTTCCTTTCTTCTTGATTCTCTCCCCCTCCAGATGAGTGAGACAAATCAACTTCCTCTCGCAACCTGTTCCCAAACCTGTGACCCATATTCAGGAGGAACGTCTTCTTATTCTTCTTCTTCTTCTTCTTGTCCTTCAAGATAAGAGTCTTCAAATATTTCTGCCCCTTGTCCAGGTTCAAGAACATTTCCTGGAACTGAGCATTCTGAGCTTGAAGAGCCTTAATATATTGATCAGTAGGTGTTTCAGAAGACATGATTGTTGAAATAAACAGCGAAGAAGATAAGAAACCTGTAATGGTACTTGTGATGAGGTGCATGGTAATGGAATGTGTATGAAATGATTTCAAAGACTTAGGGAGATTAAAATTTGTAAACCAAAATAAAACGCACTTTTATTAGATTAAAATCTTGAAATAATGTTTAGAAAATTCCTTTAAGGCATTATAAAAGAAATACTGAATAGCAAAACTAAACTAGAAATAGCAAAAGGCATCAGTGCTCCCATGGTCATTTTCCCTTAGTGCTGACATAATCGTTGATTGTCCTTTCAGTCTCCAGCTGCCTTGTAAGCTTCAGGATCTTCCGTTCCTGCTCATGATACTTATCTCTGTAAGTATCCCTTTCTTCCCTTAACTGGATCCAAGACCTCTTCAGTGCCCCAATATCAGTAGGCATGTATGGATGGATGACCGTACAAGGAACCCCTTCTTCATCAGTATGCTCTATTATCACTGGTAAGACAGCTTCGTATGGCATCCCCAACTTTTGAGCACGGGCTCGAACCCACCGGAGATATGGTTGCATCGAGAGAGAGGTCTTCATTCCTAGCTCATGTGGATCAGACCTGTTCACCCGGTCCCAGGCTCGTATAAATCTACAACGATGTCCCTCAACATCACCCTGGAAGTCAAAGACGATGTTTGGAAGCAGCAGCTCATGAGGACCGTCCCTTCGAGCTCGTCCAAACTGTCGTAAGGCCAAACAAGGATTATAGGTTATCCCTTCTCTAATTCCAAGCAAAGGAACATTGGGGTATTCCCCACACCGATCAATGACAGCTACCTCTTCCATATCTTTAGTACTCCAAATGATGTCTGTATGAGCAAGGGACATGATTCTGTAGGCCCAACCCATACCTTCCTCATTCTTCAATATAGATTTGGGTAGGTGAGAAATAAACCACCTCGCCAGCAGCGGTGCACAACACATAAGGGTTCCCCTTTTCCGAGCAGTACGGGCATAAAGAGCATGTATAATGTCACATAAGAGAGTAGGCACCGAGTTACGGGACATGAAGATCTTGACTGTGTTCACATCGACAAAAGAATCTGAATTAGGGAACAAAACCAAGCCATAGATGAGAAGATCCAGGATGTCTTCAAATGCTTGAAAGTCCAAGCTATCCAAGAACTGTTGAGCTTGATCAATCAAGAACTTATCCAGGAAGCCTTTAACCCCACTCCGAATGTCCCAGTTAGATACTACATCAGCCTTTGTTAGATGGAGGGCTGAAGCAATATCCTCTGGCCTAGGAGCTATCTCCAAACCTATAAAGGGTGTCTTCTCTAGAATGGATATGCCAAGTAAATCAAAGAACTCCTCCAAAGTAGGGACCAACTGATAGTCCGGGAAGGTGAAACAGTGATGCAACGGGTCAAAGAACTGGAACAAGACGCTCACCATTTGTTCATCAAACTTGGAAGTGACCAGACTGAGGAGATGACCATGTCTTCTTACAAAGGAAGAAGTATCAGGAATCTTTGAAACAAACTCTCTAAGCCGAGCAGCTATCTGCACGAAGCTGATCCGAATGGTATTTCTGCGCATAGATGCCATGATCTGCAAAACAGAACAAAGATGAATCCCCTCAGTCTTTGAAATGGTTAGTCTAATGAAATATGCATGAAATGTCATGATGCATGATGGCGTGATAGAAACATACCACAGGTATCACAAGTAGCAAACATGGTAAGGGCAAACAAGTCACACAATATCCCTTAAATTTCAGGCAGGCATGGAGTTTAGGTATTACCCTCTTTCAGTTTAGTTGGTTCAACCTGTCCTAGTAATAACAACCGGGTTCTAGAGGATCTCAATATCACTGACCATCCTCGATCGGTTATAATTCCAGTTTAGCAACCTTTTCTTGCCGCCGGAATCATCGCGAGAGTATGGTCTCAATGAGTGTAGCATACTGCTACATTTCTATGGCCAAGTTGGTCAATTATAGGTTCTAAGGTCAGTTGATGCTTAATGACCCATTAGCAGCCCCATACTCTCCTTGTTCCTCCACAAGGGATATTGGTACCAACTAATGTGTCACACCAATGTAGCTACTGCTTCAATCGTATCGGTCTATGCCATACAGTTCCCTCACAGTCTATTGCTACTTACCTAAAAGGTGTCCCTGGATCCGGGTTAGGATCTATAGTAATTCCGATACAAAAACACACAAAGATAAAGCAAACAGATCAAACAATTGAAAACAATATGATGAACTATTCCTAAGGTACACCCCACTTATACTATCCCCAGCAGAGTCGCCAGTTCTATGATACGGTGGCCAGAACTGGGATGTGGTTTCCCTATTTCGTTAAGGAATTTTTGCTGGTTTGCGTTTTGCGTTTATTTTTGCAAAATGTCGCGGTAAGCAAGAGTCACCACCGTCTTTTATTTTATCCAACAAGGAAAGGAAAAAAGCACAGAAAAATTCCTTTTTCGAGATATTTCTGAGTACGGGGGGTAGATTATAGAAAGGGAAGGTATTAGCACCCTTTCTATCCGTAGTTATCTACGGGCTCTTAGGTACTTGCTCATCATTTTCAAAATTGTTTTCTTTGTGTTTCTGGGCTTTGAAAAGTTTTTATTTTAACTTCGATTTAACTCTTGCTTCTGTCTTCAAGAGTGTAATGAAGTGTTTTTGAAAACTTTGTTTGTAAAGGAGTGTAAGTGTGAAAAAATTTGTTTGGATTGAGCAAGTATTTAAGAGCTAATCTACCTACTCGAAAAAAGAATTGTTCTATGTTCATTTCCTTTAGACAATGCTATTCCACTATTAGTGAGTAGGTAGCACCGTCGTTGGAGTTTTGAGGGTCAATTCGAAAGGGACGTACGGTCACTAAAGCAATGTTAGGATGTCTTAGTAATGACCCTAATGTCTTAGATCATTTATCCGAGGCAACTTTGATCTTTGGACAAAAGGACGACCACTAAAACATCCTATACTCAATGACCATTTACTGAAGGCAACCGAGTGGGAGTATACCCTAGGAGTGCGCATGTGCGAGTGATTCGATTTTAGATTATTTATCTTTACACATTTAGGGTTATCTAACCGTTTTAAAATTAGACATACATTCTTGTCATGCACCCTATTATCATACATCTAACAGTTAATAGTTTGCGGAATTTTAAAGTGCGGGAATCAAACTACGCTATTACAAGGCTTCGGGTATTTACACAACCAAAAACAAACCCTTTGAAAATAAAGTGATAATGAAAAGTAAAAGCCCTAATTAAAACTATTACAAACTGTGAGCAGATACAATAATTGGGTAAAGAATAATAAAGCGCGCGATGAAAATTAGATCGACGAGAAACTAGGGTTTTGACCCTCCTAATCAAAAGAAAAATGTTTTTGTTGTTTTTAATATTTTTAAAGAAAAGATCTAAGTTTTTCTAAATTAAATACAAAAAATTAATTAGTGATCAAATTTATTAGTGAAAATAATTAAATGACCTATTTTTGGTTTTTTTGTTATTTTAGGAAAAAAATGAAATATAATTAAGTTAGTAATAAAACCTATTTATTCTAATTATTTTTAATTATGTACAAAATAAATTAAAGTTGTCTAAATTAATCAAACCTAATTAAATTAATTAATTTTTTAATAAAAATAAATATCTTAAATTTAATTGGATAGAAAAATATTTTTGTGATTTTTTGATAAAAAGAAAATTAATTTTTAGTTAGTAAATAAATAAATAAATAATTAAATGAAATAAAATAAAATATAAAAGAAGATAGAGATGTTGGGCCTGAAATTAGGGGGTGCAAGAAGTTATTATGGGCCCAACAGTGGTGAGGTCAGTTTGACTTTTGAGATCCTGTATCGTGCGCTTGACTTGGCTCATGATGCACCTTCCTGGATGGCCATCAGATTTGGCCATCTAGCCACTTGGCGTACTGGATTTTGAAGGCGTATGATACTCCTTGGCCTGGTACGCACATGAGATCACCTGAAAGAAATTGAGAAAAATGCATTTTGGTGGAGGCAGGGGTCGAACCCCTGACCTCAAGCTTCCAGCGCCCTAAAGCGTGCCTGGCTACCACTGGGCCATTTGTTCTTGTTGTACATAAATCAAATAATAACAATAATATGTAAAACAAAGAATTAGTGGAAAATTGAAAAAAAACGCGCGCTACTAGTTTGAATAGGCCAATGGAACAGTGACAAATGGTCATCTTCTTGCCCTCTCTGTGGGTAAAAGTCCCAGACTTTTACCTACGGGCGCTTGTCTGTAGCTATAAGCAGAGCTTGCTCCAAAATCTTCCATGGGCCAAATAAATGACACCTAACGCCATGGTTGAGTTCGTCTCGTCCTCATAAACATGATGACACCACTTACGAAGGCTAATTTTTCCTGTAAACAAAAACCCTAAAATAGACTCCAAAACCCTAACAATGGCAGTTTACAATTCAGTCCATGAAAATGCAATTGGGTATTATAGAAAGCTTACAAACATGATGGTGATCAAGAATGTACAATTATTTTATGCTATAAGTGCAAGAATAATGCTATTCAAATTCAAGAATATTGCAATACCTTGACGGACTTACAATGCATTGTAGAGCTTGAAAACACTTGGTTTTGATTGCTTTAGCTTGCTGAGACTCCCAGGAATCGATTGGGATAGATAGAAAGCCTTGAGGATGCCTCTAAGTGCAAATTCGATTCACCACTTTTCTTGATTTTTTTTCAATTTTTGTTCTTGTTCATGCGCCTGTTTCTAACCTCTCTTTAGGTCTGCCTCGCCTCTATATGTATTAGTGAAAGGATTAGGGTTGATAACTGCTCTCAATCTTCCTCCATCAATGATTTGGATCTTTGATTTGATTCACTTTGAAAACTTTCCAAAATTGGCCAATTTCAATCCTTTTGTGCACACATGCCTTGATACGAGTTTGATTTGATGCTAGCTGTGTAATAAGACCTGAAACAAGCACAAAATATTTGGTTTTCAATATTTTGGATTTTATATGATTTGTTTTGATTTAAATTGAATTAATTCAAATAAAAATCAAAATAAATAATAAAAACAAGATATGGACAAGTGGCAAAGACTAGAGCTCGTGGACTATGTTGCCAACTCAAAACAAGTGAAAAAGATTGGGCCCATTTGGCAAAATTTGAAGTTTTGGGCATAGTTGACTTTTGGTAATTTTGCAAAAAAGGTCAACTTCACCAATGCATAATGTGATCGGTGGGAATAGAACTGACTGTTTTGAAATGCTGGTTCGCGTTTGCGTTTCGCAAAATGTCGCGGTAAGCAAGAGTCGCCACCGTCTTTTATTTTTTCCAACAAGGAAAGGACAAAAGCACAGCAAAATTCCTTTTCGAGATGTTTCTCGGGTTCGGGAGGTAGATTATAGAAAGGGAAGGTGTTAGCACCCTTTCTATCCGTGGTTATCCACGGGCTCTTAGGTACTTGCTCACTATGTTTTCAAAAGTTTTGCTTTTCTTGTGTTTGTGGGTTTTGAAAAAAGTTTTGTTTGAAAACTTCGATTTAACTCTTGTATCTGTCCTCAAGAGTGTATGAAGTGTTGTTTGAAAACTTTTGTTGGAAAAGTGTAAGTGCGAAAAGTTGTTTCGTTTTGAAAGAGCAAGTACCTGAGAACCTCTACCTACTCAAAAGAAATTAAGTTGTGTAAATGTCCTTTAGACAGTACTATCCCACTATTGAGAAGTAGGTAGCACCGTCGTTGGAGTTTTCGGGTCAATTCGATTATAGGGACATGTGGTCACTAAAGCAATGGTAGGACACCTTAGCGGTAACCCTAATATCTTAGATCATTTTTATCGAGGCATCCGTTTCGAGGCAACTTGATCTTTAGACAGGAGGGCGACCTCTAAAATTTCCTATACTCAATGACCACGTCGAGGCAACCAAGTGAGGCGTACCCTAAGAGTGACATGTGCGAGTGTGTCAGGTTTCAGTTATGTTATCTTTGTACATGTTATGGTGAGCTACGATTGATTTTATTTTAAGAGAGATCTTGTCATGCATAGCCTAACTAGCATACATCTAGCATTTAATAGTTACGAAAAATAAAGCTAAGCTATTACAAGGCGTCGGGTATTTACATCGCTAAAAACAAACCCTTGAAGAAGTAAATTGCGGGAAATTAAATAAAAGCGATAAAAAGGTCCTAATTAGAGCTATTACATCCTCGGAGCAAATACAATTATATGATGAAGAATAAATAATATGCGCGAGGAAAAAATTGAATCGGGGAGTTTTTAGGGTTTTGACCCTTTTTTAGGAAAGAAAGAGGTTTTTGTTATTTTGCATTTAATTAAATTAAACCTAGGCTAATTAATTAATTAATTAAAAAAAGATATTTTTTGAGTTTTTTATGTTTTTTAAGGAAAAAATAAAAGATGGTCAAAAGTTATAAAAAACCCTAATTCTACATTGATTTTAAATTATTGCAAAAGTTAAAATTAACCTAATTAAAACTAAATTAATTAATTACTTATTTATTTACAAAAATAATGAAAGGGTGAAATTAATTTTAATAAATAATAATAAAAAATAATATTATTTTTTAGTTTTCTGATTTTTATTATGAAAATAAATATTAATTTGTTAGTGAAAATAATAATTATAAAAAATAATTAAATGAAAGAAATAAAAAAAAGAAAGGAAAAGAAATAAACTTGAAGGGGGGTGTTGGGCCCAATTTTGTGGTAGAGTCAGCAATTCTGAAGCCCACTAACATTTCAGCCCTGTTGACTTTCTGATTTGTCCACACGCGTGTTGACTGAAGACTATGGTGAGGACTCAGCTTTTGGCCATTAGATTTTGACCTGAAGCCACATGGCGTTCTGAGATTGGAAGTGTATGGTGGACATCCCTTTGCAAGCTACACATGAATTCCTGAAGAAGAAAAATAAACAATATTTTGGGGGACCTGGGATTTGAACCCAGGTCCCAATGAACTATGCTTCAATGCCTTTGCCAGCTGAACTGTAGCGCGCTTTTGTTAAATGGATAGATAGTGAATATTATATACAAAAACAAATATTATGCTGTAAACAAAAATAACGCGCGCGTTTTTTCAAACACACGAATCAGATGCTAACACCTCATCATCTTCTTCGTTTGTCCTGCATAATTAGAATCAAATAGCGGGGGTTTTTAACCCCCACTACTTCCTGCAAGGAAAAATAGCGATTAGGCACACAACAATCATAAATGTTTCGCGAGGTGTGGGTTGGAATCGTCTTGGCCTCACAATTTCAACCATGTATCCTATTAGTCCCAATTTTTCCTGGATTGAAAAGCCCCATTTAAAAGCTCAAGAACCCTAGAAATTTAGTCATGGCATCTTTCGATTCAGGGCATTACAGTTCAATTAAATCATGCCATTAGCTTTGTATGATCTCTAGCAATGCAAAACAATCACAAACACATGTTAAATGCGCATGAATTAGGAGATATAATTCTGAATAAGAAGTGCAAACCGTGGAACTGTATGCAGCGATTCCTTGAGCTTTAGTGCGTGAATTCGATTGCAAATCGTTCCTGGGACCTCCTGCAATGTGTTTGGATGGACAAAACGCCTTGAATTGGCCTAGAATGCAAAAATCAGTTTTGAGTTTTCTTGGAATTTCTTGAATTTTGCTATGGCCATTTCTGCAGCTTTTTCACGTGTCCTAGGTCATGGTTTACTTGCATACATATAGGAGAAACAAATTAGGTCAAAGTTTTGGATCCAATCCATGTGCATTGAAGATTAAATCCTTGATTGAAAATCAAATATTCTTAATTTTCCTTGATTGAACAATGTTGCCAAAATTGGATTTTTTGTATCTTTTTGATTGTGCACGAATTGGTCAGCATGTTTTGATCATATTTGGTTCACAAAGATGTTTAAGAATCAAATCTTTTATTTTCTTATGATTTAAATTAATTAAATGAATTAATATGTATTAAAAATCCAATTAATCAATAAAAATAAGAAAATAAATCCAATTTATCTTGGTGGGTCGTGCATAGGTCAGGGGTGAAGTTTCAAGAAGAGATTTGAGGCCAATTAACAAAAAGAAGGTGTTTTGAGCAAAGTTGACTTTTGCAAATTCATGAAAATTTCCCAACTTCTCCAATGCACAACTTGCTCAATTTTGATCATATGACCATGTTCTTGGACATTTTGGAAAGCTCTGGAAGTCCTCTAACCAACGCCCTTGGTCCCGTGTCATTTGGATTTACCAATCTCAAGTTATGGCCTTTGACTCAAAGTGTACATTTGTTGACTTTTGAAATTGACCTATAATGTAAAAATTTGTAACTTTATGTGATAGCATTTCTTGAACTTGGAATGTGAAGATGGATTATAGGACATTGCATCCTATTCAAAATGAGCCTTGGATGGAATTTTCTGATAAACCATGAAAAAGTTATGCCCTGGTCAAGGTACAATTGACTTTTCTGCTGTCCAAAAATAGTAACTTTTTGCACCTTGATGATTTTTGAGCTATTCTTGTGGAATCATGATCAAACCTTGATCAAATGATGATTGTGAACTCAAAATAAGATGTTGGCCAAAAATTCTGACTTTTGACTGCAAAATGACCATTTTGCCCTTGCAGTTGACTGTGGATCAAATAGGGCTTTTGACTGTGCAAATTGGCACTGTGAGTCTTGAAACTTGGCATGTAGGTGCTAGAGAATGCATATAGGCCTATGAGACTTGATTGAACCATTGAAAACCCCAAATTCCTTGAAAGAATCAAAACCCTAATTTTGAACTGGCTTAGGAGGTGGTTTGACTGTACAACCCTTGAGCCATTTTGAGCAATTTGAGGATCATTCTTGACAAATCTTGAGGAATATGGGAGGGAAAATTTTGGGGTACAACACATAACTTCGTCAATTTTGACTCTTTGGAGGTGTTCTTGGACTTTTTAGAAAGCTTGAGATGTCATATAATCAACCCTTTTTGTCTCATCTCATTTTGATATTCCATGCTCTTGTATGAAGCTTTGACAAAAAAGGTGTTTTTGTTGACTTTTCAAAATGACCTATAATGTCCAAATTCATAGCTTCTTGTGAGTGCATATTTTGAACTTGGGAGCTGAAGATGGATTGTAGGGAATTGCATGCTCTTCAAAATGAGCTTTGGATGGATCATTTCTCATAAAGTATGAGAAAGTTATGCTTGGTCAAAGTTGAGTTGACTTTTCCTGTAAAACCCTAATTTAACAACTTTTGAGTCTTGATGAATTATGAGCAATCCTTGATGAATCATGATCAACCCTTGATCAAATGATAAAATATCCTTCAATATGAGAATGTTAACCAAAAATCTTGAAGTTTGATTGTATGTGAGCCACAATTGACTTTTGTCCTAGCACAATCGATTTTCAGACCTTTGAGCAATTGACTGAGCAAACTTCCTCTGCAAGGCTTGAAACTTGACATGGATGATCTTGATAACATATTAGGACAATGTTGAGAATTTGGGATCACTTGGAATCAAGTATCTTGATGCAACATGAAACCCTAATTTGAGGTAGATTGCCTTAGGAGGGAGCTTGTCTGGCCAACCCTTGGACTACCTTGAGAAACTTGAGGATCTTTCTTGAAATGTTTTGAGAAATATGGGAGGGCAAATTTTGGGGTACAAAAATGTTTATATGAAGACAGTGGCACAAGTAGTGGTGTGAAGAAGTTTGATAATAACTTTTCCAATAAGAGAACCAGAAGAAGAAACAATCAGCGTCCGAATCAGCATGTTTCTTCTATCATCCTTGTGTTCAATTTACCTCTTGTTGCTCCAGTTTGTCAACAGAATCAACAAGTTTATGATATGAAGAAAGCTCAGTTTGATCCAATTCCAATGACCTATATAGAGTTGTTTCCTATCCTAATGCAGAGGAATTTGGTTCAGACCCGACTTCCACCAAAGATTCCTGAGAAGATACCTTGGTACTACAAAGCTGATTTGACTTGTGCTTTTCATCAGGGAGGCCCTGGACATAGTATTAAACAATGTTTTCCATTAAAAGCTGAAGTCCAGAAATTGATCAGAAGTGGCGTCTTGTCACTTAAAGATATTTGTCTCGAAGATCAAGCTAAGTCTTTGCCGAAGAATAAGCATGATTGAAGAATGCCCTGAATTTTCAGGATGATTAGTCTTCTCATGTTTACTAGTAATTTTACTGATTTCTCATTTGTAATTCTTCTTGTTAATCATTGTACGGCTTGCATAAAAGAACTTGTTTACATTTGAATGATTATCTTAATACAATAAATATGTTTGTCTTGAAGAAATACATTCGTTTCACTCGTATTTATTTTTAATTTTAAATTTATTTTTGCATTATGATACCAAATTGTTATCCATTCTCCTGCCTAGGCATGGTTTGGGGGGAGGATGATGAATTTAAAATGCAAAATTTCTGGTTGTATGCTTTTGAATAAAACGCTGTTGACGATATACAGGCATTGTTTCAAATTCCCAAACACCGGAGATATAAGGGAGTGAAACCCTCGTTAACCCCTTTGAGCCTTGAAGTAGGAGTTTCTTTTCTATTCATAAAAAACCCTCATTTTTAACCTGGGGCAGAGTAGTGTTCAGTTAATTTGATCGAGCATTCGGAACTCATCAGAAATGCGCATCTAAGGATACAACAATGGTTATCCTTCGAAAGGTTGATGAGACCCAAAATTGTAATGGATAACCTTCACTTATCAAGAGTTGGCGTCAATCGAAGATACCCCAATGAGTATCTCTCACAGATCAGAAAGTCAGTAGATGATGATACAACAATGGTTATCCCTCATTTTCCAAGAAATAGGACAGTCACAATTCTTCCAACAAGTCGAAAATGACTTAACATCACGCGACATGTTCAAGAAAGAAAGAAAAGGTATTATAAAAATAAATTAAAAATGAAATGAATAAGAAGTGATTAAAGAAAAAGACAAAAAGCCCCGTTAAGTCGAAACTTGAAAAAGCTTGCTTAGGCAAAAGTCAGGGCATCCCGCTGGGCTTCATAGTCAAATTCAAAAAGAATTTGTCCAGGCAAAAGTTAGGGAAAATGATGGAAATCCTGAAAGGCGAAAAAGGATTACAAAATGGATATCCTTAGAAAATAAATATGTTGCGTGATTAGACAATAAAAGTAAGAAGTAAGTGATTGTCGTATCCAAAGAAAACCTTGGTTGGTTCCTCAACTGTCTCGAAATTTCTTTTGAGAGATGAATGTTTAGATCGAGTTAACTGAACTTAGGACTGAAGAACATCATGAAGGGGGTGGGAACCAAATAACTTTGAGCCTTAAAATCTGTTTTTTATAAAAACGTGAACCAGGTCACGTTACAACCCTCAAAAGTCCTAATTGAAACAAGGTTTATTTCGAAAGCGTACTTCAACGAGATAGCATTTTCTGACTCATGAATTTTGCTAAAATTTTTGTGTTGGTATCATATGCTTTTGTTATCTTTGATAAAAATAAAAAAATAAAAAAAAATCAATTTTGCATCCTGGCTAATGATTCACTTACAAGGTTTTGCGAAATATTTTCAATAAAGTCTTCAAGACTTACATAATTGTTGCATTAGAATTATCATTCTTAGAATAAACATTATTCTGCCTGTAAAACCATTACGTGATATCAAAGAAGCTTACATTTGAGTATCAGCAAAGGGCACGTAGTTAAGAATAAGTTGTCAAGTAAAGAAGATGCAACATTCAGCTAATCTAGGGCAGTTACGTCGAGATTCAACGAATCTCTAGGAATTTTTTTGGTCAGGCAGATTATCCTAAAAGCAGACAGCCAAGGGCAAGTCATGAAAAGATATTTCGATCGGTATGGTAAACTTGGGACACCAAATTTGTTTCCAAGGGCATTTCTAGATTTTTTTAGACAGTTACTAGGTTCTTCCACGAGCCGAAGATTTTCCTCAAGCAATATTGTTTCTGATGATCTGCATAGTAGAGGTGTGCATGATTCCCTCTACAGTAACTGACCAGCTAGCGGGTGTCTTCCAGGTCACGGTGTCGCATCTGGGCCTGTGTTCCCATCTTTCCCTAGTTAAGTTTTGGTTCAGATTGTCTTCAAGCGAATATTTGATGGTGGATCCCATCCTCCCCAGTCAGGTCCCGATTCAGATTTCTCCGACTGAGTGTAATTTCCTTCCATGGTCAGAAGGTGATCAAGCAGAGGCTGCAAAGTTATAAAGTATGTGCTTAGTTGTTGGACTCTTTCTCCCTTCGTGTTAAGAAGTAATCTTTAGCAGGATATTATGCCCTCGAGTTATGATATTGTTGTTGTTGTGTGCTTCTAAGCAACCAGACGAGGGCAATATACATTCTAAGAAGTTTTGAGATAAGTGTCTACTCCTTGGATTTTCTCTTGCTTTGCGTTGAGTTTGATTTAAAATCCCCATGAGCTGACCCATTACTATGTTGTTGACTTCTTAAATTCTCCAGATGTGTCGAATATGATACTTCCCTTTAAAGCTGTTATCCCATGAAATTTCAAGATTTCCCTCCCAAAGAAGTTTACACAATTATTATGCCTGATATTAAAGACTGTATCTAGGCTCTCTTTGGTGTGTGTGGCTTCTTTTTCCCCCAATGAAGTTAGCATAACAATCCCTAGTTGAAGTATCAACGATATAGTTTTGCATCTTCCCCGGTAAAGTTTGTACTGACATCCCCAGTTAAAGTCCCGACGACATGGCTTTCATCTTCCCCTAGTGAAGTTAGTTTTGGAATCTCCAGTAAAGTCTAGACGATGAAACTTCCTCTTCCATTATCGAAGTCCGTATTGGTATTCCCCGATGAGACATAGAAGAGTTTACGATATGCCCACAACTTTATTTGTTGTTAGTCAGGTGGTTCTTTATTTGTTTTCAAGCCATGTTTTACCCAACGAAGTTAGGCCGTAAAATAGGACTTTGTTTCCTCTGTTGATGCTTACCCTCTCGTGGAATCTAATCTTCGTCCTGCACGTGACTTGGCCGCATGTTGTCTTCACCCAAGATTAGATTTGTCTGGTTATCCATAGTGCATTATAGTTATTTTGTCAGCATGCGCATGATAACATCCATACATTCATACACATCATGCATAGATTTAAAATTCATCACTCATTTGCATTCATTGATGCTTTGTCAGCATGTTATCCTCTTTGCAAAGTTATATTACCCTCTCTCCAATAGAGTTGTCAATGTTAAATAGAAAGTGTATATCCTTTCAATTTCCCCACCGAGTTATCCCTCGTGGAAGAATTTTGCTTCAGCCTTCCTATTTAGTTCATCATCTGGGTGGAGTGTGATCCCCTTTCGAGATATTTCTCATCGGGTGTTGACTTGGTTGATTATTCCATCCTAGTTTATTTCTGGTTTGAGTCTGTAGTTCCCAACAACATTATTATTCTGATTTTTGTAGGCTTCGAGCCTTGATTTGAGAATGTGCATTTATTTTGCACGCAAAGACTTTTTTTTCCTCAACAGGAATGTATTGGGATTTCCCCGAGAAATCAAGCTTCATTTCTCGCCAGTCTTATTACAATTCCTTCTTAAAACAGCAAGCGGCAATTCTCTTTATTTGAGCAACCTATTCCTTCCCAATAATTCTATTAACGTAAGAAGATGTTGTTTCCCTAATGAATGGTAGCCTTATCATTATGGAAGGTAGTTCGTTGATGAGATGTTTTTTTCAATGAATGGTAGCCTTGTCGTTATGGAAGGTAGTTCATTCATAAAGATTGTTTTCCCAATGAATGGTAGCCTTGTCATCATGCAAGGTAGTTTGTTGATGAAAATTTGATATTACAATGAATGGTAGCCTTGTCATTATGGAAGGTAGTTCGTTGCTGAAATTTGTCACTCCAATGAATGGTAGTCTCCTCATTATGGGTGATAGTTCGTTGTTGAGTTTGGCTGTACTTCAATGATAAATACAGTTCGTTGAAAGATTCCTACAACTGTGTTTTTACCCTTTCCAGGGGAAATATCTTGGTTAAAGAAGAAACTGAGACCAGTTCGTGGCTTATAGTCAGGATCGAGGGGAGGTTTATCTGATTCTCCATCAAATGGTATCTCTTCGAGGAAGTTTCGTAAGAGAAGTTTGTTGAGAATTCTTTACAAGTGGTAGTCTCTTTATTTGAGATAGCTTGTGTTTTTACCCTTTCCAGGTGAAATATCTTGGTTAAAGAAGAAACTGAGACCAGTTCGTGGCTTATAGTCAGGATCGAGGGGAGGTTTATCTGATTCTCCATCAAATGGTATCTCTTCGAAGAAGTTTTGCAAGAGAAGTTTGTTGAGAAATATTTACAAGTGGTAGTCTCTTTATTTGAGATAGCTTGTATTTTTACCATTTCCAGGTGAAATATCTTGGTTAAAGAAGAAACTGAGACCAGTTCGTGGCTTATAGTCAGGATCGAGAGGAAGTTTATCTGATTCTCCATCAAATGGTATCTCTTTGAAGAAGTTTCGCAAGAGAAGTTTGTTGAGAAATCTTTACAAGTGGTAGTCTCTTTATTTGAGACAACTTGTGTTTTTACCCTTTCCAGGTGAAATATCTTGGTTAAAGAAGAAACTGAGACCAGTTCGTGGCTTATAGTCATGATTGAGGGGAAGTTTATTTGATTCTCCATCAAATGGTATCTCTTTATTTGAGATAGCTTGTGTTTTTACCCTTTCCAGGTGAAATATCTTGGTTAAAGAAGAAACTGAAACCAGTTCGTGGCTTATAGTCAGGATCGAGGGGAAGTTTATCTAATTCTCCATCAAATGGTATCTCTTCAAAGAAGTTTCACAAGAGAAGTTTGTTGTGAAATATTTACAAGTGGTAGTCTCTTTATTTGAGATAGCTTGTGTTTTTACCCTTTCCAGGTGAAATATCTTGGTTAAAGAAGAAACTTAGACCAGTTCATGGCTTATAGTTAGGATCGAGGGGAAGTTTATCTGATTCTCCATCAAATGGTATCTCTTCTAGGAAGCTTCGCAAGATAAGTTTGTTGTGAATTATTTACAAGTGGTAGTCTCTTTATTTGAGATAGCTTGTATTTCTACTCGTTCTAGGAAGAACACCAGGATTTTGGGAAGTCCGTTATTGCTCTTTGAGACATCACCTTCAGTAAAAGCTAGTGCATCCTCTTTTCTCCACCTTCAGTAAACGTTGGTGTATCTTCTGTTTCTTTATCTCCAATAAAAGTCAGTATTGTCCTATGTTTGTTTTTACCTTCATTCTTGAGTGGGTAGTTCATTACCATTCTTAGGTAAGATTAATATTTTCTGATTAGCGATTGTCGATCCCCTATGTTGATATTACTCTTTTTTTTGCTATCTCCTCTATGAGTGGATAGTTCACAGCTATCGGTTTATTGTTGTCATCCACTACTTTTCCCTCAATTTTGGAGTTTATGCTACTTTGTTTCCTCTCGGGATCCTACCCCCAGTGAAGTTGAGTTTTCTTTCCCCCAGCAGAGCCAATTCGTCCCCAATAGATTCAAATTTCTATCCCCAGAGTCATGTTGTTCTCCAGGGATTTATTATCCTGGTTGAATTCTTTTGGTTAATTTGTAGATTCTACTTTTGCTTCTCCAATGTGTGTGTTGCCCATCTGCATGAAGTTCATACGTTACATCCATAATCATAAGCATCGCATGGTATCTTAGGGCCAAAAATAGGGCTTGTTTTATATTTAAGTATCTTCAATCACGTCGAAACGAAGATTTTAATCTTCGTATCTCCGGATAGAAGACACTTAAATAAGGGCATCTATTATACCCCAATTTTTGCCCCTAAGATACCTAATCATACTTTGTACATTTCGCACATAGCATTGGTCTCATGGTTATAAGATCAAAGAGCTTTGGCATTATGGTTTCTCTCTCTGAATTGAGGCTGTCGTCTTGCTCAAAATTGATTCAACTAGCGCTCTCATTTTTCTTGGTATGAGATTAGGGTTTTAGATCTCAAGTAGCATAGACACCTTCGCTATCAGGTTTCCTCAAGATACAAATTTTTCTTCATAAAGGTTCTTTCAAGGAAGAAAGGTATTAGGGTTTAACTCAGCCAGAGAATCAGGATTTCTCTTCATGTTGTTTGAGCTTGGTGGTGATTCTTCTATGGATATTTATTGGATTAAAGTCTCACTTCAAGGCTACATTGAGCGCTACTCCTCCCTTACTAAAATATTGCTTTGAGTTTTATCAAGTTTAGATATGTACCGTTGGGTAAGCTATGGGTTAGGAGCTCATTCAACTCATTTCATCAAATGGAAGTTGGTCGCTTCAAATGCAAGATGACTCGAATCTGTGGATTTAAGTGAGATTCATGTACATAACTCCATTATGTCATCTAACACACCGTTCATTCATTAATCAATAAAATGTGGCATGTGATCAAAGGTTTCGAAGAATTAGGGTTTAGGCTATGAGGCTCTTATCTTTATCCAAGAGATTCAAGCTGCTTCTTCAACAAGCAGGGAAAGATGCTATGGTTTTTAACTTGTTCTGGGAAGGATGCTAGGGTTTTTAACTTGTTATGCTTCATCAAGAATTCAATTGTAAGCTAAGGTTTTGGTTCCTTCCATCACCTCAAGCTACCTTGATTATCAAATTTTATCAAAAGCAAGTGAACTAGGGTTTGTTACTCATCATATTTGAGCTTGTTGATGTTTAACAACTGAGATTCATTGAGTTTCATGTCAAGGTATCCTACTATGCTCCAAGTCCTACCTTTATCCAGGGATTCAAGGCATTGGCTATTTTGTTACTCATCAAGTCGAGATATAGTGGAATTGGATTGCGAAATGCAAGCCATGGTGCAAGAGATGAGTTTGCGGATTCATTTTAATAAATGCATTATTATTTTTTCGCATACTTGTTGCTTGTCGTGAAAGTTTTCTTAAGATTGGAAAATTGAATTGAATATAGGGCTTCATCGGAGGTTGTTTTAAAACAAGGTTTTCTTGTCAGCATATTAAATCGCCTCCTCATTAGTGTGCGTTCATGGCAAGGAGATTAGGGTTTCGGTTTGTTGCTCAAGTTCTTTGGTTCATCAATTGGAGAACTGGACTTAAGGGATTCGTTTCTTATACTTCAAGACGTATTTGTCTTCGAGGCAGTATGTTGAGGCAACCATTTTAAAAGAGTTTGTCAAGTCAATATATTTTATGGATTGAATTACAAGAATGAAACACGACATAAAAGGTGAAGTTATGGATTGATTTTGATCAAGACAATTTTATTCTCTTTATTGTTGTATGTCGCTTGGAAATACAAGTTAAGTGAGATTAGTAAAGGAAAATTGATTTGTCCATTGAGAAATGAAAGGGAATTCATTCATTCGAGTGATTCCGTGAATTCAATCTATGCAAGGGGATAAGTTTGGATCTGATTCATGATTAAATTTGGAAATGATATCAATGTTAATTTCGTAGGATTCAAGTAACAAAGGCAATGGCCATCATTTCTCTCAAGGCAAAGTTCATCATCAAGAATTCGTGCCCATTATATTCAAAAGAAAGACTAAATATTCAAAGAGGTTTCTATTACAAGTTACCATTTCCAAAGTCTATTACAAGATGTATCCGAAGTACATTCTAAGGGCTATTACAAATAGTGATGTAATGTTTTGGGAACATGTGGAAGTTGTCTCCATGCTTGCAATTATCTTTTCTCCAAGCTTCCACATTTCCAAGAGGCACCTCTATTGTCGTTGGAACCAAGCTGCACCGTATTTTCAAGCTTCGCATATTGATCACAGTAAAACCAGAAATCTAGTCAACATTCATGTGGCCCTGCAATTTACAATTAAAGCTTACAATGAGTTAACCAAAACTTGCATAAACATGTTCAAGTAAAATCCAGCGTGCAAAATGAAAACCTATCCCTAACTACCTTTTTCTAACCCCAGCCAATCTCTAAACTGAAATTACAAACACAACCTGCATTTAAAAGAACAAATCCAGTTGAAATTTCCAGCAGAAAAGGAGAGTTAAGATTCAGCCCTGATAACTAACCTTCAATTTCAAGTTCCCTACCCAAAACGGAAATAACAGCAGCTGCTTAACAGAGCTGCAGCTTCAGGCAACCCTCAATTTGTACAAACTCTCTGCACTTCCAGCTGTTAATAATAGAAGTACTAAATTAGAAAACAGATATAACAGAAAATAATAACTTCCAAAATAGAGTAACTTTCGGTTAACAGAAAAACTGAGCATAACAAACCTCTAACCAACTTCTAACCAACCCTCTAACTGCCATAACAAACTATAACAAACCTGTAACCAACTTCCTAACAGCTATATAACAGAAAACTAATTGCACAGAGCAGGGACAATTCATTCAACACACCAGAAAAGTGATAGAAAAGTTTTATAATACTCACCTTTCAACTCTCTCTATGCAATTCCTATGCAAATCCTTCATTATCTTGACATCTTCTCAGAGGCTTCAATCATCATCATTCTCCTCACGGCTTCAACCTTGAACAACATCTCCAATCACCTTCATCATTCAACGAAAAACAACTTCCACTTCATCCCTTCCACCATCATTTTCAACCTTGCTCTCTCTGCATAATCTCCAAAAACCACCACATAAAACACCAGTTTTTATTCCTTCTTCAAACACTTCTAACCCTCTCTGCACGATTCCTGACACCACTGTTGTTCAATCTTGCACCATAATTGTATCAACCTTCATCAGCCGCTTCATCATTGAATCAGTCATCATGAATCTTCATCTGTGCTTCATCACAATAATGCACAGTTTATGCATTCTTCATCGCAAATCGCACAACAAAAACTTCACGGTGATTCCTCTTCCATCTTTAATCTTCATCTGCTTCCTTCATCGTCACCGTCATTCAGTCATTGAACAAGCTTAGTCTCAACCAACTCGCATGCACACGATCAACAACAACAAGCTTAACGACATCACAAACTTGAAAGCGCACAGAAATAAGAAACAAAGAAGAGACGGCATGCGAACAAGAAGGCAAGCGTGGGCAATTTCATACCCATGGAACCTCTTCTCCAATTTTCTCCTTTTCATTTTCGAGATCATTGCAAGCAGATTGATGACGATAGAGCTTTTAGGATGAATCGCCGAACGTATTGGCCAGGGCGTCGTAGTCACAGGATAGATGGAATTTGTTTGAATCAGTCATGGATGAGAGACGGAGGTGGTGGCCTTGATGTCATCGCGGCGGAGTTGAGGTGAAGGAGAAGCCGCACCGCGGTTATATGAAGAAGAAAAGGAGCATTATGTTCTTCGTAAGAAACTCAAGAGTCACAACCATTCTCAACCCTAACCTGATGGATTTGGGATTTGTTTGGTTGAAAGTGGACCAGACTGAATCTCCCATTAAGGCCCAAAGAATTTTTCGGGTAAATATTTTTGGAAGCTAGTATATCTTGCACATAAAAAAAAACTGATTATGGACCGAGACACACCATTCCCAGAGCCCATTGATGTATTTTTGGAAACAAAAGCTGATCAACAAAAATTTCCTTTTGGACCCTCTGATTGGGCCTGCGCCTGGCCTTGCTTCTGCATACTTCTTGGGCTTAGCAATACAACCCCTCTGTTTCTACTATACTTTTACCTTTCCATGTTTTTGATTTTAGCTTCATTTATCCATGATTTTAATGATGAAAATGATACAAAAATAATAGAATATTTTAGAACCCTTTGAGGTCACTCTTTAGAATTTTTCTTAAAGTTTTCTATTATTTTCATGTTTGATAATCATTCTTGTTATCATTATCTTGCCAAGATTTTATGATAGAATATTGATGTAACTTTTGCAAAGTGGAATGCTTGGAGGTTAATTCTTTGATCACTCTTGCGAAGCAGCTTCTGTAGAGTTTTCTTATTGCTTGCGTGGTTTTGAAGAGGCAATTGACCTTCTCCGTTAGCTTTTGGTAGAATTTTCTTATTGCTTGCATGGTTTTAAAGAGGCAACGAACCTTCTCCGTTCGGTATCATCACACCTTTATTTTATTCTTCATTTCCGCACTTTACCGCTTTTCTAGATACCATGAGAAGTAGGAAATAAAGAGCGTGTGCTCGAAGTCGCTGTTTAAAGACCTGTAGCAGGAATTTCACACTTCATTTTCTATATGTGTTGTGCTTGTGTTTGTTTACTTTCTCGTTGATCTATGAGTCACTCAATTTAGAAATTGAGATCAAGACTTCTCTCTCAGTGCATGCTCCCTATATGATTTTATCGCTTTCCTTTATTTCTTGTTGATCGATGAGTCACTCAATTTAGAAATTGAGATCACGACTTCTCTCTCATTGCATGTTCCCTATAGGATAATTTTGTTAGACTTTCTTTAGCATGCTAACCTAGATAGGATCTCTTCAGGTGTGCTCTCTTGAGTTTACTGGCTTTCCTGCTTTATCCTTGTACATACCATGTTCCCTTAGGATGCGCTTTCTCCGTTCGGATGCGAGTTAGACCTTAGGGTGCAAACCATGCATGCTAACTTAGATAGGATCCCTCATTGTATGATAACATTAGGTTAGAGATAGGTTAGTCTCCCTTAGATGTTTTCTTCCCGTTTTTGTATAATTGCATTTAAAACTAAAACTTCTTTTTCTTGGAAAAAGTATAAAATAATACTAAGTATATAAAAAATTCTTTTCATGGTAAAAAATACCAACCAATCAATTTCTTTTCGCCATTCGGCTTTTCTCTTCTAAGAGCAGGTTAGCTCCTTTCCACTACAGGTCATAAGTCTCCAAAGGTCAATCAACGTTGGAATTATCGAATGCAACATTGTTCATTTAAAAAATATAAAAAAACAAAACACATGAGCCGAACTACGGTAGCTCTGATTCCTCAAAAATGATACGTAGGCATTGGGGTAGGGCCCAAGCGAATACAACTTTATTTTCCCTACATTCTTTCTCTTTTCTTTGCATTCATTCTCTCTTAGTTTATAACCCTTAAGCATTATATTAAACACACCCTTTGATTAGAATAACGAGAGTGGATCCCATAGAGTACTATGGACGTGTGGGGTGCTAATACCTTCCTCTCGCGTAATCGACTCCCTTACCCAATCTATCGGTCACAAGACCTTGATTTCCCCCTTTAGGTTTTTCTTAGATTATTTTCCTTTCCCTTTCATATGGGATAAATAAATACTCGGTGGCGACTTCATTGATTTTACCGCTACAATGACTTCATTGGGGATTAGGGGTTGTGGTCCCTTGACTTGTAATAGTCTGAGTGGTAAACTCAAACTAGGGAATTTTGCTGCTTGTTAGGGAAATAAACCCTATTGAAGAGAATATTTGATGAACTGCTGGGGAGGTGTTTCCTCTTGGCAAAACTCCTCGAAGATTCTTCTCAAGACCAACTTAGCTGGGGAATTTTGATGTTTGTTAGGGAAATAAAACCTATTGAAGAGAATATTTGATGAACTGCTGAGGAGGATATTCTTTAAGAATAATTCCATAAGGCTTCCTTTTAAGACCAACTCAGCTGGTGAGAGGACCTTCCGGAGATTGAAACTCTGACTAGGGATTGCATGGATCCAACTTTGTGGGGGATATCCATGAATTTTGGCCTTGTTGGGTTTGTACCCTTATCCATGAAGATTATTCTGTGGGGATAACCTTAGAGAGGTTTCTTCGGAGACTTCACTAGGGATCACCTTATGAAAGGGACTTTGTGGGGATTTGTAGATAGTTTGAATTCTGTCAGAGTGACAAATCTTTTACTGATAGATAAACTGATGAGATAACGGGACATAGTCGTACATTTTAATCCCTAACTTTTGCCTGGACCGTCTTTTCATATTTTCAGTCCAGCGGGATACCCTTTTTTGCCCAAGCCGCCTTTCCAGGTTTTCGACTTGCCGGGTGTACAATCTTTTGTATATATCCCTAATTTTTGCCCGAACCTTTTGGTTCGCCGGGATGCCCTTATTTTTGCCTAGGTATGTCAACCTAGCGGGTCTCTTTCTATGCGTAGTATTTTCTGTCCATGTTCATGGGATGTGGATAATTATCACTGTCTGTGGTAGTAAGTGTTATAGAAATGCCAGAAATTGATTGTTCGATCATACGTGACCTTTCATATGTGGGAGCCTATTTTACCCTGGTGTAGGAAGTTTGGATCAGATTTTGGTAGTCTTGAACTTTCTAGGTATCTTTTCTTTGAAGACATGATACTGACATCATCTGATACTGACTGTCACAGACAAACAATTTCAAAGTGGTTTTTGCTGGAACCCCTGATCAATGTAAAATTGCCCCAAGTGATTTAGGTGGAGATCTGCCCCTGACTATTTGACATTTCTTGAGAGATTCTTTGAATCCCGACTTGACTGCCCCAGATGTATTGGACAATGATCATGCCATGCCCCCTTGATTATGAGAGATTTATCATTGGAAGAGTCTTTCCATTTGAAGTGAATCTGTTTATTGAGAGAGTTTTTGTTTATTGGATATTCGTCGTGTGAATTTCCCTATTGTCAAACAATTAGCTATATTAAAACAACGATTTTCAAATAATGCAAAGTTTATGTTTGTCTTGAAGTTTTTGAAAATGAATTTTTAGCAGATAAAAGAGTTTTGTAAGAATATGAAGTCAACTTAGGATTTACGATACATCCTTACAAGAGTCAGGGTATCTTTTGTAACAATATGCTTTCAAACTAACCCATGCTTCAAATAGTACTTTTGAAGGGTTGTAGCATGGCCTGGTTCATGGTTTAAGAAACAAAGCATAAGGCTCAAAATTTATTTGTACCCGCCTGCTCTCCGTGATGTTATCTAGTCCTAAACTCAGTTAATTGCGCATTTTGAATCCCATTGAATCTAGAATGATGTTTTGGTGATGGTTCAGAAACTTAGAAGTTTATTTGTGAAGGTAGTCATTTTTCATGTTGTCGAGGATTTGTAGTGACCTCTTTTTTTGATTTATTATCCCTGATTTTTGCCTGACTGTTTTGAGATTACAGTCAGCGGGATGCCCCATTTTTTCTTAAGTCTCCTTCGTAGGTGTGATACGGTGGGAGCACTGACTTGAGGTTTTGTGTTTGTTTTCGCAAATGTTTCGGTTGAGCAAGAGTCACCACCGACTTTTTATTTTATCCTAAGGAAAGGTTAAAAAGCACAGCAAAAACCTTTGAGATGTTTTCTTGGGTTCGGGGAGTAGATTATAGAAAGGGAAGGTATTAGCACCCTTTCTATCCATGGTTATCCATGGGCTCTTAGTTACTTGCTTAGATCACTTGCCTTGTGTTTTCAATTGTTTGAAATGGTGCTTTAAATTGTTTGAAATGGTGCTTTGTGTGTGGGTTTGAAAATGTTTTGAAAAGAGGCCATTTGTTGTGGCAACCTTTGTAATGACCCATGTTTGGATGTATACAAAGGTGTATATCTTTTGAAAAGTTTTCAATGTTTTTGAAAGTTGTTTTGAAAGTGTGTTGTGATGTGTGTTTTGAAAAATGGCAAGGATTGTTTTGCAAGATTGATCAAGTAACTAAGAGTTGTCTACCCCTAAATTTCTCAAAAATCTTTCCTATGTTTTAACCCTTTTAACAATTTTGTTCCACCATTGTATTTGGTGGACAATCTTGTGTTAGGATGTTAACGGGACGGGTGCGGGTCATCGTTTAGACCATGATTGCAATGGTGCCAAGTGTCTTTGGCAATTTTTCCTTTAAGGGACTTGATCATTTTTAGGCAACTTTCGAAAGCGTCATTGAGGGACTATGATCATTTGATTTGTTTTTGTTTTGCCAAAGAAACTCAACATGCAACATGGCCCATTATTGAAGGCAACAAGTGGAGTAACCCTAGGGGTGCAATTATGATTGGTGTTGTCCATTTTCATGCTTTTTTGTCTTTTGTTAGGTCAAGCTATTTGTCATTTTTTGATTTGCATACAAACCCTAAGTCTATCATGGCATATTTAGAAAGCTTTTAAATGCGAAAAATAAAATCCTAAATTATTACAACACAATTATGGGATGGGGGGTACAAATGTTCAAATGGGGATATTTAGCAAGAAATTAAAATCTAAGCTATTACATCCAAATTGAATATACAAAGATTAATTGTACAATAATTAAGTAAATAAATATGCAAAAATGTATTTATGCTCAAAAATGGTTTTTATATGTATGGGAAAGTATTTTTTTATGTGAAATATAAACAAAAAAAATAAAAGAATCAATTTTTGGATATTTTGTGTTTTTAGGGCAAAACCCTAATTTTCTAAATAATAATATTTATCAATTATATTATATACAATATTTATTAAAAAAATAAATAAAAGAGAAGTATATTTTAAAAAGGTAATTTTTGAGGTCAAATATTAATAAAAGAAAAAATGTATTATTTTTATATTTTTATCCTAAATATTCTAATAAATAAATATAAGTATTATGTGTTAAATATATTAAATATATACAAAAAATAAAAAAATATTTATTATTTATAAAAAAAAGTATATTTTTTAGAAAATGTTTTCAAAAGATAAAATAAAATAAAATCAGAAAATAAAATGTATTTGTATTATTTTTTAGTATTTTAAATAAAAGTATATATGCTATTTTATATGTATAAATTCAAATAAAACAAATAAAATACAAATAAAATGCAAAAATGGTTGAAAAAATATTTTTAATATTTTTAATATTTTAACAAAAAATAACAAGTCAGAATTAAAAAGAAAAAATCAAAAATGATAAAAATAACACACAATGGGCCAAGGGGGTGTAAGTGAAATAAAGTTGTGCAAACAGAAAAAAGAACCAAGCCCAGCCCAAAAGGAGTTGTCTTCAACCTCCAGCAACTTTGAAACAAAGAAAACGCGTGTTTCCTTCTCAACCTGGTAACTTCTGATTCCTTGATTTTTAACAAAAACTCACAACATCAAAGTTATAGAGCATCATGTCACGATTCTAAACATATAAAGAAGTTGTTCTAACTCTCAGAAATGAGAGAGAATTTCTTCTCCCCCAATTCCTAACCTAACTTTTTTCTAATGTTCAGGTTCAAAATTCTCTCAGTACACACAACATAAATGAAAAGTAATGATATGGGTAGTTTCAGGGCCATGGGTAGAGCATGTTTCATTCATAAACCTAAGCCTAACTCTTCCTAGATTGAGAGATAGAAGTCCAAACTTTTACCTGTTCAGCTTGAATCGTGTACAGCAGTGGAGGCACTTTCAATGCAGTGTGAGGACTTGTACAACTTGCTTGAAGTTCAGGGATGCTTCTCCAACCTCTAGCTTGCTTTGAAACTAACTGAAACGAGCTATGTAACTCAACCTGCACAACTGAAAAAATGAAAATGGTGAACTTGGTTAGAGGTGTTACAGTCTGCAGCTAGGGCTTGGGATAGTTTGTATGGATGATATAGGATATGTTTGAACTGGTTTGGATGAAAACGCACGAGGGAAATGAACTGGCCAAGTCAAAATGCAGAAGGTACCCTGTTTTTCCACAAAACTGTGTGTTGATGAATGAGGGAGTTTTAGGGATGGCTTGGTCGTGTTTCAGGTTAGTTAGGGAGTATGAAATGTGTTCACAAAGTTTGTTTTGGTTGGTTCTTGCAGGAATGTGAGTTGTGATCAGTTTTGCAAAGTTTCTTCCTCGATAAACAAAGTTTGTCAAGTTGGGTTATAGGCCAAGGCAGGTCCCTCAAGCATGCTGCATAATCTCTCCTTGATCAGTGGGATTAGTCCATAAACTTGTGCCTCCAAGATCTGCTTGTACTTCCAAGATATGGACTTTGACATAAAGCATTGCTTTACAAGAATGGGTAAAATGCTTTTTCCAAATATGGCTTAATTTTGTGTGTATTGTCCAAATGCACAAAATAACACTCTAACACAAAGGATATGCATTTAGTTATTGAGTGTAAGAAGGATTAGAGACCTATAATCTAGCTTGTACAAGCTGATTTCAAAAATGCCCATGTTATGAACATGCCTTGGTCAAGAACAAAAGTGACTTTTGCCCAACTTTGCCAATTCGATTCTCCCTAACCACAAGGGTGTTTGAGAAGTTCTTGGATAATTTGGAAAGCTTGGAATGTGTACTACAATCCATATTTGTAATGCAAGTTGAAATTCCAAGAGGAAGCATGTGAAAAGTGGCCATGAAGTTGGGCAAAAATCCTGCCTAAAATAGGTCAAAAAATTTCTAAGTTAAGAATGTTTTGCACCCCTATTCCAAAAATCATAACTTGAGCTACAAGCTTCTTTTGAGGAAACTTTGTGAATAAAGGTTGTAGACTTTGCAATGGACTACAACTTTCATGTTTTGAGTTTTGTTTGAATCCAAATATATCTTGATGAAAAAATGGGACAAAGTTAGGAAAAAATTAGGAAATTTCATAACTTAGAAAATTTCTAAGTTATGAAATTTCTTCATTTCAAACCCTAATTTGTAATTTTTGATTTCCTGATGAACAAGTTTCATGAATTGACATGTTTTGATGAAAAATAAATCTTGACACTCGATTTTGACCAAAAAGTCAAAGTTTGACTTTTCAGTACACAGTCAAATTTTGCTCAGTTGACTGGAAAATTCATCTGTCAATCTTGTGCATTTGGGATCTTTTGAACTTGTTGAACATGTCAAGACAATGCCATTGAGTCCTTGAGCCCATATGTGAGCTTGGTTTGCCATTGGCTAGGTCAAACAGTCAAAAATTGCCTTTGTGCAGTCAAAACCCTAAAAATGACCATTTTGCCCTTTTGGTGATCTGATCAAATTTCTTGTGGAATTGTGATCCAAACTTGATCAAATGGTCCATATGAGTTCATAATGTTGATGTGGGTCAAAAATCATGAGGTTTGACTGCCAATTAGCCACGGTTGACTTTTTCCCCAATACAACTGATTTCTAGGTCAACTGTCCAATTGACTAGGCAAAGATTGGAATCAAGGCTTGAAACTTGGTATGGATAAACTTGTGAGTCCAACATGAAGCATGAAAGTCATCTTGGGCATTTTAGGTCAAAACATCTTTGTGAAAACTCAAACCCTAATTTGGGTCAACAATGCAAGGAGGAGTCTTGAGCAGAGCAAACCCTAACTTGATCTTGAGCTCCAAGGGTCTTGGGATGAGAAAATATTGATGAAATGGGAGGGCAAATTTTGGGGTACAACAATTGACCCTGTTCAATTTTCTTAGATCTGAGGATGTAGATTGGCTTGCGTGCCTTTCGTGATCCGAAGGTGGAAGATGATTGAACACTAAAGTGCCCAGAAATTTGCACTCGCATAGTAGAGTATCAACAATGTGATGTCGGGAATGGGCTTATTGATGCCATTTGGAGAGATGGTGGATAGAAGGACGGGCTTCCATCTGGAGACGTGACAGAACCTTGTCGGGAATGGGCTTATAGATGCCATTTGGAAGTGTTGATCGCGTAAGAGATTCCTTAGCGAGAACTTGCGTACTTTGAGAAAGGAAGATGGTTTCCTGGCCTGTTACAGGTGTTGATCTTCAAACTCTTCATGCAGATATGCCCTAGCTAGATACAGGTATCGAATCTACAATCAAACGCTCATAGATATGCCCTGGCTAGATACAGGAATCGAATCTGGAACTTCAAAAGGTTGCTTACAGACGTGCCCTGGATGGATACAAGTATCGAATCTCTAAACTCTTCATGCAGATATGCCCTGGCTAGATACAGGTGTCGAATCCACAATCCAATACTCACAGATATGCCCTGGTTGGATACAGGAATCGAATCTGGAATTGGTCGTCTACAAGATATGCCCTGGCTGGATACAGGTATCGAATCTGGAAATTGTTGTCTACAGATATGCCCTGGCTGGATACAGGTGTCGAACCTACAATCAAATCACTCACAGATATGCCCTGTCTAGATACAGGAATCGAATTTGGAATTGCGATAGTTAATAGTAATCATCTTTGGATTGACCTTTTCATGAAAAGGCAAAACATTAGTTTCATGCAATGTCATGATGTATGAGATGCATGATGTCATGATGTTCTCAAAAATAAATGAGATCGTGTGATATGATGCGTATATGCATGCGTCATGGTGTATGATAATGTGATGAATTTATTTTCGTCTAGGAAAATAAATCCTTGACGACTGCCGGGAGTTTGTGGAATCCTGGGGTGATGTTGAAGAGTGGAGTTCTTCGCTTCCGCTGGGGATGATGGTTGCAAGAATAAACCGGTAGGAGAAGATGACTCCGTTGGGGAATAAACTTGTTGGAGAGATTACTCTGCGGGGAATCACTCTGTGGGAAGAGATACTTCGCTGAGGTTTTGATGAGAGCTCCGCTGGGGATTCCACTGATAAGTTATGTTGGGGAATTTGATGAACTCCGCTGGGGATAGGAAGAAACCTCGCCGGGGATGATCTTTCTGTGGTTATTAGCTGAGGATAACCCAGTTATACCCTGGTGGGGAAATAACCTTTGAATGAAGCTGGCGAGATGCGTTCGTACTCTGCAGGGGGTAAGCTTCCAGAATCTACTGGGGAGGATGATTCAAACTTTCCTGGGGAAACTTTGGACTGTACTGGGGAATGGTTCCACTGGGGTGTCTGTATTCCGCCGGGGAACAATCTTATATTAAGACTGCCGGGGATGCTTGCTGAGGAATGTCTATACTCCGCTGGGGAATGTTGAGATCTTCTGGGGATACCCAACTTCCTTAAGGCTGACAGTAGACTAACTCTGCTAAGGGAGAGTATCGCTGACTTGCTGGAGATACTGTGCCTTTTTAGGGCTGATGGGAGACTAACTCTTCCTGGGGAGAGTATTGCTGAATCTTGTCTTACTCTGTGGGGAGTTGAGGTAACTTGGTTACATTCTTCAGCCGAATCTACTTTGGTACCTCGGTGGACAGAGCAACTAGATTGCTTGGACAATTCTTTATTGCCCCTGTTTCTGATGTCATCTGTAATTAGTCCTTTGTTTCGCATGCAAATATTCATGATTAGAAATTAATGTCAAATGCATATATCAAAAATGAACATTGGACGTTCTTTGTAAAACAAAATAGAAAAAGGAAAAACGATGGGTAATTTGTCTGAAAAATTGAACTTGTATTGATTTTGAAATTTTCCTGTAAATAGGAGTTTTATGTACAGGAGGCTGACGTCCTAGTAAGAGAACGCCGCCGAGCAAAATAGAGTTTATACAATTTTGTGAAAAGGAAACAAAACAGCTATGTGAAAAATGATCCCGCTGGGTTCCAACTCTGCTATCGCCTTTATGTCTTCAAGCGTCTCATCACTCTGTTGTTTAGTTGAAGATGAAGCTGATTGATTGTGTCGTCTGAGCCTGATAGTTGATTCCGAATTCTGGATGCAAGGTGATCCAATGAGACATAGTATTACGCTTTATCCCTAACTTTTTCCTGGACCGCCCTTTCGGGTTTTCAGTCCACCGGGATACCCATTTTTTCCCAAGCCGCCTTTTCAGGTTTTCGACTTGTCGGGTGTACAGATTTTTTTATTTCGTCCCTTATTTTTTCCCGAACCCTTTTGGTTCGCCGGGAAGCCCTTATTTTTGCCTAGGTGTGTCAACCTAGCGGGTCTTTAATTCATGCGTAGTATCTTTTTACTATGTCTGCATTGGCGGGTGAGGAAGGTCGTCACCATCCATGGTGGTTAGAACCATCGCTCCTCCTGAGAAGATGTTCTTAACCACAAATGGCCCTTCGTACGTAGGGGTCCATTTTCCCCTGGGATCACTTTGAGGAAGAATGATGCGCTTGATTACCAGATCTTTGACTTGATACTCTTGTCGTCTGACCTTCTTGTTAAATGCCCTGATCATCCGTTTTTGATACGTCTGACCATGACAAATAGCAGTGAGTCTCTTTTCGTCAATAAGGTTTAATTGATCAAGCCGAGTCTGGATCCAGTCATCTTCGCTCAAACCTGCATCCTTCATCATCCGGAGAGAGGGTATCTGGACTTCAATAGGCAAGACTGCCTCCATGCCATAGACCAAAGAAAAGGGAGTTGCCCCTGTTGACGTCTGTGCTGAGGTACGATACCCATGAAGAGCAAACGGTAACATTTCGTGTCAATCTTTGTAGGTCACTGTCATCTTCTGCACAATCTTCTTGATGTTCTTATTCGCTGCTTCTACAGCCCCATTCGTCTTCGGTCGATAAGGAGAAGAGTTGTGGTGCTGTATCTTGAATTGCTCACAGAGCTCAATGATCATTTTGTTGTTAAGATTGGTACCATTATCCGTAATGATCCTTTCCGGGACGCCGTATCGACAGATTGGGTTATGCCGAATGAATCGTGCCACGACGTTCTTGGTTACCGTAGCGTAAGAAGCTGCTTCAACCCACTTTGTGAAGTAATCAATCGCTACCAGGATGAAGCGATGCCCGTTAGATGTCGTAGGTCTGATCTCGCCGATCATATCAATGCCCCATATTGCAAAAGGCCAAGGTGCTGTCAAGACGTTCAGAGGAACCGGAGGAATGTGCACCTTATCTGCATAAATCTGGCACTTGTGACATGTCCGAGAATGTTGGTAACAGTCAGCTTCCATTGTAGACCAGAAATATCCTGCCCGAAGGATTTTCTTTGCCATGGTATGTCCACTGGAATGTGTTCTGAAGGTACCCTCATATAGCTCTGCCATGATCCTTTCTGCTTCAGTCTTATCCACACAACGCAGTAAAGTTGAATCATGGTTTCGTTTGTAGAGAATGCCATTGCTGAGGAAGAACTTTGCCGTGAACCTTCTCAGAAACTTTTTGTCATTAACAGATGCACCCTCGGGGTATTCTTGAGCTTCAAGGTACCTTTTCACTTCATGATACCAAGGTTTTTCAGTTACCTCTTCAGCCTCAAGATCATAGCAATGTGCAGGTTCATCCAATTTCCAGATAATGATTCGAGGAGCCTCGTTGTCCCATTTGACTTTGAACATAAAAGACATCGTAGCTAACGCGTCCGCCAACTGATTCTCCTCTCTCGGGAAATGTTCAAAAGTTATCTCTTTGAAATGGGGGATCAATGTCAACACATACTCTTTGTAAGGAATAAGATTTGGGTGTCTCGTATCCCACTCGCCTTTGATCTGATTGATCACGAGAGCGGAATCTCCGAAGACACTCAGAAACTTGATTCTTAAGTCAATTGCAGCTTGAAGACCCATGATGCATGCCTCATACTCCACCATGTTGTTGGTGCAGTTGAAACATAGCCGCGCGGTGAGTGGAGTATGAGTGCCTTTAGGGGATATGATCACAGCACCGATACCATTACCCAAAGCGTTCTAGGATCCGTCAAAGTGCATAGACCATCGGGATCCTTCCTCAGGTCCTTCATCCGGTCCAGGTACTTCACAATCAGTCACTACCATGATATCCTCGTCTGGAAACTCAAAGTTCATCGACTGGTAATCGTCCACTGCCTGATGTGCCAAATGGTCTGCCAACACACTTCCTTTGATTGCTTTTTGAGTCGTGTATTGGATGTCATATTCCGTCAAGATCATTTGCCATCTTGCTATTCTTCCAGACAGAGCAGGATTTTCGAATATGTACTTGATTGGATCCATTTTTGAAATCAACAGAGTAGTGTGAGTCAACATATACTGTCTCAGCCGGCGAGCAGCCCATACCAAAGCGCAGCAAGTTTTCTCGAGCAGTGAGTATCGGGTCTCACAGTTGGTAAACTTTTTGCTAAGGTAATAAATGGCGTGTTCTTTTCAGCCAGACTCGTCATGCTACCCCAGCACACACCCCATTGAGTTGTCCAGTACTGTCAAGTATAAGATTAGAGGTCTCCCTTCAACCGGAGGCATAAGAATGGGTGGTTCTTGGAGATACTCTTTGATTCTTTTGAAAGCGGCCTGACATTCATCGTTCCAACGTACTACTAGATCTTTCTTCAGCAGCTTGAAGATTGGTTCACAAGTAGCAGTTAGATGTGAGATGAATCGGGCAATGTAGTTCAACCGTCCTAGAAAACCTCTGACTTCTTTCTCTGTCTTGGGAGTTGGCATCTCTTGTATGGCTTTCACTTTGGCAGGGTCCACTTGAATGCCCTTGTCGCTTACGACGAAGCCTAGCAATTTTCCAGATCTCACCCCGAAGGTGCACTTGTTCGGGTTTAACCTCAGCTTGTACAACTTCAGACGGTCAAACAGTTTCCGTAGATGGTCAAGGTGTTCCTCCTCAGTTTGAGACCTTGCAATCATATCATCGACATATACTTCAATCTCATGGTGGATCATGTCATGAAATAAAGCAACCATGGCACGTTGGTAGGTTGCCCCAACATTTTTCAACCCAAAAGGCATGACCTTGTAGCAAAAGGTGCCCCACTGAGTAACAAAAGTGGTCTTCTCCATGTCTTCAGGAGCCATCTTGATCTGATTATAACCGGAGAAGCCGTCCATGAAGGAGAATACTTTATGCTGAGCAGTGTTGTCAACCAAAACTTCGATATGAGGCAGAGGGAAATCATCCTTAGGGCTTGCCTTGTTCAAATCCCTGTAATCAACACACATTCGGACCTTACCATCCTTTTTCGGCACTGGAACCATGTTGGCAACCCACTGAGGGTAAGAAGTCACTGCTAGAAACCCGGCATCAAATTGTTTCATAACCTCCGCTTTGATTTTCTCGGACATTTCTGGATGCATACGGTGGACCTTCTGTTTTACCGGAGGGCATTCTTCCTTGGTAGGCAGGTGATGAACCACAATGTCGGTATCCAACCCAGGCATGTCTTCGTAAGACCAGGCAAAGATTTCCACATAGTCATGCAGCATCTGAATCAACCGTTGTTTCACATTGGGCTCTAGATTGGCACCAATCTTGACTTCCTTTCTGTCTGTCTCAGTACCCAGATTTACCGTTTCCACTGGCTCTTCATGTGGCTGAATGGCCCTCTCTTCCTGGAGTAGCAGTCTTGCGAGCTCACCAGGCACTTCGCAATCATCTTCATCTTCGTCTTCGGCTAAGTTGATCGTATTTTTGAAGTCATAACTGGCAGTAGCAGAGTCGTTACCAATGAGATCCAGAGTGGATTGGAACCTGTATAGGTGAGTGTGTGTAAATATAGCTGTTTTGCAATATATAATAAAGAAAGAAAAGGAGCACAAGATTTTGAAATGCAACAAACGTCCAATGTTTTTATTGATTATATATGAAAATGACACACAAAAGCCCTCATAAATGAAGCCACGGTGCCCCGGGTAAGACACCGAGCCATAAAAGTTTCAAAATATTGTCTGTTACAAATTCAAAAACAAAGGAGTTCATTACTGAGTGACAAAAGTAATAGGTGTGAAGTCTTTGGCAGTCCAGTTGCTTGGTCCACCGTCGGTTGTTGGGTAGATCCAGCTGTCGAATTCAGATTCCTCCACGTCGTCTTCAATAGCATTTACTCCCGGGTTGGTGATGTACACAGGAAGTTTTCCAATCCTTGCCTTACGAACAGCCCTCTGAGCTTCTGCAGTGAAGCCCAAACCAAACTTGTCAGTCTTCGGAGTGAAATCAGGAAGTCGGCCCCAGTTTGCGCACTCACCCTTCTCAATAACAGCCCGGGCATCCTTTAAGGAAGCCATCTTCAAAGGAGGGTCTTCAATCACAGTTTCAGCTGATGACAGTGTCTGAGGCACCTCTTCAAAGTGTTGAAATGGAGTTTCAATGAATTCCCCATCCATCTCTATGTACCGGAACGAGTTGAGGTGGCTGACCATGTATTCTTCCTCCCCCTGAACTGTAACAATTTTCCCCCTAACCGGGTACTTAAGCTTCTGATGTAGTGTGGAGGTCACAGCTCCAGCCTTGTGGATCCATGGACGATCCAGCAAACAAGAATAGGATGGTCGGATATCCATCACATAGAACGTTGAATTAAAGACCTGCGAACCAACCCTGATTGGAATGTCAACTTCACCATGTACCATCCTCTTGGACCCGTCAAAGGCCCGGACAACAATGTTACTTGGCTTGAGCTCTAAACCCTCACAATCCAGCCTGTCTAAAGCTTTCTTGGGTAATACGTTCAATGAAGAACCGGTGTCTACCAACACATGGGCAAGAGTAGTGCCTCTGCATTCAATGGAGACATGCAGGGCGTCGTTATGGTTCTTTCCTTTGGCAGTCAGATCGGCGTCAGAGAAGCCCAACCCATTATCAGCAGTCAAGTTGGCCACACAATCGGTAAATTGATCAGCAGACGTTTCTTTTGGCACATGGGCCGTCTTCAGGAAGGAAATCAAGGCCTTGGCATGGGCCTCTGAACACAACAACAATGATAGCATAGAAATCTTTGATGGGGTGTGTGATCGGTGGATCTGGAACTGACTGTTTTAAAGCTGATTCGCGAAATGTCGCGGAAGCAAGAGTCGCCACCGTCTTTTATTTTCTCCAAATGGAAAGGACAAAAGCACAGAAAAATTCCTTATAGAGATCGCTCTCGGTTCGGGAGGTAGGTTATAGAAAGGGAAGGTGTTAGCACCCTTTCTATCCATGGTTATCCATGGGCTCTTAGATACTTGCTCAATGTGTTTTCAAAATGTTTGCTTGCTTTTCAATGTGGGTTTCAAAAATATTCTTTGAAAAGTTTCAGTTTAACTCGTACGTCAGAGTGTTTGAAAAGTTTGTTTTGAAAGTTTTTGAAAGTGTGTTGGTGTGAAAAGTATTTTGATTTGTTTTGTTTTAAAGAGAGCAAGTATCTACGAGAACTTACCTACCCTAAGGAATTCGTCTGTGTAAATGTCCTTTAAAGTAGTGCCATCCCACCATTGAGAGGTAGGTAACACCACCGTTGGAGGTGTTCGGGTCAATTCGAGTTTTAGGGACATGGTGATCACCGGAGCAATGGGAAGACACCTTAGAAGCTACCCTCATGCCAGGTTCCCGGATCATGAGGACTTACTAAGACGTCTTCTACTCGACGACCACCTTTCGAGGGGCAAGGCAACAGTGAAGCGTACCCTAGGGGTGGTGTGTGAATTGTGTGTCATTTTCAGTTTATTGTTTGTCTTGTCATGCATTGGTGATCTACGCTTGATTTTATTTTTAAGCATTCATTCTTTCATGTTATTGTTTAACAGTTAAAAGTGCAGGAATTTAAAGTGCGGAAAAGATAAAAGTCCTACGCTATTACAAAGGGCGCGGGTCTACAACGCCAAATTAATCCAGACCCGATTTGAAATAAATTGCAGAAAAGAAATGTCTAATAGCTATTACATGGCTTTGGTACAAGTACATTATATTCACAAAAGAAATAGATGAAACGCGCGAAAAAGAAAATAATCAAATGCGAGGGCGTTGAACCCTTTAAAGGAATTAAAATAATTAAGTTATCTAAAATTAAAATTAAATGAAAAATGGTATTTTTGTGTTTTTTAGATTTAAAAGAAAAAAGAAAAATTAATTAAAATTAAAATGCTAAACCCTAGTTCTAATGTTTTTTAAGTTTATTATGAAAATATTGACTTTTAACCTAATTTACTCTAAATTAATTTATGCACAATTTTTAATTTATGAAAATAAATAAATAATATTATTCTGAAAAAAAAAGGAAATTAAAAAAGAAAATAAAAAGTTATTAAACCTAAATTCTATTTTTTGGATTTTTATTAAAAGAATTAAATTTGAAAACCTAATTAAAACTAAATAATTACAAACATTTATTTAAAAAATGATTAAAATAAAAATTATATTCTTTTTTTGGCCTTTTCTGATTTTTGAAGGTTTTTATATTATTTATGTGAAAATAATTAATTAAATAAATAGCAAATAAAAGGAATAAAAAAGAAAAATTAAAGAAAGAATAAAAATAATAAGGCAAACCAGGGGGGGGAGACCCCAAAATTGTGAGGTGCAGGCCTGGAAGATTAAGGCCCATTTGCTTGAATTCATTGACTTTTCTAAGCCACGTGCACGCCTGTTGACTTGTCCTCATGGTATTCCCTAGCACACAACCCTTGATCTGATCCCACTAAGTGACGTGGCTGGCCTGATCTGGTGAGTACACGGTAGTCCATAACGCCAGCGCTGCATAAGAACCTGTATTGAAAAATAATAAGGGAAATTGCATAGACCTGGGACTTGAACCCAGGTCATGAGGGTTACAAGCGCGTCCACCTGCCAGCTGAGCTATTCAATTTCAATTAACATAATATAATGAACAAATAATAAAAGGTAAAATCAAAGCGTAATGAATAGCACGCGCGAAATTTCAAATTAGCTAATCACATGCTGCCAACGCATCGTCCCCTTCGCGTGCTCTGTAACAAAACATATAAGGCAACGTTTTTGAAGCGTAGCATTAGGCAAGCTATAAAAAAATAGCGAATAGCTCAGCTTCAAACATAAATTGGGCGCGATGGTTGGGATTTGTTCGTCTCTAGGCGCTGAGTTCAACCATGGTACTCCTGAGCCCTAATTTTTCCTTTATGCAAAATCCCCAATTTAAGAAAACTGTAACCCTAGGATTCTCGCATGGCAAGTTCATATATGTGGCACAAAAATGAAATCAAACGCAATGGTTAGCTCAGAAACATCATCATGAATGTGAATACCTAAACAAAAATGCAAGAATATGCTTGAATCGTGCTATATGATTTCAGAATTTTTGAGATGCAGTTTGACTTAGGGATACCAGTTCAGGGAGTTTTGAAAGATGTTTGGAATTGGGATGCGTTCAGAATTTGTCCAGGATGCTAATGGAAAAAGAATTGAGGCTTAAAACTTAGTCCAACTTTGATTTCAGATTTGAATTATATCACCAATTTTTCAAAGTTCCAATCAGCTTTTGAGCGAGCCTTTTGCTGTGCTATGGTTAGGGTTTGACTCAGTGATGATCATGGAATGGAATTGGCTAGTTATTTGACCTAGATTCAAGCTCATGAATGAACAAGTCTTAGGGTTTTTACCATTGACCATTTTCCTTCTTTTTAGCCAAGACCTAGACCTAGTGTGAAACTTAACCCTAGCCTGAGTTTTTGAGTTGGCCCATGATACATAGAAATTGTCCAAGTTCACATGACACTATTCCATTGGTTTTTTAATTTTATTTGAATTTTCAAAGATTTAAAATGAATTAAATTATCAAAAATTAAATAAAATAAAAAATCAATATTTGGTCTTGAAATTAATCATGGGACACGTGTGTGGCATGACAAGGATGAACCAAGTGGAAAAAATGGGGCCCTTTTGTCAAAAATTGGAGTTTCAAGGATAGTTGACTTTTGCCATTTCACAAAAATTTCCCAACTTCTACAAGGCATAACTTGCTCAATATTTAAGCTTTTCACATGTTCTTGGACATTTTGGAAAGGTCTTTGAGTCCTTTAACCAATGACTTTGGTCCCATGTCATTTTGATTTACCAATCTCAAGTTATGGTCTTTGACTTAAAGTCCCTTTTTGTTGACTTTTGAAACTGACCTGTAATGTTGAAATTGATAACTTTTTGTGAGAGCATTTCTTGGACTTGAAGTATGAAGATGAGTTGTAGGAAATGTCTTTCTCTTCAAAATGAGCTTTGGATGGAATTTTTCTGATAATCCATGTGAAAGTTATGCCCTGGTCAATTTCAGTTGACTTTTTCAGCTGTCCAAATATAGCAACTTTTGCATCTTTGATGATTTCTGAGCCAAATTTTGAGAATCATGATCAAGCATTGATCAAATGATGTTTGTGGCTTCAAAATGATATGTTGACCAAAAATTTGAACTTTTGACTGCCAAATGACCATTTTGCCCCTACAGTTGACTGTAGTGCAATTTAGGGTTTTGACTGTGCAATTTTGAGCTGAATGCCTTGAAACTTGATATGAGGATGCTTGACCATGTTTGTAAGCATATGAGACTTGATTGAGCCTTTGAAAACTTCCTTTTCTTGATCAGACTCAAAACCCTAATTTTGACTGTTTAGGAGGTCCTTGCACTGTACAACCCTTGGGGAATTTTGTAGCTTGGCTTGGCAATTTCTTGAGGAATATGGGAGGGCAAATTTTGGGGTATAACAGTTGCCCCTGTTCAATCTTCTTAGACTTGAGGATGCAGATTGGCTGACGTGCCTTTCGTAATCCGAGGGTAAAAGATGATTGGACACTAGAGTGCCCGGAAATTTGCGCTCACATGTTAGCAATGATGGCGGAATGGGCTTATAGATGCCATTTGGATGTTTGATTGCGTAGGAGATTCCTTGGCGAGAACCTGCATACCTGCAAAACAGAAAATGAGTACCTGACACGTTGCAGGAGCTGATTTTTTAGATGCCTGGCATAGATGCGTCCTGACTGATTACAGGAGCTGAGTCTGGAGCTTCAAACGGCGATGAAAGAACCAGGGATGATTACTTCCTTAGCATGAATGATAAGAGAGCCTTGGGCGACTTTAAATTCAACAACGCTCGTTGAGAAAAATCTGGGGTGTCTTCTACTGGGATAAGAATCAGGGAGATCTTAGGGTCGATCTGACTGAACCAGAGAGGCCTTTGACTGGGTGAGAATCAGGAAAATCTTAAGGTCGATTTAACTGAACCGGTCTAGGTCTTGAAATGTCTTCAACTGGATAAGCATCAGGGAAATCTTGGGACGATTTAACTGAACCAGAGGAGGCCTTTGACTGGATAAGCATCAGGAAAATCTTGGGACGATTTAACTGAACCGGTTTAGGTCTTGAAATGTCTTCAACTGGATAAGCATCAGGGAAATCTTGGGACGATTTAACTGAACCAGAGGAGGCCTTTGACTGGATAAGCATCAGGAAAATCTTGGGACGATTTAACTGAACCGGTCTAGGTCTTGAAATGTCTTCAACTGGATAAGCATCAGGGAAATCTTGGGACGATTTAACTGAACCAGAGGAGGCCTTTGACTGGATAAGCATCAGGAAAATCTTGGGACGATTTAACTGAACCGGTCTAGGTCTTGAAATGTCTTCAACTGGATAAGCATCAGGGAAATCTTGGGACGATTTAACTGAACCAGAGGAGGCCTTTGACTGGATAAGCATCAGGAAAATCTTGGGACGATTTAACTGAACCGGTCTAGGTCTTGAAATGTCTTCAACTGGATAAGCATCAGGGAAATCTTGGGACGATTTAACTGAACCAGAGGAGGCCTTTGACTGGATAAGCATCAGGAAAATCTTGGGACGATTTAACTGAACCGGTCTAGGTCTTGAAACGTCTTCAACTGGATAAGCATCAGGGAGATCTTAGGGTCGATCTGACTGAACCAGAGAAGGCCTTTGACTGGATAAGCATCAGGAAAATCTTAGGACGATTTAACTGAACCGGTCTAGGTCTTGAAATGTAGCTTGAGAACTTAACTGGATCTTTCCTGAAAGATAAAAATCAGTCATATGCAATGCATGATATGGATCAAGCAATGATGTTCTCAACGTAAATGAGATTTGTATGATGCAGTGCGTTATGCATGCTATAATGATGTATGTGATGTTTTATGTATGTTTTCGTCTAGGAAAGTAAATCCTTGACGGGTGCCGGGAAGTCGTATCCTGGGCTGACATTGAGGAATACACTTGTACTTCCGTTGGAGATGATAATTGCAAGGATACCGGTAGGAGAAGATAACTCCGTTGGGAAATGAACTTGGCAAATGACGGATTCTGCGGGGGGAAAAGATACTCTAGTGACCATGCTGAGAAGCAATACTCTGTGGGAAGAGGGATGCCTTGCTGCGTTGTTGATAACTTGCTGAGGATACCGTTGTTATGTTGGAAGTATTGATGGACTTCGCTGGGGATAGGAAAGAACTACATTGACGACGACCTTTCCTTGGCTTTTGGCTGAGGATAACCCAGTTATATCCTGTTGAGGAAATAACTCTTTAAACCAAGCCGAACGACGCGTTCGTGTTCTGCGAGAGGATGAGCTTCCAGAATATACTGGGGATAAGCTTACTGCTTGGGGAGATGAATTCCATCTTTCCTGGGGAACTTGGATGGGATTCTCCTGGGGAAGTTTTGATACGCTGGGGAAGTGATTCCTTTGAATGTTGATGTATGCCGCCGGGGAACAATCTGTAGACCAAGACTGCCGGGGATGCTTGTTAAGAATATATGCTGCTAGGGGAATATTGGGATCTACTGGAGGATACCCAATTTCCTTGAGACTTGTTAACTTTGTTTGAGGAATAATGCACTGACTTGCTGTCTCACTCTCTGGGGAATTTAAGATGCCTGGTTAGGTTCTTTAACTGAACCTACCTTGGTACCTTAGCGGATAGAACAATTAGACTGCTCAGACAACTCTTCATTGCCCCTGTTTCTAGTGTCACCTGCAATTAATTCTTTGTTTCGTATGCAAATATTTATGAGCTAGCAAGTTATTGTCAATGCATATATCACAAATTGAACCTTGGACGTTCTTCGCAAAACAAAACAGAAAAACAATTGGCGCATTTAACTGGAAAGTATATTTGTATTGATTTTGAATAGCCTGTGAATAGGCGTTTTGTGTACAAGAGGCTGACGTCCTAGTAAGAGAAACGTCGCCGAGTAAAAGAGTTTATACAAGTTTTGTACAAAAGAAAATAAAACAGCTGTGTGAAAAATGAATGATCCACTGGGTTTCAACTCTGCTATTGTCTTTATAATCCGTGCGTCCCATCACTTGATGACCTTAGTTGAAAGTGAAGCTGACTGACCAATGCCGTCTGAGCTTGATGTAGATACCGGATTCTGGATGCAAAGTGATCCAATGAGACATAGTATTATGCTTTTATCCCTAACTTTTGCCTGGACCCCCCTTTCGGGTTTTCAGTCCACCGGGATACCCATTTTTGCCCAAGCCGCCTTTTCAGGTTTTCGACTTGCCGGGTGTACAGATTTTTCATTTTCATCCCTTCATTTTGCCCGAACCCTTTTGGTTCGACGGGAAGCCCTAATTTTTGCCTAGACATGTCAGCCTAGCGGGTCATTTTTCATGCGTAGTATTTTTTAACTATGTCCGCATTGGCGGGGTGAGGGAGGTCGTCACCATCCATGTTGGTTAATATCATTGCTCCTCCTGAGAACACATGCTTAACCACAAATGGCCCTTCGTACGTAGGGGTCCATTTGCCCCTTGGATCACTCTGAGGAAGGATGATTCGCTTGATCACCAGATCCCCGACTTGATATTCCTGTGGTCTGACCTTTTTGTTAAATGCCCTGATCATTCGTTTCTGATACGTCTGACCATGACAGATAGCAGCAAGTCTCTTTTCGTCAATAAGGTTGAGCTGATCAAGTCGTGTCTGGATCCAATCATCTTCATTCAGATTTGCATCCTTCATTATCCGGAGAAAAGGAATTTGTACTTCAATCGGCAAGACTGCCTCCATGCCATAAACCAGAGAGAAAGGAGTTGCCCCGGTTGACGTCCTAGCTGAAGTACGATACCCATGCAGAGCGAACGGTAACATCTCGTGCCAATCTTTATACGTTACTGTCATCTTCTGCACGATCTTCTTGATGTTTTTATTAGATGCTTCTACAGCCCCGTTCATCTTCGGTCTGTAAGGAGAAGAATTGTGGTGCTGTATCTTGAACTGTTCGCAGAGTTCAGCGATCATCTTATTATTCAGATTGGTACCGTTGTCTGTAATAATCCGCTCAGGGACACCGTACCGACAGATCAGATTTTGCCGAATGAACCGTGCCACAACAGTCTTGGTTACCGTAGCATAGGATGCTGCCTCAACCCACTTCGTAAAATAATCAATCGCCACTAGGATGAAGCGATGTCCATTGGATGCCGTAGGTTTAATCTCGCCGATCATGTCTATGCCCCACATTGCAAATGGCCAAGGTGCAGTCAGAACATTCAGGGGAACCGGAGGAACATGCACTTTATCTGCATAAATCTGGCATTTGTGGCATGTCCTGGAATGTTGGTAACAGTCAGCTTCCATTGTAGACCAGTAATACCCTGCCCGTAGGATCTTCTTTGCCATGGTATGTCCACTGGAGTGTGTACCAAAGGTCCCTTCATGCAGCTCCTCCATGATTCTTTCTGCTTCAGTCTTATCTACACAACGCAGTAGGGTCGAATCATGGTTTCGCTTGTACAAGATGCCGTTGCTTAGGAAGAACTTGGTTGCAAATCTCCTCAGGAATTTCCTATCATTGACAGAAGCACCTTCAGGGTATTCCTGAGCTTCCAGATATCTCTTTACTTCGTGGTACCAAGGTTTCTCAGTTACCAATTCAGCCTCGAGATCACAACAGTATGCCGGTTCGTCCAGTTTCCAGATGATGATCCGGGGAGCCTCGTTGTCCCATTTGACCTTGAACATTGAAGACATTGTAGCTAACGCGTCCGCCAACTGATTCTCTTCTCTTGGAAAATGCTCAAATGTTATCTCTGTGAAGTGGGGGATCAGGGCCAACACACATTCTCTGTAAGGAATCAAGTTTGGGTGTTTCGTATCCCACTCTCCTTTGATCTGATTGATCACAAGAGCGGAATCTCCGAAGACACTCAGAAATTTGATCCTCAGGTCGATCGCAGCTTGAAGACCCATAATACACGCCTCATACTCCGCCATGTTGTTGGTACAGTTGAAACACAGCCGGGCGGTGAGTGGAGTATGAGTACCTTGTGGAGATACGATTATGGCGCCGATACCATTTCCCAAAGCATTGGAGGCTCCGTCAAAGTGCATAGACCATCGGGATCCTGGTTCAGGTCCTTCATCCGGTCCAGGTATTTCACAGTCAGTTACTATCATAATGCTTTCATCTGGAAACTCGAAGTTCATTGATTGGTAGTCATCCACAGCTTGATGTGCTAAGTGGTCTGCCAATACACTTCCCTTGATGGCTTTTTGGGTCGTGTACTGAATGTCGTATTCCGTCAAGATCATCTGCCATCTTGCAATTCTCCCAGACAGAGCAGGCTTTTCGAATATGTACTTTATAGGATCCATTTTTGAGATTAACAAGGTAGTGTGAGTCAGCATATACTGTCTCAGCCGGCGAGCAGCCCATACCAAAGCGCAGCAAGTTTTCTCAAGCAGTGAGTATCGGGTCTCACAGTCGGTAAACTTTTTGCTAAGGTAATAAATGGCATGCTCTTTTCGGCCAGACTCGTCATGCTGCCCCAGCACACACCCCATTGCATTATCAAGCACTGTCAGGTAAAGTATCAAAGGTCTCCCTTCAACTGGTGGCATAAGGATGGGTGGTTCTTGGAGATATTCTTTGATTCTGTCAAAAGCAGCCTGACATTCATCATTCCAGCGTACTACCTGATCTTTCTTCAGCAGCTTGAAGATTGGTTCACAGGTAGCAGTTAAGTGTGAGATGAACCGAGCAATGTAATTCAGACGTCCTAGAAAGCCTCTGACTTCCTTCTCTGTCTTAGGAACTGGCATCTCTTGAATGGCTTTGACCTTAGCAGGGTCCACTTGAATTCCCTTGTCACTTACCACAAAGCCTAGCAACTTTCCCGATCTTACCCCGAAGGTGCACTTGTTCGGATTCAACCTCAGCTTGTACAGTTTCAAACGGTCAAACAGTTTCTGCAGATGATCAAGGTGTTCTTCCTCAGTCTGGGACCTAGCGATCATGTCGTCAACATACACTTCTATCTCATGATGGATCATGTCATGAAATAAAGCAACCATGGCACGTTGGTAGGTTGCCCCAGCATTCTTTAGTCCAAAAGGCATGACTTTGTAGCAGAAGGTGCCCCACTGAGTAACAAATGTAGTCTTTTCCATGTCTTCAGGAGCCATCTTGATCTGATTGTAGCCTGAAAAGCCATCCATGAAAGAGAACACTTTATGCTGAGCTGTATTATCAACAAGGACATCAATGTGAGGTAAGGGGAAGTCATCTTTGGGGCTGGCCCTGTTCAGATCCCTGTAGTCGACACACATCCTGACCTTGCCGTCCTTCTTAGGTACCGGCACCACATTAGCAACCCACTGAGGGTAAGAAGTCACTGCAAGAAACCCGGCATCAAACTGCTTCATAACCTCGGCTTTAATCTTCTCAGACATCTCTGGACGCATACGGCGGACCTTTTGCTTAACCGGAGGGCAATCTTCTTTAGTTGGTAAGTGATGGACCACAATGTCGGTATCTAATCCGGGCATATCTTCGTAGGACCAAGCAAAGATCTCCTTATAGTCATGCAGCATCTGAGTCAACCGTTGCTTCACGCTGAGTTCTAGGTTGGCACCAATCTTCACCTCTTTCTTGTCTTTCTCAGTACCCAAGTTTATTATTTCCACTGGCTCTTCATGGGGTTGAATTGCCCTCTCCTCCTGTTGTAACAGTCTTGCAAGTTCACCAGGTACTTCGCAATCATCCTCACCTTCGTCTTCGGCTAAGTTGATCGGATTTTCGAAGTCATAACTGGCAGTAGCAGAGTCGTTACCAGTGAGATCCAGAGTGGATTGAAACCTGTATGAGTGAGTGTGTGTGTAAATACAGCTGTTTTGCAATATGTAAAGAAAGGAAAGAAAAGGAGCGCAAAATTTGAATTGTGAAAAACGTCCAATGCTTTTATTCATGATATATGATAGTGACAAACAAAAGCCCTCACAAATAAAACCACGGTGCCCCGGGTAAGACACCGGGCCATATAGTTTCAAATTATTGTTTATTACAAATCAAAAACAAAGAAATTCATTACTGGGGAACAAAAGTTATGGGTGTAAAATCTTTAGCAGTCCAATTGGTCAATCCACCGTCGGCCGTCGGGTAGATCCAGCTATCGAACTCTGACTCTTCCACTTTGGCTTCCTTTCCAATAGCGTTCACTTCTGAGTGAGTGATGAGCACCGGAGGTCTTCCAATTCTTGCCTTGCGCACCGCTTTCTGAGCTTCTGTGGTGAAACCCAGCCCAAACTTGTTAGTCTTAGGAGTAAGATCAGGGAGCTTGCCCCAGTTTGCACATTCACCTCTTTCGATCACAGCCCGGGCATCCTTTAAGGAGGCCATCTTCATAGGAGAAACCTCTTCATCTTCTGCTGCTGCCAAGGTTTGTGGTACTTCCTCAAAATGTTGAAAGGGGGTTTCAATGAACTCCCCGTCCATTTCCACGTATCTGAAGGAGTTGAGGTGGCTGACCATGTACTCCTCTTCCCCTTGCACTGTTACAATCTTCCCCCTGACCGGGTACTTGAGCTTCTGATGCAATGTGGAGGTCACAGCTCCAGCCTTGTGGATCCACGGGCGACCCAGCAAACAAGAATAGGACGGATGGATGTCCATCACATAGAATTTTGAATCGAATACCTGTGACCCAACCCTGATTGGGATGTCCACTTCACCATGCACCATTCTTTTGGACCCGTCAAAGGCCCGGACAACAATGTTACTTGGTTTGAGCTCTAGACCCTCACAATCCAGCCTATCCAGAGCCTTCTTGGGCAGCACATTTAATGAAGAACCTGTGTCAACCAGCACATGAGCAAGAGTAGTGCCCCTGCATTCAATGGAGACATGCAGGGCATCATTATGGTTCTTCCCCTTTGCTGTCAGATCGGCATCAGAGAAACCCAGGCCATTATCAGCAGTTAGGTTGGCCACACAGTCGGTGAACTGGTCAGCAGACGTCTCTTGGGGTACGTGGGCTGTCTTTAAGAAAGCAATCAGAGCCTTTGCATGGGCTTCTGAACACAGTAGCAGTGACAACATGGAGATTTTAGAGGGGGTGTGCCCCAGCTGTTCCACAACGTTGAAATCACTTTTCTTTATTATTTTGAGGATTTCTTCCATTTCCTGCTTGGAAGCCTCAACAACGGTCTTTGGCGCCTCCGTCCTGGCAGGCACATCAGCAGCAATTCCCTTGCCCCGAGTATCAGATGACTCAGTAGCAGGGGTGGATACTTGGTCAGAGGGAGAAACAGGTACACTGGCAGGTGTGAAGATCAAAGGCCTATGAATTGCCGGAGGAGCAATGTCTGGCGAGAACAGTCTTCCACTACGAGTGACCTTAGCAGGCCCGGTGATGTTGGAGACACCAGTATCAATGTTGCACTCTTGTTTCACACCCAGAACATAAACATCCGCCCCATAGTGCCATGGGACAGCCTTATCAGAGTTGTAGGGTATAGGCCCCGGAACAGTAATGGTGATGGGAGCACTCTTGTGAACTGACAAAATTTGTATAGGCTTCTTTGAAGGAGCCTCGGAATGGTTGTTGAATATGGTAACGATTGACACTTCTTCAACAGGAGCAGCAGGAACAGCAGTCTTTCTGAACAAAATCTCTCTACTATCTATCAGGTTTTGGATGCCTGACTTCAGCAGAGAACAACCAGCAGGGGAAGCAACACATAGAGGGCAACTTTCGCTACATCCTGGAAATAAACCGGCTAGCAACAGATTCCTCTTGACCATCAGCAATGGAGTAGCAACATCATCCACCGAAGCTACATACAAATCCTCCTCAACAGCATTCACTCCGTGCTGGGGCATGGGAGCAGTTACAACATTCGGCCTCTCGGGCGCCTCGAACTGTATTTCCTTTGCATCAATGAGGTCTTGAACCTTATTCCTTAGGGCCCAACAGTCATCTGTGTTATGCCCCGGGCTATCAGAGTGATAAGCACAGCGAGCATTTGGATTGAACTTGGGGGATGCAGTATTGGGAAACTTTGGAGCCTCCTTGACAGTCACTAAATTGGTGGATAGCAACTGTGGCAGGATCTGTGATAAGGTCATGCTTAACCGGGTAAACTCTCTCCGGGGTCTTTCAAACTTTTGAGGATTAGTTGGCCGAGGGGCGGCAGCAGGTTTGGCAATCATTACCGCACTGACAGATTGGCGGTGTTCAGGTCGCTCTGTTCTCCGGGAATTATATACAGCACTAGCCTCCTTTTTGAAGGGTTTCTTCTCAGTACTGGAGGAGGCAACTTTCTGTATCTTCCCCGATTTTATACCGGCCTCGATCCTTTCACCAGTCAGGATCAGATCGGTAAACCCAGCAGAGGAATTACCAATGAGATGATTGAAAAATGGACCAGATAGGGTCCCCAAGAACATATCTACCAGCTCCCGATCCGTCAATGGTGGCTGCACCCTGCCAGCCAGGTCTCTCCATTTCTGGGCGTACTCCTTAAAACCTTCACCCGACCCTAGCGACATACCCTGGAGCTGGGTACGCGTAGGAGCGAGGTCGGCATTATACTGATACTGCTTGTAAAAAGCAGTGGCCAGATCCTCCCAGTTACGAATGCTGATTCCATCCAGCTGATAGAACCAATCGAGGTGAGTCCCTGAAAGACTCTCCTGGAAGAAGTGGATCCAAAGGTTCTTGTCTGCTGTGTAAGGCTGGATCTTCCTTACATAAGAACGGAGGTGCATCTTGGGACAGGAAGCCCCATCATACTTCACGAAGGCAGGTGTTTTGAACTTGTGGGGGATCACCACCCCAGTAGATAACCCCAAGTCTCCGAAATCCAATCCAGGCACCCTCTGAACTTCCACAGCCTTTAATCTGTCTTCCAGCTGTTTGTACCGGTCTTCAGCAGGAGGGTACTGTTCGTCGTTGAAGTCTGTTTCAGTATCAGAGCCCACAGGAGTAGTGACCTCCCTTTCTTGGTGACTACCTTCCGTCACAGATGGAGGAGTCCTTTCAGCTTCAACCAAAGTGTTCCCGAGTCTGCGCCCAGTGTTAAATAGCACAGTCCTCCTCTTCTTCTTAGTCTTCTTCAGCAGCATGGTCTTCAACTCTTGTTGACCCTGAGCCAAGCCCTTGATCAGCTCCTGAAATTGGGCGTTTTGCGCCTGAAACTGGACGTTCTGCGCCTGAAGAGCCTTGATAGATGCCCCGGTTGATGATTCAGGATTCATGATGCTGAAATAAACAGCGAAGAACAGTAAACAACCTGAAAAGAAGAATACCTATGATGCACATGATGAATGATATGTGTTTATGCAATGCATTCAAGAGTTCGAAAATTCAAATTTGTTGTAGACCAACAGGAACACACGTTATTATTAAGAAAATCATTGTTTAATACATCAAAGCCTCATGGGCAAAAGTACAGAAAAAAGATCAAATCAATCCCAAAATATGTTGCGCATCTTCTTTGGAGCTATGTAAGTGTTGAGGTTCCTTTCCTCGTGCAGCAGGCGGGTGAGCTCCAAGACCTTCTTTTCACTGGCATGCAAACTAGTCTCAAGAGAATTCCGCTCTTCCTTAAGCTGGATCCAGCTCTTCTGCATCTCTTCCCAGGATGTGGGCATATCAGGGTGCTGGATAACGTGAGACACCTCTCCTTCCAAGGCAGGCTCTTTGATTACTGGAAGCATGTGAGGATAAGGCATTACTAACTTCTGAGAGCGGGCTCGTACCCACTTGAGGTAAGGCTCCAAAGGGATGGAGTTCCTGTGCCCCAGTGTCTTGCTGTCTATCCTACTAGGCATCCTCCAAGCTCTGATAAATCTCTGGCGAAGTCCTTGAGTATCGTTGTCGAAGTCAAAAACTATGTCAGGAATCAGCATGTCATGAGGACCATCACTCCGAGCATAACCAAATTGTCTCCAAGCCAGGCATGGACTATAAGTAATACCCCCTCTGATTCCAAGTAAAGGAACATTAGGATACTCCCCGCAACGATCAACGATAGTGACATCTTCTCTGGACCTAGGGCACCAATGTATATCTGCATGTGTAAGAGTCATCAACCGTTGTGACCATCTCAAACCCCGCTCGTTCTTCAGGACTGATTGTGGAAGGTGCGAAATAAACCACTTTCCCAGGAGAGGAGTGCAACACATAAGGACACCTCTTTTTCTCATGGTTCGAGTGTAACATGAGTGAAGGAGGTCCCCCAGCAACGTAGGTATAGGATTCCTGGACATAAAGATCTGGACAGCATTGATATCAACGAGCTGGTCTGGGTTAGGGAACAACACCAAACCATAAACAAGAAGGGCCACAACCTCTTCAAAAGCTTGTAAGTCAAGGGAGTTCCAACATTCATAGGCCTTTTCAAACAGAAACCTGGCTAAGAACCCTTTGATACCACTTCTAACTTCCCAATGTCCCTTGAGGTCAGATGACTGTAGGTGCAAGGCTTTAGCAATCTCTTCAAGCTTAGGTTCCTTTTCTGTACCGTTGAAGGGTAGCTGATCAAGGATAGGGATCTTCAGGAGTCGGGAGAACTCCTCCAATGTAGGTACCAACTGATAGTCCAAGAAGGTGAAACAGTGATGCAGAGGGTCAAAGAATTGGAACAAGACCTTTATCATATCTTCCTCAATGTTGGTGTTGACCAAGCTGATGAGGCTTCCATGCCTTTCACTGAATGAAGAGTTCTCGGGAATCCTGGACATAAGCTCCTTAAGCTGAGGAGGGATCCTTACAAGACTGATTTGAATTGTCTTTCTACGAACAGTTTCCATGTCCTACAAAACAAGAACAAAGATGAAAATTCGAACCCCTGAAATGGTTAGTCAATGCGTATGATGCTGGATGATGTCATGATGCTATGATTAAACATACCACAGATATTTACAAAGACAAACATGTAAGGCACCCAAGGCACACAAGACAGGCCCTTAAGGTTTAAGGCCAGCATGGGGTCTGGGTAGTACCCTCTTGAAGTTGGTGGGTTCAACCTGTCCTAATCAAAGTAACCGGGTTCTAAGGTTCCCAACATCACGGGATTGCTTTCATTGTTCATCGTTTCGATTTAGCCACTGAACTGGCGACCAAAATATTCCAGGAAAGCAACCCTCAATTGAGTGTAGTATCGAGTATCAACCAACCTCGGACTGCACCAAAGTCAGTTATCTCACTACCCTAAAGAGGCCAAGATGGTTCAATTAAGGTTCCTAAGGTCTGTTGATGCTTCATGACACCACATGGAGGCCCCGTACTCTCCTTGACTGACTCAAGGGTTACCGGTACACACCGAAGTGCCACATCAACGTAGCAGACTGTTTCAACCATGTCGGTATACCCCGCACAGTTCCCTCATAGCCTTGTTGCTACTTTCTAAGAAGGTATCCCCAGATCCGGGTTAGGATCTATAGAACTCCCAAGACAGTCCCACAATTTAAAGCAAACAAATCAAAGCAATTGAAAACACAGTTATGAACTAGCCCTAAGGTACACCTCACTTTAAAAGTTTGTATCCCCAGCAGAGTCGCCAGTTCTGTGATCGGTGGATCTGGAACTGACTGTTTTAAAGCTGATTCGCGAAATGTCGCGGAAGCAAGAGTCGCCACCGTCTTTTATTTTCTCCAAATGGAAAGGACAAAAGCACAGAAAAATTCCTTATAGAGATCGCTCTCGGTTCGGGAGGTAGGTTATAGAAAGGGAAGGTGTTAGCACCCTTTCTATCCATGGTTATCCATGGGCTCTTAGATACTTGCTCAATGTGTTTTCAAAATGTTTGCTTGCTTTTCAATGTGGGTTTCAAAAATATTCTTTGAAAAGTTTCAGTTTAACTCGTACGTCAGAGTGTTTGAAAAGTTTGTTTTGAAAGTTTTTGAAAGTGTGTTGGTGTGAAAATTATTTTGATTTGTTTTGTTTTAAAGAGAGCAAGTATCTACGAGAACTTACCTACCCTAAGGAATTCGTCTGTGTAAATGTCCTTTAAAGTAGTGCCATCCCACCATTGAGAGGTAGGTAGCACCACCGTTGGAGGTGTTCGGGTCAATTCGAGTTTTAGGGACATGGTGATCACCGGAGCAATGGGAAGACACCTTAGAAGCTACCCTCATGCCAGGTTCCCGGATCATGAGGACTTACTAAGACGTCTTCTACTCGACGACCACCTTTCGAGGGGCAAGGCAACAGTGAAGCGTACCCTAGGGGTGGTGTGTGAATTGTGTGTCATTTTCAGTTTATTGTTTGTCTTGTCATGCATTGGTGATCTACGCTTGATTTTATTTTTAAGCATTCATTCTTTCATGTTATTGTTTAACAGTTAAAAGTGCAGGAATTTAAAGTGCGGAAAAGATAAAAGTCCTACGCTATTACAAAGGGCGCGGGTCTACAACGCCAAATTAATCCAGACCCGATTTGAAATAAATTGCAGAAAAGAAATGTCTAATAGCTATTACATGGCTTTGGTACAATTACATTATATTCACAAAAGAAATAGATGAAACGCGCGAAAAAGAAAATAATCAAATGCGAGGGCGTTGAACCCTTTAAAGGAATTAAAATAATTAAGTTATCTAAAATTAAAATTAAATGAAAAATGGTATTTTTGTGTTTTTTAGATTTAAAAGAAAAAAGAAAAATTAATTAAAATTAAAATGCTAAACCCTAGTTCTAATGTTTTTTAAGTTTATTATGAAAATATTGACTTTTAACCTAATTTACTCTAAATTAATTTATGCACAATTTTTAATTTATGAAAATAAATAAATAATATTATTCTGAAAAAAAAGGAAATTAAAAAAGAAAATAAAAAGTTATTAAACCTAAATTCTATTTTTTGGATTTTTATTAAAAGAATTAAATTTGAAAACCTAATTAAAACTAAATAATTACAAACATTTATTTAAAAAATGATTAAAATAAAAATTATATTCTTTTTTTGGTCTTTTCTGATTTTTGAAGGTTTTTATATTATTTATGTGAAAATAATTAATTAAATAAATAGCAAATAAAAGGAATAAAAAAGAAAAATTAAAGAAAGAATAAAAATAATAAGGCAAACCAGGGGGGGGAGACCCCAAAATTGTGAGGTGCAGGCCTGGAAGATTAAGGCCCATTTGCTTGAATTCATTGACTTTTCTAAGCCACGTGCACGCCTGTTGACTTGTCCTCATGGTATTCCCTAGCACACAACCCTTGATCTGATCCCACTAAGTGACGTGGCTGGCCTGATCTGGTGAGTACACGGTAGTCCATAACGCCAGCGCTGCATAAGAACCTGTATTGAAAAATAATAAGGGAAATTGCATAGACCTGGGACTTGAACCCAGGTCATGAGGGTTACAAGCGCGTCCACCTGCCAGCTGAGCTATTCAATTTCAATTAACATAATATAATGAACAAATAATAAAAGGTAAAATCAAAGCGTAATGAATAGCACGCGCGAAATTTCAAATTAGCTAATCACATGCTGCCAACGCATCGTCCCCTTCGCGTGCTCTGTAACAAAACATATAAGGCAACGTTTTTGAAGCGTAGCATTAGGCAAGCTATAAAAAAATAGCGAATAGCTCAGCTTCAAACATAAATTGGGCGCGATGGTTGGGATTTGTTCGTCTCTAGGCGCTGAGTTCAACCATGGTACTCCTGAGCCCTAATTTTTCCTTTATGCAAAATCCCCAATTTAAGAAAACTGTAACCCTAGGATTCTCGCATGGCAAGTTCATATATGTGGCACAAAAATGAAATCAAACGCAATGGTTAGCTCAGAAACATCATCATGAATGTGAATACCTAAACAAAAATGCAAGAATATGCTTGAATCGTGCTATATGATTTCAGAATTTTTGAGATGCAGTTTGACTTAGGGATACCAGTTCAGGGAGTTTTGAAAGATGTTTGGAATTGGGATGCGTTCAGAATTTGTCCAGGATGCTAATGGAAAAAGAATTGAGGCTTAAAACTTAGTCCAACTTTGATTTCAGATTTGAATTATATCACCAATTTTTCAAAGTTCCAATCAGCTTTTGAGCGAGCCTTTTGCTGTGCTATGGTTAGGGTTTGACTCAGTGATGATCATGGAATGGAATTGGCTAGTTATTTGACCTAGATTCAAGCTCATGAATGAACAAGTCTTAGGGTTTTTACCATTGACCATTTTTCCTTCTTTTTAGCCAAGACCTAGACCTAGTGTGAAACTTAACCCTAGCCTGAGTTTTTGAGTTGGCCCATGATACATAGAAATTGTCCAAGTTCACATGACACTATTCCATTGGTTTTTTAATTTTATTTGAATTTTCAAAGATTTAAAATGAATTAAATTATCAAAAATTAAATAAAATAAAAAATCAATATTTGGTCTTGAAATTAATCATGGGACACGTGTGTGGCATGACAAGGATGAACCAAGTGGAAAAAATGGGGCCCTTTTGTCAAAAATTGGAGTTTCAAGGATAGTTGACTTTTGCCATTTCACAAAAATTTCCCAACTTCTACAAGGCATAACTTGCTCAATTTTTAAGCTTTTCACATGTTCTTGGACATTTTGGAAAGGTCTTTGAGTCCTTTAACCAATGCCTTTGGTCCCATGTCATTTTTATGTACCAATCTCAAGTTATGGTCTTTGACTTAAAGTCCCTTTTTGTTGACTTTTGAAACTGACCTGTAATGTTGAAATTGATAACTTTTTGTGAGAGCATTTCTTGGACTTGAAGTATGAAGATGAGTTGTAGGAAATGTCTTTCTCTTCAAAATGAGCTTTGGATGGAATTTTTCTGATAATCCATGTGAAAGTTATGCCCTGGTCAATTTCAGTTGACTTTTTCAGCTGTCCAAATATAGCAACTTTTGCATCTTTGATGATTTCTGAGCCAAATTTTGAGAATCATGATCAAGCATTGATCAAATGATGTTTGTGGCTTCAAAATGATATGTTGACCAAAAATTTGAACTTTTGACTGCCAAATGACCATTTTGCCCCTACAGTTGACTGTAGTGCAATTTAGGGTTTTGACTGTGCAATTTTGAGCTGAATGCCTTGAAACTTGATATGAGGATGCTTGACCATGTTTGTAAGCATATGAGACTTGATTGAGCCTTTGAAAACTTCCTTTTCTTGATCAGACTCAAAACCCTAATTTTGACTGTTTAGGAGGTCCTTGCACTGTACAACCCTTGGGGAATTTTGTAGCTTGGCTTGGCAATTTCTTGAGGAATATGGGAGGGCAAATTTTGGGGTATAACAGGGTGTGCCCCAGCTGCTTAACTACGTTGAAATCACTCTTCTTAATGATCTTGAGAATCTCTTCCATCTCTTGTTGGGAAGCTTCAACATTGGTTGTCTTTGGTGCCTCCGTCAGGGCAGGCAAATCAGTAGAAATCCCTTTGCCCCGAGCATCAGATGACTCGGCGGCAGGGGTAGAAACAGGAACTTGATCAGGAAGGGAAGCAGGCACACTTGCAGGTGTGATGACAAGAGGTCTTTGAATAACTGGTGGCGCAATATCAGGTGAGAAGAGCCTGCCACTGCGAGTAACTTTGGCAGGCCCGGTGATGTTACTGACGCCGGTACTAGTATCAAACTCTTGCTTTATTCCAAGAACATAAACATCTGCCCCATAGTGCCATGGGACAGCTTTGTCGGATGTATAAGGGAGAGGCCCCGAAACAGTGATGATGATAGGAGCAATCTTCTGAGTGGACATGCTTTTGACAGGCTTCTTTGAGAGAGCCTTAGGAGGTTTATTGAAAATAGTGACAATAGAAACTTCTTCAGTAGGGGTAGCAGGAACAACAATCTTCTCGAACAATATTTCTTTGCTATCCATCAGGCTTTGGATACCTGATTTCAGCAAGGGACAACCAGCAGGTGAAACAGCACATAGATGGCAACCTTTACTACATCCCGGAAATAAACCGGCTAGCAACAGGTTCCTTTTGACAGTCAACAACGGAGTAACAATATCATCCACGGAGGCCACATACAGGTCTTCTTCGACAGCATTCACTCCATGCTGGGGCATGTGAGCAGTTACAACATTGGGTCTTTCGGGCGCCTCAAACTGTATTTGTTTAGCATCAATAAGGTCCTGAACCTTATTCCTCAGAGCCCAACAATCGTCTGTAGTATGCCCCGGGCTATCAGAGTGATAAGCGCAACGGGCGTTGGGGTTGTACTTTGGAGAAGCTGTGTTCACTACCTTTGGAGCTTCTTTGATAGTTACCAGATTGGTTGACAGTAGTTGCGGCAAAATCTGAGACAGGGTCATGCTGAGTCGAGTGTACTACCTTTTAGGCCTCTGACCCCTTGGTTGGTTGTATTGCTGAGGAGCAGCAACATGCTTTGAAATTACCAACGCGTTGACAGCTTGGCGGCGTTCCGGTTTAATTTGTCTTCTGGGACCATAAACAGCACTAGCTTCCTTCTTGAAGGGCTTCTTTTCAGTACTCGCGGAGGCACCTTTCTGTATCTTCCCCGACTTGATACCAGCTTCTATCCTCTCACCGGTTAAGATCAGGTCTGTGAACCCAGCAGAAGAATTACCAATCAGGTGGTTGAAGAATGGACCGGACAGGGTCCCTAAGAACATGTCAACAAGCTCACGGTCCGTCAAAGGTGGCTGCACCCTACCAGCCAGGTCTCTCCACTTTTGCGCATACTCCTTGAATCCTTCGCCCGTCCCCAGTGCCATACCCTGGAGTTGGGTACGCGTGGGAGCGAGGTCGGAATTATACTGATACTGCTTATAAAATGCAGTAGCCAAGTCTTCCCAGTTTCGAATACTGGCTCCATCCAGCTGATAGAACCATTCGAGTTGAGCCCCTGAAAGGCTATCCTGAAAGAAATGGATCCATAGGTTCTTGTCTGCAGTGTAAGGTTGGATCTTTCTTACATATGATCTGAGATGCAGCTTAGGACAGGAAGCTCCGTCATACTTCGCAAAGGCAGGTGCCTTGAACTTGTGTGGGATCACCACCCCAGAAGATAAACCTAGATCTCCAAAATCCAACCCCGGCACATGTTGGATCTCCATGGAACTTAAACGGTCCTCTAGTTGCTTGTACCTGTCTTCAGCAGGAGGGTACTGTTCATCATTGTAATCTGTCTCGTTGACGGAGACCACAGGACTAGGAGCCCTTCCCCCTTGGGGACTGTCTTTCTCTGCAGAGGAAGTAGCCTGATCAGCCTCATTCTGCAGTGTATTCCCAAACCTTCGTCCAGTGTTAAACAGCGCAGTCCTCTTCTTCTTCTTATTTTTCAAGAGCAGAGCCTTCAACTCCTGTTGACCCTGGGCTAAGCTCATGACCAGCTCCTGAAACTTGGCGTTCTGGGCCTGGAGAGCCTTGATAGCTTGTTCGGTAGTAGGCTCGGAGGACATGATGATTGAGTGCTGAAATAAACAGCGAAGAAGATTAAGCAACCTGTAGAAGAAGGGTACCTGTTATGCATATGATGAATGATATGCTTATTTATGCAATGCATTCAAGGATTTAGAAAATTCAAAATTGTTGCAAACAAAAAGAACGCACGTCATATTAATAAGAAGAAATTTGTCAGTACACAAATGCTCCATGGGCCAAATATTACAAAAAAAACATCTCAAGGTAAAAAGACGTTGCGCATCCTCTTTGGTGCGATGTAGGCGTTGAGGGTCTCTTCCTCATGGAGTCGGCGGGTAAGCTCCAAAACCTTCTTCTCACTGGCGTAGAAGCTGGCTTCAAAAGTGTTTCGTTCCTCCTTGAGCTGGATCCAACTCTTCTGCATCTCCTCCCATGATGTTGGCATGTCAGGATATAGGATGGTGTAGGGAACCTCTCCTTCCTTAACGGGCTCTTTAATCACAGGGAGAACATGAGGGTAAGGCATCATTAGACTCTGGGCTCGGGTTCGTACCCACTTGAGATAAGGCTCAAGAGGGATGGAGTTCTTGTGCCCCAGTGTCTTGCTGTCAACCTTGTTAGGCATCCTCCAAGCTCTGATGAATCTTTGGCGAAGTCCTTGCGCATCGTTGTCGAAGTCAAAAACTAGGTCAAGAATCAACATGTCGTGAGGGCCATCCCTCCGTGCATATCCAAATTGTCTCAAAGCTAGACAAGGGTTGTAGGTAATGCCTCCTCTAATGCCAAGTAATGGAACATTAGGGAACTCTCCACAATGATCGACGATGATGAAATTTTCTCTGGACCGAGAACACCAATGTACATCAGAGTGAGTGAGGGTCATCAACCGTTGTGACCACCTTAAGCCTTGGTCATTCTTCAAGACAAATTGTGGAAGGTGCGAAATAAACCACCTTGCAAGGAGAGGAGTACAGCACATGAGAACACCCCTCTTTCTCATTGTTCGTGTGTAAAATGAGTGAAGAATGTCCCCAAGCAATGTTGGTATTGGATTTATGGATAAGAAGATTTTGACGGCGTTGACATCTATAAGCTGGTCAGGATTTGGGAACAGGACCAACCCATAAATGAGGAGTGCCACAATTTCTTCAAAGGCTTGTAGATCCAATGAATTCCAACACTCTTGTGCCTTCTCAAACAAGAATTTTGCCAAGAAGCCTTTGACACCACTTCTAGTTTCCCAATGCCCCTTGATGTCAGATGGTTGCAAGTGTAGTGCTTGAGCAACATCTTCAGGCTTTGGTTCTTTTTCCGTACCGTTGTAGGGTAGTTGATTAAGAATAGGAATTCTCAGGAGTTGAGAAAATTCCTCCAAAGTGGGCACCAATTGGTAGTCGGGGAATGTGAAATAGTGGTGAAGGGGGTCAAAGAACTGGAACAACACCTTTACCATGTCCTCTTCAATGCTGGTGTTGACTAGGCTGAGCAGTCTACCATGTCTTTCACTGAAGGGAGAGCTTTCCAGAATTCTGGATGTGAGCTCCTTGAGTTGAGGAGGGATTCTCACAAGGTTGACTTGGATAGTTTTCCTGCGAGGAATTTCCATGACCTACAAAACAAGAACAAAGATGAAGATCTAAACCCTTGAAATGGTTAGTGAATGCATATGATGCTTTATGATGTTTATGATGCATGCACAAACATATGTACAAGAAATTCACACAAAACCCTAGTTTCAGGCTTGCATGAGGTTTCCTAGGTAAGTACCCTCTTGAGTGTAGTTGGCTTAAAAACCTGTCCTATAAATAGTAACCGGGTTCTAAGGAGCTCAATATCATTGGATTGTTTTCCATGTTCATTGTTTTGGTTTAGCCACTTAACTAGCGACCAAAATATTTCAAGAAAACAACCCTCAATGAGTGTAGTATCGAGTATCTACCAACTTCGGACTGCACCAAAGCCGGTCATCTCACTACCCCTAATAAAAGGCCAAGATGCTCAAGTAAGGTTCTAGGTCATTAGTGCTTAGTGACATCACTCAGCGGCCCCATACTCTCCTTGATTGAACTCAAGGGTTACCGGTACTCACAAATATGTCGCACTAATATAGCTATTGCTTTAACCGTGTCGGTATACCCCGCACAGTTTCCACAACGTATTGCTACCTATGAATGTTTCCCCAAATCCGGGTGTAGGATTTCAAGCCCAAACAAGAGAACCAAGATATAAAGCAATCAAAGCAAACAATTAGTCATGCAAGAGGGTGATCTAAGCCCTAAGGTTACTCCACTTTTAAAATTTTCCCCAGCAGAGTCGCCAGTTCTGTGATACGGTGGGAGAACTGACTTGAGGTTTTGCGTTTGTTTTCGCAAATGTTTCGGTTGAGCAAGAGTCGCCACCGACTTTTTATTTTATCCTAAGGAAAGGTTAAAAAGCACAGCAAAAACCTTTGAGATGTTTTCTTGGGTTCGGGGAGTAGATTATAGAAAGGGAAGGTATTAGCACCCTTTCTATCCATGGTTATCCATGGGCTCTTAGTTACTTGCTTAGATCACTTGCCTTGTGTTTTCAATTGTTTGAAATGGTGCTTTCAATTGTTTGAAATGGTGCTTTGTGTGTGGGTTTGAAAATGTTTTGAAAAGAGGCCATTTGTTGTGGCAACCTTTGTAATGACCCATGTTTGGATGTATACAAAGGTGTATATCTTTTGAAAAGTTTTCAATGTTTTTGAAAGTTGTTTTGAAAGTGTGTTATGATGTGTGTTTTGAAAAATGACAAGGATTGTTTTGCAAGATTGATCAAGTAACTAAGAGTTGTCTACCCCTAAATTTCTCAAAAATCTTTCCTATGTTTTAACCCTTTTAACAATTTTGTTCCACCATTGTATTTGGTGGATAATCTTGTGTTAGGATGTTAACGGGACGGGCGCGGGTCATCGTTTAGACCATGATTGCAATGGTGCCAAGTGTCTTTGGCAATTTTTCCTTTAAGGGACTTGATCATTTTTAGGCAACTTTCGAAAGCGTCATCGAGGGACTATAATCATTTGATTTGTTTTTGTTTTGCCAAAGAAACTCAACATGCAACATGGCCCATTATTGAAGGCAACAAGTGGAGTAACCCTAAGGGTGCAATTGTGATTGGTGTTGTCCATTTTCATGCTTTTTTGTCTTTTGTTAGGTCAAGCTATTTGTCATTTTTTGATTTGCATACAAACCCTAAGTCTATCATGGCATATTTAGAAAGCTTTTAAATGCGAAAAATAAAATCCTAAATTATTACAACACAATTATGGGATGGGGGGTACAAATGTTCAAATGGGGATATTTAGCAAGAAATTAAAATCTAAGTTATTACCCAAATTGAATATACAAAGATTAATTGTACAATAATTAAGTAAATAAATATGCAAAAAATGTATTTATGCACAAAAATGGTTTTTATATGTATGGGAAAGTATTTTTTTATGTGAAATATAAACAAAAAAATAAAAGAATCAATTTTTGGATATTTTGTGTTTTTAGGGCAAAACCCTAATTTTCTAAATAATAATATTTATCAATTATATTATATACAATATTTATTAAAAAAATAAATAAAAGAGAAGTATATTGTAAAAAGGTAATTTTTGAGTTCAAATATTAATAAAAGAAAAAATGTATTATTTTTATATTTTTATCCTAAATATTCTAATAAATAAATATAAGTATTATGTGTTAAATATATTAAATATATACAAAAAATAAAAAAATATTTATTATTTACAAAAAAAAAGTATATTTTTTAGAAAATGTTTTCAAAAGATAAAATAAAATAAAATCAGAAAATAAAATGTATTTGTATTATTTTTTAGTATTTTAAATAAAAGTATATATGCTATTTTATATGTATAAATTAAAATAAAACAAATAAAATACAAATAAAATGCAAAAATGGTTGAAAAAATATTTTTAATATTTTTTATATTTTAACAAAAACTAACAAGTCAGAATTAAAAAGAAAAAATCAAAAATGATAAAAATAACACACAATGGGTCAAGGGGGGTGTAAGTGAAATAAAGTGGTGCAAACAGAAAAAAGAACCAAGCCCAACCCAAAAGGAGTTGTCTTCAACCTCCAGCAACTTTGAAACAAAGAAAACGCGCATTTCCTTCTCAACCTGGTAACTTCTGATTCCTTGATTTTTAACAAAAACTCACAACATCAAAGTTATAGAGCATCATGTCACGATTCTAAACATATAAAGAAGTTGTTCTAACTCTCAGAAATGAGAGAGAATTTCTTCTCCCCCAATTCCTAACCTAACTTTTTTCTAATGTTCAGGTTCAAAATTCTCTCAGTACACACAACATAAATGAAAAGTAATGATATGGGTAGTTTCAGGGCCATGAGTAGAGCATGTTTCATTCATAAACCTAAGCCTAACTCTTCCTAGATTGAGAGATAGAAGTCCAAACTTTTACCTGTTCACCTTGAATCGTGTACAGCAGTGGAGGCACTTTCAATGCAGTGTGAGGACTTGTACAGCTTGCTTGAAGTTCAGGGATGCTTCTCCAACCTCTAGCTTGCTTTGAAACTAACTGAAACGAGATATGTAACTCAACCTGCACAACTGAAAAAATGAAAATGGTGAACTTGGTTAGAGGTGTTACAGTCTGCAGCTAGGGCTTGGGATAGTTTGTATGGATGATATAGGATGTGTTTGAACTGGTTTGGATGAAAACACACGAGGGAAATGAACTGGCCAAGTCAAAATGCAGAAGGTACCCTGTTTTGCCACAAAACTGTGTTTTGATGAATGAGGGAGTTTTAGGGACGGCTTGGTCGTGTTTCAGGTTAGTTAGGGAGTATGAAATGTGTTCACAAAGTTTGTTTTGGTTGGTTCTTGCAGGAATGTGAGTTGTGATCAGTTTTGCAAAGTTTCTTCCTCGATAAGCAAAGTTTGTCAAGTTGGGTTATAGGCCAAGGCAGGTCCCTCAAGCATGCTGCATAATCTCTCCTTGATCAGTGGGATTAGTCCATAAACTTGTGCCTCCAAGATATGCTTGTACTTCCAAGATATGGACTTTGACATAAAGCATTGCTTTACAAGAATGGATAAAATGCTTTTTCCAAATATGGCTTAATTTTGTGTGTATTGTCCAAATGCACAAAATAACACTCTAACACAAAGGATATGCATTTAATTATTGAGTGTAAGAAGGATTAGAGACCTGTAATCTAGCTTGTACAAGCTGATTTCAAAAATGCCCATGTTATGAACATGCCTTGGTCAAGAACAAAAGTGACTTTTGCCCAACTTTGCCAATTCGATTCTCCCTAACCACAAGGGTGTTTGAGAAGTTCTTGGACAATTTGGAAATCTTGGAATATGTACTACAATCCATCTTTGTAATGAAAGTTGAAATTCCAAGAGGAAGCATGTGAAAAGTGGCCATGAAGTTGGGCAAAAATCCTGCCTAAAATAGGTCAAAAATTTTCTAAGTTAAGAATGTTTTGCACCCCTATTCCAAAAATCATAACTTGAGCTATAAGCTTCTTTTGAGGAAACTTTGTGAATCAAAGTTGTAGACTTTGCAATGGACTACAACTTTCATGTTTTGAGTTTTGTTTGAATCCAAATATATCTTGATGAAAAAATGGGACAAAGTTAGGAAAAAATTAGGAAATTTCATAACTTAGAAAATTTCTAAGTTATGAAATTTCTTCATTTCAAACCCTAATTTGTAATTTTTGATTTCCTGATGAACAAGTTTCATGAATTGACATGTTTTGATGAAAAATAAATCTTGACACTCGATTTTGACCAAAAAGTCAAAGTTTGACTTTTCAGTACACAGTCAAATTTTGCTCAGTTGACTGGAAAATTCATCTGTCAATCTTGTGCATTTGGGATCTTTTGAACTTGTTGAACATGTCAAGACAATGCCATTGAGTCCTTGAGCCCATATGTGAGCTTGGTTTGCCATTGGCTAGGTCAAACAGTCAAAAATTGCCTTTGTGCAGTCAAAACCCTAAAAATGACCATTTTGCCCTTTTGGTGATCTGATCAAATTTCTTGTGGAATTATGATCCAAACTTGATCAAATGGTCCATATGAGTTAATAATGTTGATGTGGGTCAAAAATCATGAGGTTTGACTGCCAATTGTCCACAGTTGACTTTTTCCCCAATACAACTGATTTCTAGGTCAACTGTCCAATTGATTGGGCAAAGATTGGAATCAAGGCTTGAAACTTGGTATGGATAAACTTGTGAGTCCAACATGAAGCATGAAAGTCATCTTGGGCATTTTAGGTCAAAACATCTTTGTGCAAACTCAAACCCTAATTTGGGTCAACAGTGCAAGGAGGAGTCTTGAGCAGAGCAAACCCTAACTTGATCTTGAGCTCCAAGGGTCTTGGGATGAGAAAATATTGATGAAATGGGAGGGAAAATTTTGGGGTACAACAATAGGTTTTGACTTAGTGGGATTTTCTTTTGGGAGATAATGACTACCTATTTTACAGGGAATCATCACCGTGTTTTGATCGAGAAGGATGTTCTTGATATCATTCGTTGTTTATGAAGTTAAAGCTTGTGACTGAACGCGCATTTGAATTAACTGATAAACTACCCTGCCCCAGGTTTTTTATTTAAAGGTTTTAATTTGTGTAAAAAATAAAACTCATACTTCTTTGCTTAAAGGGGTTGACTAGGGATTATCTTCCTTATAACTCCATTGTTTAGGAATTGAAAGAACACCTGTACATCGTCAGCAAGGTCTATTCAAAAGCATATTATAGAGATCATGGTATTGTTTTCGTCATCCTCCCTCTAAAGACTTGCAACTTTTAATGAGAGTTGAATATCACGAAAAAAGGGAATAAAAGCACACTTTGAATATATTGAAAATGAATAGATTAATTCAAGACAAACATATGCAATTCATTAATGAAACAAATTGTAACATTAATAGATAAGTGTTCAAACAAATAAAAGAGATTACAATTGAAAATTCAAAATGAACTGGACACTCTCAATGATTTGGAAGGGGAGCAATGATCACATTGGGAGTCTCAGGAGGGCCGAATTCAATCTCCTTGGCATCAATCATGTTTTGAATCTTGTATTTCAGCGCCAAATAATCGTTAGTATCATGCCCAGGACTACCAGAATGATATGCACATATTGCATCAGGATTGTAGTTAGGAGAAGAAGTCTCGGGGTTTGAGTGAGGTCCTATCACTGTAATCAGATTCATCCTCAACATGTGTTGCAATTCTTGTGACAGTGGCATGTTGATGTTGGTAAACTGCCTCTTGGGCTCGTCTTGCCTTCGCTGATTTCCCCATTGTTATTGTCACATTGATGCAGGACTAGAGATCTGGACTGCCCCCACATGTTGGTCGTGGTTACTCTGGTTACGCCCCTTTTGGACATACACAATGTTTTACCTTAAAATTTTCCCTCCCATTTTACTCAACATATGCTCATTAAGACCCCTAACTTGCTCAAGGATGCCCAAGAGTTTGACCAGACAAACTCTCTCCTAAAGCAATGAACCTCAAACTAGGGTTTCCATTTTAATAAATATGGGTGAACTCCAAAGGCCTAAAATCTTTTACATGGTCCTAATATGTTCTCAAGAACATCCATGTTAAGTTTCATGCCTTACACAAGAAGTTTTCTCAATCAACTGCTCAGATGCTTGAAAATCAACTATATTAGGTCAAAAGTCAACTGTGGCCCACATACAGTTAAACTTCAAGGTTTTTGGTCAACATCAACATTTTGAAGTAATATTCATCATTTGATCAAAGTTTTATCATGATTCCTCAAGGAATGCTCCTAATTCATCAAAACTCAAAAGTGGCTAAATTAGGGTTTCTAAGGAAAAGTCAACCAAAATTTGACCAAGCATAACTTTCTCATACTTTATCAGAAATTTCTCATCCAAGGCTCATTTTTAAGAGAATCCAATTTCCAACAACTCATCTTCATCCCTCAAGTTCAAAAAGTTCACTCATAAAAAGATATGAATTTCTACATTATAGGTCCTTTTGAAAAGTCAACAAAAACACCTTTTGGGTCAAAGCTTCTTAAATGAACATGGAAGATCCAATTGAGATGAAACCAAAAGGGTTATTTAGGGGACATCCTAAGATTTCTAAAAATTCCAATAACACCTCTCTAGGGTTAAAATTGGAAGAGATATGAATTGTCAAAGTTGGCCATTTTTGGAAAATTGCCAAAAGTCAAATGTACTCAAAAGTGCATTTTTTGTCAAATGGGCCTAGCTTTTCATGATTGCATCTTACTTCTAACATGGACCACGACCCAAAAACTCTCCCACTTATCATTGGATTTATTTATTTAATTTATTTTGATTTTAATCATTTAAAAAATCAAATTAAATCAAATAAATGATATAAATTAGTAAAGATTTGTTTTTGATCTGATTTTGAATAAAATCACAATCCAATTATGCTGTCAAACAAAATCAAATTGTGCAAAGGGTGATTGGGATGAGAATGACATCATTTGGCTTGATTTAGGAAGAAATAATGCAAAGATAAAGTCAAATCCAATCTTCATATATAGAACAATTCCCAAGCACAAAAAAAGAGGATTTGACAACGTGAAGCTGCCTAGACAAGTTGCCACTTTTTTTCCAAAAAGTCTCAAAACGAATTCCATATTAGAGCCATCCTCAAGGAGATTTAAGGATTGCAACACGTTCCTGGACACCTACAAAAGCTTTTCCAACCATTTGCACGCATTAAGATGCCCAAAATCAGCCTCCATATCTCTCACGGTTTGCCATATTTCTTGAATTCGATTTTGATTATTTACGCATGGTTAACATTTTTTAAGCATACCTTCATGTTTATATTGTCATTTGGAAAGTATTGGTATGATTAATTATACGTTTTGATGCATATATGGACAATTGCCATTACTAGGGTTTATGCTTGCATTTTAGGGCTTTTTGATACAGATAATATCAGGGCAAAAGATGGGTATCATCATACTCACGAGATCAAGCCTGGTTGAACCGTAGGTAAAAGCCTTTACCTAATACGACAGTGTTGAGGAAGAAGACTGCGTGGCAACGACCCATTGGACCATTTGAATATTCGCGCATTTTTATGGGCACTATGCGTGTTTTCATTATATATTATTTTGTGTATTGATATTAACAAAAGGCCAACTGGCCCAGTGGTGTGCAGGAAGGCTGTTAAGGTGCAATAAGTGAGAGGTCAGGGGTTCGACCCCTGCCTCCAACATTTGTTGTTTTTTCTTCAAATCCCTCGCAGGTTTCATGCGCTTCAGCACCTAGTGTCCACCATACACCTTAGATCTCACCCTTGGGATCCATTATCAAACAGATTCAACGCCCCAGCCTTGAGGGTCCACCATGAATCATCAGAAGGAGATCCCCAGGGAATCATGCGCTAGACTCCAGGCCATCATCTTGGGCCTTTGCAAATTTGGCAATGCACCCCCCATGGATTGCTTATACAGGCCCAATTCAATTATACTTTTATTATTTCAATTCTTTTTTATTATTTATTAATTATTTCTTTTTTCAAATAACACCAAAAATCATGTTTTTTTTATTTTATCAAAAAAATCACAAGAACATCAAAAATCATTTTTTATATATAAAAATATTTTTATTAATTAATTAGTTTTAATTAAATTAAGGTAATTTAATTCTTTTTTTCATAATTTAAAATAAATAGAATTAGGGTTCAATTTGTACATAGCCTAATTTTCCTCAAAAATAACCTAAATATTTTCTCAATTAGATTTTTAGGTTTTCCAATTATTTCTCGCATTTAATTCGCCGCGCGCGCTTTTAATTTTCCTTTTTTATTATTATTGTAACTGCTCCGAGTTTGTAATAGTAATTAGGGTTTTAGTTCTGCATTTTATTTTCAATCAAAATAATTATGTATCTGCGAAAGCCTTGTAATAGCTAGGACTCTAATTTCTCGCATTTTAATTTCCACAAACTATAAACTGTTTAGATGTATGTATAGGATTGTATGGAAAGACAAATTGAAATTAAAACGGTAGAAAACCCTAAATGTGCAAAGATAAATTAACTGAAAAAATACATTTGCACATGCTCACTCCTAGGGTTTATTCCACTCCGGTTGCCTTCGGTAAACGGTCATGAAGTATAGGGAGTGTTAGTGGTTGTCCTCTAGTCCCAAAAGATCTAAAATGACCCATTCGGATGTTGCCTTGGAAAAAGATCTTTAAGGCTTTAGGATGATTACTAAAATTTCCTAACATTGCTTTTGTGATCGTACTTGTCCCTTTGAACGTCCCTTAAAACTCCAACGACGATGCTGCATATTCCTTAATAATAGGATAGCGCTGTCTAAAGGAAAACGAATAGACTTTTTTCGAGTAGGTAGATTAGTTCCTAGGTACTTGCTCAAACAAACAAATTTTTTTACACAAACACTTTTTAAAACAATTTTCAAAACAACTTCGTCACACTCTTGAGGACCGATACAAGGGTTATCACAAAGTAAAACAAAACTTTTCAAAACAAGCACGCACAAACAATTTTTTAAAAATGAGCAAAGTACTTAAGAGCCCATGTAAAACCATGGATAGAAAGTGTGCTAACACCTTCCCTTTCTATAATCTACCCCCCGTACGCAGAAACATCTCGAAAAAGGTTTTTTCTGTTCTTTTTCCTTTTCCTTTGTTGGATGAAATAAAAGTCAGTGGTGACTCTTGCTTACCACGACATTTGTGAACAAAAAACGCAAACCAGTATAACAGTCGGTTCTGCCATCGTATCATAGAACTGGCGACTCTGCTGGTGAATTATCTAATAAAGTAGGGTATACCTTAGGATATAGGTCATTTTAATTTCTTCTCTTGCTTGTCTTGATTGATTTATTCTAAGGGCATCTGTTGGGGTTATATAGATCCTACACCCGGATCTGGGGACACCTTTTAGGTAAGTAGCAATAAATTGTGAGGGATCTGTGCAGGGTATACTGACACGGTTGAAGCAGTAGCTACGTTGATGTGGCACTTTGGTTGGTACCGGTAACCCTTGAGTAAATCAGGTAGAGTATGGGGCCGCCGCGTGGTGTCGTGAAGCATCAACTGACCTTAGAACCTTTAATTGCACAACTTGGCCAGTAGGACATAGCAAGATGGCCGACTTTGGTGTATTCCTAAGGTCGACAGATACTCGATGCTACACTCATTGAGGTTTGACTCTTGAGTTTTGTTTGGTTGCGAGTCAATCGCCTATTGAACGAAGTTGGGGGAAAGGTTGGTGATATTGAGATCCCTTAGAACCCGGTTACTATTTATAGGATAGGTTGAACCAATCCAACTTTAAGAGGGTATGACCTTAAAACCCATGCAGGCCTTAAACCTAAGGACTTGGTGTGACTTGCTTGTTGTTTTCTATACTTGTGATTTTCTAGCATAATCATGACATCATAAGCATGGCATATCATAAATAACCATTTCAAGGATTTCCTAGGGCTCATTTTTGCTTTGTTTTGTATGACATGGAATCCGCCTGTAGGAACACTATACAAATTAACCTAGTGAAAGTGCCTCTCCAACTAAAGGACCTGTGTTGTACCCCAAAATTTTCCCTCTCATTTCATCAACATTTTCTCATCACAAGACTCTTGGAGCTCAAGATCAAGTTAGGGTTTGCTCTGCTCAAGGCCTCTCCTTGCACTGTTGACCCAAATTAGGGTTTGAGTTTGCACAGGGATGTTTTGACCTAAAAGGTCCAAAATGACTTTCATGCTTCATGTTGGACTCACAAGTTTATCCATACCAAGTTTAAAGCCTTGATTCCAATCTTTGCCCAGTCAATTGGACAGTTGACCTATAAATCAGCTGTATTGGGGAAAAAGTCAACTGTGGCCAATTGACAGTCAAACCTCATGATTTCTGACCCACATCAACATAATGAACTCACATGAACCATTTGGTCAAGTTTGGATCACAATTCCACAAGAAATTTGATCAGATAACCAAAAGGGCAAAATGGTCATTTTTAGGGTTTTGACTGCACAAAGGCAATTTTTGACTGTTTGACCTAACCAATGGCAAACCAAGCTCACATATGGACTCAAGGACTCAATGGCATTGTCTTGGCTCATTCAACAAGTTCAAAAGATCTCAAATGCATAGGATTGACAGATGAATTTTTCAGTCAACTAATCAAAATTTGACTATATACTGAAAAGTCAAACTTTTACTTTTTGGTCAAAATCAAGTGCCAAGGTTCATTTTTCATCAAGACATGTCAAATTATGAAACTTGTTCATCAAGAAACCCAAAATTGCAAATTAGGGTTTTAAAATGAAAATTTTCATAACTTAGAAATTTTCTAAGTTATGAAATTTCCTTATTTTTTCCTAACTTTGTCCCATTTTTTCACCAAGATGCAAGTGGATTCAAACAAAACTTTAAATATGAAAGTTGTATTCCATTAAAAAATCTACAACTTTGATTCACAAAGTTTTCTAAAAGGAAGCTTGTATCTCAAGTTATGATTTTTGGAACAAGGGTGTAAAACATTTTAACTTAGAGAAATTTTGCCCTATTCTAGGCAGGATTTTTGTCCAACTTCTTGGCCATTTTTCACATGGTTCCACTTGGAGTTTCAATTTGCATTACAAATATGGATTGTATTACACATTCAAAGCTTTCCAAATTGTCCAAGAACTTCTCAAACACCCTTGTGGTTAGAGAGAATCGAATTTGCAAAGTTGGCCAAAACTCACTTTTGTTCATGGCCAAGGCATGTTCATCACAACTTGCATTTTCAAATCAGCTTGTACAATGCTAGCTTGCAGGCCTCAAAACCAGTTTTACACACCTTAATTTAATGCCTAACCATTGTGTTAAGACATTATTTCACCCATTTGGACAATACATGTTAAATTAATCCCTAATTGGAAAAAGCAAATTTGCCATTTTGATAAAGTATCACTTTATGTCAAATTCAAAATCCTTGGACATGGGGGCCAGATCTTAGAGACAAAATCAAATCCACAAATTTGTGTTACCAAGAGAAAATGCTGCAGCATGCTTGAGAGGCTTGGACAGGTCTATAACACTTACACACTTTCCTTGCTTCACATAGAAGAAAACTTGCAAACTGAAGCCATCTTCCATTTCTTGTCAACACAGTCAAACACAAACCTTGTGAACATCTTCCATACACCAAAACAAGCCTAAAGCACGACTCATCCATCCACAAGACCTGCCCATACTAAGAATCCTTGTTTTGCTGCAAAATAGGGCAAGTTCTGCAACTTGACCTCTATAGAAAAATCCACTCGTGCGTTTTTGCCAAAACCAGTTCCAACTCATTCCTTTCCATCCACACAAACTATTCCAAGCCTTAGACTCAAGCTGTAACACCCCTAACCACGTTTGCCATTTTCACTTTCAAGATATGCAGGTGAACTTCCATAGCACGATACAGATCGATTCAAAGCAAGCTAGGTGTTGGAGAGGCTTCCTTGGACTTCAGGCAAGCTGTACAGAAGCTCAAACTCCATTGAAGTTGGCCACATTGCTGTACACGATTCAAGCTAAAACAGGTAATTTATGAACTTCAATCTCTCAATCTAGGAAGAGTTAGGCTTAGGTTTGTGAATGAAACATGTCCTACTCATAGCCCTGAAGCCATACATATGGTCACTTTTCATTTATATTAAGCATGCTGTAAGAATTTTAGCCATGAACATTGAAGAAAAACTAGGTCAGAAATTGGGGGTGAAGAAATTCTCCCTGGTTTCTTAGAGTTAGGTCAAGTGTTTTACATATTTGGAATCGTGACTTGATGCTCTACATTATTTGTGTTATGAGTTTTGCATAAAAGTCAAAGAATCAGGAGTTGGTGTTTGATCAAAGAGGCGCGCGTTTTTGTTTCAAACAGAAGCTAGAGGTTGAAGATGATGGCTTAGGCTGGGCCTGAGCCATCCTTACTTTTTGCACCCCCATTTTCCATTTGCACCCCCTGGCCCATTTGATTAAATATTTGTCATTTTTGCATTTTTCTTTTTTATTCTGACTTTATATTTTTTGCTCATATATAAAAAACACCAAAAATATTTTTCCACATTTTTTTTTATATTTATTTGCCATTTGTTTCATTTTATTAGTATATATATGTAAATAATATAAATACTTTTTTTTTACTAAAACCCTAAAAAATAATATAAAAATTATATTTATTTTCAGTTATTATTTTTATTTACACCTTGAAAATATTCTCTTAAATATACATTTTTTTATATACATAAACAATTAATTTTATCTTTTTATATTTAATAGATTTAGTAAATATATAAATACTTGTATATTATATTTATTAGAATACTTAGGATAAAAATATAGAAATAATACATTTTTATTTTTATTAATAGATGACACTAAAAATACTTTTTTTCTCACAATATACTTTTTATTTCTTAATATATATTGTACATAATTAATAAATATTACTATTTATTTAAAAACTAGGGTTTTGCCCTAAATGACAAAAATATTCAAATTTGACCCTTTTTTATTTTTGTTTATATTTCACATTTGAAAAATACTTTTACATACATGAAAAAAATCTTTTTTAGCATAATGCATTTTTATTTGATATTTATTTATTTGTACTTATTTAAATATTAGATATTTGTCTTGTATATTCAATATGGATGTAATAGCTTAGAATTTAATTTCTTGTCAAATATCCCCAAATTCAAACTTGTACCCTCATCCCCATAATCATGGTTGTAATAGCTTAGCATTTAAATTTCCGTATTTAAAAGCTTTCAAATTATGCCATGATAGACCTAGGGTTTGTATGCAAATAAAACCAACAAATAGCTTGACCTAATTCAAGATAAACATGCATAAAAAACAAATACAATGCACACTTGCACCCTTAGAGTTACTCCACTTGTTGCCTTCAAAAATGGGCCATGTTTGCATGTCAAGTGTCTTTGGCAAAACAAAAACAAACGAAATGATCATAGTCCCTCGATGACGCTATCGGAGTTGCCTAAACAAAAATGATCATAGTCCCTCAAGAAAATTGCCAAAAATACTTGACACTATTGCATTCATGGTCTAAACGATGACCCGCGCCCGTCCCGTTAACATCCTAACACAAGGTTGTTCACCAAATACAATGGTGAAACAACATTGTTAAAGGGTTAAAACATGAGAAAGATCTTTGAGAAATTTAGGGTAGATAGCTCTTGGTTACTTGACCAATCTTGCAAAACAATCCTTGCCATTTTTTCAAAACACACATCACAACATAACTTCAAAACAAACTTTCAAAAACATTGAAACATCTTTTCAAAAAGACAAACACCTTTGTAAAACATTCAAACAAGAATTGTTACAAAGGTTGCCTATACAAGGCATCTTTTTCAAAACATTTTCAAAACCACACACACAAAGCACCATTTCAAACAATTGAAAAGCAAAGGCAAGTGATCTAAGCAAGTAACTAAGAGCCCATGGATAACCATGGATAGAAAGGGTGCTAATACCTTCCCTTTCTATAATCTACTCCCCGAACCCAAGAAAACATCTCAAAGGTTTTTCCTGTGCTTTTTAACCTTTCCTTAGGATAAAATAAAAAGTCGGTGGCGACTCTTGCTCAACCGAAACATTTATGAAAACAAACGCAAAACCTCAAGTCAGTTCTCCCACCGTATCACAGAACTGGCGACTCTGTTGGGGAATTAACTTTAAAAGAGGAGTAACCTTAGGGCTTATATCACCTTTTGCATGACTAATTGTTTGCTTTGATTGCTTTACATTTTGGTTCTCTTGTTTGAGCTTGAAATCCTACACCCGGATTTGGGAAACATTCATAGATAGCAATACGTTGTGGAAACTGTGCGGGGTATACCGACACGGTTGAAGCAATAGCTATATTAGTGCGACATATTTGTGAGTACCGGTAACCCTTGAGTTCAATAAAGGAGAGTACGGGGCCGCTGAGTGATGTCACTAAGCTCTAATGACCTAGAACCTTACTTGACCATCTTGGCCTTTTATTAGGGGTAGTGAGATGACCGGCTTTGGTGCAGTCCGAAGTTGGTAGATACTCAATACTACACTCATTGAGGGTTGTTTTCTTGGAATATTTTGGTCGCTAGTTAAGTGGCTAAACTAAAACGATGAACATAGAAAACAATCCAATGATATTGAGCTCCTTAGAACCCGATTACTATTTATAGGACAGGTTTTTAAGCCAACTACACTCAAGAGGGTACTTACCTATGAAACCTCATGCAAGCCTGAAACTAGGGTTTTTGTGTGACTTGCTTGTACATGTGTTTGTGCATACATCATGAACATCATAAAGCATCATATGCATCCACTAACCATTTCAAGGGTTTGGATCTTCATCTTTGTTCTTATTTTGTAGGTCATGGAAACTCTTCGCAGGAAAACTATCCAAGTCAACCTTGTGAGAATTCCTCCTTAACTCAAGGAGCTTACATCCAGAATTCCGGGAAGTTCTCTCTTCAGTGAAATACATGGTAGACTTCTCAACCTAGTCAACACCAGCATTGAAGAAGACATGGTGAAAGTGTTGTTCCAATTCTTTGACCCTCTTCACCACTGTTTCACATTCCCCTACTACCAATTGGTGCCTACTTTGGAGGAATTTTCTCAACTCCTGAGAATTCCTATTCTTAATCTACTACCCTACAATGGTACGGAAAAAGAACCAAAGCCTGAAGATATTGCTCAAGCACTACACTTGCAATCATCTGACATTAAGGGGAATTGGGAAACCAGAAGCGGCGTCAAGGGCTTCTTGGCAAAATTCTTGTTTGAGAAGGCACAAGAGTGTTGGAATTCTTTGGATCTACAAGCCTTTGAAGAGATTGTGGCACTCCTTATTTATGGGTTGGTCTTGTTCCCAAATCCTGACCAACTTATAGATGTGAATGCTGTTAGGATCTTCATATCCAGGAATCCCATACCTACATTGCTTGGGGACATCCTCCACTCATTTTACACACGAACAATAAGGAAGAGAGGTGTTCTCATGTGCTGTACTCCTCTCCTTGCAAGGTGGTTTATTTCTCACCTTCCACAATCTGTTTTGAAGAACGAGCAAGGTTTAAGGTGGTCACAACGATTGATGACCCTCACACATTCTGATGTACATTGGTTTTCTCGGTCCATAGAAAATGTCATCATCATCGATCATTTTGGTGAGTTCCCTAATGTTCCATTACTTGGCATTAGGGGAGGCATTACCTACAACCCCTGTCTAGATTTAAGACAATTTGGATACGCTTGGAGGGATGGCCCTCATGACATGTTGATTCCTAACCTAGTTTTTGACTTCGACAATGATGCGCAAGGACTTCGCCAAAGATTCATTAGAGCTTGGAGGATGCCTAACAAGGTAGATAGCAAGACACTGGGACACAAGAACTCCATCCCTCTTGAGCCTTACCTCAAGTGGGTACGAACCCGCGCCCAGAGTCTTATGATGCCTTACCCTCACATTCTCCCTTTGATCAAAGAGCCTGTTAAGGAAGGAGAGGTTCCATACACCATCCTACATCCTGACATGCCAACATCATGGGAGGAAATGCAGAAGAGTTGGATCCAACTCAAGGAAGAAAGGGATACTTTTGAAGCCAACTTCTACGCCATTGAGAAGAAGGTTTTGGAGCTTACCCGCCGACTTCACGAGGAGGAGACCCTCAACACTTACATCGCACCAAAGAGGATGCGCAACGTCTTTTTACCTTAAGAAGTTTTTGTAAGATTTGGCCCATGGGGCATTTATGTACTGACAAAATTTCTTCTTATTAATATGACGTGTGTTCTTTTTATCTGCAACAATTTTGAATTTCTAAATCCTTGAATGCATTACATGAATAAACATATCATTCATCATACACATGAACAGGTCTTCACACCAGGTTTCCTTATCTTTCTGCTGTTTATTTCAGTAAGATGGATATTGAGCAGACGGTCAAAGATCTGCAGGCACAAAACTCGCAGTTTCAACAGCTCCTTATGACCTTGGCAAAGGGTCAGGAGGATCTTAAAGCACTGTTAGGGAATAAAGAGCAAGAAAAAGGAAAAAAGAAAAAGAAAAGAGTTGGGGTAGCTACACTGGGAAGAAGATTTGAGAATGAAGCTAGGAGAGTTCTTGAATTCCCCTCCACATCTGATGAGGGGACCGGTAAGGGAAAAGGAACTGCATTACCTTCTGAGTCCGAGTCTGAATAGGAAGAGGTTGAGGAAGATGAAGATTACTCAGAGCAGAAATACCCGCCAGCGGACGACAAATACAAAAACCTGGAGGATAGACTGGCAGCTATGGAGCTGCAAAGGGTTCCCGGGTTAGATTTTGAAGAATTGGGATTGATTGCTGGGATTGTGATCCCTCCAAAGTTTAAGGTGCCAACTTTTGCAAAATACGACGGTTTGTCTTGCCCGAAGATGCACCTGAGGTCGTATGTCATAAAAATTCAACCTCATTCATCCGATAGAAATCTTTGGGTACACTTCTTCCAGGACAGCCTGTCTGGTACACAGCTAGATTGGTTTTACCAGCTTGAGAGGTCAAAAGTGCATAACTGAGAAGACTTGGCAGCTGCCTTCTATCGCCAGTATCAATACAACGCTGACTTGGCGCCAACCCGTACTCAGCTACAAGGTATGGGGATGGCCTCAAATGACGGAGTCAAAGAATACGCCCAGAAATGGCGTGACTTGGCCGGAAGAGTACAACCACCGCTTTCAGATAGGGAGCTAGTTGATATGTTCTTGGGGACCCTATCTGGCCCTTTCTTCAACCATTTGATCGGGAGCTCTTATGCAGGGTTTACCGAACTGATTCTGACTGGCGAACGGGTGGAAGCTGGTATTAAGAGTGGGAAAATTCAAAGGGATGCCTCTGCCTCCACAACTGTTAAAAAACCTTTCCCAGCTAAGAAAGAAGCAACTGCTATATACTCTCAGAAAAGGTTGGGAAGAACTGAGCGCCGGCTAAATGTAGGGGCCGTGATGATTCAAAATTCCTCAAATGATCAGCCTCGTAACAATCAGTCCAGACCTAAACAACAATGGGGAGAACGGCCACAACGGTAGTTCACCCGCATCAACATGACGCCCGCACAAGTTCTTCCCCATTTGTTGAATTTGAATCTCACCAATATCAAAGAAGCGCCAAAGAATGTGAATACCACTTCCCCACACTATCATCCCAACGCAAAATGTGCTTATCATTCTGACAGCGCCGGGCATGATACCAACGATTGTTGGGCGCTTAAGAATAAAATTCAGGATTTGATAGATGCTAAAGAGGTTGAGTTCGACGCCCCTGAGAAGCCAAATCTAATCTCCTCTCCAATGCCAAAGCATGGTCGCAATGTCCATGCTGTTGAAGAAGATCTGTTTGTTTCTACTGTTGATGATCTGATAACTCCACTACTGACAATCAAGTTGAATCTGTTGAAAGCTGGGATTTTCCCAGGTTGTAAAGAAGATTGTACCTTTGTTCCTCCCTACCAATCGACTGTCCATTGCTGAAGATAGGTATCCAACGCCTAATGGACAACCAACAAATTCTTTTCGAAAAGACTCCTGTTACTCCAACTCCTATCAATGAAGTTTCAATAATAACCATTTCCGCCAATCTTTCCAAGGTCCCCAAAAGGCCTGTTAAGATTACATCCGCTCCGAAGACAGTACCCTTGAAGATAACCATGCCTGGGCCCGTCCCCTACAAATCTGACAAATCAATACCGTGGAATTATGATGGAGAAATCTACTACCACGGTGTTAAGCAAATTGAGATAACTGAAGAGAGCTCTGACGAAGAAACTGCCGACATTGGAAACATTGCCAGTACGAGCAAGATTACCCGAAGTGGAAGAATTTTTTCTCCAGAGATTGCCCCTCCAAAGGCAATCTTTGGACCCTCAGCTGTTCCCAAAGTTACCCCTGCACCGGTAAAACTATCTGCAAGAACGCCAATGATTGAAGAAGCTGTTACTCCTGTGGTTGTCCCTTCTGCTGCTGCTGATAAAGGGAAAGGGATCCAAGAAGAGCTCGTCAGGACGAGGGCTCAGCCGTTGGTCATCCCTGAAACCTCTAAGAAAGAAATGGAGTAGATTTTGAAAATAATAAAGAAGAGTGATTATGATGTGGTGGAGCAACTGGGGCAAACCCCCTCAAAGATCTCCATGTTAGCTTTGCTGCTTTGTTCAGAGGCTCATGCCAAAGATTTGATAAGATTTCTGAAGACAGCCCATGTGCCCCAGGAAACCTCAGCCGATCAATTCCAGGATTGTGTAGCCAGCCTTACCGCCGACAACGGCCTGGGTTTCTCCGATGCTGACCTGACTCCTAAGGGAAGAAAGCACAATGACGCATTGCATGTGTCAGTTGAATGCCGAGGAACTACTCTCGCCCATGTCTTGGTCGACACCGGTTCTTCTCTAAATGTGCTGCCTAAGAAAGCTCTGGACCGATTGGATTGTGAAGGCTTGGAGCTGAAACCAAGTAGTATCATTGTCAGGGCCTTTGACGGGTCTAAAAGGATGGTTCATGGGGAGGTCGACATTCCCATCAAGGTAGGCACTGAAGTGTTCCACTCCACATTCTATGTGATGGACATCCGCCCATCTTACTCTTGCTTGCTAGGAAGACCGTGGATACATAATGCTGGGGCAGTCACTTCTTCTCTACATCAGATGCTGAAATACCCTGTTAAGGGAAAAATCATAATTGTACACGGTGAGGAGGAGTACATGATCAGTCATCTGAATTCCTTTCGGTATGTGGAAGTGGATGGCGAATTCATCGAAACACCCTTTCAACACTTTGAGGAAGTCTCTCCCGAGGTGGCAGTAGCAAAGGCAGTAGCTGAGGTACCCAAGCAGGTGGCCAGGATGGCATCTCTGAAAGACGCAAAGGCTGCAATGGAGGAGGGAAAGAGCTCAACATGGGGACAGTTGCCTAAATTTCCCCACAAGACATACAAGTTTGGGTTAGGGTTTATCACTGCGGGGCAAAAGGCTATGCGTCGCTCAAAAATAGAAAAGGCACCCATCAAGATTTCTCCTCATGGAATCAATGCTTTGGAAGACAAAGACGAAGAGGGTAACATTGAAGATTGGATCTTCCCAACCATTGAAGGGGGACTGCACAACTGGGAGGCGAAAGACTTTGTTCCCATTACTTTCATCAATCAGTAATTTATCTTTCGAACATTTCCTGTTGGTCTGTAATAATTACTAAAACAATCTGCACACTACTTTTCACCTCATGCCTTACCCGAGGCATGTAGGTCCATTTGTAAGGGCTTGATTATCTTCATAATCATATGCCATGTTTAATGAATCATTGGACGTTTTTCATTTATAAACTGCTGTGTTCATTTTCTTTCCTTTTGCATTTTTGTTTGTTTAAGGATGGCTATCCCTTACACACACCCACACTCACAAATGCAGGTACCCATCCACTCCGGATTCCATGGGTGACTATTCTGTTGTATCCTTCAATAACTCTGGAGATTTGGTCAATCAGGCTGAGTACGAAGATGACGAAGATTATGAAGTACCAGGAGAGCTAGCCAGACTTCTACAACAAGAAGAGAGGGCCATATTGCCTCATGAAGAGTTGTTGGAAACGATCAACTTAGGAACAGAGGAAGACAGGAAAGAAGTACAAGTGGGTGCCAATCTGGAACCAAGTGTCAAGGGGCGCTTAATACAAATGTTAAGTGAATACGTTGAAATCTTCGCCTGGTCTTATGAAGACATGCCAGGGTTAGACACAGATATCGTGGTTCACCGTCTCCCTACAAGAGAGGACTGTCCACCGATCAAGCAAAAAGTCCGCCGAATGAGGCCCGACATATCTGAGAAGATTAAAGCTGAAGTAATGAAGCAATTCAACGCTGGCTTTCTGGCTGTTACATCCTATCCACAATGGGCTGCTAACATTGTACCCGTTCCCAAAAAAGACGGCAAGGTCAGAATGTGTGTGGACTACCGGGATTTGAATAGGGCCAGCCCTAAAGATGATTTTCCGCTACCACATATCGACATTTTGATTGACAACACGGCTCAACACAAAGTATTTTCTTTCATGGAAGGATTCTCGGGCTACAACCAGATTAAAATGGCCCCCGAGGACATGGAGAAAACAACCTTTGTTACACAGTGGGGTACCTTCTGCTACAAGGTGATGTCATTCGGACTGAAGAATGCATGGGCAACTTATCAACGCGCCATGGTAGCTTTGTTTCATGATATGATACATCATGAGATCGAAGTTTACGTAGACGACATGATAGCTCGATCGCAAACAGAGGAGGAACACCTTGAACATTTGCAAAAAATGTTTGCCAGGTTGAAGGAATACAAACTCAGGCTGAATCCAAGTAAGTTCACTTTTGGAGTTAGGTCTGGTAAACTTCTGGGATTTATTGTCAGCAACAAAGGCATTGAGGTCGATCCAGCAAAAGTAAAGGCTATACAAGAAATGCATGCCCCCCGTACTGAAAAGGAGGTTAGAGGGTTCTTGGGACGCTTGAACTATATTGCCAGATTCATCTCTCATCTAACGTCTACCTGTGAGCCAATTTTCAAACTATTGAAGAAAGATCAGGTAGTCGAATGGAACAATGATTGTCAATTTGCTTTTGATAAGATCAAGGAGTATTTGCTAGAACCTCCTATTCTGATGCCACCCGTCGAAGGAAGGCCTCTGATCATGTATCTGACTGTTTTGGACAACTCAATGGGGGTGCGTACTGGGCCAACATGACGAGTCTGGTCGAAAAGAGCATGCCATTTATTACCTTAGCAAAAAGTTTACCGACTGTGAGACTCGTTACTCACTGCTCGAGAAAACTTGTTGCGCTTTGGTATGGGCTGCTCACCGACTAAGGCAGTATATGTTGACTCATACCACTTTGCTGATTTCCAAAATGGATCCTATCAAGTATATCTTCGAGAAGCCTGCTTTATCTGGAAGAATCGCTAGATGGCAAATGATCCTGACTGAGTATGACATCCAGTATACTACCCAAAAAGCTATAAAATGGAGTGTACTAGCTGACCATCTAGCTCATCAAGCTATCGAAGATTATCAATCCATGAGATTCGACTTCTCGGACGAGGACATCATGACATTGGACAACATTGAAGGTAACGGACCGTATGACGGACCTGAAAATGGATCCCGATGGACCCTGTACTTTGATGGTGCTTCAAATGCACTTGGAAACGGTATCGGTGCGGTACTCATTTCCCTGGAAGGTTTCCATACACCTTTCACTGCCCGACTTTGTTTCAGCTGCACCAACAACATGGCCGAATATGAAGCTTGCATCTTTGGTCCCAAGGCTGCTATAGACTTGGGGATCAAATCTTTGATCATATTTGGGGACTCGGATTTGGTTATCAGTCAAATCAAAGGAGAGTGGGACACCAAACATCCTAATCTTATCCCATACAAAGAACATGTTTTGACATTGCTGCCTCATTTCGAGCAGATTACTTTCGAGCATTTCCCGCGAGAAGAAAATCAGCTAGCAGATGCTCTGGCTATAATGTCTTCCATGTTTAAACTCAACTGGGATAACAAGGCTCCCCAAATCACCATCGAGCGAATGGATGAACCTGCGCATTGTCATGAGATTAATATCGAAGAAGTAGTGGAACAACCCTGGTTTCATGAAATCAAAAGGTATCTCCAGACTAGAGAATATCCCGAAGGAGCTTCCGTCAATGACAAAAAGTTCTTAAGGAGATTTGCGGCCAAGTTCTTCCTAAGAAAGGGCATCCTTTATAAGCGCATCCATGATTTTGTTTTACTCCGATGTGTAGACAAAGCTGAAGCAGAGTTAATCATGCCTAAGATACACAGTGGCACATTTGGTACCCCCTTGAGCGGACATACGATGGCTAAGAAGATTCTAAGGGCAGGCTATTACTGGTCTACCATGGAAGCTGATTGCCATCAACATTCCCGTACTTACCACAAATGTCAAGTCTACACCGACAAGGTACATATTCCTCCCGTTCCTCTCAACGTTCTGATAGCTCCTTGGCCATTCGCAATGTGGGGCATTGACATGATTGGAGAGATCAAGCCCACGGCATCCAACGGACATCGCTTCATCTTGGTCGCTATTGACTATTTTACCAAGTGGGTTGAAGCAGCTTCCTTTGCCTCTGTTACTAAGAATGTGGTTGCCCGCTTCATCAAGCAGAACCTCATATGCCGGTATGGTGTCCCCGACAGGATCATCACAGACAACGGTACAAATCTGAACAATACTATGATCACCGCTCTGTGCTAACAATTCAAGATTTATCATCAAAATTCATCTCCCTATAGGCCGAAGATGAACGGTGCTGTTGAAGCTGCAAACAAAAACATCAAGAAGATCATTCAGAAAATGACAGTTACCTATAAAGACTGGCGTGAGATGTTACCGTTTGCTCTGCATGGCTACCGTACCACGACATGTACTTCAACAGGGGCAACCCCATTTTCTTTGGTATATGGCATGGAAGCTGTCCTACCCATGGAAGTTCAGATTCCTTCTTTAAGGATTATGAAGGGCGCTGGTTTGAGTGAAGACGATTGGATTCAGACCCGACTTGATCAACTCAATTTGATCAACGAGAAACGACTCACTACTGTTTGCCATGGTCAGACGTACCAAAAACGGATGATCAAAGCTTTCAACAAGAAAGTAAGACGTCAAGTATATCAAGTCGGAGATCTTGTAATCAAGCGGATCATCTTGCCGCAAAATGATCCCAGGTGCAAATGGACTCCTACTTACGAAGGACCGTTTATGATCAAAAGCATATTTTTTGGTGGTGCAATGATTCTGACCACCATGGACGGCGACGATTTGCCACACCCTGCGAACATAGACATAGTCAAAAGATACTACACATAAAATCACCCGACAAGTCGAAAACCAGAAAGGGAGGCTTGGGCAAAAATGGGCATCCCGGTGAACCGAAAACCCGAAAGGGCGGTTCAGGCGAAAATTAGGGATAAAACAAAAAAATCTGTACACCCGGCAAGTTGAAAACCCGAAAGGGCGACTTGGGCAAAAAAGGATTTCCCGGTGGATTGAAAACCCGAAAGGGCGATCCAGGCAAAAGTTAGGGAATTAAAGCGTATGACTATGTCTCGTCGGATCACTTCAAAGAACAATCTCTTCATCAACAATCTCCGAGCTTCTGATCAATCCAGTCATCGGCGGACAAAGAATTGAATGGACAAGATATTCAGAGTTATGAAGGCTATAACAGAATGGAATCCCATGGAATTGTTACACATAGCCATCTTTCTTTTGTATAAAATTTTCATTTTTTTACGACAACATCCTCTTACTAGGATTCTTGTCTCCTTTGTACAAAGATACTCATAAAAAGTTAATACAAATACTTTTCCAGATACAGAAGTTTGCTTTGTCTTCTTTTTCTTTTTACACTTATGTTTTATTTGAGAAACGTCCAATGTTTTGTTAAATAGGCATATGCATATGAACATAATCATTTTCTTACAAATCAAGAAAAGTTGATTGCTGATAGGTTGAAGGTACATATAGATATCTTGATGCCCTTTCAGAAGAAATCCCCAGCGGAATTAAACTCCAAATTCCTCAACAAGGTTAAAATCCAGAACTTAATTCCCCAAACAGAGTTAAACTTCAGGATCCTTAGCAGAGCAAAAGCTTTCTCAAAGTTGATTTCCCCAGCCAGAGAGCCTTCCAGAATCCAAATCCCCTCAGAGTTAAGTTTCAAGATCCCCAGTGGAGCCAAAAATGTTAATCCCCAACGGAGCTAAAACTCCCAACTGTCAATCCCCAGCAGAACCGAATTAGTAAACATTCTCCCCACAGAGATACTTCCTATCAGATTGAGGATTCTCAGTCTCACTCCTCCAGCATGAGCCTCCCAAATTCTGAACTCCCCAGTAGAGATCATCAGAATTCTCATTCCCCACAGGTCACTAAGGATTTTCAATCCCCAGCAGTGGTCCTAAGATCCCTCAAAAACTGAAGATCTTGCTCCCCAAGCAATCGACAGTCGACAAGGATTTCTCACCCTCAATAATCAAAGGATTTTCAATCCCCAGCTTCGATTATGGGTTTATTTCCCCAACATTTGTCAAGGATTTATTCTCCAAAACAAATCACATTTCAAATTGATCGGTCGTTCAAAAGTTCCTTCATCACCTGTTAGAAGTTACGGTCGTCAAAGATCAAATTCTCACAAAATTCAAGTTATGAAGCCCAGATTCGACCGGATAGTATCTTGATCTCTACAGCATATTCTGAAGCCCGGATTACGACCAGATAACAGTGTCAGACTACCGCAAATCCTGGATTACAACCAGATAGTGGTATCTCCTAAGAGCAAGCTATGAAGCCCGAATTCGACCGGATAATAGTTTAATCCCCGCCAAGAATACTACGAAGCCTGGAGTCGACCAGATAATGGTATATCTTTAACACAAGCCGTGAAGCCTGAATTCGACCAGATAACAGCTTACCAATTTATTGTGAAGCTTGGATTACGACCAGATAGCAATGCAAGTTTCTATGAAGCCTGGATTACGACCATACAACAGCCAAGAATACTACGAAGCCTGGAGTCGACCAGATAGTGGTATATCTTTAACACAAGCCGTGAAGCCCGGATTCGACCGGATAACAACTTAGCAAGTTATTGTGAAGCCTGGATTACGACCAGATAGCAATACAAGTTTCTGTGAAAGCCTGGAGATCAACCAGATAACGGTTAATCGTTAATAGAATGAAGATTCTCATCCTTGAAACCTCAGAAGATTGGTATACTCCCAATTTCTGACCCTTAACAGAATGAAGACTCTCATCCTTGAAACCCCAGTAGATTGGCATACACCCAAGCTCCTGATATCCCCAACAGAATGAAGATTCTCATTCTCAAAGTGGCATATAACCTGAATTCCTGATATCCCCAACATAATGAAGATTCTCATTCTCAAAGTGGCATATAACCTGAATTCCTGATATCCCCAACAGAATGAAGATTCTTATTCTCAAAGTGGCAGATAACCTGAGTTCCTTATACTTCCCAACAGAATGAAGATTCTCATTCTCAAAGTGGCATACAACCCAAGCTTCTGAGTCCCCAACAGTGGTCCCAGGACTTCTCATTTTCAATGATCAAAAGATTCTTGTAATCCCCTGCAGCAGTCAAGGATTTACTTTCCCCTGCAGCAGTCAAGGATTCACTTTCCCCGGCAACAGTCAAGATTCTATTATCTCCGGCTATCCAGGATTCATCTATCCTCAGCAAGACAACTCATCAGCTTACATGCGCATTCATTACATTCATATCATAAACATTGATGAAATACAATTCATTGCATCATACATTTCATACAACATAACTTTGTGTTTCGGATAATATTTTACCCTTTTCAGGATAAGATTAATTAGCTTCAACTTTTGAAAACAGTTTACGGACGCTTCCCAACATGGATGCTGATCTATTGCTTATTCAACTTCACAACTTTTGAAAACAGTTCACGGGTTCTCCAGACACGGATGTTAACCTATCGCTTGTTCAGATTCCAGACTTCTGAAAACAGTTCACGAATTCTCCAGATACGAATGTTAATCTATTGCTTATTCAGACCCCCAGTCCAGAGATATTCCAAACATGGATACCTTTCTGATACTCACTCACTCATCAACGACATACAGTTCAACAAACACTCCAGATGGCATCTTTAAGCCCATCTCCGACAAGATTCTGTCTCCCCTCCAGATGGCATCTTTAAGCCCATCTCCAAATGGCATCTCTAAGCCTATTCCCGCACCTATGTTTTGACGAATGCAAATTTTTTGGGCACTCTAGTGTCCAATCTCCTTTTACCCTCGAGTCGCGAAAGGCAAACCTGCCAATCTAACTCTTTAGGTTCAAGAAGATTGAACAGGGGCAACTGTTGTACCCCAAAATTTGCCCTCTCATTTCATCAACATTTTCTCATCACAAGACTCTTGGAGCTCAAGATCAAGTTAGGGTTTGCTCTACTCAAGGTCTCTCCTTGCATTGTTGACCCAAATTAGGGTTTGAGTTTGCACAGGGATGTTTGACCTAAAAGGTCCAAAATGACTTTCATGCTTCATATTGGACTCACAAGTTTATCCATACCAAGTTTCAAGCCTTGATTCCAATCTTTGGCCAGTCAATTGGACAGTTGACCTAGAAATCAGTTGTATTGGGGAAAAAGTCAACTGTGGCCAATTGATAGTCAAACCTCATGATTTATGACCCACATCAACATAATGAACTCACATGAACCATTTGGTCAAGTTTGGATCACAATTCCACAAGAAATTTGATGAGATCACCAAAAGGGCAAAATGGTCATTTTTAGGGTTTTGACTACACAAAGGCAATTTTTGACTGTTTGACCTAACCAATGGCAAACCAAGCTCACATATGGACTCAAGGACTCAATGGTATTGTCTTGACCCATTCAACAAGTTCAAAAGATCTCAAATGCATAGGATTGACAGATGAATTTTTCAGTCAACTGATCAAAATTTGACTCTATACTGAAAAGTCAAACTTTGACTTTTTGGTCAAAATCAAGTGCCAAGGTTCATTTTTCATCAAGACATGTCAAATTATGAAACTTGTTCATCAAGAAACCCAAAATTGCAAATTAGGGTTTTAAAATGATAAATTTCATAACTTAGAAATTTTCTAAGTTATGAAATTTCCTTATTTTTTCCTAACTTTGTCCCATTTTTTCACCAAGATGAAAGTGGATTCAAACAAAACTTGAAACATGAAAGTTGTAGTCCATTACAAAATCTACAACTTTTATTCACAAAGTTTTCTAAAAGGAAGCTTGTATCTCAAGTTATGATTTTTGGAACAAGGGTGCAAAACATTTTAACTTAGAGAAATTTTGCCCTATTCTAGGCAGGATTTTTGTCCAACTTCTTGGCTATTTTTCACATGGTTCCACTTGGAGTTTCAATTTGCATTACAAATATGGATTGTAGTACACATTCCAAGCTTTCCAAATTGTCCAAGAACTTCTCAAACACCCTTGTGGTTAGAGATAATCGAATTTGCAAAGTTGGCAAAAACTCACTTTTGTTCATGGCCAAGGCATGTTCATCACAACTTGCATTTTCAAATCAGCTTGTACAATGCTAGCTTGCAGGCCTCAAAACCAGTTTTACACACCTTAATTTAATGCCTAACCATTGTGTTAAGACATTATTTTACTTATTTGGACAATACATGTTAAATTAATCCCTAATTGGAAAAAGCAAATTTGCCATTTTGATAAAGTATCACTTTATGTCAAATTCAAAATCCTTGGACATGGGGGCCAGATCTTAGAGACAAAATCAAATCCACAAATTTGTGTTACCAAGAGAAAATGCTGCAGCATGCTTGAGAGGCTTGGACATGTCTATAACACTTACACACTTTCCTTGCTTCACATAGAAGAAACCTTGCAAACTGAAGCCATCTTCCATTTCCTGTCAACACAGTCAAACACAAACCTTGTGAACATCTTCCATACACCAAAACAAGCCTAAAGAACGACTCATCCATCCCCAAGACCTGCCCATACTCAGAATCCCTGTTTTGCTACAAAACAGGGCAAGTTCTGCAACTTGACCTCTATAGAACAATCCACTCGTGCGTTTTTGCCAAAACCAGTTCCAACTCATTCCTTTCCATCCACACAAACTATTCCAAGCCTTAGACTCAAGGTGTAACACCCCTAACCACGTTTTCCATTTTCACTTTCAAGCTGTGCAGGTGAACTTCCATAGCACGATACAGATTGATTCAAAGCAAGCTAGGTGTTGGAGAGGCTTCCTTGGACTTCAGGAAAGTTGTATAGAAGCTCAAACTCCATTGAAGTTGGCCACATTGCTGTACACGATTCAAGCTGAAACAGGTAATTATGAACTTCTATCTCTCAATCTAGGAAGAGTTAGGCTTAGGTTTATGAATGAAACATGTCATACTCATAGCCCTGAAGCCATACATATGGTCACTTTTCATTTATATTAAGCATGCTGTGAGAATTTTAGCCATGAACATTGAAGAAAAACTAGGTCAGAAATTGGGGGTGAAGAAATTCTCCCTGGTTTCTTAGAGTTAGGTCAAGTGCTTTACATATTTGGAATCGTGACTTGATGCTCTACATTATTTGTGTTATGAGTTTTGCATAAAAGTCAAAGAATCAGGAGTTGGTGTTTGATCAAAGAGGCGCGCGTTTTTGTTTCAAACAGAAGCTGGAGGTTGAAGATGATGGCTTGGGCTGGGCCTGAGCCATTCTTACTTTTTGCACCCCCCTTTTCCATTTGCACCCCCTGGCCCATTTGATTAAATATTTGTCATTTTTGCATTTTTCTTTTTTATTCTGACTTTATATTTTTTGCTCATATATAAAAAACAACAAAAATATTTTTCCACATTTTTTTTATATTTATTTGGCATTTGTTTCATTTTATTAGTATATATATGTAAATAATATAAATACTTTTTTTTTACTAAAACCCTAAAAAATAATATAAAAATTATATTTATTTTCAGATATTATTTTTATTTACACCTTGAAAATATTCTCTTAAATATACATTTTTTTTATATACATAAACAATTAATTTTATCTTTTTATATTTAATAGATTTAGTAAATATATAAATACTTGTATATTATATTTATTAGAATACTTAGGATAAAAATATAGAAATAATACATTTTTATTTTTATTAATAGATGACACTAAAAATACTTTTTTTCTCACAATATACTTTTTATTTCTTAATATATATTGTACATAATTAATAAATATTACTATTTATTTAAAAACTAGGGTTTTGCCCTAAATGACAAAAATATTCAAATTTGACCCTTTTTTATTTTTGTTTATATTTCACATTTGAAAAATACTTTTACATACATGAAAAAATCTTTTTTAGCATAATGCATTTTTATTTGATATTTATTTATTTGTACTTATTTAAATATTAGATATTTGTCTTGTATATTCAATATGGATGTAATAGCTTAGAATTTAATTTCTTGTCAAATATCCCCAAATTCAAACTTGTACCCTCATCCCCATAATCATGGTTGTAATAGCTTAGCATTTAAATTTCCGTATTTAAAAGCTTTCAAATTATGCCATGATAGACCTAGGGTTTGTATGCAAATAAAACCAACAAATAGCTTGACCTAATTCAAGATAAACATGCATGAAAAACAAATACAACGCACACTTGCACCCTTAGGGTTACTCCACTTGTTACCTTCAAAAATGGGCCATGTTTGCATGTCAAGTGTCTTTGGCAAAACAAAAACAAACGAAATGATCATAGTCCCTCAAGAAAATTGCCAAAAATACTTGACACTATTGCATTCATGGTCTAAACGATGACCCGCGCCCGTCCCGTTAACATCCTAACACAAGGTTGTTCACCAAATACAATGGTGAAACAACACTGTTAAAAGGGTTAAAACATGAGAAAGATCTTTGAGAAATTTAGGGTAGATAGCTCTTGGTTACTTGACCAATCTTGCAAAACAATCCTTGCCATTTTTTCAAAACACACATCACAACACAACTTTAAAACAAACTTTCAAAAACATTGAAACATCTTTTCAAAAATACAAACACCTTTGTAAAACATTCAAACAAGAATTATTACAAAGGTTGCCTATACAAGGCATCTTTTTCAAAACATTTTCAAAACCACACACACAAAGTACCATTTCAAACAATTGAAAAGCAAAGGCAAGTGATCTAAACAAGTAACAAAGAGCCCATGGATAACCATGGATAGAAAGGGTGCTAATACCTTCCCTTTCTATAATCTACTCCCCGAACCCAAGAAAACATCTCAAAGGTTTTTCCTGTGCTTTTTAACCTTTCCTTAGGATAAAATAAAAAGTCGGTGGCGACTCTTGCTCAACCGAAACATTTGCGAAAACAAACGCAAAACCTTAAGTCAGTTCTCCCACCGTATCACAACCTGGAATTAAGGGTTCCTGAAAGTTCTCATTTCATTAAAAAGCATGGTCAGTTGCTCAACTTGGTCACTGCAAAACCTGATGAAGAATTGTTAAAAGTGTTGTTTAAGTTCTTTGATCCTGTGCACCATTGTTTCACCTTCCTGGATTACCATCTAGTACCTACTATGGAGGAATTTTATCAGTTGTTAGGGATACCTATTCTTGATCAGTTACCTTTCAACGGTACGAAAGAACATACAAAGCCTGATGAGATTGCTAGAGCTCTGTCCTTACAACGGTATGACATAGTGACAAGTTGGGAGACTAGAGGAAGTGTCCAAGGAATCCCAGTTAAGTTTCTATTCGAGAAGGCTTACCATTTTTGGGATACTCTGGATTTACAAGCTTTCAAAGAGGTGCTGTCACTTCTCGTTTACGAGATGGTACTTTTCCCTAATGCGGATCAACTCGTAGATGTGAACGCTATTAAGGTTTTTATGTCTCATAATCCAGTGCCTACATTACTCGAGGATATTCTACACTCTCCGCATGCTCGCACTCTAAAGAGAAGGGGGACCCTCCTGTGTTGCACTCCTCTATTGGCTAGGTGGTTTATTTCGCACCTACCCAGGTCTATTTTGAAGAATGAACATGGATTGAAATGGTCTCGTAGGCTGATGTCCCTTAAGCATTCAGACATTCATTGGTGTTCACGGTTCTCGGAAGATGTTACCATCATCGATCGCTTTGGTGGATTCCCTAATGTCCCCTTATTAGGCATTAGGGGAGGAATCACTTATAATCCTTGCTTAGCACTGCATCAGTTTGGTTATGCGAGAAGAGATGGTCCTCATGATACGCTTATCCAAGGAATCACCTTCAACTATGAGAATGATGCTCAGGGATACCGGAAAATGTTCATAAAATCTTGGGGCATGGTGCATAAAATTGATAGCAAGATGCTAGGGCACAAGAATTCCATTCCTCTTGAGCCTTATCTCCGATGGGTACGAGCTCACGCCCAAATTCTTATGATGCCTTACCATGATGTATTACCAATAACGGTGGAACCAGTTGTTGAAGGAGATACTACCTCCCTTGGTCATCATCCTGACATGCCAACTGATCATGAAGAGTTACAGAAGTCCTGGGTTCAACTCAAAGAGGAGTGGGACACGTTTGAAGCTCAATTCTATGCAAGCGAGAAGAAATTCCTAGAGCTCACTAGGCTACTTCATGAAGAAAGGAACATAAACGCCTACATTGCACCAAAGAGGATACGCTCCTGGGAGACCTATTTTCTTTTTTGCTTTAAATTTTGTTTTGTTTTATTGTAAGCCTAAAAGGAGTTCCTTGTAACAATTCAAACTTATTAATGCAATTAACGTGTGTTTCTTTTGGTTAAACAAATCTGAGCCTTTAAGAATCCTTGAAATCATTGCATACACATCCCATCCATAGCATTGCATAAACAGGTACCATTACAGGTTTCTCATCTTCTTCGCTGTTTATTTCAGCAGTAATGTCTTCCGAACAAAGCATTAAGGATCTTCAGGCACAAAATTCTCAATTCCAACAGATGTTCATAAATCTGGAAAAAGGGCAGGAGGATCTGAAGGCCCTCATCCTGAAGGAGAAAAAGAAAAAGAAGAAGGTCGCTGGTATTCTAAATATAGGCAGAAGGTTCATGGGGCCGTTAAAGCAACAAGTCAATCTGACCTCTTCATCCAAGGAAGGGGAGAATCAAGAAGGAGAGACAAGGGAGAAGGACCCCAGTCCCGAAGTTTCTGGCAATGATACGGACTACAATGATGAGCAGTATCCTCCCACTGAGGATAAATACAAGCAGTTGGAAGATCATCTGAGTGCTATGGAAGTCTAGAGGATACCTGGGTTGGATTTCGAAGAATTGGGATTGGTGTCGGGAGTGGTTATCCTGCAGAAGTTCAAGGCTCCAACTTTTGCAAAGTACGATGGGGTGTCTTGACCAAAACTCCATCTCCGTTCCTACGTCAGAAAGATCCAGCCCCACACCGCTGATAGAAATTTGTGGGTTCACTTCTTTCAAGACAGTCTGTCAGGGACTCAGCTTGAATGGTTCTACCAGCTGGAAGGAGCCAATGTCCGAAACATGGGAGATCTGGCTGCTGCTTTTTATAAGCAGTATCAATACAACGCCGACCTTGCTCTTACTCGTACTCAAATCCAGAGTATGTCCATGGGTGCAAGTTAAGTCTTTAAGGACTATGCACAGAAGTAGAGAGACTTGGATGGAAGAGTCCAACCCCCGTTGTCTGATAGGGAGGTTGTCAATATTTTTCTGGGGACGCTATCTGGTCCATTCTTTAATCATTTGATCGACAACTCATCAGCTGGTTTCATCGAGCTGATTCTAACTGGAGAGAGGGTGGAAGCTGGGATTCGGATCGGTAAGATACATAAAGATGCCTCTTCAAGTTTGGTAAAGAAGCCTTTCACTGGTAAAAAGGAAGCTAGTTCTATCTATAACCCAAGAGGTCAAAATAGAGTTGAACACCGTTAGACAGTAAGTGCCATAATGATACCTAGGCTTGCGGTTGCTCCACAACGCAACAATCAACAAAGGATTGAAAGACCACAACAACAGTTTACCCGGATTAACATGACGTTGGCTGAAGTTCTACCCCATCTGCTAAGATCCAACTTGGCAACCTTGAAAGAGGCTCCTAAGAATCCAAATACCACATCTCCTTGGTACGATCCAAATGCTCGGTGTGCCTATCATTCTGAGAGTCCTGGCCACGATACCAATGACTGATGGGCTCTGAGAAATAAGGTACAGGATCTGATCGAGGCCAAGGAGATTGAGTTTGATGCTCCGAAAAAGCCCAACGTCATAACTGCTCCCATGCCTAAGCACAATCGTGGAGTTAATGCTGTTGATATTGATCTGTTTGTGACCTTAGTTGATGAAGTTTCTACTCTTATTGTAGCGATAAAAAATGTAGTGGGGTAAATCGGAGATCAAGCTATTAATTAACTTGACTCGCAAAAGCAAGAGTCGCCACCGCACTTTATTATTTCCAAAGGAAAAGGGAAAAGAGCGAAATAAAACCCTTAAATATGCAATGTAAAATAATACTTAAAAGTAATGAAAATACAATGCATTTTTGAAAGAGATCGAGAGTTCGGGGGTTGGTTATGCAATGGGAAGGTATTAGCACCCAATGCATCTGCGGTACTCCGCGGGAACCTTTTGAAATATCTGTTTTTGGTTAAACTTGTTTGTTTGGTTAAAATGGTTTGTTTGGTCAAAATGAGTGTGGACGAGATTTTGAAAATACAACAACCTAATATCGAGGTTTTGATTTAAAAGAGAGTAAGTTTAAAAATTGATTTTTTGGAGATTTAACTTAGGTTTAACAAAAAGTAAAAATGTGTGAAAGGGTCTCGCACAATTGTATCAGATGCTCAATGACATGAAGTCAACAAATTTAATTCTTTCCCTTGGAATAGACGCAAATAAAAATATAAAGATTAAATAATCGAAAAGAAATTAAACAACTAACAATTAATCAAAAATAAAAAAAAAGACAATTGTAATATAATTTTTATGGCGTAAACAAAATATAAAGATCGAATAATTGAAAAAAGGAAATTAAATAACTAACATTTAGTCAAAATAAAAGAAAGACAATTCTAATATAATTTTTATGACATTTTTTTTTAGGTGAAAAATAATTATAAACCTATACTATTTTTGTATTTTTTTCTGATTTTTTACTAACAACTAAAATTAACTAATTCAATAAATAAAAATCTAATAAAACTAAATTAAATAAGTAAAAGTAATTAGATAAAAAAAAATCCAAACAACGCTAAATGATTTAGTGAAAGCTAAATAAGATAAAAAGAATTTTTTTTGGTAATTTAAGTTTTTATTGTTTTTTTTTCTCATTATTTTGATAACTAAAAAAAAACATGTTCTTTTGTTTATCAATGTTTATCAATGTGAAATTATTTAAATAAATGAGACACCTAATTAAAACTAACCTGAGAGTACTCTAAGACTAATTAGCTAATTATTAACTTAAACTGAGTAAAATATTCTAAACTTTCTACCTAAATAAATAAAAATAAGGAATAAAAAAAACATATACCAGTGGTAGAAACGAAACAACGTCTCCCATTTTCAGTTAGTAACAACAAAAAAGTTTATCTTCATTTAGTCTTATTTTAACCACTCCTTAGGAGACATGTGGCGTATTATTTTTAATATAAAAAAAAAAGAACTAAACAAATAGTAAAGTGTTAAAAAAAACACTTCTCTCTTCTTTCAACTTGTCTCCAAAAACACTTTTGCAGAAATAAACATCTCCTCATCTTTTCTAATCAGCAGCTCATACAAAACAATCAAAAGAAAAAAATGGAAAAAAACCTGAGAAGAGTGTCGATCATAACGGGTGCGGCAAAGCTGCTTCGATGCGGCAGTCCTAACTGCTATAGTTTATGTTGTTGTCGGCATCAGTGAGAAGGTGTTGCATGTCGGAGGGAGTTCCAATGGATGTAGGATGATGGAGGTTGACTTCTCTTCGTTCTCCTTTACTTTCTCTTCCAAAATTTTCTGCTTTGATTCCACGAGATGTGGTTGTTTAATTTTGTTTTTGAAGGTTTTGATAATGTTTGAATGTTGTTTTGGTTAGATTGTAGATTTTTACAGTGAGGATAGTGTAGTGGTTTCTGAATGTAAAACTTAAAGGGGGTATTGGAAGGAAGTGAGTTTGGTTTGAAATTTTAGTTAAGGTTTATGGAGGTTAGTGTACAACAAGGTTGAAGTAAATGTTTCTGAATTGTTTTGCAAGAGTTTCAACAATGTTTCTTCCTCAACATTAGTAAATTTCTCTTCTTTCTGTTATTTTTTTTAAATCCCCTATCTCCATCTCCTTTCTGTTCTATGTATTGTTGTCTTTGTATAGTGAATCATAATGGATTTTTAGGGGGAAAATTGGTGAGTCTTGGACTAATGTGGTATGCTGATTTTTTACTTTCTGATGCAGGATTTGTGTTGCTTATTTGGTGCAAAGCCTGTACAATTTCGGATTTATATGTACAGGGAAACAACATGTTGTTGGACTGATCTTTTTGTGGTGTGTAATAGGTTTTTGGACTATTGTTATGGACTGGTTTACAAGGCTTGTTTTATGGATGATACAGAGCTGCATAGGGTTATGGGCAGTTAGGATAGGGACAATAGCAAGGTTTTGGACTGCAGCAGCAGGATTTTGGACATAAAACAATAAAACAAAGACAATAGTAATAATAGTGATAAAGGGCAATTTGTTAGTAATACGAAAATAGAATAATAATAATAATAAAAATAAGATGCAAACCAAATTAATTTTATTTTAATTTTAATATTAATTTAATTTTTAAAAATTGAATTAAAATTAGAATCAAATCAAAATTAATATTGGATTAAAAGAAGCTAAAACTATAATGACTAAAAAGAATAAAAAATGTAAAATAAAGGAAAAAGATATTAACTATATTTTTTGAGATTTTTTGGATTAAAATCTATACTAAAATATAAATCTAAATGAAACCAATAAAACTATAATAATTTTTTATATTTTTTGAATTAAGAATTTCAATTTTAAAATGCTATAATGCTCATTATAAATAATTTTTGTGATTTTTCTAATAATGGGATAGTAAAAGTGACATGAACTAAAATACATATTTTTTAGATTTTTTTCAAATAAGACAAAAATGATAAATAAAAGACGAAAAAAAATGTGCGATACGCACGATTTGGGAAAGTTTGGACAAGACATGATCAAATTCCATTAAATTCATAAAGCGACTTCTAACATTTTCATTCTTCCGTGGCTTTTCAAACATAATCAGCTCTTGACTTGTAAAGAAAAGTTGTAGATGTTGTCAAGGAGAATCATATGTAAAAGAAACACTGAGAAGTATCGAAATTTGAAGAAGTTATGGATTTTTTAAATCTGACTCGAGAAATGGAAAAAATAGGTCAAATTGCTTGTGAACGCTTGCTATGTAATGATACAGATGGGAGGTGGTATCTTAGGTCAAAAATTGGGGTATGACAGCTTCCCCTATTTAAGTTTCTTGTATCCGGAGATATGAAGGTTGGAATCTTCATTTCGACGAGATCGAAGGGACTTAAATATAGAATACACAATTTTTGGCCTTAAGATACCGCAATTATGTTTATGATCTGAATGTAGTATTTAAATTCATGGAGAATGATATTGTATGAGACAAGATAATGCTGGAGAAACCAAACACCAACAAACCACAGGAACATAGATTATACACTACTGGGGAAATGAGTCATCGACTTCGAATGATAGACTCTTAACGACGAATAAAATTTGAAAGAATATGACCTCTAACCCTAACAAAGAAGGCGCATTGCATAGGCCACGAAACAAACAGATTATTGACCCAAGATAAAGGCGCGCTCATAACCTGGGGTCAAAGATAGACAAAAGATATGTCAATTTTTTTTGCTGATGACGAACTACCGACTTCTGAAGGTAAAGGTTCACAACAAACTTCTCTGCGAGATTTTCAAAGAGATACCAATTAATGCTGAAATAATATATGGTTGTAGATACACAAGCTGCTCAAATAAAGAAGCTGTCACTTGCCGTCGTTCAAAGATGTCAATAACATACAAGCTGCTCAAATAAAGAAGCCGCCACTTGTTGTCTTCCAAAAATACTATAACATACAAGCTGCTCAAATAAAGAAGCCGCTACTTGCCGTCGTCCAGGGATGTCAATAACATGCAAGTTGCTCAAATAAAGAAGCTGCCACTTGCTGTCGTCCAGGGATGTCAATAACATGCAAGCTGCTCAAATAAAGAAGCCGTCACTTTCCGTTTTCCAAAAAATAATAACGTACAAGTTGCTCATGAAGAGACCGCCGCTTGCCGTTTTCCAAAAAATAATAACGTACAAGTTGCTCATGAAGAGACCGTCGCCTGCCGTTTTCCAAAAAATAATAACGTACAAGTTGCTCATGAAGAGACCGCCGCTTGCCGTTTTTCCAAAAAATAATAACGTACAAGTTGCTCATGAAGAGACCGCCGCTTGTCGTTTTCCAAAAAATAATAACGTACAAGTTGCTCATGAAGAGACCGCCGCTTTCCGTTTTCCAAAAAAATAATAACGTACAAGTTGCTCATGAAGAGACCGCCGCTTGCCGTTTTCCAAAAAATAATAACGTACAAGTTGCTCACGAAGAGACCGCCGCTTGCCGTTTTCCAAAAAAATAATAACGTACAAGTTGCTCATGAAGAGACCGCCGCTTGCCGTTTTCCAAAAAATAATAACGTACAAGTTGCTCATGAAGAGACCGCCGCTTGCCGTTTTCCAAAAAATAATAACGTACAAGTTGCTCATGAAGAGACCGCCGCTTGCCGTTTTCCAAAAAAATAATAACGTACAAGTTGCTCATGAAGAGACCGCCGCTTGCCGTTTTCCAAAAAATAATAATGTACATGTTGTTCATGAAGAGACCACCGCTTGCCGTTTTCCGAAGAATAATTCAGAAGAAAATTGCGATAACACTGCCAGAGAATAAAATCTTCGTCAAAAGGAACCATGAATAGATCCTTCCCGAGGAGATCAAATACTTAAATACGCAAAATAAATGCACCATTCATCTGGGTTGTTTAGCTTGGAGAAAACCAGGAGATAGCCTATGCAAGAGACAAAAACTCCCTCCAGGAATAAACCAGAGAGAAGACAGTCAAACAAGACTCCACCCAATGAGAAAATAACTCGATTGGGGATTCATTCTATCCAGAAATGGACAAGGAAGGCTAGATCAAAAATTCATCCACGAGGATTAGCTCAGTTGGGGAATTTAGAAAGAAGCACATTTTATGCCTAAGTTAACATTTTATTTGGAAAGAACATGTACGCTGTCTGAATAAACATAAACAAGGTAAACGACCAAAAATCAACGACAAGTGTGAATGTGTATGCGTGATATAAGTGCAAATGAGTAAATGAATGTTATGCTGATAAAACAAGCAGATGGAATATCTTGAAGATGATAAGATATCACGAAATAATAGATACTCGGCCAATCTTGAAGATACGGAAAATAACTGGAACTGGAACCAACAAGCAACGTCAGAGTGTATCACGCTACAAGGCTCAAATCTTCCTGGGAGAAAAGTATTCAAATCCAATCTTCTAATCTCCAATAGACCACTGACATGATACAAAGCGTACCACACTTCAGAAATTTGCTCAAATAAAGATAACCGAAACAAAGCTTAACCTGAAATGCTGGGGAGTCACCAAGCTTAGTACCACTAGAAACAAAAGTTTACACAACCAACACCTCATGACGATTTTGAAAGAAAACATGTTCATCATGCAAGGATAAATTACTGTATTGTTTTGCATTTCATGGCTTGACCATCCTCGGAACAACTGTTAATATTCCTTTCATTATTCACGACACATTTTTAAAATAAGAATACTTTAAATAACTTTGTTTCAAATATTGCCGTAAAATTAAAATTTTTCCCACAAAAGGTAAATGCTCAAATTTCATTAATAAGATGGTAGTTCGCTAATAACGCGACTCCAACGGTTTACAAAAGTTTGGGAAATAGTACATGAAAGAAAGGGTTACACAAAAACAATGATCACTATTCTCCCTAACAACTTCGAATTCTGAAATATGCTCAAATGCCACAGCCGGTCTGACCAAAAGCCTGCCTAAGCCGCCCCTTCGGGTTTTAAAATTAGTGAAATGTTAACTCAACCTAAGCGAAATACTTCTTGACTGCATCGGTGTTCATGGAGCGCAGGAGCTCTTCACCGTCCATATTTGTGAGAATCATGGCACCTCCGAAGAAAACCTTCTTAACGACAAATGGTCCTTCATAATTCGGAGCCCACTTGCCCCTAGAATCAGGTTGGAAAGATAATATCTTCTTGAGCACGAGGTCACCTTCTCTGAACTCGCGTGGTCGAACCTTCTTATCAAAAGCCTTCTTCATTCTCTACTGATATAGTTGACCGTGACACAACGCTGTCAATCTCTTTTCTTAAATTAAATTCAACTGATCATATCTACTTTGACACCATTCAGCCTCAGAAAGTTTAGCTTCCATCAAAATTCTCATAGACGGGATCTCAACCTCCACGGGGAGTACTGCTTCCATGCCATAAACTAGGGAAAATGGGGTTGCGCCTGTTGAAGTTTGAACTGAAGTACGGTATCCATGCATAGCAAACAGAAGCATTTCATGCTAATATTTATAAGTTACCACCACCTTCTGGACAATCTTTTTGATGTTCTTGTTAGCAACTTCAACAACCCCATTCATCTTCGGTCTGTAAGGAGAAGAATTATGATGTTCGATCTTGAATTCTTCACAAAGCTCTTTCATCATCTTGTTATTCAAATTCGATCCATTATCAGTGATGATCTTGCTCGGGATGCCGTATCGACAAATGATTTGATTCTTGATAAATTTGACTACCACCTGTCTGGTTACATTAGCATAAGATGTTGCTTCCACCCATTTAGTAAAATAATCGATTGCTACAAAGATGAAACGATGACCATTTGAAGCCTTAGGTTCAATCATTCCAATCATGTCAATGCCCCACATAGAGAAAGGCCAAGGTGAAGAGATAACATTGAGGAGGGTCGGTGGCACATGTATCTTGTCCGCATAAATTTGGCATTTATGACATTTCTTCACATATTTGCAACAATCCGATTCCATCGTCATCCAACAGTAACCAGCTCTCAACATCTTTTTAGCCATTGCATGTCCGTTGGCATGAGTGCCAAAGGATCCTTCATGTACTTCTTGCATCAGCATGTCTGCTTCATGTCTGTCTACGCATCTGAGTAAGACCATGTCGTAATTCCTCTTATATAATACTTCTTCATTGAGGAAGAAACTACTTGCCAATCTCCTCAACGTCTTCCTATATTTATTGGATGCCCCAGGCGGGTACTCTTGAGTTTGAAGAACATGTTTAATGTCATAGAACCACGGTTTGTCGTCGGTGACCTCTTCTACTGAGAACACAAGAGCAAGTCTATCGAGGCGCATAACTCTGATTGTAGGCACATCGTTCCAACCATTCACTTGAAACATTGAAGACAAAGTAGCTAAAGCATCAGCCATTTGGTTTTCATCTCTAGGGATATGATGTAACTCCACTTTGTTGAAGAAGTTTAACAATCTTCTAGCATAATCTCTGTAAGGGATCAAACCAGGATGACGATTCTCCCATTCTCCTTTGATTTGATTAATTACCAATGCCGAGTCTCCGTAAATATCAATAATCTTAATCCTTAGATCCACTGCTTCTTCGAGACCCATAATACATGCCTCATATTCAGCCATGTTGTTCGTGCAGTCAAACTTCAATCTCGCCGTGAACGGGATATGAGTACCTCGGGGAGTGACGATGATTGCCCCAATTCCATTTCCATAAGAGCTCACAACTCCGTCAAATATCAAACCCCAACGGGATTCGGGATTAGGTCCTTCTTCGGGTAACGACTCTTCACAATATTTAGCTTTCAAGTACATAACATCTTCATCTGGGAAATCAAACTTGATGGATTGATAATCGTCAATCGGTTGGTGAGCCAAATGATCAGCTAAAATACTCCCTTTGATTTATTTTTGAGTGTGATACTCAATATCATATTCAGATAACAACATCTTCCAACGGGCTATTCTTCCAGATAAGGCGGGCTTCTCAAAAATATACTTGATAGGATCCATTTTGGAGATCAACCAAGTGGTATGGTTAATCATATACTGGCGCAGACGGCGATCAGCCCAAGCTAAAGCACAACAGGTCTTCTCAAGCATTGAGTATCGAGACTCACAGTCTGTGAATTTCTTACTCAGATAATATATGGCATGTTCCTTTCTTCCAGTCTCATCTTGTTGACCAAGCACACATCCCATGGAATCTTCCAATATAGTCAGGTACATAATCAAAGGTCTTCCTTCCACCGGAGGAATCAAAATGGGAGGTTCAAGTAAATATTCTTTAATGCTATCGAAAGCTCTCTGACAATCTTCTGTCCATACACATCCTTGGTTCTTTCGGAGAAGCTTGAAAATCGGCCCACAGGTAGCAGTCATATGAGATATAAATCTAGAAATATAGTTCAATCTCCCAAGGAATCCTCTTACTTGTTTTTCCGTCTTGGGTGCGGGCATTTCCCGAATAGCTTTGACTTTATCAGGATCTACCTCAATACCTTTCTGACTGACAATGAAACCCAAAAGTCTTCCAGAACAAACACCAAAAGTGCATTTGTTGGGATTCAGACGGAGTTTATACTTTCTCAAACGCTGGAATAATTTCAATAAATGTTCCAAATGATCTTCTTCGGTTTGTGACTTGGCAATCATGTCATCTACATACACTTCTATCTCCTTATGCATCATATCATGGAACAAAGCAGTCATGGCCCTTTGGTACGTTGCACCAGCATTCTTCAAACCAAACGGTATAACCCGATAACAAAATGTTCCCCAAGGTGTAATGAAAGTTGTCTTCTCCATATCTTCTGGTGCCATCTTGATTTGATTGTAACCAGAGAAACCATCCATGAAAGAAAAGACCTTGAACTTTGCGGTACTGTCGACCAATACATCAATGTGCGGTAATGGGAAGTCATCCTTTGGGCTAGCTCTATTCAGATCTCTATAGTCTACACACATCCGAACTTTGCCATCTTTCTTAGCAACATGCACTATATTGTCTAACCATTGAGGATAGACCGATGTAACAAGGAAACCTGCATTAATTTGTTTTTGAACTTCTTCTTTGATCTTGTCAGCCATATCGGGACGAGTCCTTCTCAACTTCTGCTTAATCGGCGGACATTCCGGTCTCAACGGCAAACGATGCTCCACAATATTGTTATCCAAACCTGGCATGTCTTGGTAGGACCAAGCAAACACATCAACATATTCTCTGAGAAGTTCCAACATTTTCTCTTTTACCTCTGGGATAAGCAATGCTCCGACCTTGACTCCCTTTTTATCTTCTTCATCACCCAAATTGATCATCTCTATAGGCTCTTCAAACGGATGAATAGTCTTTTCATCGTGCTCAAGCAAATGGGAAATTTCATCAGGAACCTCTTCACTATCTTCTTCCTCGGCTCTGAACACAGGGAATTCAAAGTTGGGAGGGGGCATAGGATCATTGTTTTCAATGGTTAAGTCATGGATTAATCTGCACATATGATTATGCTTTATTTTAGAAATCGATTAATATGAATGTTGTACAAATAAAATAAAAGGTTATTATATTTTCCTATTACTACCAATTAATTTTCATTACTATTTCCCAGAAAAAGTGAAAAAATAAAACAGTAGTGGACAAAATAACATTTTTATTTATGATTGGCAATACTTGAAACAAAGAGCCCAGACATTTTCTCTTTTGCCTTGGGCAGAGCAAAAGGATTTATTTTCAACATAGCCCGACACAAATACTTTTCGCCTTGGGCAGAGCAAAAGTTTTTTTTTCAAAAATAAAACAAAACATTACTCAGAAATGTGCATCACAACAGGAACATCAACAGCAATCCAGTTTTGGAAAACCACTCCATGCGTTACAAAATTGGGTAAATCCTCTTCCGAATCGTCTCCTATTATAGCATCAACTTCAGGAGGAGTCGGATGGATAAAACCTGCGCTTCGGAAAACTTCTTGTATCGGACGGGTAACTGTATCCTGCTTAACTCTTGTAGACACGGGATGAAAACCAAGACCTTCTCCAGACTTGTTCTCAGGCAAAGTCAACACCTGGCCCCAACCTTCAGCCGAACCACTCTCAACCACTCGTCGCGCATCCTCAAAAGAAGAAATAGATGTCCCTTACTTCTTCAATTCATTATTAGCAATAGATAGAGCTTGGAATTGGGTTCTAACATCCTCATCAGCATCAATAAAAGAGAAAGATGACAAATCGCTTACCACCATAGCCTGCTCTCCACCAATCATTACCAGCTTTCCATGCCTTACAAACTTCAATCTCTGATGGAGTGTGGAAGTAACTGCCCCTGCATCATGGATCCATGGGCGACCCAATAGGCAACTGTAAGCGGCACGAATATCCATTACTTGAAAAGTGATCTGAAAAGTATGAGGACCAATCATTATAGGAAGATTCACCTCACCGATAACAGTCTTCCTAGAACCATCAAACGCTTTGACAATTACTCCACTGGGTCTCATGGGAGCACCTTGGTATGAAAGTCGAGATAATGTAGTTTTGGGCATTACAATTAACGACGAACATGTATCTACTAGCACACTTGATAAAGTATCATTTCCACAACTTATTGAGATATGCAAAGCCATATTATGGTTCCTTCCCTCGTCCGGAAGCTCTTCATCACTGAAACCAAGATTGTTACACGAAGTAATATTTCCCACGATTCCATCAAATTGGTCAACCGTCACATCATGATCTACGAAAGCCTGGTCCAAGACCTTCATAAAAGCTTCTCTATGGGCACCAGAATCTCTCAGTAAAGCAAGCAAAGAAATCTTGGAAGGAGTTTGCAATAGTTGGTCCACAATCTTATATTCACTTCTCTTGATGAGCTTCAGAATCTCATCATCATCGGGGTGTGGGATAGGTTCATTGGATCGGCTTATCTCAACCCTGGGTTCAACATTTCTTGCTGGAAATTCTGCCAGTATGGGCCTCCTGACTTGAACTTCTGGTCTCTTCAAAGGTACCGCTGCAAAGATACGCCCGCTTCTCGTAACTCTGCTCACATCAGCGATGTTAACAAAAGATGGCATTGTCGGTATAGGGACTTCTACCTCATTCTCAATCATTGTGGCATTATACTTGTAGGGTATAGCTTGGTCTGAGTTGTAAGGCACATGGCCAGGTGGATAAATGATCAAAGGAGCAACAGGTGTAGTCTGATTGTCGTAAACGATCTCTACTAGTTCAGGCAAGTTGAATTGTGGTATTATAACATTCACTTCATCCACCGGATCTCTGTCATATGTAATAGTGATAACCCTCTGGTCTAACAATTTTTGAATATCCTCCTTCACAATAGGGCAATCAACCTCTCTTGAACAAAATTCACAAACATCATAATTATGCTGATGCCTAAAAAAGGCAAGTCTTCTTAAGCTCTGATGTAACCTGATCAACGAATCTCTTATATGTTCAACTTGAAAAACTCGAAACTTTCCTGGACAACCTTCCACCATATTCACTGATGATGCCCTATGTCGAGGCAAAGGATTATCTCTAACATTCGGGTTAACATCCTTGAAAGACAAGATACCGTTCTTAATCAATCTCTGCACATCCGCCTTTAGAGCAAAGCAATTTTCAATGTTGTGCCCCGGCGACCCTTGATGATACTCACAGAACTGGTCCGCCTTGTACCACGAAGAAGTACTATTCGGTGCGACAGGAGGAGGCTTCGTCGTTATGAGGTTCTTTCTGATCAGAGCGGGGAACAACTCAGTGTAAGTCATGGGAATGGCATCAAATTGTGGTTCCTTGGTGAACGATTCTGGTTATTAAATTGATAAGCCTGTTGTCGAGGCTGCTGTTGAAATGGCCGTTGCTGAGTTGGTGGGGTTTGATGAGTTGGGGTCACCATTGTTGGGCGGACAGCCGGAGTGACTTCCGCAACATGTGAATAGCCTCTCCTTGGTCTCCCAGGGAAAATTACACTGACATCTTGTTCTTTCCTTTTAGGGAAAACACTTCCAAACTTCTTGATACTGCTAGATGGACTTCCTTCCTTAACCAAACGTCCCTCACGAATCCCTTCTTCCAACCGCATGCCCATACTTACCATCTCGGTGAAATCACTGGGTGTGCTGACAATCATTATTTCATAATAAAAGGAACCTAAAGTCTTCAGGAATATCTTCGTCATCTCTTTCTCCTCAAGAGGGGGATAAATCTGAGCAGCAATTTTGCGCCACCTCTGGGCGTATTCTTTAAAGGACTCTCTCTCTCTAGGAGATCGCTCGGAGTTGATCTCTGTCCGGCGCCATGTCGACGTTATACTTATACTGGCGAACAAAAGCTTCACTAAGATCGTTGAAATTACGGATCTGAGTGCTGTCCAAACCCATATACCACTTTAGAGCGGCACCAGTCAAACTGTCTTGAAAGTAGTGAATTAACAAGTTATGATCATCAGAATATGTAGACATCTTTCTCGCATACATAGTTAAATGACTCCGCGGACACGAATCACCTTTATACCTTTCAAAGTCCGGCACTTTGAATTTGGCTGGAATCTTTACATTTGGAACTAAACACAGGTCATGAGCATTCTTTCCAAACAAATCTTTCCCCTTTAACACTCTGATCTCCCTCTGCATCTCTTGAAACTGGTCTTGAAATTCTTCCATTCTATCGAAAAGACCCAGACTTTCAGCAGGCTCAGCATGATAAGTAGGTTCATTCATGTATGGCATAGAATGAACCACAGGAGCGACAGTTGTCATCACTGGTTGAGGGAAAGGTGCCACAGACTGGATTACAGGTGGCATAATAGTTGTCTCCGGTTGAGGAAAAGACACAGTAGGTTGAACCAAAGGCTGTACGATAGGCTGATACCCTTCTGGCACAAAGTTATAAGGCATTCCCCACGGAAAACCTTTTGGCATCTGATGTTGAAGCGGAGAGTTGATTTGAGTCACATATGTTGGAACGGTGACAATCTCAGAAACCACAGTAGTTGAAGTCTGAATCTCAGCAGCTGCAGTCGATGGCTGATTCTGAGCAGCCATCAAACTTTCCACAAGCGCAGTTAGTTTCTCCATACCGACACGAAGGGTAGCGACCTCCTCACGAAGCTCGTGGTTTTCCTGTTCTAGATCTTCCATCTTCCTCTGACGGTTGGCTCAGGTATCGTATCGATGAGACAGCTTGGCAATCTATCAGAGTGGAAAAAGAAACAAAGATAAGACTCTAGAAAACATGTGAAGTGGAATGTTGGATGATGCATGATATGCGATGCAAATGATCGTTCATTTTGATAGTTTTTCAAGGAACTTCAATAATTTTGCACACCTCAATGGTAAAGGAATTTGGAACAACAAAAACTCATTTCATTAATCAAAAGCGGTAAATTACAACTTACAACTTTGGAACAAAAAACAATAAATTACAACCTTGGGACGACAACCCAATAAAAAGCAGTAAATTACAACTTTGGAACATGAAGGCCATAATAAAAGCAGTAAATTACAACTTTGGAACATGAAGCCCGTAATAAAAGCAGTAAATTACAACTTTGGAACATGAAGCCCATAATAAAAACAGTAAATTACAACTTTGGAACATGAAGCCCTTTTACAGAGTTTTACAAAATGACAACAGTAAAAATAAAACTAAGAACTAAAGATCACTCAGAATCATCAGATGAAGGACCAAAAGCCAACTGTAACTGGAGCTTCCTGATCTTCTCCTCATAAAAGTCTTCCATCTCTTTCTTCTCAGCTACCAGTCGATCAATGATTTCCTTTTGTGGATTGGGAACAAGAGCAATGCTTATCGAATCTTCCTTCTTTCTCTTCCTTTCACTTGCATATTTCTTCAGTAAAGAATCCTTTTGACGAAGCTTCTCATCATGATCAATGAACCAGCCGTCTTGAATAAATATTAAATCCTCGTTTTCCTTTAGCTGTTGAGTCAGGACCCGATTCTCATATTCTGACATATTATACTTTTCTTTCCAAGCATCTCTCTCGGACTTCATCCTAGCCATATTTCCTTGGTATTCTCCCATGTTCTCGATAGGGATATCAACAGATGACGATGCAACAGTAGGGAATAAAGGTTTCTCGGGTTTATAAGGCATCCTGAGAGCACAAGCCCTAGCACGAACCCATTGTAGGTAAAGCTCCAAAGAAACAACACCTCTCTGTCCTAACATGTCTCTCCCTTTCCTATGGATGTGACGCCAAGCTCCTTCGATCTCCTTCTTAGCTGCTTGGTGATATTGTCCTTCTTGTAGAAAGAAACCACTCACATGGATGTTGTTCGGTTTGTCCCTCATCGGGTATCCAAACTGATGGCGCATGAGAACAGAATTATAGTTAATTCCTCCTTTCGTACCAAGAAGAGGCACATTAGGAAAAGCACTGCAGCTATCGATGATCTTCACGTCATAGTAAACTCGATTATACCAATCAATGTCGAAATGAGTGAGAGCCATAATTTTTGGCGCCCATCGCGGCTCCTTCTCGAGATCCCAGAAAACATCAGACCTAGGTAGATGAGAAACATACCATTGATACATCAATGATGCACAACAAATAATCATCCCTCTTTGATAAGAGTTTCGAAGATGGATGGAGTAGTAGGTATCTCCTAGCAGCGTAGGGACCGGATTTCCAATCAAGAAAATTCTGATGGCGTTGATATCCACAAACTTATCAATGTTAGGGAACAAGAATAGACCATAAGCGAGTAAAGCAAAGACGTCTTCAAAGGCAATAGTATCTTTTATCTCAGCGAAATAACGAGCTTTCCTTAATAAAAAATGCGCAAACAAGCCTCAGATTCCCCGTTTTGTAGTCATGTTCTCCTCTATATCCGACTTCTTCAAGTGGGTGATGGTCGCTATCTCGTGAGATTTGGGTTCCTCTTCTAAGCCAGAAAAAGGAACGCAGTCGATGATCGGCAAACCAAGTATGTAGGAGCACTCTTCCAAGGTGGGCATTAACTGGTAATCCGGAAAGGTGAAGCATCGATACAAAGGATCGTAGAATTGGACCAACGTACTAAGGATGCCTTCCTTCATCTTGCGCTTCATGAGAGGTATAATGGACCCATACTTTTTCTGAAAATTCGTCGGGTTCTTGACCTTAGGAATCAAACTCTTCAGCTCTTCAATCTCGGGCTCCTTAAAACTATAACTTCGAGTGTTTCTTCTTCCAAACTCCATAATAACAGTACCTGAGATGTCTGCAAAAATCATTCTTAAGTTCCTTGAAAAACAAGTTTTTATAAAAAATGTTGATGAATGCATGGATGAATAATAATGCAACAGTTACACACAAGTTCACAAATATGGGGTTCAAAGGTCAATGTTTCGAGCATGGAATCAAGGGTAAAGCCCACCCCAAGGTATGTACTAACGGTTTAATCACACTTGTAAGACAAGGTTCTAAGAGTTCCCAGAGTCTACATTCCTCCTTCGGATATTACCAACGCCTTGATTACTCAATAATTAGCAATATTCTCAAGAGAAACTCATCCGAGCGTAGCATCGCGTGACAAATACTTCTGGATTACTCCATTATAGTCTCCGCGCTACACCTAAAAGGCCAAGATGGGTTAGGGTTCCACAGTTCTCAGCTTCTCTGGCTCCCAGGTCGAAAAAAATAATGTCTTCCCGATTACTCGGTAAACAAATATTACATTCAAAAGGGCCTTCCACTGAGTGGGGGATTTCATGCCTCCTTCTTCGGGATTACTCCCTCAAAGTTAACATGACTGTACCGCCCGTCCTATTCTTAAGTGTAACTTAATCCGGGTATAGGATTCGTCCTTTACAAAAAACCCAAACAACCCCAATATAAACATATAATCAAACAAATCAAATAAATAATAATAAAACAGATAAGACAAACTAGGCTTAACCCACTTAGGAATGGACCAGCAAGAGGTCAATCTGTCCCCAACAGAGTCACCATTTCTGTAGCGATAAAAAATGTAGCGGGGTAAATCGGAGATCAAGCTATTAATTAACTTGACTCGCAAAAGCAATAGTCGCCATCGCACTTTATTATTTCCAAGGGAAAAGGGAAAAGAGCGAAATAAAACCCTTAAATATGCAATGTAAAATAATACTTAAAAGTAATGAAAATACAATGCATTTTTGAAAGAGATCGAGAGTTCGGGGGTTGGTTAAGCAATGAGAAGGTATTAGCACCCAATGCATCTGCGGTACTCCGCAGGAACCTTTTGAAATATCTGTTTTTGGTTAAAATTGTTTGTTTGGTTAAAATGGTTTGTTTGGTCAAAATGGGTGTGGACGAGATTTTGAAAATACAACAACCTAATATCGAGGTTTTGATTTAAAAGAGAGTAAGTTTAAAAATTGATTTTTTTGGAGATTTAACTTAGGTTTAACAAAAAGTAAAAATGTATGAAAGGGTCTCGCACAATCGTATCAGATGCTCAATGACATGAAGTCAACAAATTTAATTCTTTCCCTTGGAATAGACGCAAATAAAAATATAAAGATTAAATAATCGAAAAGAAATTAAACAACTAACAATTAATCAAAAATAAAATAAATACAATTGTAATATAATTTTTATGGCGTAAACAAAATATAAAGATCGAATAATTGAAAAACGAAAATTAAATAACTAACATTTAGTCAAAATAAAAGAAAGACAATTCTAATATAATTTTTATGACATTTTTTTTAGGTGAAAAATAATTATAAACCTATACTATTTTTGTATTTTTTCTGATTTTTTACTAACAACTAAAATTAACTAATTCAATAAATAAAAATCTAATAAAACTAAATTAAATAAATAAAAGTAATTAGATAAAACAAAAAAAAAATCCAAACAACGCTAAATAATTTAGTGAAAGCTAAATAAGATAAAAAGAATTTTTTTTTGGTAATTTAAGTTTTTATTGTTTTTTTTTCTCATTATTTTGATAACTACAAAAAAAAAAACATGTTCTTTTGTTTATCAATGTGAAATTATTTAAATAAATGGGACACCTAATTAAAACTAACCTGAGAGTACTTTAAGACTAATTAGCTAATTATTAACTTAAACTGAGTAAAATATTCTAAACTTTCTACCTAAATAAATAAAAATAAGGAACAAAGAAAACATATACTAGTGGTAGAAACGAAACGACGTCTCCCATTTTCAGTTAGTAACAACAAAAAAGTTTATCTTCATTTAGTCTTATTTTAACCACTCCTTAGGAGACATGTGGCACATTATTTTTAATATAAAAAAAAAAAGAACTAAACAAATAGTAAAGTGTTAAAAACACTTCTCTCTTCTTTCAACTTGTCTCCAAAAACACTTTTGCAGGAATAAACATCTCCTCATCTTTTCTAATCAGCAGCTCATACAAAACAATCAAAAGAAATAAATGGAAAAAAACCTGAGAAGAGTGTCGATCATAACGGGTGCGGCAAAGATGCTTCGATGCGGCAGTCCTAACTGTTATAGTTTATGTTGTTGTCGGCATCGGTGAGAGGGTGTTGCATGTCGGAGGGAGTTCCAATGGATGTCGGATGATGGAGGTTGACTTCTCTTCGTTCTCCTTTACTTTCTCTTCCAAAATTTTCTGCTTTGATTCCACGAGACGTGGTTGTTTAATTTTGTTTTTGAAGGTTTTGATAATGTTTGAATGTTGTTTTGGTTAGATTGTGGATTTTTACAGTGAGGATAGTGTAGTGGTTTCTGAATGCAAAACTTAAAGGGGGTATTGGAAGGAAGTGAGTTTGGTTTGAAATTTTAGTTAAGGTTTATGGAGGTTAGTGTACAACAAGGTTGAAGTAAATGTTTCTGAATTGTTTCGCAAGAGTTTCAACAATGTTTCTTCCTCAACATTAGTAAATTTCTCTTCTTTCTGTTATTTTTTTTTAAATCCCCTATCCCCATCTCCTTTCTGTTCTATGTATTGTTGTCTTTGTATAGTGAATCATAATGGATTTTTAGGGGGAAAGTTGGTGAGTCTTGGAATAATGTGGTATGCTGATTTTTTACTTTCTGATGCAGGATTTGTGTTGCTTATTTGGTGCAAAGCCTGTACAATTTCGGATTTATATGTACAGGGAAACAACATGTTTTTGGACTGATCTTTTTGTGGTGTGTAACAGGTTTTTGGACTATTTTTATGGACTGGTTTACAAGGCTTGTTTTATGGATGATACAGGTCTGCATAGGGTTATGGGCAGTTAGGATAGGGACAATAGCAAGGTTTTGGACTGCAGCAGCAGGATTTTGGACATAAAACAATAAAACAAAGACAATAGTAATAATAATGATAAAAGGCAATTTGTTAGTAATACGAAAATAGAAGAATGATAATAATAAAAATAAGATGCAAACCAAATTAATTTTATTTTAATTTTAATATTAATTTAATTTTTAAAAATTGAATTAAAATTAGAATCAAATCAAAATTAATATTGGATTAAAAGAAGCTAAAACTATAATGACTAAAAAGAATAAAAAATGTAAAATAAAGGAAAAAGATATTAACTATATTTTTTGAGATTTTTTGGATTAAAATCTATACTAAAATATAAATCTAAATGAAACCAATAAAACTATAATAATTTTTTATATTTTTTGAATTAAGAATTTCAAATTTAAAATGCTATAATGCTCATTATAAATAATTTTTGTGATTTTTCTAATAATGGGATAGTAAAAGTGACATGAACTAAAATACATATTTTTTAGATTTTTTTCAAATAAGACAAAAATGATAAATAAAAGACGGAAAAAAAATGTGCGATACGCACGATTTGGGAAAGGTTGGACAAGACATGATCAAATTCCATTAAATTCATAAAGCGACTTCTATCATTTTCATTCTTTTGTGGTTTTTCAAACATAATCAGCTCTTGACTTGTAAAGAAAAGTTGTAGATGTTGTCAAGGAGAATCATATGTAAAAGAAACACTGAGAAGTATCAAAATTCGAAGAAGTTATGAATTTTTTAAATCTAACTCGAGAAATGGCAAAAATAGATCGAATTGCTTGTGAACGCTTGCTATGTAATGATACAGATGGGAGGTGATATCTTAGGTCAAAAATTGGGGTATGACACTTATGACTGTTAAGAAGAATTTGTTGTTGGCCGGTTTATTTCCAGGTTGTGGTGAAGGTTGCCACATGTGTTCATCTTTGCCTTCTGGTTGCCATTTGCTGAAGTCAGGTGTTCAACGTCTGATGGACAACAAAGAAATCTTGTTCGAGAAAACTTTGATTCCCGTTGTTCCGTCTAAAGATGTTGCTATTATAACCATTTTCGCCAATCCTTCCAAGGCCTCCTCGAGAAGACCTGTTAGGATTACATCAGCTCCAAGAGTTGCCTCGTTAATAATCACCTTTCCCGGTCCTGTTCCGTACGCCTCGGATAAAGATGTCCCTTTGCATTATGGTGCCGATGTGTACTATCATGGCATTAAACAAGATCTGAAGAATGAAGAGGCTGATCCTAATGTTAGTAACATTGTCGGGACCAACAAGGTTACCAGAAGTGGAAGGGTCTTTTCTCTCGAGATTTCCCCAAAGACTGTCAATAGGCCTGTTATTATTTTGTCTGCTATTCCTACTGGTACTTCAACTACTACTCCTGTGCTTACTCTAATTATCACCCCTGCCAGCGAGTCATCTGGTACCCGAGGCAAAGAAGTTATAGGTGAGCCTTCCCGGACGGAGGCACCTAGAAAAATTGTCGTAGAGGCCTCTAAGCAAGAGATAGAGGAAATATTGAAAATAATAAAAAAAAAGCAACTACAATGTGGTCGAGCAGCTGGGGCAGACCCCCTCAAAGATATCCATGTTGTCCCTGCTGTTATGCTTCGAGGCCCATGCGAAGGCTTTGATTGCATTCCTCAAGACTGCACATGTGCCACAAGAAACCTCCGCTAACCAATTCAAAGACTGTGTCGCCGGCCTAACTGTTGACAATGGGCTGGGTTTTTCAGATGCAGACTTGACACCGAAAGGGAGGAAGCATAATGATGCTCAACATGTCTCGATTGAATGCAGGGGCACCACTATGGCTCACGTGCTGGTAGATATTGGGTCTTTATTGAATGTTCTGCCTAAGAAGGCGCTGGATCAGTTGGATTGTGAAGGCTTGGCCTTAAAGCCTAGTAACACTGTGGTGAGGGATTTTGATGGATTGAAGAGAATGCTGCACGGGGAGGTGGACATCCCTGTCAAGATAGGCTCTCAAACCTTTGAGTCCACCTTCTATTGAATGGACATCAGACCATCATACTCTTGTTTGTTGGGTCATCCTTGGATCTATGAAGCTGGGGCTGTTACTTCTACATTGCACCTAATGCTGAAGTATCCAGTAAAATGGAAGATTGTCACTGTGCATGGAGAAGAGGAGTATATGGTGAGCCACCTCAACTCCTTCAGGAACGTAGAGATGGACGGGGAATTCATAGAGACTCATTGCCATAATTTTGAAGAGGTTCCCCAAATCTTGGCATCGACTGAAATTAATACCAGCAACAAACCTCCTCTCAAGATGGCCTCCCTCAAAGACACCAGAGCAGTGGTTGAAGAAGGTGGGTGTACCAATTGGGGACAGCTCCCTGATTTTACTCACAAAACTGACAAGTTTGGTTTGGGCTTTACTTCAGGAGCTCAAAGGGTTGTTCAAAGTGCTCGGGCTGGAGGACCTCCCATACGCATCAGCAATCGGGGAATTAATGCCATTGAAGACAGTGAGGAAGACTCTGACATTGACAATTGGATCTACCCAACTACCAACGGTGGACCGAGTAACTGGACGACTAGGGACTTTATACCAATTTCTTTTATTCTGCAGTAATTGTCTTACTTGTTTTGAGATTTGTAATAAACAATTTTAAACTCTACAGCCTTGTGCCTTGCCCGAGGTACATTGGCTTTGTTTGTGAGGTCTATTATTTGTCATTTCATATATCATCAATAAAACATTGGACGTTCCTTGCATACAAATTTTACGCTCTCTATTTTTCTTTTCTGTTTTCACTTTATCAAAACAGCTATGCTCTTACACACACTCATGTATCATACTGTAGATCCATATCCACTCTGGATCCCATTGATAACAGCTTTGCTACTGCCAGTTATGACTTTGAAAATTCGATCAACCAAGACGAAGACGAAGGTGAGGATGATTGTGAGGTGCCTGGAGAACTTGCTAGACTATTACAGTAGGAAGAAAGGGCTATACAGCCTCATAAAGAGCCGGTTGAAACGATAAACCTGGGCACGAAGATAGATAGAAAAGAAGTCAAGATCGGCGCAAATCTAGAAGTTAGGATCAAATAGCGACTGATACAAATGTTGCACGACTATGTTGAGATCTTTTCCTGGTCATATGAAGACATGCCAGGTTTAGACACTAATATTATGGTACATCGTTTGCCGACTAAGGAAGACTATCCTCCGGTTAAACAGAAGGTCCGTCGTATGCGCCCCGAAATGTCAGAGAAGATCAAGGCAGAGGTCATGAAGCAGTTCGACGCGGGGTTCTTAGTTGTCACCTCCTATCCACAGTGGGTTACTAACGTTGTTCTGGTGCCTAAGAAGGATGGTAAGGTACGAATGTGTGTGTATTACAGAGATCTGAACAGGGCAAGCCCCAAGGATGACTTCCCACTTCCTCATATTGACGTTCTAGTTGACAACACCGCGCAACATAAAATCTTCTCCTTCATGGATGGTTTCTTTGGCTACAACCAGATCAAGATGGCTCCTGAAGACATGGAGAAGACAATTTTCGTCATACAATGGGGCACCTTCTGTTACAAGGTGATGCCTTTTGGGTTGAAGAATGTTGGGGAAACCTATCAGCGCGTCATGGTCGCTTTGTTCCATGATATGATCCACCATGAGATTGAGGTTTATGTTGATGACATGATAGCCAGGTCTCAAATCGAGGAAGAGCACCTTGATCATTTACAAAAGTTGTTTGACAGGTTAAAGACATACAAGCTGAGGTTGAATTTGAACAAGTGCACCTCCGAGGTAAGGTCTGGTAAGCTCCTGGGTTTCATTGTCAGCGACAAAGGCATCCAAGTAGACCCTGCGAAGGTAAAGGCCATACAAGAAATGCCAAATCCTCGTACCGAGAAAGAAGTTAGAGGTTTCTTGGGACGCTTGAATTATATCGCCAGGTTCATTTCACATCTAACTGCTACTTGTGAGCCCATCTTCAAGTTTCTGAAGAAAGATCAAGTGGTAAAGTGGAATGACAAATGCCAGACAGCTTTCGAAAGAATCAAGGAATACCTTCAAGAACTGCCAATTCTGATGCTTTGGTTGAAGGAAGACCTTTGATATTGTACTTAACAGTGCTAGACAATTCAATGGGGTGTGTGCTGGGGCAGCATGACGAGTCTGGTTGAAAAGAGCACGCAATATACTACCTTAGCAAAAAGTTTATCGACTGTGAGACACAATACTCACTGCTCGAGAAAACTTGTTACGCTTAGGCATGGGCTACTCGCCGACTAAGACAGTATATGTTGACCCATACTACTTTGTTGATATCTAAGATGGATCCAATCAAATACATCTTCGAGAAACCCACTCTCTCCGGAAGAATAGCAAGATGGCATATGATCTTAACTGAGTACGATATACAATATACAACCAAGAAAGCAATCAAGGGGAGTGTATTGGCTGATCATTTGGCTCATCAGGCCGTGGATGACTACCAGTCTATGAATTTTGAGTTCCCGGATTAGAATATTATGCTGGTGACTGACTATGAAGAACCTGGACCAGATGAAGGACCTGAAGAGGGATCCCGATGGACTATGGTTTTTGACGGAGCTTCAAACGCACTTGGTAATTGCATCGGTGCTGTATTCATATCTCCTGAGGGTTGTCATACTCCTTTCACCACCCGACTATGTTTCAACTGCACTAACAACATGGCGGAGTATGAAGCTTGTATTATGGGTCTCAAGGCCGCTATTGACCTCAGGATCAAGTTCTTGGACATTTTCGGGGATTCAGCCTTGGTAATAAGTAAGATCAAAGGAGAATGGGATACAAAGCATCTGAATCTCATCCCATACAAAGAGTACGTGCTGACATTGCTCCCACACTTCGAGGAGGTAACTTTTGAACATTTCCCGCGAGAGGAGAATCAGTTAGCGGACATGCTAGCTACCATGTCTTCTATGTTCAAAGCCAGGTGGGACAATGAAGCTCCCCAAATCACCATTGAGAGGTTGGATGAACCAGTACACTGTTGTGAGATCGATACTGAAGAGGTGGCAGACAAACCTTGGTTTCACGAAGTCAAGAGGTATCTCGAGACTCAAGAGCATCCCGAAGGGGCATCTGTCAATGATAATAAGTTTCTGAGAAGGTATGTTGCGAAATTCTTCCTCAGTAATGGAATGCTCTACAAGAATAATCATTACTCTACATTACTACGGTGTGTAGACAAGAGCGAAGCAGAGAGGATTTTGACAGATCTACATGAAGGTACTTTCGGAACCCATTCCAGTGGACATACCATGGCTAAGAAGATCCTACGGGTAGGATATTACTGGTCCACTATGGAAGCAGATTGTTATCAGCACTCCTGAACTTGTCATAAGTGCCAAATCTACGCTGATAAGGTGCACGTGCATTCGGTCCCCTTGAACGTCTTGACATCTCTGTGGCCCTTTACAATGTGGGGCATTGACATGATTTGAGAAATCATGCCCACTGCTTCCAATGGACATCGCTTTATTCTAGTGGCCATTGATTACTTCACGAAGTGGGTTGAGGCGACCTCTTTTGCTACTGTAACCAAGAACATTGTGGCACGATTTATCTGACATAATCTAATTCGTCGGTATGGTGTGCCAGAGAAAATTATTACTGACAATGGTATGAATCTCAACAACACAATAATCACCGAGCTCTGTAAATAGTTCAAGATACAACATCAGAACTCTTTTCCCTATCGGCCGAAGATGAATGGCGTCGTTGAAGCGGCTAACAAGAACATCAAGAAAATTGTACAGAAGATGACGGTGACATACAGAGACTGGCATGAGATGTTACCATTTGCTCTTCATGGGTACCGTACCTCAGAATGGACGTCGACAGGGACAACACCCTACTCTCTGGTATATGGCATGGAGGCAGTCCTACCCATCAAAGTCTAGATACCTTCTCTTAGGATTATGAAGGATGCAGGTTTGAACGAAGACGACTGGATTCAAACTCGACTTGATCAGCTAAATCTAATCGACGAGAAAAGACTTACCTCTATCTGTCATGTTCAGACGTATCAAAAGAGAATGATCAATGCTTTTAACAAGAAAGTCAGACGTCAAGAATATCAAGTCGGGGATCTAGTGATTAAGCGCATCATACTGCCGCAAGGTGATCCCAGGGGCAAATGGACCCCCACGTACGAAGGGCCATTTGTGGTTAAAAACATTTTCTCGGGCGGAGTTATGATTCTAACCACCATGGACGGTGACGACCTTCCTCACCCTGTCAATGCAGACATAGTGAAAAGATACTACGCCTAATTAAAAGACCCGCTAGGTTGACTGGCCTAGGCAAAAATAAGGGCTTCCCGGTGAAACAAAAGGGTCCGGGCAAAAATAAGGGATGAAAATGAAAAAAAATCTGTACACCCGGCAAGCCGAAAACCTGAAAAGGCGGCTTGGGCAAAAAAGGGTATCCTGGTGGACTGAAACCCGAAAGGGAAGTCTAGGAAAAAGTTAGGGATGTAAAGCGTATCACTATGTCCCATTGGATCATCTTGCGACCAGACTTCTGTATCGACTATCAAGCTCGGACGACACCAATCAATCTAATCAACTTTCGGCCAAGTAGCAAAGTGATGAGACGCTCGAAGACATAAGGGCAATAGCCGAGTTGGAACTCAATAGGATTGTTACACATAGCTGTTTTCTTTTACACAAAATTGTATAGTTTCTATTTTTATGGTAGTGTTCTCTTACTAGAACGTCAACCTCCTTGTATGAAAACTCCTATTACAGGCCAACTTCAAAAATCAATACAAAATCATTTTCACAAGAAACTTTCAGTTTTTTCTTTTTTGTTTTGTTTTGCAAGAACATCCAATGATTTATTCTTGACATATGCATTTGAATATGATTGCTGCTCATAAATATTTACATAAGAAACAAAAAGACAATTACTCGTAATTCCAGAAACAGGGGCAAAAACAAGAAGTGTTAAACCCGACAGTTACTCTGCCCAGCAGGTACCGGGACAGAGACAACTTTGGAGCATAATCATCAGTACATACACTCCCCACAGAGTAAAATTATTCAAAAGCGTTAATGTCAGCTTTCCCGAAACAGAGAGTAATCTCCCCAGCCAGGTTCCTTCAAATAACTGACATCTATTTTCCCCAACCGAATTTCATAATCGCAAGCGGGTCATAAAGTTTTCTCCCAAGCAGAGTTTATTTCTCTAAGTACAGAAGCTCAATCCCCGACAGAGCTCATTACTTCAGCTACGGAAATTCACTTTCCAAGTTGTTCCCCGTAGAGTTATTCACAAACAGAATATCTCCCTGGAAAAATATTCATAAATAACAAAGAGCAAATCTCCAACATAGTCATTTCCGTTCACCATCCCTGGTGGAAGTAGAAGAACCACAATTCTCTACAACAGTCAGGAATGCTATATTCTCTAGCAGCAGTCAGAGATTTATTTTTCCAAACTCGGACATACCCCAATAGCATTTCATGTACATACATCATGACATGCACATACATATCGCATACAACATAATCTCATTCATTTTGAGAACATCATCCCACCATGCATTTCATGCATCACCTATAATTAACCCTGGTATCTTTTCAGGAAAGACAATTATCTTCAACAAATCCAGCAGTTATACAGGTCACGTCTGCAGACGACTATTGGAAACTCAGTTCCCGAAACCAAACGGGTCAACTAATCTACACTATATATGATACGGTGGCAGAACCGACTGTTAATACTGGTTTGCGTTTTTTTGTTCACAAAATGTCGCGGTAAGCAAGATTCGCCACCGACTTTTATTTTATCCAACAAGGAAAAGGAAAAAGAACAGAAAAAACCTTTTTTGAGATGTTTCTGAGTATGTGGGGGGGGGGGGGGGTAGATTATAGAAAGGGAAGGTGTTAGCACCCTTTCCATCCATGGTTTTCCATGGGCTCTTAGGTACTTTCTCATTTTAAAATTGATTATGTGTATGCTTGTTTTGAAAAGTTTTACTTCGTGATAACCCTTGTATCAGTCCTCAAGTGTGTGATGAAGTTGTTTTTGAAAAATGTTTGTGTGAAAAAGTTTGTTTGTTTTGAGCAAGTACCTAGGAACTAATCTACCTACTCAAAAAGACTGTTCGTTATCCTTTAGACAACGCTATCCTATTATTAAGGAATAGGTAGCACCGTCGTTGGAATTTCAAGGGACATTCAAAAGGGACGTTATGGTCATTGAAGGTAACATGTAAGGATACCGTAGCATTTTGAAGGGACCGTCATATATTCGTAGGCAACATCGAGGGACCAGATCGTTTCTTATAGGCAACTCGAGGGACCGTAAGGGACCATGATCTTTTATGATAACTTTTATACCGAGGGTCTTTGCTAAGATATCCCTACTTTTGAGGGACATGCCCATTGTTTTCTGAGGCAACCAAGTGAGGCATACCCTAAGGGTGCAAGTGTGAAGCAGTGTTTGTTTTCAGATATTTATCTTGTAATTAAATGATCTATTTAATTGATTAAGCATACAAACCTAGGTTGCTAACAATTATATACAAGCATATAAAATAAAAGCGAGAAAATAAAAGAGTCCTACGCTATTACAAGGCCTCGGGGAGGGGGTTACTTGACTAAAAACCAGGGATTAAACAGTAAATAATATGCGGTAAACCCTAATTAAAAACTATTACAAACCCGAAGCAAATAAAATAATTGGAAAATAAAATATTGCGCGCGAGAATTAAGTACGGGAATCAAAGTTTAAATTCTAAAATCTAATCAATTAAAGAGAAAATATTTTTTTGTATTTTATTATTGAGAAAAATATTTGAAATCCTAACCTAAATCTAATTAATTAAAGAAAATTTTTTTTGGTATTTTATTGAGAAAATTAAATATTTGTGAATGAAACCTAATTTGTATAATTAATTTTAATTATGAAAACAATCAAGTCAATATCATTAAATTAATTATTTTCCAAAAAGAAACTAATTTTAATAAAAAACCTAATTCTACATTTTTGTGGTTTTCTTGATTTTTTGATTAAATAAAAAAATGATTTTTTTGTGTTATTTTTGTAAAAGGAAATAATTAATCAAATAATTAAAATAAAGGAAATTAAAAAAAAGAAAAGAAATTGGGCCTGCATTGTTGTGCAATTTAGGGGGTGTAGTACTGAATTTGTTAGGCCCATTCCTTGGTCAGCCCAGTCAACGCGCTAGATCCAGTGTGATGGTCTTTATGACGGTCCATGGTATGACTTGAGCGTTGGATCTGGATTGATGATGAATCCAATGGCTGGATGGTTAGTTGTAAATATAATAACATAAATAAAATATAAAGGAAATAAAGTGGTCTTTCCTAAACGCGCGCGTGATTCAAATTACCCAATGGGATTCTGCCACCTAATTGTCTTCTTCCCCATAAATGTTGTTTTTGGCCATACTTTTACCTACAGTCGTTTCCGTCACTAAAAGCTATAGTGACGAATTTTGTTCGTAGCCATAAACCTGTAAAATTCAAAAATGCAGCACAAGCAGAATTAATTCAAACCAAAGATATGGATCAATTGCAAATCATCTTCTAAGCATGATAGTACCCCTGATTTTATCCAATTTTGCCTCTATATGGAATTCCCAATTTGGGACCTTAAAACCCTAACAATGGCATCGTGCCATTCCTGCACTTAAACTTCAATCAAACCAATCAAAAACATTGCAAATATGATAGCAAGCATGGATATATGATCAAAACATGTTTATGATGGATACATTATTGAAAACGAATCTTGAAAAAAGATGCAAACCGTGGCACTGTGAGGCGTGATTTCTGAAGGTTTTAAGGCTTGAGGATGATTGGAATGGCTTCAGAGAATGTCCAAGAACGGATTGCTGGCCTTGGAATTGCTTGAATCAGTCTATGGAGGAATATGTGATCAACACTTTTTTTGACAAAAATTTGAAGTTGACTCTGTTTTCACGACCAAGAACCCTTTCTTATGCTTTAGAAATGTTGTGTATATATCATAGAATGATTTAGGTCAACAAAAACTGATCATATCTTTGCAAATTATGGAGATTTGATTTCATTCTTTGCCTTGTATGATTTGTTTCCAAAATAGACCAAATTAAGATCTTTTCCAATCAATTAGCTCTTTCATGAATTTTTTGATATTTTAGCTATTCATGGACTCATAATATGCTCATAAAATCAAATTTTTGATTTTATTTGATTATTCTACTATTTAAATTGATTTATTTTGATTTAAATGGATAAAAAATCAAAATAAATAATAAAAATAATAAAATAATAGGTGGATAAGCTCAGGGGTCGTGGACCATCTTAGGAACAAGTTTCAAACAAGAAAACATGGGCCCATTTGCAAAAAAAGTCATTTTGATCAATGTTGACTTCATGCACATTTCCAAAAATTGGTCAATTTTGACAATACATATCTCCCTCAAATTTAACCCTAAAAGGGTTTTCTTGGACTTTTTAGAAATATTAGGATGTCCCCTAAACAACCCCTTTGGTTTCATCTCAATTGGGTCTTCCATGTTCATGTAAGAAGTTTTGCCCCAAAAAGTGTTTTTGTTGACTTTTCAAAAGGACCTATAATGTACAAATTCATATCTTTTGATGAGTGAATATTTTGAACTTGGGGGATGAAGATGAATTTTGGGGAATTGCATCATCTTCAAAATGAGATTTGGATGTAAAATTTTTGATAAAGTATGAAGAAGTTATGCTTAGTCAAAGTTTGGTTGACTTTTCTTGAGAAACCCTAATTTAACAACTTTTGGGTTTTGATGAATTTGGGGCATTCCTTGAGGAATCATGATCAACCCTTGATCAAATGATGGAAATCACTTCAAAATGTTGATGTTGACCAAAAATCTTGAACTTTGACTGTATGTGGGCCACAATTGACTTTTGACCTAGTACAATTGATTTTCAGGCATCTAAGCAATTGACTGAGCAAACTTCTTGTGCAAGGCATGAAACTTGACATGGATGATCTTGAGAACATATTAGGACCATGGAGGGAATCTGGGACCTTTGGAGCTCCCCCACCCTGATGAAAATGGAAACCCTAATTTGAGGTACATTGCCTTATGAGGGAGTTTGTCTGATCAACTCTTGGGCATCCTTGAGCAAGTTAAGGACCTCAATGGGCATGTGTTGAGTAAAATGAGAGGGAAATTTTTTGGGTACAACATCTGCCCCTATTCAATCTTCTTAAACTTGAGGATGTAGATTGGTTGTGTGCCTTTCGTAGTCTGAAGGTGGAAGATGATTGAACACTAAGTGCCCAGAAATTTGCACTCGTCTGAGATGGTACTGGACTGTGTAGGTAGTATCGGGAATGGGCTTACAGATGCCATTTGGAAAAGATGACGGAAGATCATCCGAGATGGGCTTAAAGATGCCATCCACAAGAATTTTGGTTTTATGAGATATTCCTTCAATGAGAATTCTTGTTCCTGTCGTCGAGGAAGGATCTGCCGAGGAATGTTGGTCTCTGTCCTGGGAGAAATAGAATTTTAGGAGCTTCAGTTGTTCGTTACTCTACTGGGGAATCATATCTTAATCGAGGAGGTGAAAGTGAACTGCTATCTGGTTGTGCTCCAGGCTTTACAGTAATTTGCTGAGGATAATAAGATTAACTGTTATCTGGTCGTGCTCCAGGTTTCACAGTGACTTACTGGGAGATGAGATTTAAACTTGCTATCTGGTTATAATCCAGGCTTTGTAATTTCTCAATTCTTATCTGGTCGTGTTCCAGGCTTCAGAAGGAATTAAGTGGTTATCTGGTCACATCCGAGTTTCAACTTGAATTTAAGGCATACTAATATCCGGTCAATTTCCGGGCTTCATAGTAATTGGCCGAGTAAACAGCTATTTGGTCAAATTCCAAGCTTCACAGTACCACATACTGTTATCTGATCGATTTCCAAGTTTCACAGTGTCTCTTGCCGCTATCTAGTCGTGCTCCAGTCTTCACAGCATCTTATACCGTTATCTGGTCACGCGCCAGGCTTCACAGTGTCTTATACCACTATCTGGTCGATTCCAGGCTTCATAGTATTTTGGATAAATCAAGATATTATCCTGTCGATTTCCAGGCTTCACAGCTTGAATCTGAGATATACCACTATCTGGTCGGGTGCAGGCTTTGTAGTCTCTTATACTGTTATCTGGTCGATTTCCAGGCATCACAGTGTGGTGGGGGAATTGAGTTGTTATCCGAGATTCATAACTTGAACTGGAATAGAAATCTAAGTGTCGATTCGACTGAACCAAGGAAAAATTGTGATAACTTCAACTGGGAGAGAAATCTTAGTATCAATTTGACTGATCCTGTGAGAGGTCTTGGATTAACTTTGACTGACATAGAAATCAGGGGAATCTTAGCGGTGATTCGGCTGACCCAGACGAAAGTCTTAACATCTTCAACTAGAATAGAAACCTTAGTGTCGGTTTGACTAAACCAGAAAAAATGTTGGAATATCTTCAATTGGAATAGAAACCTTAGTGTCGGTTTGACTGAACCAGAGAGAACTCGTGAGAACTTGATTGCATCTTTCCCTAAAAGGTACAGAGTTAGTCGTATGTAATGTCATGATGTATGAAATGTATTTAGTAATGATGTTCTCAAAATAAATGAGATTGTGCTATATAATGCGTATGCGCATGCCATGATGTATGGATATGCAATGTTCTTGTGATATTCTCTGGCTGGGGAGAATAAATCCTGGACTGCTGCTAGAGAGTATAAGGAGTTGAGTTCTTCGTTCCCGCTGGGGATAATGACCGAAGATGATTAGCTGGAGATTAACATCCATTCTGCTTGAGAATATTCTGCCGAGAGAGACTCTGTCTGAGGATAACCCTGCGGGGCAATGACTCTGTGGGGGAAGAGAGATACTCTGTTGGAAGATCTGCTAATCTGGAGAAATAGAATCAGCTGGGGATGAACTTCCATTGTTGGAGAGAAGAGCTTTGTTAGAGATTGAGCTTCCGCTGTTAGAGAAATAAACTTTGCTCGGGAGATGGCTTTATAAACTGCTCATGGTTATAAAACTCGGCCGGGGAATGTAGATATCAACTTTCTGAAGGAACCTGCTGGGAGAAGGATTCCTGCTTAGGGATACGGAGGTCGGACCTTGGTTGTCTCGGCTCTGCGGGGAATATAAGTATCATTGGCTTGTATGTGATAGTGACTTCACTTCCAACTGTCTCTGCCCCTTGTACCATGCTGGAAAAAAGTACATGCGGAGATTTTGTGGATGGATCTATGTAGTGATTGTACTTGAACATGTATTTAATGAGTGTCAGGATGACATCCGTCTCTAGATCATATCTGAACTGTACTTGAAACATGTTTTGAATGAGTGTCAGAATGACATCCGTCTCTGGATCGTATCTGAACTGTATTTGAAACATGCGTTGAATGAGAATCAGAATGACATTCGTCTCTGGATCGTATCTGAACTGTATTTGAAACATGTGTTGGTTAAGTGTCAGAATGAAATCCATCTCTGGATCGTATCTGAACTGTATTTGAAACATGAATCTAAATGAGTATCAGAATGGCATCCGTATCTGGAGCGTATCTGAACTGTATCTGGAAGCTGAATCTAAAAAAGTATCAAAACAACATCCGTATCTGAAGCGTATCTGAATTGTACTTGAAACATGTGTTGAATGAGTGTCAGAATGACATCCGTCTCTGGATCGTATATGAATTGTACTTGAAACATGTGTTGAATGAGTATCAGAATGACACCCGTCTCTGAATCGTATCTGAATTGTATTTGAAACATGTGTTGGATAAGTGTCAGAATGAAGTCCGTCTTTGGATCGTATCTGAACTATACTTGAAACATGTGTTGAATGAGTGTCAGAATGACATCCGTCTATGGATCGTATCTGAAACATGTATTAAATGAGTGTCAGAATAACATCTGTCTCTAGATCATATCTAAACTGTATTTGAAACATGTGTCTGAATGAGTATCAGAATGGAATCCGTATCTGGAGCGTATCTGAACTGTATCTGAAAGTTGAATCTGAATGAGTATCAAATGGCATCCATATCTGGAGCGTATCTAAACTGTATCTAAAAGCTGAATCTGAATGAGTATCAGAATGGAATCCGTATTTGGAGTGTATCTGAACTGTATCTGAAAGCTGGATCTGAATGAGTATCAGAATGGCATCCGTATCTGGAGCGTATCTGAACTGTTTCTCGATGTATGAAAATCTTGAATAAGTAGCAGAATGACATCTGTATCTGGATCGTATCTAAACTGTTTCTCGATTCTGGTGCTCTTGATGAATGTTGATCAAGGTATAAGTCTTCCACTGATAGACAGGTAACGGGACATAGTAGTACGTTTTAAATCCCTAACTTTTTCCTGGACCGCCCTTTCGGGTTTTCAATCCACCGGGATATCCTTTTTTGCCCAAGCCGCCCTTTCGGGTTTTCGACTTGTCGGATGTACAATTTTTTTCATTTCTTATCCCTAATTTTTTCCCGAACCCTTTTGGTTCGCCGAGATTCCCTTATTTTTTCCTAGGTGTGTCAACCTAGCGGGTCTTTTTTTCTTCATGCGTAGTATTTTCCGACTATGTCCACGCTTTCAGGATGTAGAGAGTTGTCATTGTCCATAGTATTATGTGGTAGTACTGTCAAAAATGTTTTCTTAATGGCACATGATTCGTTGCTGGAATGCGTGCATAATGCCCCAAGCGATTCTGATGGGAACCTGCCCCTGTTTTTTTGGCACTTTTGAAGAGACTTCCCCAAGTGTGTTTAGACATCATGTCATGCCCCTTGCTTATGGAAGACCTGTTATTGGAAGTGTCTTTCCCGCTGAGGTGGTTCTGTCCATTAAGAGGATGTTTGTTCATTGAATATCCACTGTGCGGATTTCTCTGCTGTCAAACAATTAATCATATGCAAACAATGTCATTTAAAGAATACAAAACTCATGTATGTCTTAAAAAATATTTGAAAATGTGTTTTGTGTAGTAAAACGAAATTTGCAAGAACGTGATATCAACTCAGGATTCGTAACAAATCCTACATGAGTCAGGATACATTTGTAACAATATGCTCTTAAACTAACCCATGCTTCAGCTAGGACTTTTAAGGGTTATAACGTGGCCTGGTTCACGGTTCAAGAAATAAAGGATAAAGGCTCAAACTTTATTTGTACCCAACCCGCTCTTCGTGATGTTCTTCAGTCCCATGCTCAGTTAATTACACGTTTAGATCCCGATTGAGTCTGGAATCTTTGCTCTGATACTTGGTGATGATTCAGAAATTGAACATTTGTTTTGAAAAGGCAGTCATTTTTGTAATATTCTTTTGTATAGGATTTGTAGTAACCTCTTTTTTTGGTTTTCGTTATCCCTTCTTTTGCCTGAACTGTTTCTTTTGTGTTTACAGTCAGCGGGACACCCGAATTTTTCTCTTTAAGTCTCCTTCATAGGTTTTGACTTAATGGGCTTTTCTTTAGAGAGATAATGATTGCCTGTATTGACGATTATACGGAACCATCACCATCTTTTATTTTGGAAGGACGTCTTCAATGCCATTCATTGTGTACGAAGCGGCAGATTGTGACTGAATGCGCCTCTGAATTAACTGAGAAAACTACCCTGCCCCAGGTTATGATTAAGGGTTTTAATTTGTGCGAAAAGAAAAACTCATACTTCTTTGGCTCGAAGGAGTTGACTAGGGATTATCTTCCTTATAACCCCACTGTTTAGGATTTGAAACAATGCCTATACATCGTCAGCGGGGTCTGTTCAAAAGCATATTGTAGAGATTATGGTATCATTTTCGTCATCCTCCCTCTAAGGCTTAGATTTTTTAATCGAGAGTTGAATATCACGAAAAGGAAGTAAGAACGTATTTTTGAAATAGTGAATACAAATGAATTGATTTAAGACAAACATGTGCAATGCATTGATGAAATAACGAGGTTTGATATGAACAAATGTTCAAACAAATCAAAAGAAAATTACACATTGAAAATTCTAATGAACGAAAAGTCTTCTTGTGAGAGCTTGTCACTTCAGATGGTATGCCTTGGAGGGATGGCAAAAGAACTCAACCTGACCGTCTTGTGCGAATTCTAGCGCTCCTTCATCAATCAAGTCTTGAATTTTATTTCTCAACACCCAACAACTGTTGGTGTCATGTCCAGGACTGTTGGAGTGGTACGCACATCTTGCATTTGGATCGTACCTTGGGGAGGCTATGTTGGGATTATGAGGAGGGTCCCTTAACATAACCATCTTGGCTTTCAACATGCATTGCAATTATTGAGCCAATGACATGTTGATTTCGGTGAAGCGTCTTTCAAATGTATTCTTCTTATGCCAATTTCCCCGTTGTCGTTGGCGAGGTTGTGGTTGGGCTTGCAATGTAGTAGCAATCTGGAAAGGTCCGTTCCTGACCAAACCAACCTCTTCTCTCACTGGGGGCTGATTAATGCTTTGATCCATAATTTTAACTGTTTGTTTCATGGATCTGCATCCATCTTGGTGAAGCTTGTTGAGGAAGGCTTTTAGCCCTTCTTGTCCTCGAGCTAAGTTTTGGATAAGAGCCATCCGCCCTAGCATCTAGATTCTCATTGCTTCTACCTCAGCTTGTAGTTGTTCCAATTGTTCATCCTTGCTGTTGTCAGGACGTTCCTTGGTCAGATTCCCGGCGAAGAGTGTTTTCAAGTCTTCTTGCCCCTTGGATAGATTTAGGAACATTTCCATGAACTGAGCTTCTTGAGTTCAAAGATATCTGTTATCTTGTTGGAAAGCCATTACTGAAATAAACAGTGAGAACGTGAGAGACCTGTGCTGAAACCTGCTTATGCAATGATATGTATTATATATGTATGCAATGTTTTCAAAGATCTCGCGGGGTAAACAAGAAAATTTCAGAAGTTGAATTTTGCAGCTTTGATTGAAGCACTTTGTATCATTGAGAGTCCTTCTATGGGAGTCAAGCTCACCATATCAAGTAGGTCATAGCCCTGACTCAAGTTGATGAGTTTTGATCTTCTGATGACATTGGCTAGAGGAAAATAAATCCTATTTCCCCTTGCTAGACATCTGATTTATCATAACCTGCATCAAAGGCCCTCGAGATCCTTGAAATGGTTAAGGAAATGTTAAGGCATGATGTTATGATGTGTATGCTATGCTTTTAAGCAAAGGTGTGAAGTGATGTAAGCAAGTAAACCCTGAAAGAAATCCAAGTTATTAGATAACAACTGTAAACAAAACCTGCAAGGAACTCATGTTGTCAGGTAATAAAACTCTACAAGTAGTTCAAGTTGAAAGCACACAAGTCACACAAACAACGTTAGGTTTAGGCATGCATGAGTTTTAAGGTCATACCCTCTTGAAGTTTAGTTGGTTTCAAACCTGTCTTAGAGAAGTAACCGGGTTCTAAAGATTCTCAATATCACTGATCATCCTTTATCGGGCATTGTTTCAGCTCAAGCAATCTTTTCTTGCGGCTGAAATATCCCGAAAGTCTGATCTCAATGAGTGTAGCATCGAGTATCAACCAATCCTCAGCTTTATACCGAGGCCGGCTATCTCACTACTTTCTAATGGCCAAGTTGGTTCAACTAAGGTTCTAAGGTCCGTTAGTGCTTCACGACACCACACGGCGGCCCTGTATTCTCCTCGTTTCCCCACGAAGGATACCGGTACCAACCAAAGTGTCACACTAACACAACCATCGCTTAAACCATATCGGTCTACGCTGTACAATCTCCATGATCTATTGCTGTTTACCTAAAAAGTGTCCCTAGATCCGGGTGTAGGATCTTTAATAATACCCAAACAAAACCCTTGAATTTAAAGCAGGCAAGGCAAAACAAGAAAGCAATTTTAAAATGACCTAGATCCTAAGGTAAACCCCACTTTATATTCCCCAGCAGAGTCGCCAGTTCTGTGATACAGTGGCAAAATCGACTGTTAATACTGGTTTGCGTTTTTTTGTTTGCAAAATGTCGCGGTAAGCAAGAGTCGCCACCGACTTTTATTTTATCCAACATGGAAAAGGAAAAAGAACAGAAAAACCTTTTTTGAGATGTTTCTGAGTACGGGGGGTAGATTATAGAAAGGGAAGGTGTTAGCACCCTTTCCATCCATGGTTTTCCATGGGCTCTTAGGTACTTGCTCATTTTAAAATTGCTTGTGTGTGTGCTTGTTTTGAAAAGTTTTACTTCATGATAACCCTTGTATCAGTCCTCAAGAGTGTGACGAAGTAGTTTTTGAAAATTGTTTTGAAAAGTGTTTGTGTGAAAAAGTTTGATTGTTTTGAGCAAGTACCTAGGAACTAATCTACCTACTCGAAAAAGACTGTTCATTTTCCTTTAGACAGCATTATCCTATTATTAAGGAATAGGTAGCACCGTCGTTGGAATTTCATGGGACATTCGAAAGGGATGTTATGGTCATTGAAGGCATCATGTAAGGATACCGTAGCATTTTGAAGGGACCGTCATCATATATTCGTAGGCAACATCGAGGGACCAGATCATTTCTTGTAGGGAACTCGAGGGACAATAAGTGACCATGATCTTTTATGATGACTTTTATACTGAGGGTCTTTGCTAAGATATCCCTACGTTCGAGGGACATGACCATTGTTTTCTGAGGCAACCAAGTGAGGCATACCTTAAGGGTGCAAGTGTGAAGCAATTTTTGTTTTCAGATATTTATCTTGTAATTAAATGATCTATTTAATTGATTAAGCATACAAACCTAGGTTGCTAACAATTATATACAAGCATATAAAATAAAAGTGAGAAAATAAAAGAGTCCTACGCTATTACAAGGCCTCGGGGAAGGGGTTACATGACCAAAAACCGTGGATTAAACAGTAAATAATATGCGGTAAACCATAATTAAAAACTATTACAAACCCGAAGCAAATACAATAATTGGAAAATAAAATATTGCGCGCGAGAATTAAGTACGGGAATCAAAGTTTAAATTCTAAAATCTAATCAATTAAAGAGAAAATGTTTTTTTGTATTTTATTGTTGAAAAAAATATTTGAAATCTTAACCTAAATCTAATTAATTAAAGAAAAATATTTTTTGGTATTTTATTGAGAAAATTAAATATTTGTGAATTAAACCTAATTTGTCTAATTAATTTTAATTATGAAAACAATCAAGTCAATATCATTAAATTAATTATTTTCCAAAAAAAAAACTAATTTTAATAAAAAACCTAATTCTACATTTTTGTGGTTTTCTTGATTTTATGATTAAATAAAAAAATGGTTTTATTGTGTTATTTTTGTAAAAGGAAATAATTAATCAAATAATTAAAATAAAGGAAATAAAATAAAAAAAGAAAAGAAATTGGGCCTATATTGTTGAGCAATTCAGGGGGTGTAGTACTGAATTTGTTAGGCCCATTCCTTGCTCAGCCCAGTCAACGCGCTAGATCTAGTGTGATGCTCTTTCTGATGTTCTATGGTATGACTTGAGCGTTGGATCTGGATTGATGATGAATCCAATGGCTAGATGGTTAGTTGTAAATATAATAACATAAATAAAATATAAAGTAAATAAAGTGGTATTTCCCAAACGCGCGCGTGATTCAAATCACCCAATGGGATTCTGCCACCTAATTGTCTTCTTCCCTATAACTGTTGTTTTTGGCCACACTTTTACCTACAGTCGTTTCCGTCACTAAAAGCTATAGTGATGGATTTTGTTCGTACACATAAACTTGTAAAATTCAAAAACGCAGCACAAGCAGAATAAATTCAAACTAAAGACATGGATCAATTGCAAATCATCTTATAAGCATGATAGTACCCCTGATTTTGTCCAATTTTGCCTCTATATGGAATTCCAAATTTGGGACTACAAAACCCTAACAATGGCATCGTGCCATTCCTGCACTTAAACTTCAATCAAACTGTTGTACCCCAAAATTTTCCCTCTCATTTATCAAGACTTTTCTCACAAGATCTCTTTGACTCAATACTGGATTAGGGTTTGATCAACTCAAGACATCTCATCTTGCACTGATGACCCAAAATTAGGGTTTGGGATTGCACAAGGATTTTGGGACTATCAATGCTTCATATGACTTTCAAATATCATCATGGACCCCTAAGATTACTCATGACAAGTTTTAAGCCTTGAATCACATTTTTGATCAGTCAATTGGACAGTTGACCTAAAAATCAGCTGTATTGGGGAAAAAGTCAACCATGGCCAATTTATAGTCAAACTTCATAATTTTTGATCCACATCAACATTTTAGACTCATGTGTATCATTTTATCAAGTTTGGACCACAATTCCTCAGTAAATTTGATCAAATCATCAAAAGGGCAAAATGGTCAAAATTAGGGTTTTGACTGAGAAAGGGCAATTTCTGATTTTTGACCTAGAAAATGACCAATTGGTTTGAAGCATGATTCCAAGGGCTCAATTTCACCATCATGAACTAATGACATGGTTTCAAAACATTGCAAATCCATTGGATTGACAAATGAATTTTGCAGTCAACTGATCAAAAGTCAACTATATACTGAAAAATCAAACTTTGACTTTTTGGTCAAAATCAAGTGCCAAGGATCACAATTCATCAAAACATGTCAAAATTTGAAACATGTTCATCAAGAAATCAAAGATTGAAGATTTGGTTTTCAAATTTGAAATTTTCTTAACTTAGAAATTTTTCTAAGTATAGAAAATTTCTTATTTTTTCTCAACTTTAAGCCAAATTCTCACCATGATACAAGATGATTCAAAGAAAACTCCCAACATTAAAGTTGTAGATCTCCATGAAATCTACAACTTTTCTTCACACATTTTTCCCTAAAGATGCTTGGATCTCAAGATATAATTTTGTGAATACATGCCCACGAACTAAAACAACTTAGTGAAATTTTGCCCTAATCTAGGCAGGTGTTTGACCTAACTTCATGGCAATTTTTCACCTAGTTCCAAGATGAATATTGAAATGAATTTCAAAGATGAGTTATATAGCACATTGCAAGCTTTCCAAAATGTCTAAGAACTCCTTGATATCATTCTTGAGTAGGGAGAATCGAAGAGAGGAAGTTGGCAATTTCTCACTTTTGATTTCAAGCCATTTCATGAAGAACACAATTCAAATCTGAACCTATGCTGCCTAATCCTTGCTTTACAGGTCTAAAACTTGTTTCTCACTTCATAATTTAATGCTTACTCAGTTGATAAATCCTTAATCCAATCACAAGAGTCTTTGTCCAAGCTTTAATTCCATAAATGGCACAAAGTTGTCATTGCCATTTTAGAAAAGCATAACTTTTGCAACTTTTCACTTCTTGAGCATTGGACCTGTTTTCTCTGCACACACAAGTCCTATAAACCAAGAGCAAGTTGTCTAGGACTTGTACCAACTCCAAGAAGGCCTGTACAAGCATGTAGATACTTGTCTCCTCACTTTGCTTCAAAAGCAAGTAAAAGTGCAAAAAGCCTATAACTCAAAAATCTGTTGTGGAGCTGACTTGAAACCTTCTCCATACTTATACACAAAAACATTGCAACCTAACACACGATTTCTCAAGGCCAGAAACTCTCTAAAACTCCCTATCACCAAAAACCTGTCAAAACTTGCAGTTTGAGACCAAGCATAGCAATCCACAAATCTACTCGTGCGTTCCAAGTTTTAATCACTCAAACACTTTACCTACCTCATATCTAAGTGTTCCAGACCATCATCCCTTCACTGTAACTCCTCCTTCTTCAACTTCCATTTTTGTTTTTCAAGCTTGCAGGTTGACTTGGATAGAGAGATTCAGGCACTTTCAAAGCAAGGTAAGGATTGGAACACACTCAGGGAGGTTCAGGCAAGCTAAAGGAATCTTCAGGCCTTCATAAATCTCACTCAAACTCCATTCACGATCTCAGCTGAAAGAGGTAAGAACTCCAACTTCTATCTCTTCATACAGGCATCTATTGGTCACGATTTGTGAAGATAAAATGTAGATATCCTTGTGCTAAAACCAACCATGTTCATAAATTTCATTTATATTCATTGTGTATAGAGAATTTTAGAGTTCAAATTTCTATAAAAATTAAGTTTAAAATTAGGGCCTTTGAAATTAGTTTTGATCATTGACTGTTAGTTTACATGAGTTACATGGTTGAAATCGTGGGAAAGAGTACTATCATTTTCATGTTGGAAGTTTCCATTTTCATGGATAAATGAGAAAGATACAGAGGTTCTGGCTAGCTTGAGGAAGAAGATGAAGTACAGGGCTATGAGTTGTTATGTGTTATGTATATTTTATTTCATATGAACTAACGGATGTACAGCCACCCCAGTGGCAAGGTAGCGCGCTGAAAATGCATAGGTCATGGGTTTGAACCTTGGCGCTACCTTTTGCCTTTTTCTCTCTTTTTTTTTTCATTTTCATTTTTGACATGTTTTACAACACTGGGCTTTGTTCCATTGGGCCTATCTTTTTTTCTAACACTTACCTCCCTTTCTCATTACAGCACCCTTGGCCCAATCTTTTTACTATTTATTTTTATTTCCATTTTTTATCAAAAATATTTTCTTAAATATTATAAAATCATCAAAAATTATAAATATGTTAAATATTTCATTTTTATTTATTTTATTTTATTTTCACATAAAAATAGATTTTTATTTTATTATATACTAACTATTCTTCTTAAATAAACTTTTAAAATAAAATAGACTTAGATATATTTTTATTCCTTTTTCTACATACTTGTAAATATTTTTTTAACATATAAAAATACTAAATATTTTCATAAGTATTATTTATTATTTTAAGACAAAAAAAATACACAAAGAATAATACTTAAAGAACTTTATTTTCCTTTTAATAAACTAAAATTAGGGTTAATCAATGTATAAAAACAATTTCCTTTTTTTTTAAATTTATTAGGTTCAATTCAAAACTCTTCTTCATATGAAAAACAAAGCAAATTTCTTTTCCTTGCATATACATAACATTGCATATTTAAATTATATTGTATATTGTTTATTCAAATACTTGTACAAATTCTATTTGGTTGTAATAGCTTAATTAGATTTACATTATTGCAAATCCCCATTCATAATTTGTATTCCCCTCTCCCATAAAAATGTTGTAATAGCATAGTAATCTTTAAATTACGCAATTTACCGCTTTTATATACCATGCTAGTAATTAGGGTTTGAATGGCAAGATAAAAACAATCAAATAGAAAACCCTAATCCAAGGAAAAATCAAGCATGAAAATAACACACTTTCACACAAGCTTCCTTAGGATTACTCCACTTGGTTGCTGTGACCGGTGGAAATAGAACTGACTGTTTTTAAGCTGGTTTCGTGAAATGTCGCGGTTAGCAAGAGTCGCCACCGTCTTTTATGTTCTCCTACATGGAAAGGACAAAAGCACAGCAAAATTCCTTATTCGAGAATGTTTCTCGGTTCGGGAGGTAGATTTATAGAAAGGGAAGGTGTTAGAACCCTTTCTATCTGTGGTTATCCACGGGCTCTTAGGTACTTGCTCTTATGTTTTCAAAATGGTTTTATTTTCAAGTGTGTGTGGGTTTTGAAAAAGTTTCGTTCGAAAAATTTCTAAGTAACTCTTGTATCAGTCCTCAAGAGTGTGTGAAAAATTTGTTTGAAATCTTTTAGAAAGTGTGAGGTGTGAAAAGTATTTTTGTTTGTTTTTGAAAAGAGCAAGTAGCTATGAGAATCTACCTACTCTAAGGAATTAAGCTGTGTAAGAGTCCTTTAGATAGTGCTATCCCACCATTGAGAGGTAGGTAGCACCATCGTTGGAGGTGTTCGGGTCAATTCGATTATCGGGACAGTGTGGTCACCGAAGCAACGGTAGGACACCTTATAAGTAACCCTAATGTCCTATATCCTTTTATCCGAGGCAACCGTTTCGAGGCAACTGGATCTTGAGACAAAGGGTGACCTCTAATACGTCATATACTTGATGACCACGTTTCGAGGCAACGAGTGAAGCGTACCCTAGGAGTGGCATGTGCATTGTGTATTGTATTCAGTTAATGTTTTTTTGTACATGTTATTCGTGAGCTACGAGTTGTTTTTATTTACCATACATTCTTTCATGCATTTAACAGTTAGGGGGAGCGGAAAGTAAATTGCGGAAAGATAAAGTTCTACGCTATTACAAGGTGCGGGTCTATACATCGCCAAAAATACAAAGACCTGTTTTTGGTAAATAAGTACGAAAAATTAAATAAAGCGATAAAAAACTATTTAACTATTACATTCTTGGAGGCAAATACATAATAATCAAAATAAAGTAAATGCGCGTGAATAAAAAAATTAATCGGGAACGTTCTAAGGGTTTTGACCCTTTTAAGAAAAGAAATTGAATTTTTTTTGTCTTTTTTTTTGTGATTAAGTGAAATTAGTAACTAATAATTAAACTAATTAATTAATTTATTAAAAGAAAATATTTTTTGTATTTTTTATGTTTTTATGAAATAAAATAAAAAATAAAAAGAAATAAAATTAAAAGTTAATTTTACCTAATTCTAAATCTATTTTAATTATTAAGAAAAGAAGTTAAAATTGCCTAATTAAAGCTAATTTATTTAATATTTATTTACAAAATAAAATAATAATAATGATGATGTTAGTTCCTTTTTTTTGATTTTTATAAAAAATATTAGTTAAGTTAATAGTTAATAATAAAAATAATTAAAAGGGTTAATAATTAAATTAGAAACTATAAAAAAGAATAGAAAAGAATAAACCAAAGGCAGGGGGTATGGGCCAAATAGGAGGTGCATTGTTGAATCCTGGCCCATTTGATTCTTCAGCTCGTTTGACTTCTTGGATTGAGTGGAGCGCTGTTGACTCCTGAGCATGGTGTTCTTGCTTTCTGGGCCTTTGGATCTGCATCTGTGGACACTTGGCTGGCTCTTGGATGAGGTTTATGGTGCTCATCATTTGAGAATCTGCACAGGAATGCCTTGGAAAAAATAATATGAGAATTATGGGGGGACCTGGGAATCGAACCCAGGTCCCAGAGATTACAAGCCACGTCTTCCACCACTGCATCACTTAGGCGCATTTGTAAGTAGAGTGAGAAACAAACATTATATCAAGTAAACACGCTATATGCTGAAAAATAAAAAAGAGTGCGCATGGTTTGAATCAACCACACACGCACAACCACCTCATCATCGTCTTCCTCTTTTCTGCAAAATAGAAATAAGATAGCAGGGGTTTTTAACCCCCACTAAATGCAATGACAGAAAATAGCGAATAGAACTAGGGGTAACATAAAAAGGGCGCGAGGTGTCCATCCTGTTCGTCTCATCATGCTGAGTTTGACCATATATGTTTGGAATCCTGATTTTACAGTATAGCAAAAGCCCCAATTCTAAACCTTAAAAACCCTAAAGTGTTTTAATGGCAAGTCATGATTCTGTACGTGATAATGAAATTAGACAATGCCAAAAGCTTTGGGAAGATGTCAGCAACACAAATCAATCAAGAGAATGTATTAAAAACGCATGGAATATGATATGTAGATTTGGAAATATATGCAAACTGTATGAGTTGTGTGCTTTGATTCTGATGGTGTTAGGGCTCGTTTTTGATAGCAATAGACTCCTGGATATTCAGGCAAGCTGTTTGAATCCAAAAGAGGCTTTGAATTGCGCTGCAAATAGGTTTTCAGTATCTCACTTTTTCTTTGAAATTTTGAAATTGCTTATGCTGTTTGGGAGTGTTCTAGGCCGTGTATCATGTATGGACCAATTGCATATATGTTTTTGAATTATAATCAATCAATATCATGAGCCTTAAAGCCTTGTAATGAAGTTTTGATTTTCTCCATAATCACCATTGAAACAACTTGCCATATTTGCTCCAAATTTGAATTTTATGCTTGAAATAGGCTGTACACGAAATTGGCATGTGAATTATGGTGTATCAAAGTTATTCAAACCAAAAGATATCCCTTAATTAATTTTCTTGATTTTTATTTGAATTTTAAAGATTTAAAATGAATTAAATCAAATAAAATTAAATAAAAATAGAAAAATTAATTTTTAATCTTGAAATAAATCATGGGACACGTGGGAGGCATGGCAAAGCTGAAACAAGTGGAAAAAGTGGGCCCTTTTTGTCAAAAATGAAGTTTCAAGGATAGTTAACTTTGGCCATTTCACAAAAATTTCCCAACTTCTCCAATGCATATCTTGCTCCATTTTGAAGTTATGAACATGTTCTTGGACATTTTGGAAAGGTCTTGAAGTCCTCTAAACAATGCCTTTGGTCCCATGTCATTTTTATTTACCAATATCAAGTTATGGTCTTTGACTTAAAGTGCCTTTTTGTTGACTTTTGAAAATGACCTATAATGTTGAAATTGATAACTTTTTGTGAGAGCATTTCTTGGACTTGGAATGTGAAGATGAATTGTAGGAAATGTCCTCCCCTTCAAAATGAGCATTGGATGGGATTTTTGTGATGAACCATGAAAAAGTTATGCCTTGGTCAAGTTACAGTTGACTTTTCAGCTGTCCAAAAATAGAAACTTTTGCATCTTGATGATTTTTGAGCCATTCTTGTGAAATCATGATCAAGACTTGATAAAATGATGATTGTGGCTTCAAAATAAGATGTTGACCAAAATTTTTGACTTTTGACTGCCAAATGACCATTTTGCCCCTACAGTTGACTGTGGAGCAATTAGGGTTTTTGACTGTGCAACTTGACCTTGTGAGCCTTGAAACTTGACATGTAGATACTTGACAATGTATATGAGCATATGGGACTTGATTGAGCCCTTGAAAACCTCAACTTCCTTGCAGGAACCAAAACCCTAGTTTGACTGGCTTAGGAGGGTGGTTGATTGTGTAGCCTTTGAGTGACTTGAGCAAATCTAGATGATGCCTGTCAAAACTTTGAAGAATATGGGAGGGCAAATTTTGGGGTACAATAGTTGCCCCTGTTCAATCTTCTTAGACCTGAGGATGTAGATTGGCTTGTTGTGCCTTTCGTGATCCGAAGGTGGAAGATGATTGAACACTAGAGTGCCCAGAAATTTGCACTCACATAGTAGAGTATCAGCAGTGTGATAGCGGGAATGGGCTTATAGATGCCATTTGGAGAGATGATGGATGGGAGGATGGGCTTATAGATGCCATCTGGAAGCGTGATAGAACCTTGTCGGGAATGGGCTTATAGATGCCATTTGGAACTGTAATGGATAGTTGTGGAGATGGGCTTAAAGATGCCATCTAGGTGTCGATCACGTAAGAGATTCCTTAGCGAGAACTTGCGTACCTGAGAAAGATAATTTCCTGACCTGTTACAGGTGTTGATCCTCACTCAGTCGCTCACAGACATGCCCTGGCTAGATACAGGTATCGAATCTAGAACTTTAAAAGGTTGATGGGTTGTCTCTACTGACAGGTTATCTCAGAAAAATCTTTAGGATTTAACTGAACCAGAGGAGGTTTTGTCTTTCTTGACGAGTTGTCTCTTTGGACGGGTTGTCTTCATGGACGGGTTGTCTTCACCGACAAGTGATCTTCAATGACGAGTCGTCTTCAATGACGAGTTGTCTTCAATGACGAGTTGTCTTCAATGACGAGTCGTCTTCAATGACGAGTTGTCTTCAATGATGAGTTGTCTTCAATGACGAGTTGTCTTCAATGACAAGTTGTCTTCAATAACGAGTTGTCTTAAATGATGAGTTGTCTTCAATGACGGGTTGTCTTCAATGACGGGATGTCTTCAATGACGGGATGTCTTCAATGACGGGTGTCTATACTGACGGGTTGTCTTCAATGACGAGTTGTCTTAAATGACGAGTTGTCTTCAATGACGGGTTGTCTTCAATGACGAGTTGTCTTAAATGACGAGTTGTCTTCAATGACGAGTTGTCTTCAATGACGGGTGTCTATACTGACGAGTTGTCTTCAATGACGAGTTGTCTTCAATGACGGGTAGTCTTCAATGACGAGATGTCTTCAATGACGGGTGTCTATACTGACGGGTTGTCTTCAATGACGGGTGTCTATAACGACGGGTTGTCTTCAATGACGGGTGTCTATACTGACGGGTTGTCTTCAACGACAAGTGATCTTCAATGACGAGTCGTCTTCAATGACGAGTTGTCTTCAATGACGAGTTGTCTTCAATGACGAGTCGTCTTCAATGACGAGTTGTCTTCAATGACGAGTTGTCTTCAATGACGAGTTGTCTTCAATGACGAGTTGTCTTCAATGACGAGTTGTCTTAAATGACAAGTTGTCTTCAATGACGGGTTGTCTTCAATGACGGGATGTCTTCAATGACGGGATGTCTTCAATGATGGGTGTCTATACTGACGGGTTGTCTTCAATGACGAGTTATCTTAAATGACAAGTTGTCTTCAATGACGGGTTGTCTTCAATGACGAGTTGTCTTAAATGACGAGTTGTCTTCAATGACGAGTTGTCTTAAATGACGAGTTGTCTTAAATGACGAGTTGTCTATAATGACGAGTTGTCTTCAATGACGGGTGTCTATACTGACGGGTTGTCTTCTTTGACTTTAGGAAGTAATTTAACTGGACCTGTCTTCTTTGACTGGATGAGCATCAGAAAAACCTTTGGGATTTAACTGGACTTGTCTTCTTTGACTGGATTTGTCTTCTTTGACTGGATTTGTCTTTTTTGACTGGATTGGTCTCTTTTGACTGTATTTGTCTACTTTGACGTAGCTGATTATTTAACTGTATCCTTCCTGAAAGGTAAAGGTCAGTCGTATGCAATGCATGATATGGATCAAGCAATGATGTTCTCGATATAAACGAGATTGTATGACATGATGCGCATATGCATGTATCATGATGTGATGTTTATGAATGTATCTTCGTCTAGGAAAGTAAATCCTTGACGCATGCCGGGAAGTTGAATCCTGGGCTGATGTTGAAGAACAGAGTTCTTCGTTTCCGCTGGGGATGATGATTACAAGAATAAACCGGTAGGAGAAGATGACTATGTTGGGGAATAAACTTGTTGAAGAGATTACTCTGCGGGGGATTACTCTGTGGGAAGAGATACTTCACTGAGATTTGGTGATAACTTCGCTGGGGATTCCATTGATAAGTTATGTTGGAGGATTTGATGAACTCCGCTGGGGGATAGGAAGAACTTCGCCGAGGACGATCTTTCCGGGGCAATTAGCTGAGGATAACCCAGTTATAAGCTCTGGTGGAGAATAACTTTTGAATAAAGCCGGGGAGATGCGTTTGTACTCTGCAGGGTAAGCTTCCAGAATCTACTGGGGATAAGCTTCCAGAATCTACTGGGGAGATTGATCCAACTTTCCTGGGGAAACTTTTGGACTGCACTGGGGAAGTGGCTCCACTGGGGTGTCTGGTATTCCGCCGGGGAACAATCTTAGATTAAGACTGCCAGGGATGCTTGTGAAGGAATATCTGCATACTCCGCTGGGGAATATTGAGATCTTCTGGGGATACCCAACTTCCATAAGGCTTACTGTAGGCTAACTCTGCTTGGGGAGAGTGTCGCTGACTTGCTGGAGATACTATGCCTTTTCGGGGCTGATGAGAGACCAACTCTGCTCGGGGGAGAGCATTGCTGAAACCTGTTTTACTCCCGGGGAGTGGAGGCCTCTTGGTTATGTTCTTCAACCGAAACTACCTTGGTACCTTGGTGGACAGAGCAATTAGATTGCTTGGACAACTCATTATTGCCCCCTGTTTCTGACGTGAGAGAGGAAGATACCTTGTGAGGTGTTAGGCAACTGCCGATTCGACAAATCTTCTTCTGGTAGGCAAGTGACGAGATGATGGAACATAGTCGTACGCTTTTGATCCCTAACTTTTTCCTGGACCGCCCTTTCGGGTTTTCAGTCCACCGGGATACCCATTTTTGCCCAAGCCGCCTTTTCAGGTTTTCGACTTGCCGGGTGTACAGATTTTTTCATTTTCATCCCTTATTTTGCCCGAACCCTTTTGTTCGCCGGGAAGCCCTTATTTTTGCCTAGGTGTGTCAACCTAGCAGGTCTTTGATTACGCGCAGTATTTTTCGACTATGTCCATGCTCTCAGGATATATGGAGGTGCCCCTGTTATTGTGTTGTGTTTTTCCATGCCACCAGAAGATGTTTGATCAGGAAAGATTCGTTGCTGGAATGCCCCAAGTGACTTAGGCGGAGGTGTGCCCCAGGCTATTTGGCATTTTGAGAGATTCCTTGAATCTTGACTGGACTGCCCAAAATGATAGACAATGATCATGCCGTGCCCCTGGATTGGAAGTGCTTTTGTTCACTGGATATTCTTCGTGCGAATTTATATGTTGTTCGAACAAATAGTCATATGCAAACAATGTTATTTTAAGAATGCAAATCTTATGTCTGTCTTGAAGTTTTTGAAAAATGCATTTTTCATAAAAACAAGTGAATTTTGTAAAACGTGATGTCAACTCAGTATTTCACAGCAAGCCTTAAGGAGTCAGGATACCTTTTGTAACAGTATGCTCTCGAATTAACCCATGCTTCAGCTAGGACTTTGAGGGTTATAACGTGGCCTGGTTCACGGTTTAAGAAGCAAAGGATAAAGGTTCAAATTTATCTGTACCCACCCGCTCTTCGTGATGTTCTTCAAACCTAAACTAAGTTGATCGTGCGTTAGACCTAGTTTGAGTCTTTGCTTTGATATACCAGTGATGGTTTGGATACTGACAGTTTATTTTGAATAGGCAGTCATTTCCTTTTGTGTTAAGGGTTTGTAGGACCTCTTTCTTTTTTGATTTTGTTATCCCTGTTTTTTGCCTGAACTGTTTCTTTCATGATCACAGTTAGCGGGATGCCCCAGTTTTGTAAGTCTCCTTCATAGGTTTTGACTTAATGGGCTTTTATTTTTGGGAGATAATGACTGCCTGTCTTTATGATTATTCGGAGCCATCACTGTCTTTTGTTTTGTAAGGATTCCTTTGGTGCCATTCGTTGTGCAGTTGGATCAACTGAGAGAACTACCCTGCCCCAGGTTATGATTAAGGGTTTTAATTTTCGAAAAGAAAAACTCCGACTTCTTTGGCTCAAAAGGGGTTGACGAGGGATTATCTTCCTTATAACTCCAGTGTTTAGGAATTGAAACAATGCCTGTACCTCATCATCGGGGCCTGTTCAAAAGCATACTGTAGATCGTGGTATCGTTTTCGTCATCCTCCCTCAAGAGGCTTAAAATTATTAATTGAGAGTTGATCATCACAAAAATATGAAAACAGTTTGCATATAGTAAATACGAAATAATTACTTCAAAACAGACATGTGTAATGCATTAATTAAATACAACGTTTGACATGAATACAATGTTTTGAACAATCAAAGAAAAATACAACTTGAACATTCGAATGAACAAAAAATTTCCAATCCTAGCCATATTTTGGCAAGGGAGCAGTGATCAAATTGGGAGTCTCTGGAGAGTCGAACTGGACTTCCCTTGCGTCGATCAGATCCTGAACCTTGTTTCTCAAAGTCCAACAATCATCTGTAGCATGCCCCGGGCTGTCAGAATGATAGGCGCAACGAACATTGGGGTTATACCTTGAAGGTGTCCTGTTGGGATTCTTAGGAGGGTCCCTTAGAGTTACCAACTTGGTCTCCAGCAGCTGTGGCAATATCTGGGACAAAGTCATGCCGAGGGGAGTGAATTGCCTTTTAGGTCTCTCTTCCCTTTGTTGGTTGCGATGTTGAGGAGCACCGGCTGGTTTTGAAATAACCACCGCGTTGACGGCACTAGATTCCTTCTTGGATGGTCTCTTCTCAGTGTTCGAGGAGTCACCGGTTTGTATCTTTCCAGACTTGATACCAGCTTCTATCCTCTCCCCGGTCAAGATCAAATCTGTAAACCCAGCAGAAGAATTCCCAATCAGATGGTTGAAGAAGGGACCAGACAGGGTCCCCAAGAACATGTCAACGAGCTCACGGTCAGTCAAAGGCGGCTGCACCCTTCCAGCCAGATCTCTCCATCTTTGCGCATACTCCTTAAAACCTTCACTCGTCCCAAGTGACATACCCTGGAGTTGGGTACGCGTAGGAGCAAGGTCGGCATTATATTGATACTGCTTATAAAAAGCAGTTGCCAAGTCCTCCCAGTTACGAATACTGGTTCCATCTAACTGATAGAACCAATCGAGCTGAGTCCCTGAAAGACCCTCCTGGAAGAAATGGATCCATAGATTCTTGTCTGCCGTGTAGGGTTGGATCTTCCTCGCGTATGAACGGAGGTGCAGCTTAGGACAGGAAGCCCCGTCGTATTTTACAAAGGCAGGTGCCTTGAACTTGTGAAGGATCACCACCCCAGAAGATAAACCTAGGTCCCCAAAGTCCAACCCAGGCACACGTTGAATCTCCATAGCATTCAACCGGTCCTCCAGCTGTTTGTACCTGTCCTCAGCAGGAGGGTACTGTTCATCATTGAAATCTGTCTCGGTGTCAGAGACTACGGGACTAGGAACCCTTCCCTCTTGGTGACTGCCTTCCCCAACAGATGGAGTAGTCCGCTCAGCTTCATTCTGCAGTGTATTCCCAGATTTGCGTCTAGGGTTGAACAAAACAGTCCTCTTCTTCTTTTTCTTCAAAAGTAGAGTCTTCAATTCCTGTTGTCCTTGTGCTAAGCTCATGACCAGCTCCTGGAACTGGGCGTTCTGGGCCTGGAGGGCCTTGATAGCTTGTCCATTGGATGATTCAGGATTCATGATGACTGCTGAAATAAACAGAAAAAAAGGTAAGTGACCTGTAAACAGTGTACCTGTAATGCAATGATATGTATGATATGCAGGCGATGTCTTCAAGGATCTTGCGGGGTAAACAGAGAAACTTGTTAGAATTTGAATTTGGGTAGCTTGATTGAAGGAACTTCATGTTGCTGAGAGTCCTTCTTCAAGAGTCAAGGCTCACCATATCGAGTGGGTCATAGCCCCTGACTCAAGGTATCAACCTTGGCTAGGAGAAAATAAATCCCCTTTGCCCCTTGCTAGACATCATGACCTGTATCATAAACCCTTGAGATCCTTGAAATGGATTAGTCTTTATGCAGGATGTATGCAATGGTATGATGTTATGCTATGCATGGAGTGATGTAAGTGAACCCTGTTATGAGTCCAGATTAAGGACTGTAAACAAGACCTGCAAGGGACCCGTGTGTCAGATAACAAGCATGAGTAGTCAAGTTTGAAAGCACACAAGCCACACAAGACATCCCTTAGAGTTCAGGCCAGCATGAAGTTTGGGTACTACCCTCTTGAAGTTGGTGGGCTCAAAACCTGTCCTATCGAAAGTAACCGGGTTCTAAGGATCTCGATATCATTGGGTTGTTTTCTGTGTTCATTGTTTTGATTTAGCCACTGAACTGGCGATCAAAATATTCCAAGAAAACAACCCTCAATGAGTGTAGTATCGAGTATCAACCAACTTCGGACTGCACCAAAGTCGGTCATCTCACTACCCCTAAAGAGGCCAGGATGGGCAAGTAAGGTTCCTAAGGTCAGTTGATGCTTCACGACACCAAGCGGCGGCCCCGTACTCTCCTTGACTTGACTCAAGGGTTACCGGTACTCACCAAAGTGCCATATCAACGTAGCAAACTGCTTCAACCGTGTCGGTATACCCCGCACAGTTCCCTCACAGTTTGTTGCTACTTTCTAAGAAGGTATCCCCCAGATTCGGGTTAGGATCTATGAAACTCCCAAAACAGGCCCACAATATTAAATCAAGCAAGGCAAGCAATTGAAAACATGATGATGAACTATTCCTAAGGTACACCCCACTTAAAAAGTCCCCAGCAGAGTCGCCAGTTCTGTGACCGGTGGAAATATAACTGACTGTTTTTAAGATGGTTTCGCAAAATGTCGCGGTAAGCAAGAGTCGCCACCGTCTTTTATGTTCTCTAACATGGAAAGGACAAAAGCACAGCAAAATTCCTTATTCGAGAATGTTTCTCGGTTCAGGAGGTAGATTTATAGAAAGGGAAGGTGTTAGAACCCTTTCTATCTGTGGTTATCCACGGGCTCTTAGGTACTTGCTCTTATGTTTTCAAAATGGTTTGCTTTTCAAGTGTGTGTGGGTTTTGAAAAAGTTTCATTCGAAAAATTTCTAAGTAACTCTTGTATCAATCCTCAAGAGTGTGTGAAAAATTTGTTTGAAATCTTTTAGAAAGTGTGAGGTGTGAAAAGTATTTTTGTTTGTTTTTGAAAAGAGAAAGTACCTATGAGAATCTACCTACTCTAAGGAATTAAGCTGTGTAAGAGTCCTTTAGATAGTGCTATCCCACCATTGAGAGGTAGGTAGCACCATCGTTGGAGGTGTTCGGGTCAATTCGATTATCGGGACAGTGTGGTCACCGAAGCAACGGTAAGACACCTTAGAAGTAACCCTAATGTCCTAGATCCTTTTATCTGAGGCAACCGTTTCGAGGCAACTGGATCTTGAGACAAAGGGTGACCTCTAAGACGTCCTATACTTGATGACCACGTTTCGAGGCAACGAGTGAAGCGTACCCTAGGAGTGGCATGTGCTTTGTGTATTGTATTCAGTTAATGTTTTTTTGTACATGTTATTCGTGAGCTACGAGTTGTTTTTATTTACCATACATTCTTTCATGCATTTAACAGTTAGGGGGTGCGGAAAGTAAATTGCGGAAAGATAAAGTTCTACGCTATTACAAGGTGCGGGTCTATACATCGCCAAAAATACAAAGACCCGTTTTTGGTATATAAGTACGAAAAATTAAATAAAGCGATAAAAACCTATTTAACTATTACATTCTTGGAGGCAAATACATAATAATCAAAATAAAGTAAATGCGTGCGAATAAAAAAATAATCGGAAACGTTCTAAGGGTTTTGACCCTTTTAAGAAAAGAAATTGAATTTTTTTTGTCTTTTTTTTTTTGTGATTAAGTGAAATTAGTAACTAATAATTAAACTAATTAATTAATTTATTAAAAGAAAATATTTTTTGTATTTTTTATGTTTTTATGAAATAAAATAAAAAATAAAAAGAAATAAAATTAAAAGTTAATTTGACCTAATTCTAAATCTATTTTAATTATTAAGAAAAGAAGTTAAAATTGCCTAATTAAAGCTAATTTATTTAATATTTATTTACAAAATAAAATAATAATAATGATGATGTTAGTTCCTTTTTTTTTATTTTTATAAAAAATATTAGTTAAGTTAATAGTTAATAATAAAAATAATTAAAAGGGTTAATAATTAAATTGGAAACTATAAAAAAGAATAGAAAAGAATAAACCAAAGGCAGGGGGTATGGGCCAAATAGGAGGTGCATTGTTGAATCCTCGCCCATTTGAATCTTCAGCTCGTTTGACTTCTTGGATTGAGTGGAGCGTTGTTGACTCCTGAGCATGGTGTTCTTGCTTTCTCGGCCTTTGGATCTGCATCTGTGGACACTTGGCTGGCTCTTGGATGAGGTTTATGGTGCTCATCATTTGAGAATCTGCACAGGAATGCCTTGGAAAAAATAATATGAGAATTATGGGGGGACCTGGGAATCGAACCCAGGTCCCAGAGATTACAAGCCACGTCTTCCACCACTGCATCACTTAGGCGCATTTGTAAGTAGAGTGAGAAACAAACATTATATCAAGTAAACACGCTATATGCTGAAAAATAAAAAAGAGCGCGCGTGGTTTGAATCAACCACACACGCACAGCCACCTCATCATCGTCTTCCTCTTTTCTGCAAAATAGAAATAAGATAGCGGGGGTTTTTAACCCCCACTAAATGCAATGACAGAAAATAGCGAATAGAAATAGGGGTAACATAAAAAGGGCGCGAGGTGTCCATCCTGTTCGTCTCATCATGCTGAGTTTGACCATATATGTTTGGAATCCTGATTTTACAGTATAGCAAAAGCCCCAATTCTAAACCTTAAAAACCCTAAAGTGTTTTAATGGCAAGTCATGATTCTGTACGTGATAATGAAATTAGACAATGCCAAAAGCTTTGGGAAGATGTCAGCAACACAAATCAATCAAGAGAATGTATTAAAAACGCATGGAATATGATATGTAGATTTGGAAATATATGCAAACTGTATGAGTTGTGTGCTTTGATTCTGATGGTGTTAGGGCTCGTTTTTGATAGCAATAGACTCCTGGATATTCAGGCAAGCTGTTTGAATCCAAAAGAGGCTTTGAATTGCGCTGCAAATAGGTTTTCAGTATCTCACTTTTTCTTTGAAATTTTGAAATTGCTTATGCTGTTTGGGAGTGTTCTAGGTCGTGTATCATGTATGGACCAATTGCATATATGTTTTTGAATTATAATCAATCAATATCATGAGCCTTAAAGCCTTGTAATGAAGTTTTGATTTTCTCCATAATCACCATTGAAACAACTTGCCATATTTGCTCCAAATTTGAATTTTATGCTTGAAATAGGCTGTACACGAAATTGGCATGTGAATTATGGTGTATCAAAGTTATTCAAACCAAAAGATATCCCTTAATTAATTTTCTTGATTTTTATTTGAATTTTAAAGATTTAAAATGAATTAAATCAAATAAAATTAAATAAAAATAGAAAAATTAATTTTTAATCTTGAAATAAATCATGGGACACGTGGGAGGCATGGCAAAGCTGAAACAAGTGGAAAAAGTGGGCCCTTTTTGTCAAAAATGAAGTTTCAAGGATAGTTAACTTTGGCCATTTCACAAAAATTTCCTAACTTCTCCAATGCATATCTTGCTCCATTTTGAAGCTATGAACATGTTCTTGGACATTTTGGAAAGGTCTTGAAGTCCTCTAAACAATGCCTTTGGTCCCATGTCATTTTTATTTACCAATATCAAGTTATGGTCTTTGACTTAAAGTGCCTTTTTGTTGACTTTTGAAAATGACCTATAATGTTGAAATTGATAACTTTTTGTGAGAGCATTTCTTGGACTTGGAATGTGAAGATGAATTGTAGGAAATGTCCTCCCCTTCAAAATGAGCATTGTTTGAATCCAAAAGAGGCTTTGAATTGCGCTGCAAATAGGTTTTCAGTTTCTCACTTTTTCTTTGAAATTTTGAAATTCCTTAGGGCTAGATCACATTTATTTGCTTACATTGTTTGACTTGTTTGCTTTACATTATGGTTCTTTGTTTGGGTTTGAAATCCTCTACCTGGATTTGGGATACATTATAGGTAAATAGCAATACGTTGTGGAAACTGTGTGGGGTATACCGACATAGTCTAAGCAATAACTATGTTAGTGTGACATATTTGTGGGTACCGGTAGCCTTTGAGTTAATCAAAGAGAATACGGGTCCGCTGAGTGATGTCATGAAGCACTAATGAACTTCTAGAACCCTTACTTGACCAACTTGGCCTTTAGAATGTAGTGAGGTGACCGACTTTGGTGCAGTCCGAAGTTGGTAGATACTCGATACTACACTCATTGAGGTTTGGTTTCTTGGGATATTTCGGTAACCATTAAAGAGGCTTGAGTTGAAACAATGACTAAGGAAACAATCCGGTGATATTGAGCTCCTTAGAACCCAGTTACTATTATTAGGACAGGTTTGAGCCAACTAAACTTCAAGAGGGTACTTACCTATAAAACCCCATGCAAGCCTAAACTAAGAACTTGTTTGCTTTGCTTGTATATGCATACTTGTACATAACATCATGGACATCATAAACATCATATACATATACTAACCATTTCAAGGATTTTGGAGATTCATCTTTGTTCTTGTTTTGTAGGATATGGATTCACTTCGTAGGAAAACAATCCAAGTCAACCTTGTAATAATTCCTCAACAACTTAAGGAGCTAGCTTCAAGGATCCCTGAGAACTCTCCATTCACCGAGAGACATGGTCGTCTACTCAACTTGGTCACCTCCAACACAAATGAGGATATGATGAAGGTGCCCTTTGAGTTCTTTAACCCTTTGCACCATTACTTCACATTTTCCGACTATCAGCTTGTGCCTACTTTGGAAGAATTTTCTCAACTCTTGAGGATTCCCATTCTCAATCAACTACCTTTCAACGGTAAGGAAAGAGACCCAAAACCAGAAGAGATTGCTCAAGCTCTGCACTTGCACTCATCTGATGTCACAACTCATTGGTAAACTAGAAGTGGTGTCAAAGTATTATTAGCAAAGTTTCTATTTGAGAAAGCCCAAAGTTGTTGGAATTCCTTAGACTTGCAAGCCTTTGAGGAAATTGTGGCTCTTCTTATCTATGGGATGGTCTTATTTCCCAATCCTGACCAACTCATAGATGTGAGCGCCATCAAAATATTCATGTCACGCAATTTTGTACCCCAAAATTTTCCCTCTCATTTTATCAAGATTCTCCTCACAAGACTTCTTGGATTCAATATCAGATTAGGGTATGCTCTGCTCAAGACATTTCCTTGCACTGTTGACCTGAAATTAGGGTTTGAGTTTTCACAGGGATTTTTGGACTTCCAATGCCTCATGTGACTTTCATACTTCATGTTGGACCTATAAGATTGCTCATAACAAGTTTCAAGCTTTGAGTCAAATTTTTGCCCAGTCAATTGGACAGTTGACCTAAAAATCAGCTGTATTTGGGAAAAAGTCAACGGTGGCCAATTTACAGTCAAATCTCATAACTTTTGATCCACATCAACATTATAGACTCATATGAACCATTTGATCAAGTTTGGACCACAACTCCTCAAGAAATTTGATCAGATCATCAAAAGGGCAAAATGGTCATTTTTAGGGTTTTGACTGTAGAAGGGCAATTTATGATTTTTCACCTAGCCAATGGAAAATTGGGTTCAAGCATGGTTTCAAGGACTCAATGGAATCATCTTGACCTAATCACAAGGTTCAAAAGATCTCAAAAGCATTGGATTGACAGATGAATTTTCCAATCAACTGATCAAAAATCAACTGTACACTAAGAAGTCAAACTTTGACTTTTTGGTCAAAATCAAGTGCCAAGGATCATTTTTCATCAAGATGTGTCAAAACATGAAACTTGTTCACCAAGAAACCTAATTTTGGAAATTAGGGTTTAAGATTGAAAAATTTCATAACTTAGAAATTTTCTAAGTTATGAAAATTTCTTATTTTTTTCCAACTTTTCCTAACTTTTTCACCATGATGCAATTGGATTCAAAGAAAACTTCCAACATGAAAGTTGTAGTCCTCCACAAAATCTACAACTTTTATTCATAAAGTTTTCCAAAAAGATTCTTGGATCTCAAGTTATGATTTTGTGAATAAGGGTTCATAAAACTTTTAACTTAGTGAAATTTTGCCCTAGTTTAGGCAGGATTTTGACCTATCTTCATGGCAACTTTTCAACTAGTTCCAAGTGGAATCTCAAAATGCATTTCAAATATGGATTGTAGAGAATCTTACAAGATTTCCAAAATGTCCAAGAACTCTCCAAAATCATTTATGGTTATGGAGAATCGAAGAAAAGAAAATGGCCATTTCTCACTTTTGTCCATAGCATTTTTCACATTGATACAAGTTGCAAATCAGTTTGGATCATGCTTGTACTTGGTTTACAGGTTCTAATCCTTTATACACTCATAAATTAAATGCAAATAAATTGGTTAATGGCATTGTTTTGATCTTTGAAGCTTTGTACAAAGGTTTAATCCAAAAATGGCAAAAAGGTTACATTGCTACTTTGATAAAGCACACTTTATGCAACTTTGTTTATCTTGAGCTATGGACCAAAGATTTTGCTGCAAACCAAATCCACAAATATCAGGAAAAGTGTACCAACTATGTGCAGACCCGGAGCTAGCTTGTACAAGCCTTTGCCTTTGTCAACTCACTTTTGCTTTAAAAGAAAGTAACTTGCAAAAGTTCACACAACTGGTGCATTTGTTAAAACCAAGTCTTGGACTCATTTCAAACAAGTTTAGCACATTATACCAAGCCTAAAACATGATTTCCAAGCCTCTCAAACACCCTTAAGCAAAAAAATACCAACTTCTGCCCAAAACAGGGCAAGCTCTGCAGAACTCAAGCCAAAACCAAATTGCCTCGTGCGTTTTGTCTTGAACCACTTCAGACACATTCCATACATCCCATCTGAACTATCCAAGCCCTTCTCAAGCAACTGTAACTTCATTTTCAAGCTTCACCATTTTCAATTTCTAAGTTTGCAGGTTGAGTTCTATAGGGAGATTCAAGCTATTTCAAAGCAAGCTGAGCATTGGGAAAGGTCAAGGGAACTTCAAGCAAGCTCAAAAGAACTTCAGGCCTCACTCACAACTCCTACATTGCCATATTCGAACTTGACTGAACAAGGTAATTTCCAACTTTCTATCTCCTTATTTAGACATCATTATGCTTAGGTTTGTGAAGCAAAAATGTAGTCCTTAATATCCTTGAGCTGTACATATGCATAGCTTCCATTTATATTAACCAAGCTAGGAGAATTTGGATGTTGAAGTTGTTGAAAAAACTAGGTCATAAATTAGGGGCACTGAAATTCTCCCTGGTTTCTTAGAGTTAGATCAAGTTTTTATATGGTTGGAATCGTGATTTAACAAGCTACAAGTTTCATGTTGCAAGATTTCGTTTTTAAGCACGTATGCAGGAGTTACAAGTTTGTACATGGCGCGCGCATTTTCCTGTCTGAAGGACAGGGATGAAGTGATATTGGGTTGGGCCTGGCTTGCTTGACTTTTGACACCCCCTGCTTACTTTTTGCACCCCCTTGGCCCATTTATTATATTTTGTATTATTTTTCATTTCTTTTGTGATTTCTGACATTATTATTTTTTTTCTAAATATTAAAAATCACCACAAATATTTTCTTAATTTTTACGTTTTTATTTTATTATTTTTTATGACAAAAAATAGTTTATTAGGTTAAATACCTTTATTTTCTTAATTAAAACTTGTAAATAATATTTAAAATACTTACATATTTTTATTTTATTATATTATACACTTAAAATATTATTTTCTCACATATTTTATTTTTTAATATCTTTGTATATATTTTTATTTATTATCTTGTACATAAATAATAATAGGATATATATATTTTCTTTTAAAACAAAATTAGGGTTTCTACCCTTTCCAAAAATAATCATTTTTATTTTCTTATTTTTAAAGACATAAATAAATTTATTTTACATACATAAAATAAATACAAAACTTTTTTTTGCATATTTATATTTTATTGCATATTTAAATAATTGTTAATTTATTTATTTGTGCAATATTTCAATTTGGTTGTAATAATAGTTTTAGGGTTTTATTTTGAGCAATACTCCCCTATTCAAACTTGTATCCCCCTTCCCATAATATTGTTGTAATAGTCTTAGATTTACTTTTACGCATTTTATTGCTTTATATGCATGATAGTAAGATTAGGGTTTCGTATGCAAAGACCAAAATCAAACAAATAGCATGACTAAACACAAGACAAAAATGCATGAAAAATGACAACACAATGCACACAAGCACCCCTAGGGTTTCATCCACTTTGTTGCCTTAAAACATGACCATGGTATGCATGCTAGGTATCTTGGCAAAACAAAATCAAACAAAAAGATCATAGTCCCTCGATGATGCTATCTTGGTTGCCTAAACAAAAATGATCTAGTCCCTCAAAAAACTTGCTAAGATACTTGGCAATATTGTTATCATGGTCATATGATGATCCACGTCCGTCCCGTTTAACATCCAAAGATAGGGTTGTTTACCAAATGCAATGGTAAAACAATAATGTCAAAGGGTTAAAGATGTATAGGAAAGATCTTTGAGTAGGGTAGACAACTCCTAGTTACTTGATCATTTGCAAACCATCCTTGCTATTTTCAAACACACATACACAATTTCAAAACATTTTCCAAACAAACTTTCAAACATTGAAACACTTTTCAAAAGACAAACACCTTTGTATATATTCAAACAAGAATCATTACAAAGGTTGCCTAAACAAAGGCCTCTTTTCAAAATACTTTCAAAACCACACACAAAGCACCATTTCAAACAATTGAAAAGCAAAAGCAAGTGATCTAAAACAAGTAACTAAGAGCCCATGGAAAACCATGGATGAAAAGGGTGCTAGTACCTTCCCTTTTCATAATCTACCCCCCGAACCCAAAAACAATCTCAAAGGTCTTTCCTGTGCTTTTTTACCTTTCCTTTTGGATAAAATAAAAGTCGGTGGCGACTCTTGCTAAAGCGAAACATTTGCGAACACAAAACGCAAAACCTCAAGTCAGTTCTCCCACCGTATCACACGCAATCCGGTGCCTACATTGCTAGGGGATATCCTACACTCTTTTCACACTCGCACAATGAGGAAAAGAGGTGTCCTTATGTGTTGCACTCCTCTCCTGGAAAGATGGTTTATTTCTCATCTTCCCTAATCAGTCTTAAAGAATGAGCAAGGATTAAGGTGGTCACAAAGGTTAATGACGCTCAAACATTCAGATATTCATTGGTGCTCTCGATCCAAAGAGAATGTTATCATTGTTAACCGTTGTGGGGAATTCCCTAATGTCCCTCTACTTGGCATTAGGGGAGGCATCACCTACAACCCATGCTTAGCTCTAAGACAGTTTGGTTACGCCCGAAGGGATGGCCCGCACGAGATGCTGATTCAAGGTTTGGTATTCGACTACGACAACGACGATCAAGGTCTTCGCCAGAGATTCATCCGAGCTTGGAGGATGTTAAATAAGGTAGATAGCAAGACTTTGGGGAACAAGAATTCCATCCCTCTTGAGCCTTACCTCAAATGGGTATGAACCCGCGCTCAAAGTCTTCTGATGCCTTATCCTTCCATCCTTCCGGTGATCATTGAGCCTGTTAAGGAGGGAGAAGTTCCATACACTATCCTACATCCTGACATGCCCACATCTCTTGAAGACCTACAAAGGGATTGGATACAACTCAAAGGAGAGTGAGATACTTTCGAAGCCCAATTCTACACAAACGAGAAGAAGGTTTTGGAACTCACTAGGCTACTTCATGAGGAGCAGACTCTAAATGCCTACATTGCACCAAAGAGGATGCACACTACTTTTTTATCTTAGAGTTTTGTATTATTTTGTCCAAGGGGAATTGATGTACTCAAACTTTATCTTATTAACATAACGTGTGTTTCCTTTTTGTCTAAAACGAACTTGAATCTTTGAAATCCTTTAAAACATTGCATATGCACATATCATTCATCATAACATAAACATGTATTTTGCAACGATTTTCCTCATCTCTCTACTGTTTATTTCAGTAAGATGGATCTCGAACAGACAGTCAAAGATCTCCAAGCTCAAAACACGCAGTTTCAACAGTTGCTCATGACCCTAGCCAAGGGGCAAGAGGAGTTGAAGACTCTGCTGGCTGAGGAAAGAAAAAAGAAAACAAAGAAGGTCACGGGGGTCCTAAACATGGGGAGAAGATTTCAGGGGCAGACTAGAAGAACCTTGAACTTTGCAACAACGTCCAGTGAAGGAGAGGGGAAAGGAATGGAAACAGCGGTCCCGTCAGAATCTGAAGAGGAGGAAGAAGAGGAAGACTACTCTGAGGAACAGTATCCTCCAACAGATGATAAGTACAGACATCTTGAAGAGCGTTTAAGCGCTATGGAAATACAAAAGGTGCCAGGCTTAGACTTTGAAGAATTGGGGCTGGTGTCGGGGATTGTGATTCCTCCGAAATTCAAAGTGCCTTTGTTCGTAAAATATGATGGGGTGTCATGTATTAAGATGCATCTTCGATCATATGTGAGAAAGATCCAGCCACACTCCACTGATAAAGACTCGTGGGTGCATTTTTTCCAAGATAGCCTATCTGGAACACAACTCGACTGGTTTTACCAACTGGAAAGGGCCAACATCCATAATTGGGAAGATCTTGCCGCAACTCTCTACAAGCAATATCAATATAATGCTAATTTGGCGCCTACCCGTACTCAACTTCAGAGTATGGCTATGACTTCCAATGAGGGTTTCAAGGATTACGCACAGAAGTGGAGAGATCTAGCTGGAAGAGTTCAACCCCCTCTGTCTGAAAGAGAATTGGTGGACATGTTATTAGGCACTCTATCGAGCCCTTTCTTTAACCATTTGATTGGAAGCTCATTTGCAGGATTTACTGAGTTAATACTGACCGGAGAAAGGGTGGAAGCTGGAATAAAAAGTGGAAAGATTCAGAAGGATTCATCTGCCTCTACAGCTGTAATGAAGCCTTTTATTGGGAAGAAAGAAGTAGCTGTTGTATATCCATAAAGGAACCAAGGGAGAGTCGAACGCCTACCAATAGTAGGGGTTGTTATGATCCCAAAGCCTACATCTGATCAACCAAGAAGTAATCAACCGAGGGTGGAAAGGCCAGTCCGAAAATTCACCAGAATTAATATGACTCTGTCCCAAGTATTACCGCATCTTATGAAATCCAATTTGACAACTCTGAAAGAAGCTCCAAAAAACCCCAACACAACGTCCCCTCATTATCACCCAAATGCCCGTTGCGCATATCACTCTGAAAGTCCGGGTCACGACACTAATAACTGTTGGGCCTTGAAAAACAAAATTCAAGACCTTATAGAGGCAAAAGAAATTTAGTTTGATGCGCCCGAGAAGCCAAACGTCATTTCTGCTCCTATGCCCAGACACGGTCACAACACCAATGCTATTGAAGAGGATTTGTTTGTTACCACAGTTGATGAACTCATAACTCCACTCCCAATCATTAAGATAAACTTATTGAAAGTCGATATATTCCTGGGTTATAATGAAGACTGCCACCTCTGCTTATCCTCACCAACTAATTGCCCTTTGTTGAAAATAGGCATTCAACGCTTGATAGACAATAAAGAGATTATGTTTGAAAGTACTCCTGTTTCACCTGTTCCTGTTGAAGATATTTCGATCATTACCATCTTCACTAATTCTTCCAGGGTCCCTAAAAGACCCGTTAGAATTACATCGGTTCCAAAAACTACTCCTCTTATAATCACAATGCCTGGGCCAGTCCCATATGAATCAAACAAAACTGTGTCGTGGAATTACGGTGGAGACATTTACTACCATGGCATCAAACAAGATGGGCTGGCCGCCGAAGAAATAAGCTCCAAAGAAGAAGACTCTGACATTAGCAATATTACCGGAACTAGTAAGATTACCCGAAGCGGTAGAATCTTTTCTCCAGAAATTGCCCCCCCCAAAGGCAGTTTTTGGACCCATGGCTGCTCCAAAGGTTACTTCTGTACCGTTGTACCCCAAAATTTTCCCTCCCATCCTTCAGGAATTCATCCTGAACTCTCAGTCTTTCTCTTAAACAAATCTAAGCCCTTTATTATCATTCCTTTCCAAGTAAACAATTTACAAGAGCAAAATGGTCATTTGCAAGCTCAAAAGTCAAAACTTTTACCCTGGAAAAGTTAAATTCTAAATACTTAGAATTTTTATATAAAAAAAAGAGAAAGGGGAAAAAGTGTTTAAGAAGAAAGTGGCACCTCAGAGCTTCTGAACCACCTTCCAGGAAGAAACAGTCAGAAGTTACAAATTTGGCCCAGCACATAACATTCAGTCAGAAGGTGCTTCTTCAGCAGCTACACCAACTCAGTCAGAGATTGTAAAAGTGGTTCAGCACGTGATCTTTAAACAGAACATGGCTCTTTCAGTAGTTACGCAAAAGTTCAGCCAGAGTTTGTTAGAGAAGTGTAAAAAAGGCAACAAAGCCTGAAACTCCTTCAGAACGTACTGGGATCAAAGGATAATGGGATCAATAGATTGGGTAAAATACTGAAGCAGGATCACTAAGTCCAGAGTCTTTAAAGGCAGATCAAAGGAGCATACTGGAAAACTCTCAGAGCTTGCTGAGGTAGCAAGAGGCCAAGGTCAGAGCTTAGTTTACGCTGTTTTTGGTGAAGCAGAACTGCTGACTCAGGTTTTAGGTAATGATGCAAAATCTCCTATTACAAGATTTTTGATTTTGATAAATCTCATTACCATTTAATGCTCATTAATGCTCACAACCACTCCTGAACATTCATCCAAGGGGTCTCTCCATGTGTGGCTTGTTAAACACCTTTGTGCAGGCTTAGGCATGGGTCTAGGCACCACTTTTTGCCTATAGGTGTCACTTCTCCTTAATCTTCGCTTACTATTCCAACCTAGGCTAAAAAGCTGTCCATCATCACAACTTTTCATGAACTTCCTTCAAAAACAAGTTAACCTCTACTGCATAATATGGGCGCCATTTAACGTTCAAAAATCCACAAAGCCTTGCCTATAAATATGACACCATTGTCCATCACAAAGGGACGTGAAAAAACATCCAGAAAAAATTGCTAGAAGAGGAACAGAAAACTCTAGTGAAGGAAACCTTGTGAAACTCTACCAAAATCCCCAGTGTTTCATAACTTTGAACTTCCTGCCTCCAAACTTCATTGATACTCAGTTTTGCTTCCTGACTAGAGAACGCCCATACAGTTTCTGACCATACATACACATATCTTCTCCACCCACCATCCTAAAAAAGAACCTGCCCAGAACACCAACAGAGCTAAAGTTAGCTCCAACTCACAAATTTTCTTCCAAGAGCAAGGTAAGCACCTGCTGAATTTCATCACGCTGCTAAGCATCATCAGCTTTGCATGCTCAATAAACACAATGTAAATATCATGTTGCTGCTGCATGCGTTCTGAGGATTTTCATACCTCTGAATGCTTAAGTAGGAAGTGAATCAGTACAGAACCTGTTTGCCTTCTGAAACACTTTGACACCTGCTGAGGTCATCCTAGGTATGCCTTCTGTTTTGTGGAAAAATAATAAAACTACAGATGTTCTGGCTAGCACAGGAGGAAATCAAGCTCTGACTTTGGCGTCAGCACTTCTGAGGCCTATTTTGCAGTCAATAATATCAGAACTTCTGAAAATTATTGTGTTTCCAGCAGGGTCAGAACTTGTGACTTCCCCACTAACAAACTTTTGTCTTGCAGCACATGGGGGTCAGAACTTCTAACCTTCCCACTAACAGGTTTCTGTTTTGCAGGGCACCAGAGTCAGAAGTTCTGACTCACATTTTCACTAACAGGTTGATAATCCTGCAGCAGGCCTGCGTTATAACTTCTGACTTCCTCTCAGCAGTGCGCTAGCCCTCTCTCTCTCTTTCTCTTTTTCTTCCCTTTGTTATTTTATTTTCTTATCTATTTTTCTCGTTGAACCACCCCCATGTACAAATGTGTATCCCCCATCCCCTAAATGTTGTAATAGCGTAGGATTTTACATTTCCGCATTTTATTGCTTTCAAAATGTAAATGCTAGTAATTAGGATATGTATGACAAGATAAAAATCAATGAAATAGAAAATCCTAATTCAAGATAAAATCATGCAAGCAATAAAACACACTTGCACACAAGCACCCCTAGGGTTACAATCCACTTGTTGCCTTAAAAATGGGCCATGTTATGCATGTTGGGTACTTTGGCAAAACAAAAACAAAACAAAAGATCATAGTCCCTCGATGATGCTATCTTGGTTGCCTAAAAAAATGATCTAGTCCCTCAAAAATTTTCCAAAAATACTTAACATGATTCCTATCATAGTCTATACGATGACCCGCGCCTGTCCCGTTTAACATCCTAACACAAGGTTGTTCATCAAATGCAATGGTGAAATAACACTGTCAAAAGGGTTAAAAACGTTAGGAAAGATCTTTGAGTAAGATAAAGTAGACAACTCTTAGTTACTTGATCAAAAGCTTGCAAGACATCCTTGCTATTTTCAAAACACACCTCACAAACACAATTTCAAAACATTTCCCAAAAAAAACTTTCAAAACATTGAAATATCTTTTCAAAAGACAAAAACACCTTTGTATACATTCAAACAAGAATCATTACAAAGGTTGCCACAAAGATGGCCTCTTTTCAAAACATTTTCAAAAACCACACACAAAGCACCATTTCAAACAATTGAAAAGCAAAAGCAAGTGATCTAAACAAGTAACTAAGAGCCAATGGATAACCATGGATGAAAAGGGTGCTTACACCTTCCCTTTTCATAATCTACTCCTCGAACCCGAGAAAACATCTCAAAGGCCTTTCCTGTGCTTTTTGACCTTTCCTTAGGATAAAATAAAAATTCGGTGGCGACTCTTGCTAAACCGAAACATTTGCGAACACAAACGCAAAACCTCAAGTCAGTTCTCCCACCGTATCACAGAACTGGCGACTCTGCTGGGGATCTATCTAAAAGTGGAGTAACCTTAGGGTTGATATCACCTTTGCATGCTTATCTTGTTTGCTTTGATTGCTTTACATTTGGTTCTCTTGTTGGGGTTTGAATCCTCCACCCGGATTTTTAGGAAACATTCATAGGTAAATAGCAATACGTTGTGGTAACTGTGCGGGGTATACCGATATGGTTGAAGCAATAGCTATATTAGTGCGATATATTTGTGAGTACCGGTAGCCTTTGAGTTAATCAAAGAGAATACGGGGCCGCTGAGTGATGTCATGAAGCACTAATGAACTCTTAGAACCTTAATTGACCATCTTGGCCTTATTAGGGGTAGTGAGATGACCGGCTTTGGTGCAGTCCAAAGTTGGTAGATACTCGATACTACACTCATTGAGGATTGTTTTCTTGGAATATTTCGGTCGCCAATTAAGTGGCTAAACTGAAACAATAAACACAGAAAATAATCCGGTGATATTGAGCTCCTTAGAACCCGGTTACTATTTATAGGACAGGTTGAGCCAACTAACTTCAAGAGGGTACTTACCTATGAATCCCCATGCAAGCCTGAAACTAGGATCTTGTGTGACTTTCTTGTACATATGTTTGTGCATACATCATGAACATCATAAAGCATCATATGCATCCACTAACCATTTCAAGGGTTTGGATCTTCATCTTTGTTTTTGTTTTGTAGGTCATGGAATCTCTTCGTAGGAAAATGATTCAAGTCAACCTTGTGAGAATCCCTCCTCAACTCAAGGAGCTTACTTCCAAGATTCCAGAGAATTCTCTCTTCAGTGAAATACATGGTAAAATCATCAACTTGGTCAACTCCAACATTGAAGAAGACATGGTGAAAGTTCTCTTCCAGTTTTTTGACCCCCTACACCACTGTTTCACATTCCCTGACTACCAACTAGTACCTACTTTGGAGGAATTTTATCAACTCCTGAGGATTCCTGTTCTCCATCAACTACCCTACAACGGTACAGAAAGAGAACCAAAGCCTGAAGATGTTGCTCAAGCCTTACACTTACAACCATCTGATATCAAAGGTCATTGGGAAACCAGAAGTGGTGTTAAGGGTTTCTTGGCAAAGTTTCTGTTTGAGAAGGCACAAGGCTGCTGGAATTCTCTAGATGTACAAGCCTTTGAAGAGATTGTAGCACTTCTCATCTATGGGTTGGTCTTGTTCCCAAACCCTGATCAACTTATAGATGTGAATGCTGTCAAGATTTTCATATCTCGGAATCCTGTACCTACATTGCTTGGGGACATCCTACACTCATTTCACACACGAACAATGAGGAAAAGAGGTGTTCTCATGTGATGTACTCCTCTTCTAGCAAGGTGGTTTATTTCTCACCTTCCCCAAACAGTTTTGAAGAATGAGCAGGGTTTAAGGTGGTCACAATGGTTGATGACCCTCACACACTCTGATGTTCATTGGTGTTCTCAGTCCAGAGAAAATGTCATCATCATTGATCGTTGTGGGGAATTCCCTAATGTCCCACTACTTGGCATTAGGGAAGGCATTACCTTCAACCCCTGCTTAGCTCTGAGACAATTTGGGTATGCCCGAAGGGATGGCCCTCATGATATACTGATTCCTGACTTGGTTTTTGACTTCGACAACGATGCTAAAGGACTTCGACAAAGGTTTATCAGAGCTTGGAGGATTCCCAACAAAGTGGATAGTAAGACACTAGGACACAAGAATTCCATCCCCCTTGAGCCTTACCTCAAGTGGGTACGAACCCGTGCCCAGAGTCTTATGATGCCTTACCCTCACATTCTCCCCGTGATCAAAGAGCCTGTTATGGAAGGAGAGGTTCCATACACCCTCCTACATCTTGACATGCCAACATCATTGAAAGAATTGCAAAAGAGTTGGATACAACTCAAGGAAGAGCAGAATACTTTTGAAGCCAGCTTCTATGCCAGTGAGAAGAAGATTTTGGAACTTACCCGCCGACTTCACGAGGAGGAGACTCTTAACACTTACATCGCACCAAAGAGGACGCGCAACGTCTTTTTACATTAAGAATTTTTCCCATGGGGCATTTATGTACTAACAAATTTCTTCTTATTAAAATGACGTGTGTTCTGTTTGTTTGCAACAAATTTGAATTTCTAAAATCCTTGAATGCATTACATTAATAACATATCATTCATCATATGCATAAACAGGTCTTCACACCAGGTTTCCTTATCTTTCTGCTGTTTATTTCAGCAAGATGGATATAGAGCAGACGGTTAAAGATCTGCAAGCATAGAATTCGCAATTCCAACAACTCCTCATGACTTTAGCAAAGGGTCAAGAGGACCTTAAAGCACTGTTAGAGAAAGAAAAGGAAAAAGGCAAAGAGAAAAAGAAGAAAAGGGCTGGTGTGGCCACTATGGGAAGAAGATTTGAGCATCAGGCTAGGAGAGTTTTAGAATTCCCCTCGACGTCTGACGAAGGGGTTGGTAAAGGTAAAGGAGTTGCAATGCCTTCTGAATCTGAAGCTAAAGAGGAAGAAGAAGAAGAAGAAGAGGAGGATTACTCTGAGCAGCAATATCCCCTTGCGGACGATAAGTATAAAAATCTTGAGGATCGTTTGGCAGCCATGGAGTTGCAAAGGGTACCTGGGCTGGATTTTGAAGAACTAGGGTTGGTTGCTGGGATCGTCATTCCTCCCAGGTTCAAAGTACCTACATTTTCTAAATACGATGGTTTGTCCTGTCCGAAGATGCATCTAAGATCCTACATAAGAAAGATCCAACCTCACTCTTCTGATAAGGATCTGTGGGTCCACTTATTTCAAGATAGTTTGTCGGGTACGCAATTCGATTGGTTCTATCAGCTTGAGAGATCTGATGTTTATAACTGGTAAGATTTAGCTGCTGCTTTCTACCGATAATACCAATACAACACAGATTTAGCACCTACTCGTACTCAACTACAGAGTATGGGTATGGCCTCTAATGACGGATTCAAGGAGTATGCCCAGAAGTGGCGGGATTTGGCTGGAAGGGTGCATCCACCATTGTTGGATAGAGAGTTGGTTGACATGTTTTTAGGGACTCTGTCAGGTCCATTCTTCAATCACTTGATCGGGAGCTCATCTGCATGGTTCACTGAATAAATTCTGACCGGTGAAAGGGTCGAAGCTGGCATTAAGAGTGGTAAAATTCAAAAGGATGCTTCCGCTTCCACTGCTATTAAGAAGACCTTCCCAGCCAAGAAGGAAGTTTCTGCTGTTCACACCCAGAGAAACCAAGGGAGAATAGAGCGCCGACCAACGGTGTGGGCTGTGATGATCCAAAACTCCTCAGCCGATCAACCTCACAGCAATCAACCAAGAGCTAATCAACAAAGAGTAGAAAGGCCACAATGACAATTCACCTGAATCAATATGACACCGGCTCAAGTCCTCCCTCATCTGTTAAAGCTGAACCTTACCAACTTGAAAGAAGCGCCGAAAAACCCCAATACGTCTTCTCCTTATTATCATTCCAATACAAAATGTGCATACCACTCGGACAGTGTAAGGCATGATACCAACAACTGTTGGGCTCTTAAAAACAAGATCCAAGATTTGATAGATTCCAAAGAAGTAGAGTTTGATGCTCCCGAAAAACCTAATGTGACATCCGCTCCTATGCCGAAACATGGTCATAATGTCCATGCCGTTATGGAAGATCTTCATGTTACTGCTGTTGATGAATTAATAACTCCGTTACCAATGATTAAAGTGAATCTGTTGAAAGCCGGGATATTCCCAGGCTGTGAAAAAGATTGTTACTTCTGTTCAACCTTGCAAACCGACTGCCCACTGTTGAAATCAGGCATCCAACGCCTGATGGATACCCATAAGATCCTCTTTCAGAAAACTCCTATTACCTTTGCTACTCCAATCAATGACATTGTTATAATCACCATCTTCGACAATATTTCCAAGACCCGCAAAAGGCCTGTTAAGATAACGCCTGATCCTAAGTTTGTGCCGCTGAAAATTACCATGCCGGGGCCTATCCCATATAAGTCCAACAAGACGATACCATGGAACTATGGAGGAGAGATCTTCTACCATGGTGTCAAGCAGATCAAATCAGCCGAAGAGAATTCTGATGAAGAAACCCCTAATATAGGGAATATTGCAGGGACAAGCAAGATAACTCATAGCGGAAGGATCTTCTCTCCAGAGATTGCTCCTCCACGGGCAGTCTTCGGACCCTCAAGAGCTTTTGTGCCTGTCAATCCATCTGTGCAAAGTCCGGTAATTGAAGAAATTGATGCTCTCGAATTTGAACCCTCTGCTGTCACCACCGATAAAGGTAAGGGGATCCAAGAAGCGCCTATCAGGACAAAGGCTCAGACTTTGGTTATCCCCGAGACCACCCAAAAAGAGATGGAAGAAATCTTAAAGATAATTAAGAAGAGCGACTATGATGTCGTAGAGCAGCTAGGGAAAACCCCTTCAAAAATCTCCATGCTGGCTCTCTTACTCTGCTCTGAGGCTCATGCCAAAGCCTTGATCAAATTTCTGAAGATGGCACACGTGCCTCAAGAAACTTCTGCGGACCAGTTTCAAGAGTGTGTGGCTAACCTTACAGCCAATAACGGTCTTGGCTTTTCTGATGCTGATTTGACCCCTAAGGGAAGAAAGCACAATGATGCGCTGCATGTCTCGGTAGAGTGTAGAGGGACCACACTTGCTCATGTTCTGGTTGATACCGGTTCATCTTTAAGTGTTCTACCAAAAAAGGCGTTGGACATATTGGACTATGAAGGTTTGACCCTAAAACCCAGTAATATCATTGTTAGAGCCTTCGAAGGTTCTAAGCGGATGGTTCACGGAGAAGTGGACATTCCAATCAAAGTGGGTACAGAAATTTTCAACTCTACTTTTTATTTGATGGACATCCGTCCTTCATACTCATGCTTGTTGGGAAGGCCATGGATCCACAACGCTGGGGCAGTCACTTCTTCTCTACACCAGATGCTCAAGCACCTAGTTCAGGGTAAGATCATAACGGTTCATGGTGAGGAGGAGTATATGATAAGCTACCTTAACTCTTTCCGCTACATGGAGTTAGATGGTGAATTCATAGAAACACCTTTCCAACACTTCGAAGAGGTCTCTCCTGAGGTCGCGGTAGCAAAGACAATGACTGATGTACCTATCATCACCAAGCCTGTATCCCGGATGTCATCCCTTAAAGATGCGGAGGCTGTAGTCAAGGAAGGAGGAAGTACAGTGTGGGGGCAACTACCAAATTTTCCTCACAAGACAGACAAGTTCGGATTGGGTTTCACTGCCACTGGCCAGAAAGCTGTGCGTCGCTCCCGGTCTGGAGGACCACCCTTAAAAATCACTCACCATGGAATTCATGCCTTAGAAAGTGATGATGAAGAAGGCAACTTTGAATATTGGATCTTTCCAACCATTGAAGGGGGATTAAGCAACTGGGAGGCGAAAGACTTCGTTCCCATTACTTTCATGAATCAGTAATTTATCTTTTGAACATTTCCTGTTTGGTATGTAATAATTAAAAAATCCGTACACTCTTTTCGCCTTATGCCTTACCCGGGGCATATAGGCCCATTTGTAAGGGTTTTGATTCTTCATTTTCATATGCCATTTTTAATGAATCATGGACGTTTTCATCTATAAACTTTTGTGTTCATTTTATTTTCTTTTACATTTTATTTTGTTTAAGGATGGATATCCCTTACACACACCCACACTCATAAAATGAAGGTACCCATCCACTCCGGATTCCATGGGTGACTATTCTGCTTTGGCCTTCAGTGACTCTGAAGATTTGGTCAATCATGCTGAGTACGAAGAAGATGAAGACTGTGAAGTTCCTGGAGAGTTGGCTAGACTATTGCAATAAGAAGAAAAGGCTATGCTGCCCCATGAAGAGTTGTTAGAGACTGTCAATTTGGGAACAGAGGAAGACAGGAAAGAGGTTAAAGTGGGTGCCAACCTGCAGCCATGTGTCAAAGAGCGTTTAGTTCAGCTGTTGAATAAGTTTGTTGAAATCTTTGCCTGGTCATATGAAGATATGCCGGGACTGGATACAGATATTGTGGTTCATCGTCTCCCTACGAGAGAAGACTGTCCACCAATCAAACAAAAAGTCTGCCGAATGAGGCCCGACATGTCCGAAAAGATCAAAGCTGAAGTGATGAAGCAATTAATTGCTTGCTTTCTGGCTGTTACTTCCTATCCATAATGGGCTGCTAACATTGTGCTCATGCCTAAGAAGGACGGCAAAGTCAGAATGTGTGTGGACTACAGAGATTTAAACAGGGTTATCCCTAAAGATGATTTTCCACTACCACACATTGACATCTTGGTTGAAAACACAACTCAACATAAGGTGTTTTCTTTCATGGATGGATTCTCGGGATACAACCAGATCAAAATGGCCCCCGAAGACATGGATTAGACTACTTTTGTTACGCAGTGGGGTACCTTCTGCTATAAAGTGATGCCATTTGGACTGAAGAATGCCGGGGCAACCTATCAGCGAGCCATGGTAGCTTTGTTTCATGACATGATACATCATGAGATTGAAGTCTACGTAGACGACATGATAGCCCGTTCACAGACAGAAGAGGAACACCTCAACCATCTGCAAAAGCTGTTTGTCAGGTTAAAGGAGTATAAGCTCAGACTGAATCCTAGCAAATGCACTTTCGGAGTCAGGTCCGGTAAACTTTTGGGATTCATCGTCAGCAATAAAGGCATTGAGGTTGATCTTGCTAAAGTCAAAGCTATACGAGAAATGTCTGCCCCCTGCACTGAGAAGGAGGTTAGAGGTTCCTTGGGACGCTTAAACTATATCGCAAGTTCATCTCTCACCTAACATCTACCTGTGAGCCAATCTTCAAGTTGTTGAAGAAAGATCAGGTGGTTGAATGGAATAATGATTGTCAAGTTGCTTTTGATAAGATCAAGGAGTATTTTCTGGAACCTCCTATCTTAATGCCACCCGTCGAAGGAAGGCCTTTAATCATGTATCTGATTGTTTTGGATAATTCAATGGGGTGCGTACTGGGCCAACATGATGAGTCTGGCCGAAAAGAGCATTCCACTTATTACCTTAGCAAAAAGTTTACCGACTGTGAGACTCGTTACTCACTGCTCAAGAAAACTTGCTGCACTTTGGTATGGGCTGCTCGCCGGTTAAGGAAGTATATGTTGACACATACCACTTTGCTGATTTCTAAAATGGATCCGATTAAGTACATCTTCGAGAAGCCTGCTTTATCCGGAAGAATCACTAGATGGTAGATGATCCTGACTGAGTATGATATCCAGTACACAACCCAAAAAGCTATAAAGGGGAGTGTACTAGCTGACCATCTAGCTCATCAAGCCGTCGAAGATTACCAATCTATGAGGTTCGACTTCCCTTACGAGGATATTATGGCATTGAACAACATTGAAGGTAACGGACCGTATGACGGACCTGAACAAGGATCCCGATGGACCCTGTACTTTGATGGTGCTTCAAATGCACTTGGCAATGGTATCGACGCGATACTTATCTCTCCAGAAGGTTACCATACCCCTTTCCCTGCTAGACTCTGCTTCAGCTGTACCAACAACATGGCCAAGTATGAAGCTTGTATCTTTGGTCTCAACGCCGCAATTAACTTAGGAATCAAATCTCTGATTGTATTTGGGGACTCAACTTTGGTTATCAGTCAAATCAAAGGAGAGTGGGACACTAAACATCCTAATCTTGTCCCATACAAAGAACATGTCCTGACATTGTTACCACATTTCGAGCATATTACCTTTGAGCACTTCCCGCGAGAAGAAAATCAGCTAGCAGATACTCTGGCTACAATGTCTTCCATGTTTAAACTCAACTGGGATAATGAGGCTCCCCAAATCACCATCGAGCGAATGGACGAACCTGCGCACTGTCATGAGATTAATACCGAAGAAGTAGTGGAACAACCCTGGTTTCATGAAATCAAAAGGTATCTCCAGACTCGAGAATGCCCTGAAGGAGCTTCAGTCAATGACAAAAACTTCTTAAGGAGATTTACTGCCAAGTTATTCCTGAGCAATGGTATCTTATATAAGCGCAGCCATGATTGTGTTCTACTTCGTTGTATGGACAAGGTTGAAGTGAGTTGATCATGACTGAAATACATAGCCGCACATTTGGCACCCACTTAAACCGACATACGATGGCTAAGAAGATTCTAAGGGCGGGCTTCTACTGGTCTACCATGGAAGTTGACTGTCATCAATATTCCCGTACTTGTCATAAATGCCAAGTCTATGCTGACAAGGTACATATTCCTCCAGTTCCTCTCAACGTTCTAACAGCTCCTTGGCCATTCGTAATGTGGGGAATCGACATGATTGGAGAGATCAATCCTACGGCATCCAATGGACATCACTTCATCTTGGTGGCTATTGATTACTTTACCAAGTGGGTCGAAGCAGCTTCCTTCGCCTCCGTTACAAAGAATGTGGTTGCCCGCTTCATTAAGAAGAACCTCATATGCCGGTATGGTATCCCCGACAGGATCATCACGGACAACGGTACAAATTTGAACAACACTGTGATCACTGCTCTGTGCGAGCAGTTCAAGATTCAACATCACAATTCATCTCCCTATCGGCCAAAGATGAATGGTGTTGTTGAAGCCGCGAACAAAAATATCAATAAGATCATTCAAAAGATGACAGTCACCTACAAGGACTGGCATGAGATGTTACCGTTTTCTCTTCACGGATATCGTACCACGGAACGTAATTCAACTGGGGCAACCCCTTTTTCTTTGGTATATGGCATGGAGGCTGTTTTACCTACGGAAGTTCAGATTCCTTCCTTGAGGATTATGAAGGATGTTGGTTTAAATGAAGACGATTGGATTCAGACCCGGCTTAATCAACTTAACTTGATCGACGAGAAACGACTTACTGCTGTTTGTCATGGTCAGACGTATCAAAAATAGATGATTAAAGCTTTCAACAAGAAAGTCAGGCGTCAGGTATATCAACTCGGAGATCTTGTAGTCAAGCGGATCATCTTGCCGCAAAGTGATCCCAGAGGCAAATAGACTCCTACTTACGAAGGACCATTTGTGATCAAGAACATCTTTTCTGGTGGGGCAATGATTCTGACCACCATGAACGGCGACGATCTGCTGCACCCTACGAACGCAGACATAGTCAAAAGATACTATGCATAAAACAACCCGACAAGTCGAAAACCCGAAAGGGCGACTTGGGCAAAAATGGGCATCCCGGTGAATCGAAAACCCGAAAGGGTGGTTCAGGCAAAAATTAGGGATAAATAAAAAAAATCTGTACACCCGGCAAGTTGAAAACCCGAAAGGGCGGCTTGGGCAAAAAAGGGTTTCCCGGTGGATCGAAAACCCGAAAGGGCGGTCCAGGAAAAATTTAGGGAATTAAAGCGTATGACTATGTCTCGTCGGATCACTTTAAGGACAATCTCTTCACGGACAAGCTCCAGGCTTCTGATCAATCCAATCATCTGCGGTCGAGGCAACGAATGAACAAGATACTCAGAGTTATGAAGGCTATAACAGAATGGGAACCCCATGGAATTGTTACACATAGCTATCTTTCTTTGTATAAAATTTTTCTCAATTTTTCGACAACATTCTCTTACTAGGAGGTGTATCTCCTTTGTACAAAGATACTTACAAAAGTTAATACAAAGATACTTCAAAGTGAAGAAATTTGCTTGCCTTTCCTTTTACACTTATGTTTTATTTGAAAACGTCCAAGGGTTTGTTAAATGAGCATATGCATTTGAATATAATCACTGCTTACAAATAAAACAAAATAAGAAAAGATAATTACTGATAGGTCGAAAGTATAGGGAAAAGTCTTTAGGCCATTCCAGAAGAAATCCCCTGCAGTATGTCAGTCAGATCCTCAATGGAGCTAAAACCTTGAAATGCATATCCCTAGTGGAGTTAAGGTTCCATATCCCCAGCGGAGTTAAGGTTCCAGATCCCCAGCGGAGTTACATATACATCGCCGTCAGAACTAAGTTTCCAAACTCCTTATCCCCAGTGGAGCTAGAATACTCTAAACTTCCTTCCCCAGCGGAGTCCAAAACTTCAAATCTTAAACCCCGGTGGAATATTATTCAACTTCCTCCGATTCCCCAATGTAGTTTTTCCACAAAAACAGGAATCCCCAGTAGATTGGCATACAAACCAAGCTCCTGATTTCCCCGGTGGAATAAGTATTCTTCCCAGAGTTATTTCCCAGCAGAACAAAAATTCTTGTCCTTATTTCTCCAGTGGACGCCTCCCAGGTTTAACTCCCCAGTAGAGATCGTCAGAGTTGTCCTCATTCTTCCCCAGAAAGTCATGAAGGATTCTCACATACCCACAGAAGTCGTCAAAGTTTTGATAATCCCCGCAGGTTTCCAAGGATTTTCTATCCCCAACAGTAGTCAGCAAGGATTTCTCATCTTAAGCAATCAAAGATTTTTGGAATCCCCAGCATAAATCAAGGATTTATTTTCCCCGGCAGCAGTCAAAGATTTCATTATCTCCAGCATAGATCAAGGATTTATTTTCCCCGGCAGCAGTCAAAGATTTCATTATCTCCAGCTATCAAGGATTTTTTTTCCTCAGCAAGACAACTAATCAGCTTACATGCGCATACATTACATTCACATATCATAGACATTGATAGAACATATTTTATTGCATCATACATATCATACAATAAAATTTTGTGTTTTGGGCTAACATTTTACCCTTTTCAGGATAAGATTAAAAAGTCATCATTAACAACTATTCAAAGATTTCAGATACGTTATGGATACACCCCAGACACGGCGGTCATTCTATTACTCATTCAGAATTTCAAAGTCAAGATACAGTATGGATACACCCCAGACACGGCGGTCATTCTATTACTCATTCAGACTTCAGCAATCAGATACATACTAGATACGCTCCAGACACGGAAGCCATTTTATTTATCATTCAGATTCAATTATCAATTTCAGATACGGTATGGATACACCCCAGACACGGCGGTCATTCTATTGTTCATTTAGAATTTCAAAGTCAAGATACAGTATGGATACACCCCAGACACGGCGGTCATTCTATTACTCATTCAGAATTTCAAAGTCAAGATACAGTATGGATACACCCCAGACACGACGGTCATTCTATTACTAATTCAGAATTTCAAAGTCAAGATACAATATGGATACACCCCAGACACAACGGTCATTCTATTACTCATTCAGACTTCAGCAATCAGATACAGACTAGATACGCTCTAGACACAGAAGCCATTCTATTTCTCATTCAGATTCAACTATCAATTTCAGATACGATATAGATACACCCCAGACACGACGATCATTCTATTACTCATTCAGAATTTCAAAGTCAAGATACAGTATGGATAAACCCCAGACACGGCGGTCATTCTATTACTCATTCAGACTTCAGCAATCAGATACAGACTAGATACGCTCCAGACACGGAAGCCATTCTATTTCTCATTCAGATTCAACTATCAATTTCAGATACGGTATGGATACACCCCAGACACGGTGGTCATTCTATTACTCATTCAGAATTTCAAAGTCAAGATACAGTATGGATACACCCCAGACACAGCGGTCATTCTATTACTCATTCAGAATTTCAAAGTCAAGATAAAGTATGGATACACCCCAGACACGGCGGTCATTCTATTACTCATTCAGAATTTCAATGTCAAGATACAGTATGGATACACCCCAGACACGGCGGTCATTCTATTACTCATTCAGACTATCAACTTCAGATACAGTCCAGATACGTTCCAGATACGGATACCATTCTGATGTTCATTCTACTGATATTCAACAAACACTTTGGATGGCCTCTCTAAGCCCATCTCCAGAAAGATTCTACCATCTCCAAATGGCATCTTTAAGCCCATTCCCTCAGCTACATTTTGACGAGTGCAAATTTACGGGTACTCTAGTGTCCAATCCTCTTTTACCTTCGAGTCACGAAAGGCATATTCGCCAATCTAACTCTTCAGGTCCAAGAAGATTGAACAGGGGCAACTGTTGTACCCAAAAATTTTCCCTCCCATCCTTCAGGAATTCATCCTGAACTCTCAGACTTTCTCTTAAACAAATCTAAGCCCTTTATTATCATTCCTTTCCAAGTAAACAATTTACAAGAGCAAAATGGTCATTTGCAAGCTCAAAAGTCAAAAATTTTACCTTGGAAAAGTTAAATTCTAAATACTTAGAATTTTCCTATAAAAAAAAGAGAAAGGGGAAAAGTGTTTAAGAATAAAGTGGCACCTCAGAGCTTCTGAACCACCTTCCAGGCAAAAACAGTCAAAAGTTACAAATTTGGCTCAACACATAACATTCAGTCAGAAGGTGGTTCTTCAGCAGCTACACCAACACAGTCAGAGATTGTAAAAGTGGTTCAGCACGTGATCTTTAAACAAAACATGGCTCTTTCAGCAGTTACGCAAAAGTTCAGCCAGAGTTTGTTAGAGAAGTGTAAAAAAGGCAACAAAGCCTGAAACTCCTTCAGAACGTACTGGGATCAGAGGATAATGGGATCAGCAGATTGGGTAAAATACTAAAGCAGGATCACTAAGTCCAGAGTCTTTAACGGCAGATCAAAGGAGCATACTGAAAAACTCTCAGAGCTTGCTGAGGCAGCAAGAGGCCAAGGTCAGAGCTTGGTTTACGCTGTTTTTGGTGAAGCAGAACTGCTGGCTCAGGTTTTAGGTAATGATGCAAAATCTCCTATTACAAGATTTTTTATTTTGATAAATCTCATCACCATTTAATGCTCATTAATGCTCATAATCACTCCTGAACATTCATCCAAGGGGTCTCTCCACGTGTGGCTTGTTAAACACCTTTGTGCAGGCTTAGGCATGGGTCTAGGCGCCACTTTTCGCCTATAGGTTTCACTTCTCCTTAATCTTCGCTTACTGTTCTAACCTAGTGTTTACCTTGGGTTTTGGTAAACAACCGCTGATCCTCCAAATGGTTACTTATTTGGTTACTCGCAGGATCGATCAGATTGATCCTATGGACATAGGTTGATTTTGAAGTTTGATTAAGGTGGATAAGGCTTTAAGTAAAATGTTTCAAGTAAATTGCATAAAGGAAAGGCTTGGTAAAATAAACAAGGCTTTAAAGTAAAGGTTCGACGGGAATTTAAAGGAGAAAAGCAAGTAAAATACTGGAAAAGTAAATGACTTTAATTGATAAAATTGGTGTTTCACACATACATTTCTCAACAATTCGTTCGCTCACACTGGGTACTTGAATCTAAATGAGTGACTATGTATCTATTTGTGAACACACGCGAGAAACTACATGTCTACTCCTATTTATACTAAAACATTTCAAGTAACCGTCGGGCAGTTACACTGCTTCGAGATCAGTCCACTTGGCACGTTCTCCATGCTCGACGCTCCAGATCCTTGCACGTTTGCACATAGTAACTGCTGGAAACCGTTTTCCCTCCAAAGCTTTGAATTTCAAACTGTTCCACTCTGGACCATCGAACACTTTCATCAAAAGACGTCTTCGACGCCAACTCCTTCGACGTCGAAGGCAACCAGCCTTCTTCCTTGGAAGAAATCTTCTAAGTGTTTTGCCATCTTTCGACGGGCACTTCGACAGGCTTAGCCAGTCGAAAGCATCTTTCAGCTTTTAATGGCTGCCATCAATCAAAACAAAGGTGTCGAATTTAGGAGCCAACAAATTGCCCCCCAAGAATGCCTTATTTCGACTCTGAAAGAAAAAGGCATTCTTTGAAAACGCCATTCGACACCTGTTTTTCCACGCTTAGTCACAAGTTCACTTGTGCACTTTTTGTTGCTTTTTACCAACTATTGGCAATCCCAAGAAACCATCATTGATTTGATCCTAGGACGTCACTTTCAGTACGGCGTGCAGTACCAAACGTCACTTCAAAATTTGTCATTATGACAAATCCCAAAAACGAGGACGCACGCTGCGTCTCTCTGTTTCTGCAGAAACGGCCAAAACAACAGGATGCTGCCACGCGTCCCACTAATTCCTGCAGCATTAAATGACATTTAATGTCCTCGTTATTGGGAATTTCTCCCACTACTATAAATAGTAGTGAATATCCCATTGTGGGACTTTTTACGCAAACGAGCCCTCAAACTCCCTTGCTTTCGTACGAACTGGCTCTTCTTTGCAGAAAAACTCTTCCTTTTTCACTTCATCTTCATCCTCAACAATGGCCTCTGCTTCTACTGCCCCCAAGACTAACGCACCAACTGAACAACTTGTGAAACCCAAGGTCTTTGTTACTGCTCCGGTAGTGAACTCTACAGGGAAACGAAGGGTCCCTGAACCTTCTGACATCTCAGTTCGCGATGCTTACTCGCGTCATTTGATGATCCCGGTTGGATACTCCAACCAGATCTTCGCAATGTCTGGCCCCATGAACCCAAGCATCTCTGAAGCTCTGAAGATCAAGAGCTATTTCCCCATCGTCGAGAAACTCAAACCAGTAGCATGCGCCAAGAAGGACGCAGAAGACAACGAAGACCCTACACGCGAGAAAATCGACCTCCGTTTCTTCAACAGAAGTGTTAAGGTCTTCAGGTCTTGCCCTAACCTGACCTCTGACTATGTTGCTTGGCTAACAAAGTTGGAGAAACATCAAACTCCAGTCTGGAAGGAAATGGGAATCTTTGACCTAGTAATGCTGTCGAAGACAGGCTTAAACTACTCCCCAGAGATGCTTATAGCTTCGCTGTTGTTCTGGGATTACTCTCACTTCACCTTTCACCTTCCATGTGGGATGTTAACCCCCACACTCTTCGACGTAGCGGCCATTACTGGCCTTCGACCAACCGGAGATTACTTCGACCCGGAGGAGATGTCGGAGGACCAAATTGGCTTCTCTGAGACCAAGCCAACATATACCACCTTTATCAACCATTATCACGACAGGTCGACGGATACAGTGTCGGATGTCGAACACATAGCGTTTCTAGCCTTATGGCTAACTCGCTTTGTGTTTTGCTCGAAGTCTCTACAAGTGACCAAAAAGATGGTCACGCTTGCCACCCAACTGCATCACCGCCAAAACATCTGTTTGGCAGAACTAATTCTGGCCAGTCTTTATGACTCAATCAGCAATGGGGTTACTCTCTTGAAACATATCGAAGATAGGGCCAGTTTGCTACTCGCTGGGCCTTTCTGGCTACTTCAACTGTGGCTCAACGCCACTTTCGAATCTTTCTTACCCAAAAAGATTCAGATAAATGAACAAGCCCCAGCGATAGCTAATAGACGTATCGAAGGAATTAGGCTGGCTCTACTGACACCTGTGGAAGATGGGCTGGAGTTTCAACAAACCTTCACTAACTTCGTTCTGATGTTCGCTCGAAGGAAGGAATTTGTTTCAACTATGGCTCCATTTGCTCAACGGAGGGTGGGGCCAGCATGGTTCACAAGGCCACATCCAAAGGAGTCGAGTGGTCCCAATGTCGATGAGCACACTGTACTTTGGGAGGCGTTCCTGACACCCAGGATCATGCCTCTTCGATTTAAGAGTTCTAAGACTCATTTGAGTCTGCTTGCCTATCAACCAAATCTGGTATCTCGCCAGTTTGGTATCATCCAAACCCTGCCTTCTCCTATTTTTCAAAGAGAGAAGTCAATGTTGTACTTCTGCAACGATTATACAGAAGAAGCTGCCATCAAGCATATCGGAAGATATGCTGGTCGAACAATCCTCTCGCTGTTTGACTACCAGCTTAATTTCCTTTGCTCACCATCCTTTGAGGAGTGGTGGAGAAGCTATTATGCTGAGTACTTCTTCGACGAGAAGGACTTCATGGCAGAGTTGCAGAAGTCTTTTGTCCTTGTGTTGGACAAAGTAAAGAAATGTAAGTTCATGCTCTCACATTACTTTTTTCTTTCTCTTCGACTGTTAACTTGTTAACTTTCCTTTTCGCTTTCAGTTGTTCGAAAGCCCCTAGCCAAGAAGGCTACAGAAGGCCCACAAGGAGGAGTCCCTTCGACAAAACCTCCACCGCCGGCGAAGACTATAGCGCCGGCGAAGACCACAGGCAACCAACAGGGGGAAGGCTCTTCGAGGAGGCCTCCTGCATCGGTAACCAGATTTTCCTCATTTTTCTTCTGGCTTTCGATTTTTTATTTTCAATGTAATTATTCAATCGAATCCCTATTGGTTTTCTAGGCCCCTTCGCCCAAGAAAAGGGCAGCATTGGTGGTCGAATCGGGGAGTGATGACGAAAGTGATTCCCCTCCTGCTCCCTTAAAGAGGCGAAAGTTAACGAAGGACGCTTCTGTTCCTACTCCTGCCCCTGAAGGTCGAACCGTCAGAATAAAGGTCGCTGTGAGAAAGCCTAGGCCACCTGCGGTGATCATCGAGGAGCCAACTGAGGAGGAACTGAACGCTCTTCTTACCAAGCCTGTCGAAAGTGACAATTCCAGCCCTGGGGCTGAAGTTAATCCACAGGTAATCTATTTTAGGCATAGATACCAGTATTCGATTGTATTTCTTTCGACATCTGAAGATTTGTCTTCTTTCTCCTTTTCAGGACACTACTGAAAGTTCCCCACCAAGGACTTCAGAAACTCTAGAATCTGCTGACCTTAGCAGGCCTCAGGAAAAAGATTTGGGCAATGACGAAGCCCACACTGAAAATGAGGCCAATGCTGAAACAGTGGAGAAGACAACAGAAGAACCTATGGTGGAGGAAACACAGCCAGAAACGGTTCCTGTGGTGGACTTGTCGTCAGAAGAGAATCCTGAAGGAAGAAACCAAGGCAATGGCGAAGAGAATCAAGATGCTGTTGACGAAGAGCATCAAGGTGGTACTGGCGAAGAACACCAGGATGACGCTAGCGAAGAGCCACAAAATGACGCTGGCGAAAGACCCCAAGGTGATGTTAACGAAGAACCACCAGTCGACGCTAGTACCGCCTCAGTCCAAGTCGAAGAGCAACCAAACGAGGCACTCAGCATTCAACAGCCTCAAGCCCAAGATAATACTATGGCAAGGGTCACCTCTTCAAAGCACAGGTCAAAAGAGGACTTGGAAATCTTGAAACAAACTGACCCTGTCAGCTACCTCAATGCAATCATCGAGAGTAAGAGCTCTTCTGACACTAGTCAGGAAATTCCTACCCTGTCGGGGAAATCTACTGAAACTTCTCCTCTTGATGATGCGTTGGCGAAGGTTAAGGCCCAGTTCTTCAAGAGAGATTTAATGAAGACTTTAGAGGGGGACCCCACTGCTCCATCATGCTTAAAAGAGGTTTTGAATGCTGTTGACTTCGAAGCTGTAGCCCCAGAAATCTCAGACTTAATCATGGAATTACATTCTATGATTGATCAAGTCTCAGCGGATTACAGGCGCCAACGAGGTTTTAACAGTCAGCTCGAAGTGCTGCATGGCAAAAGCTCATCTGCGTGGACTGCTGTCTCAGATTCGACTTCTCGAATTGCCGAGTTGTCGAAACAGAAAGCGTCTGCACAGGAAAGGGTCGATGCTATTGAGCGAGAGAATGTCTCCTTCCGAGCACAAATTGCAGAGATAGAGGCGAAGATAAACGCCAACACTGTACTCCAGGAGGAAATTCTTTCGACCATCCCAGACACTGAGAGCCAGACTGAGATCAAGCAAGGCCTGGAATTCGCTGAGAGGGCCCAAAGCCTCGACGCTCAAATTGCCAAACTAGTGCAAGAAAACTCTTGGTGCAAAAAGAGGTTGGAGCTGCAGTATGCCAAGTATCTTCGACTCAAGAATTCTCTTACCTTTTGATTGATTCTCTTTTGTAATCATCTTCTGTAATCGTTTTCGACAACAATTGCCATCTTGGCTGAAATTAATAAAAATTTCCATTTTGGCATTTTTTATGGTTAATTTAGTTTGTTCTTTTATTATTTTATTTTTATCTCTTGAAGTATAGGCTTATATTTTTTCAAATATTTACCATTTACTCTCAAGAGCCTTTTATCACCACTTATCTCTTCGACCTCATAGGCTCCACCAGAAAAAGTTTGGATAACTCTGAAGGGTCCTTCCCATTTGGGTGACCATTTCCCCATGCTTCGATCCCGTCGATCCATGGGAAGAATTACCTTCCAAACTAAATCTTCAGGCAAAAATACCTTAGGTTTTACCTTTCTATTATAAGAGTCTTCTACTCTTTTCTTCTGAAGCCTGAGTAAGTCGAGAGCGTGTAATCTCTCTTCGTCTAAATCCACCAATTCATCTAACATCATATTCCAATAAACCTCAGAAGGAATATCATAATGCCTCTGAACTCTTGCAGATTGAAGACAAATTTCTGCTGGCAACACTGCATCATGGCCAAAAGTTAGCCTATATGGCGTTGTACCAGTGGCTTCTTTTGGGGACGTTCGACAAGCCCATAAAATCTGGTCTAACGTCTTATGCCAATTCTTTGGTTTCTTCCCAACATGTTTCTTTATCAAGCCAATCACTACTTTGTTAGCTGCTTCGACTTGACCATTCGCCTGTGCATAGTAAGGCGTGGATGTTAGGAGTTTGAAACCTGTTTCCTGAGCAAATTCTTGCATCTTTCGACCGGTGAAAACTGACCCCTGATCAGTTGTTATTGTCTCAGGAATTCCATATCGAAAGATAATGTTCTTTTGAATAAATTCAATGACATTTTCTTGGTCCACGTTGACTAAAGGGATCGCTTCGATCCACTTAGTAAAATAATCAATGCCTACCAATATGTATTTCTGACTCTTTGATGATGCTGGTCGAATCTCTCCAATAAGATCCAACGCCCATCCTCGAAAGGGCCAAGGCTTCACTATCGAGTGAAGTTCGCTTGCTGGTACATGTTGGATGCCTGTATGAACTTGACACTCTTGGCAACCTTTGGCGAACTCAACACAATCTTTCAGCATAGTGGGCCAATATAGTCCTTGTCGAAACAACAACCATTTCATCTTATGGCCTGCTTGGTGAGCCCCACATGCCCCAGCATGCATAGTCGAAAGGGCTATGTATGCTTCAGTTTCACTTAAACATTTCAGCAACACCCCTTCAGGCGTCTTCTTGAATAACTCATTACCCATGAGTACAAAACTCAACGCCCTGTATTTTGTTTTTCGTTCTGTCGGAGCTCCTGGATTTTGAAGATAGTCCACAATAGGTTTCCTCCAATCTTGCTCTGACAAATTATCAATGAACGAAATCTCGAAGTTTGAGTGATCAGCATATCCTAGCCTCGTCGATTCCAAGTCTGATGGTGATAGACAAGTTGCTTTTATCTTTTCTCGAACTTCGATTTCTCTTTGTAACTTCGTTTTTGAAATCTTATACCCAGATGCAATTTGTGCCAAGTCGTTGGCTATTTGATTTTCGACTCTGGGTATGTGTCGAATATTGACACTTTCAAATTGTTTCAATAAACGATTTGCTATCACAAAGTACATAATGAGATTCTCTCTTATGCATTTATATTCTTTTGTGACTTGCTTGATGACTAACTCTGAGTCTCCCATTATTTCGACTCGAGTTGCCCCCAATTCCAACAATATCTCAAGGCCAGTAATTAGAGCTTCATACTCAGCCTCATTGTTCGAACAAGAACCTTCTATTTGGTACTTGAATGTTGTTGGAATTTTATCTGGAGAAACAATTAAGACTCCTACTCCTGTTCCATTTTTATGGCTGGAACCATCGAAGTAGAATTTCCAAGGTTCTATCTCCACATAATTAATATCCTCGACTTGAATTGAGTGGTCGACTATGAAGTCTGCAACCACTTGTCCTTTTACTGCCTTAAGAGGCATAAAGGTCAAGGAGTATTCAGTCAATGCTAATGCCCACTTGCCGATTCGACTATGCAAGATCGGTTTCGACAGCATATATTTGAAAACATCAAAATGAGACGAAACATAAACATCAACTGGTTTTATATATTGCTTGAGTTTTGTACAAGAGAAATACAGACATAGACACAATTTTTCAACTTCGCTATATCTAGTTTCTGCATCATTCAAAACTCGACTGAGATAATAAATGGGTCTTTCGACTCCATTCTCATCCTCTTGGGCTAACATACTTCCCAGAGTTTTGTCAGATGCAGCTATGTACAATCTCATACTCCTATTGCTACAAGGAGGCACCAAAATAGGTGGCTTAGTGAGGTACCCTTTGATTTTGTCGAAGGCTTCTTGTTGCTCTTGCCCCCATTCGAACCCCTCTTTATTCAGTCGAAGTAAGGGTGAAAAGGCCTGAGCTTTCCCACTTAGGTTAGATATAAACCTTCTCAAGAAATTTATCTTGCCTAAGAGGGATTGCAATTCCTTCTTATTCGATGGCGCTTTCGCTTCCAAAATTGCCTTCGTCTTGTTCTGATTTATTTCGATCCCTTTCTTGTGGACAACGAAACCCAAGAAATCCCCAGCTTTCACACAGAACGCACACTTCAAAGGGTTCATCTTCAGACCATGTTCTCTCATTCTTTCGAATGATTGTCGAAGGTGGTCAATGTGACTCTTCCTGGAAACAGATTTTATAACAATATCATCAATATAAACTTGCATAAAAATGTTAATAAAATCATGGAAGATAGTATTCATTGCTCGCTGGTACGTTGCCCCAGCGTTTTTTAGGCCAAAAGGCATCACTACCCATTCGTAAGTGCCTAAGGCCCCTGGGCATCGAAAAGCTGTTTTCGACACATCCTCTTCAGCAATGAATATTTGATTATATCCTGAATAACCATCGAGCATACTCAGGTATTCGTAGCCAGCGGCAGAATCGACTAGCATTTCCGCCACAGGCATAGGATATTCATCTTTGGGGGTGGCCGCATTCAAATCTCTGAAATCTATGCACACCCTTAATGTGCCATTTTTCTTAATTACTGGCACAATATTTGCAATCTATTCGACATACCTTGTAACACGGATGAATTTGCATTTCAGAAGTCTTTCGACCTCCATTTTGATCTTCGACAATATTTCTGGAGCGAAGCGTCTTGGATTTTGCTTGATTGGCTTCTTTCCAGGTTTGATTGGCAACTGAAGTTCTACCAATCCTCTGTCGAGACCAGGCATTTCGTCATAATCCCATGCAAAACAGTCTTTAAACTCTTTCAGCAATTGGATTACTTCCAACCTAAGTTCTGGATCAATTTTGGCGCTGATGTAAGTTGGCCTATTCTCTGATCCTTCGCCTAAGTTGATTTCTTCTAAAGGGTCTTGTGCTAACATCTTAATGTTGTTCGCCAAGGGATCCTTTTCGAAGCCCAAAGGCTCATCGTCATAGATGGCGTCGAGCCTCTGTTCCTGCATTTCATCTGGCATGATATCAGGAGGTCTTGGATCGAAATCCTTTCCTGGGCCAACAACACATAATTGTTGACCATTGGCCTGTGTGGCCATGTACTTTACTTCGGCGTCAAGAGCCGTGATCATCTTGGTTTCGGCCACATAAGCCGAAATTCGCTTCAGAGATTGTGACTCAGTCATTATCACTGAATTCACTTCCCCAACCAGTTGGTTGGATATCAGTTAGCCCACTGAAGTCTATGTGGGACAAGTCTTCTCTGTCCCATTGGAAACCATGCTCAGGATGCAGGTATAGGGAACAAAAGGTGTTTGGCGCTGGCGCCATGTCGAAGTCAGGAGTTGGACATGGCCCTATGTGAGCCAAGTTTTTGTCGAAATCTGTTACACCCAAGTGATTCACTTTGCCAAGGTAGTAACTTTGATCCGCCTCTATGTTTTCGACCATCCCATCTGGACGCCATAGCAGCAGTCTTTGATGCATCGATGAAGGCACAGCGCCAACACCATGAATCCACTCACGGCCTAACAAAAGGTTGTAGTTAGGTTTGGCCGATATGACCATGAACATTGTTGGTCGAAGGATCGACCCAACTTTTATGTCTAGCTGGATCACTCCCATGGTGGTCCCAATGCCTCCCTCATAGTTGGACAGGACCATATTGTGAGGTTTGATTTCTTCATCCCTTTTGCCAATCTTCCTTAGCATAGAATGAGGAATAATATTGATAGTGGCCCCACAGTCGACCAATATTTTGTTCACAGTGGTCTCTTCGAGCTTAGCCCTTATGAACAAAGGTTTGAGGTGATTCTTCATCGCCTCTGTAGGTGGCTCGAAGAAGCCATTTTGTTCCTCTGTAGTGCCATTGTCCATGACAAAATAGCACACTGGCCTATGTTTGGCCATTTCTTGTTCCACCTCCCAGTCACTGGCTTCGACTTCTACCTGTCGATTGAATTCCCTAGGCAGTACTGAAACAATATTCACCATTATATCCAGAGTATCGTCGGACTCAGCATCATCTTCGTCTTCGACTTCACTTTGGTTAGGCCAAACTAGCCTGTTGGTAACTGGTTCTCTCTCAAGAGGCTTTCTTTGTTTCCTTTGAGGCACATTCGAACTAGTTTCTGCCTTAGGTTCGTTGGCAGCCTCCCTTTCAGCTTTTCGCCTTCTTTGATATCTCCTCCATTGGGATCTCGACATAGGATTTTTTCCTTTGTAGTTGCTGGACACTTGAGCAACCTTGGGTGCAGCAACTTGGGGCTCTTTCTTCTGAATTAAAGAGGAACCTCTTGGCACATCGAAAGAATGCCATTTCTCTTCACTTGGCCTTTTCCGGCCAGATGTTTTGTACCAAGTGTCTACTGGTACATTTGTTGGAGGCCTAAAAGTCAATGGCCTCTTGTCTTGATTAGAACCCCTCCTGGGATCATGTCGAAGGTCAGCATTCTCCCTTCTCTTGTTCGCTGCTCTTACGCCTTGTATGTGTTCAGCAGCTTTTTTATCAAAGATAGAACTGCATCTTGGACATAGCATCACCTCTGATTTCTTCTTCTGACATCTTTGTAAAAAATCTGCCAAGTTTTCGTTTTCCCTAGGGAAAGCCGTTTTATTTGCCTGCTCTTGCCTTATGGCTTCTTCTGAAGCTTTAGGGTCAGAAAGTTCAACCATGTTGATATTCATGGTATCCTTAGTAGCAAGCGTTAGTTGCTTCATTTGTGTCTCCAGATTCTCCGTCTGGCCTTGTACAGTGGCCAAGTGGGAACTGGGCTTTGGTCCAGTTTTTTGTGCTTCAGCAGTCTTCGACTTCGGGTCTTCGACCGCTTTCTGGACAGCCTCAATTGTCTTCCTGGATAAATTTCCAGAAAAACTGCCAAAGATTGGCATGTTGATGTGGTCCTTTGAGACTTCGACCATGGTAATTCCTGGCTTCTTCGACGGGATGCTGGTCGCCTCTATCATGTTCACTTCAGAGGGTTCTGCGTAGTGGGCGTCAGCCTTTAGTGGATTGGAGTCGACAGCCATGGGGGATTTGTCAGCAAACTTTAATCTCCCTTCCTCAATAGCGTCTTGCACAAGATTCCTGAAAAGAAAACATTGAGAAGTTTTATGGCCCAAAAAATTATGATATTTGCAAAAACCTCTCTTCTTTCTTTGATCAAGAGGAGGCACTTTTACCCCAGGGGGTACTATCATTTGGCCATCTTTAACTAGCAAGTCGAATATTTCATCACATTTTGTGATGTCAAAACTATAAGTCTTTTTTGGGAACCTATCGTTGGTCCTGTCTGGACCAATGGGATTTTTCCCATTTGAGGGGACTAACTGTTTACAAGAGTATGGTGGCCCTTGTTTTAGTTCTGCTAAATCGACTTCTCCTTCTTCGACAGTTAAAGTATCGTCGAAGGATTCTAGATCGTCGTCGTCCATCTCAACGTACGCTATTCTCTCTCTTTTGTGAGTTTTCGTTGCCTTAGCTTTTTCAGCTTTGAGGCGTTCGACCTGTCGAACTCTATCGGCCAATTGGGCCATGTCTCTTAGGTACTGGGTATCTAGCTTCTTCCTAATGGAATAATCTAAACCGCCTGCGGCTATTTCGACCAACTCATGTTCTGGCACTTGTGTAAAACATCTCGCCTTAAGCAACCTAAACCTATTCAGATATTCGTCTATAGGTTCAGTGAAACGTCTCTTCACACTCGCCAGTTCTTTCAGGCTTATCTTGGTTTGCCCCATATAGAATTGTTCATGGAACAATCTTTCCAACTGGGTCCAATGGTGGATCGAATTGGGGGGTAGAGTTGTGAACCAAGTAAAAGCGTTCTTGGTTAAGGAACTTGGGAAGTACTTGATCCTTAGGTTTTCATTATTTGAAATGTCTCCTGCTTCGATCAAATACCTCGCCACATGTTCGACAGTAGATTCTGTCGTGTCCCCAGAGAACTTAGTAAATTTGGGGACTTTGCTCCTAGGAGGTAAATCCGTTTGTAATACGTATTCTGACAATGGAGATGTAAAGTTGGGCCTTCGAAAGCCCATGTTCATCCCATTCTGATTCATGATCCTTTCGATCATGGTTGCCAGATTATTTTCCAAACCCATGTTTTGGTGTTGGATATGCTGAACCACTTCGTCAGCATTTTGGTTTCTGTTAACTAACCTTACCTCTGGGGCTATTACCCTAGGTTCTTCGACAGGTTGTTCTACAGGCTGTTGAGCCTGATTAATGGTGGTTTCTTCCTCTACAAATATCCCCTGATTTCCTCTTGTTTGCGCCCTTTGGGGCTGTCGAATAGGTGGGGGTACTCCAAAGAAGTCAGCCAAACGCGTCATTTGCGCTGTAACTTGCTGATTCGATTGAGTAGTATTTTGTATTAGAGGATTTAGCACTGTACTCAAAGTTTGTGCCAACATTTGCACCATATCATGGTTGCTTTCGTCCATCTGTTGCCTCAAGACTGCTGTCGAGGCATTTGTAAGGCCATGGGCTACTTGGGACGTTCCTCCTAAGAATTGGGTCCTATTTCTATTCGCCATGCCTACTCCAGAGCCTTGGAGTGGCGAAGAGGCACTCACGAAAGGGTCTGAATAAGTGGACGCAGCATTCGTCAGGCTTGCCACTTCAGAAGTTGGCATACCATAGAATGGAATAAATCCTGGGGGAACTACAGGCCTTGTGCCTATATTTCCCCTTGGAGGGGGAGTTCCCAAAGGTATTCTGGGGCCTGAAAACGAAGTTATTGGCCCCGTGGTTGTGACTGACACTGCTGGTGTCGAACCAACATTCGTCGCTTCACTTACGGTCATATTAACCGTTGCTCCCACACTCGTTTGTGGGATTTCATTATTGTTTGGCGGATTCGCCATCTCTTCCCTTCTTCTGGCAGTATTGTTATCGTTAGTGTATATTCTACCACTCCTCAATAACATACAACTCGAAAAGATGAGATTATTTTTCAACAATCAACACACAGTCCCACCAGGTGTGCCAATTTGTTTACCTTGGGTTTTGGTAAACAACCGCTGATCCTCCAAATGGTTACTTATTTGGTTACTCGCAGGATCGATCAGATTGATCCTATGGACATAGGTTGATTTTGAAGTTTGATTAAGGTGGATAAGGCTTTAAGTAAAATGTTTCAAGTAAATTGCATAAAGGAAAGGCTTGGTAAAATAAACAAGGCTTTAAAGTAAAGGTTCGACGGGAATTTAAAGGAGAAAAGCAAGTAAAATACTGGAAAAGTAAATGACTTTAATTGATAAAATTGGTGTTTCACACATACATTTCTCAACAATTCGTTCGCTCACACTGGGTACTTGAATCTAAATGAGTGACTGTGTATCTATTTGTGAACACACGCGAGAAACTACATGTCTACTCCTATTTATACTAAAACATTTCAAGTAACCGTCGGGCAGTTACACTGCTTCGAGATCAGTCCACTTGGCACGTTCTCCATGCTCGACGCTCCAGATCCTTGCACGTTTGCACATAGTAACTGCTGGAAACCGTTTTCCCTCCAAAGCTTTGAATTTCAAACTGTTCCACTCTGGACCATCGAACACTTTCATCAAAAGACGTCTTCGACGCCAACTCCTTCGACGTCGAAGGCAACCAGCCTTCTTCCTTGGAAGAAATCTTCTAAGTGTTTTGCCATCTTTCGACGGGCACTTCGACAGGCTTAGCCAGTCGAAAGCATCTTTCAGCTTTTAATGGCTGCCATCAATCAAAACAAAGGTGTCGAATTTAGGAGCCAACACCTAGGCTGAAAAGCTATCCATCATCACAACTTTTCATGAACTTCCTTCAAAAACAAGTTAACCTCTACTGCATAATATGGGCGCCATTTAACGTTCAAAAATCCATAAAGCCTTGCCAATAAATAGGATACCATTGTCCATCACAAAGGGACGTGAAAAAACATCTAGAAAAAATTGCTAGAAGAGGAACAGAAAACTCTAGTGAAGGAAACCTTGTGAAACTCTTCCAAAATCCCCAGTGTTTCATAACTTTGAACTTCCTGCCTCCAAACTTCATTGATACTCAGTTTTGCTTCCTGACTAGAGAACACCCATACAGTTTCTGACCATACATACACATATCTTCTCCATCCACCATCCTAAAAAAGAACCTGTCCAGAACACCATCAGAGCTAAAGTTAGCTCCAACTCACAAATTTTCTTCCAACAGCAAGGTAAGCACCTGCTGACTTTCATCACGCTGCTAAGCATCATCAGCTTTGCATGCTCAATAAACACAATGTAAATATCATGTTGTTGCTGCATGCATTCTGAGGATTTTCATACCTCTGAATGCTTAAGTAGGAAGTGAATCAGTACATAACCTGTTTTTGACCTTGTTGGTTCTGCCTTCTGAAACACTTTGACACCTGCTGAGATCATCCTAGGCATGCCTTCTGTTTTGTGGAAAAATAATAAAAATGCAGATGTTCTGGCTAGCACAGGAGGAAATCAAGCTCTGACTTTGGCGTCAGCACTTCTGAGGCCTGTTTTGCTGTCAATAATATCAAAACTTCTGAAAATTATTGTGTTTCCAACAGGGTCAGAACTCCTGACTTCCCCACTAACAAACTTTTGTCTTACAGCGCATGGGGGTCAGAACTTCTGACCTTCCCACTAACAGGTTTCTGTTTTGTAGGACACCAGAGTCAGAAGTTCTAACTCATACATTTTCACTAACAGGTTGATAATCCTGCAGCAGGCCTGGGTCAGAACTTCTGAATTCCTCTCAGTAGCACGCTAGCCCTATCTCTCTTTCTCTCTTTTCTTCCCTTTGTTATTTTATTTTCTTATCTATTTTTCTCATTGAACCACCCCCATGTACAAATGTGTATCCCCCATCCCCTAAATGTTGTAATAGCGTAGGATTTTACATTTTCGCATTTTATTGCTTTCAAAATGTAAATGCTAGTAATTAGGATATGTATGGCAAGATAAAAATCAATAAAATAGAAAATCCTAATTCAAGATAAAATCATGCATACAATAAAACACACTTGCACACAAGCACCCCTAAGGTTACAATCCACTTGTTGCCTTAAAAATGGGCCATGTTATGCATGTTGGGTACTTTGGCAAAACAAAAACAAAACAAAAGATCATAGTCCCTCGATGACGCTATCTTGGTTGCCTAAACAAAATGATCTAGTCCCTCAAAAATTTGCCAAAAATACTTAACACGATTGCTATCATGGTCTATACGATGACCCGTGCCTGTCCCGTTTAACATCCTAACACAAGGTTGTTCATCAAATGAAATGGTGAAATAACACTGTCTAAAGGGTTAAAAACGTTAGGAAAGATCTTTGAGTAAGATAGGGTAGACAACTCTTAGTTACTTGATCAAAAGCTTGCAAAACATCCTTGCTATTTTCAAAACACACCTCACAAACACAATTTCAAAACATTTCCCAAAACAAACTTTCAAAACATTGAAATATATTTCCAAAAGACAAAAACAACTTTGTATAAATTCAAACAAGAATCATTACAAAGGTTTCCACAACGATGGCCTCTTTTCAAAACATTTTCAAAAACCACACACAAAGCACCATTTCAAACAATTGAAAAGCAAAAGCAAGTGATCTAAACAAGTAACTAAGAGCCCATGGATAACCATGGATGAAAAGGGTGCTTGCACCTTCCCTTTTCATAATCTACTCCCCGAACCCGAGAAAACATCTCAAAGGTCTTTCATGTGCTTTTTGACCTTTCCTTAGGATAAAATAAAAATTTGGTGGCGACTCTTGCTAAACCGAAACATTTGCGAACACAAACGCAAAACCTCAAGTCAGTTCTCCCACCGTATCACACGTACCAATAATCATCTCTGCAAGTGTTCCTATTGACGAATACGATACAACTCCTACTGTCATTCCTACCAACTCTCCTGCTACTGAAACTCGAGGAAAAAGTATTCAAGTGGAGCCTGTCCGGACGAGGGCTCAATCACTGACTATCCCCGAGACCTCCAAGAAAGAAAGGGAGGAGATCTTGAGAATCATAAAAAGGAGTGACTACGACGTAATTGAACAGTTGGGGCAAACTCCCTCCAAAATCTCCATGCTGGCATTGTTACTGTGTTCCGAGGCACATGCGAAAGCCCAGGTGAAGTTCCTAAAGACAACCAATGTGCCTCAAGAGACATCTGCTGACCAATTTCAAGATTGCGTGGCCAGCTTGACAGCGGATAACGGCATAGGCTTCTCGGATGCTGATCTGACACCAAGGGGAAGAAAGCACAACGAAGCATTACATGTCTCTGTGGAATGTAGAGGAACAACTCTGGCCCATGTCTTGGTGGACACTGGCTCATCTTTGAATGTTTTACCGAAGAAAGCTCTCGACAGACTGGATTACGAAGGACTGACGTTAAAGCCAAGTAACATAGTCATAAGGGCATTTGATGGCTCAAAGAGGATGGTACACGAGGAGGTGGATATCCCCATAAAGATTGGGACTCAAACTTTCAATTCAACCTTTTATGTAATGGACATCCGCCCCTCTTACTTCTGTCTGCTAGGACGACCATGGATCCATAATGTCGGCGCTGTCACCTCTACACTGCACCAGATGCTGAAATATCCAGTCCAAGGAAAGATTATCACTGTCCACGGAGAGGAAGAATATATGATTAGCCACCTCAATTCCTCCAGGAATGTTGAATTGTACGACGAGTTCATTGAAACTCCTTTTCAACATTTCGAAGAAGTCCCCCAAGAGGTAGCAGTGACCAAGACTGTGTCCCAGATTCCCAAGATTACAAGACCTCCACTCCGAATGTCATCTCTAAAGGACGCCAAAGCAGTAATAGAGGAGGGTAGATGCACCACCTGGGGGCAACTTCCGGATATTCCGTATAAATCTGACAAGTTTGGATTAGGGTTCACTTCAAGTGCTCAGAAGGCTGTACGCCGTGCCCGTGCTGGAGGGCCACCCTTGAGGATTAGCAACCGAGAGGTCAATGCGGTAGAAGATGGTGAAGAGGAGTGCAGCTGGGAGGAATGGATCTTTCTAACTATCAATGGAGGACTTCACAATTGGGAGGCCAGAGACTTTGTCCCAATAACTTTTATCCCTCAGTAATTTATCTTTACATTTTGTTGGATCTGTAATATTGAAAAATAATTTGCACACTTAAAACCTTGTGTCTTGCCCGAGGCACAATGGTCCATTTGTAAGGGTTATTATTTCATCTTCATATGACATTTAATGAATCATGTACGTTTTTCGCATACAAACTTTTGTGCTCATTGTTTTTCTTTTACATTTTATTTTTAAGGATGGCTGTGCCCTTACACACACCCACACTCACAAATGTAGGTACCCCTCCATTCTGGATCCCATGGGTAACGATACTGTTATGGCCTTTTGTGACTCTGAGGATCTAATATACCAAGCCGAAGACGAAGGTGAGGAATGAAGATGTGAAAAACACAAGAAAGGGGGGGGGGGTTGAATTGAAAAACTTGGATCTAAAACAGCTTAAAGACACCGAATTTTTATGCTGGTTCGTTTGATCTCAAACTACTCCAGTCCACCCGTCAAGGTGATTTCGCCTCTCTCCAACGAGGTCTTAATCCACTAATCTCAAAAGATTACAACAGCTACTTTAACAACTGTTAAAGTCTTATTGAGTACAACCACAATCCGGTTAATCTCAAGGAACTTATTTTACAATATAATTGAACAAAATGTGTTGTTGTTTTCTTACAAAACAGTTTATCACAACTGCGATAAATTACACAAGTTAAGCTTAGAATGAAGAATAAATTTGCTAGAGCTTGATTATGCGTGGTTTGGAAATCTTTATCAAATTGTTGTGTGCGTACGTACGTGCTTCTTTTTGCAAGCATACTTGTTTATATAGACAATATAATGACGTTGTCCATAAAGCAAGTTTAATGATAATAACACACTTTCCTTTTGGAGAAGATCTTGTCTGAAGAAAGCCGTTGGCATTAATTCTGTCTTGAATGTTCAGTAACGCTTCAGAGTCTTCTTTCCTTAACTGTTGATGACGCTTCAGAATATTGATGACTTGGTTTGATATTTCTTTGTTCAGAATCAGAGTTTATTGTAATTAAGCGCAGGTTCTGGTCACCAATCTTCAGCGTATAATCTGATTGCTTCAGCATGTAATATTTTATAGCTTATCTTATGATGTTGATCCCATCAGAACTTCTGCATACATAAAACATATTTTTAAGGTGCATATTTGTTATTTGTATATATTCTTTGTATTTATTTATTCTTTGTATTTGTTATCATCAAAACTCTAATCAAGGGTTGTAGAATCAAACTATGTTCTAACAATCTCCCCCTTTTTGATGATGACAAAAACCAGACTTTTCAATTAAGAATAAAGAATAAAAAGTATAGAATTAAGAAGGAAAACTCCCCCTGAGTTGATTACTTCCCTTAAATTCCTTGAGTCTTTGAGCATCAGAGTTTAACTGTGTTTTTCATCAGAGTTTTGAACCTGTTCAAGCTTTTCAGAAGAAAGAAGTTAAGTAGTTCAGAATGTTTGAGACTTCTGTCTCAGTAAACCGTTATTGAAAATATCTTTTTCTTTCTCCCCCTTTTTGTCAGTTATCAAAAAGGCTATATAATCAGAGCTAAAAAGTTGATTTATATTAAAAATAAGAAGCAATGATAAGAAGTTCAGAACATAAGCAATGTAAAACAAAACGTTACAGATAAACAGATTTAAAAACAAAAGAAAAATCTAAGAGGGAGGAGGAAGGCGTGTGAATAAAGCTTCCAGCAAGCCCTTGATCTGGGTGTTGGTTTCCTCTTGTTTTCTCAAAATGCTCTTGATTTCTTTGTTTGTATCATCCTGCTTATCCAACCTTTCCTGGATAACAACATTTGCTCTCTTCAGTTCTTCCAAAGTTTGTCTTTCATAGGAAGGAGCTGGAGATTCTTCAGTAACTGGATGCTTCTCAGAGCATTCTGCAACTTGATCATTTTGAACCAATTCCTCTGCTGAGATCATCTCATCTGGAGCAGCAGTCAGAGTGAGACCTTCTGATTCTGGTTGAACTTTGTTTGATGGACGATGTTCTGACCAGGGAGCATTATCCAGAGGGAGAATCTCTTCCTTGAGCAGTTGGCTCAGAACTTGGTCTTCAAAAACCTTTAGCAGATTACTGAAATTCTGTTAAACTTGTTCATAGCTCTGTTCTTGCAGCTTATGTGTTTCAGAACTTAGCCATTTTCTAAAACTTATCCATAGATAATCAGAAGCAGCATGATTAGTCATCTCTAGACTAGCTTGCTTCAAGGAGGTTATCCATTTATGAATTTCTGTTTCAAACATCAACAAACTAGTACCAACATCTAGTGTGGTTTCAGATGGTGTTGGTTTTGGAATGGCAATTTTGGTTTTGTTAGATATAGCAGCTAAACGTTCAAAAACAGTTGGATTAATGACAAGTCTTACGTTGTCATTTGGATTGCTCTTTGGTGAGGGAGTGGGAGAGTCTGGTATAATTATTGGACTAGTTGGGGAATTTGGTGGTGTTGATTCCAGAGAAGAAGGAATTTATGGAATGTCCAGGATGGTGAGGGGCATGCGAATGGCCAGAGGTTCAGTGATTCCTGGAATAGGGATTGTATCTGAATCTGAAGTAGGTTCTTCAGATTGGTTGGATTGAACATTGTGAAGTTCTGGTTCACAGGTCTCAGATGGTTGGTTCTCAAAAGTTTGAACTTCTGGTTGTGGTTGTTCAGGTTGGGGAGATGGTGGATGAGGGATATCTGGTTGTGGAGAGAGAGGTAGTGGAATTTTTGGTTGTGGAGCTTCTGTTGTGGTCTCAGAATTTGTATTATCAGGGATTAGAGGATTTGGACTTTCTGGTGTGGGAGCTGAAATATCTTGGTCAAAAGATTCAATATTTGACAGAACGTTTGCAAGTTCTGGTTGAGTTGATTCAGTATTTGGATTGATAGGAAGGGAGTGAGTTTCTCTAAGACTTAGAGTTTCTGAGGGATCAAACCCTATGTAAAAATCATCAAAAGTTTGTGGGGTAGGAATTTCTGATTGGGTAGTTATGGGTTTAGATGTTGATATAGTTATTGATTCTAAAACAGTAACAAAATAAGGATTACCTTTCTTTTTAGCAACTTTTGGAGTCCGCTGGGATGATCCTTCTGTTGCTACCTTCCTTTTCTTGTTCTTCTTTAAAACAACTTCTGGAGCCACCTGTTGCAAGTCCTGGATATTTAACCCTGGTGCAGTGCCATCTGCCTTACATGCATCCAAATATCTGACGATTATCTCAGGCTTGGAGTCAATCTCGGAGAACATAGGAAAATCATCCAGAGGAATTCTTCTGGAGGTGATGGTTTCAAAAGAAGTAACGTTGGGTTCCTTCTTGATGTTCTCAATAATTTTCATCTTTTTCAGATTCTTTGCATTCAGTGGCTTCCCAGCAGTTGCCTCTAGAGAGCTAATTTCCCGTGCTTCGGTCATATGCTCTATCAGCCTATTCTCTATCAGAATATCTGATATGATTCTTCCAAGGGGTATCCAATCCCTTTTGGTATGCTCATCTTCTCTCGTCTCCTTTACACTGGTCCTCAGATGATTAAATAGCAAGTGAGCAAGATTTACCTTAGTTTCTTGGAGATAAAGTAGATCAGAAACTGCTGATCAATGTTTATATAGTCAGGAGAGCTGGTTGGCTTCCTGTGGTTGATGCATCCCAGAATTATCTTAGCCCAGATTCTGTGATGATCCTTCAGACCCCTTATCTTGCTGGAGGGAAGACCCAGAGAGAAAATTTCTCTTGCAATTGAAGCAACATCAGAACATCTTTCAGCCATGTCTATACACCTGACACCTCCACCATTGTAGCCTATCAGTCTTGCAATTAGGTCTTCAGTAATGACTATCTTCTTCCCCATGACATACGAAGTAACTTCATGGTTTGAGGATGAAACATGAATCCAGAATTATTTCACAAGAATTGGAAACGTTGGACCTAGAAGACGGTCAAAATACATGTTCCATCCTTGAGCATTGACCTCTTCAGAGAGATTGAATCCATTTTCTTGAAGACTTTCAAAATCCACAATCAGTTCTGAAAGAACTTCCAGGTTGTCAATGGGTGTGAGTAGAGTTCTGAATGGTTCTTCGTATTGTTCCATAGAATCAGTTCTCTGAGTACTGATGTTTGGGACACTTGAAGAAGCCATGTTCACACAAGAAATTTAAGAAAGATGAAAGGGTTTTGAAAGTACGAACAGAAAACAATTAGAATGTATTGAGAGAGTAAAAGTGAAAGAGTGTAAAGAGTGAAACTTGCGTTTAAATAGATTTTTGAAAACATAAACTGTAACAGAGAGAAATAATTAATAATGATTATAAGCATTAATGACAGCTGATTTTAGGGGATTCAGAAATATATTGGAACGGTTACCCATGACATGTGTCTCAATGCACCCAATCAGCGCTTTTGACCTTTCAGAAAAGTGAATGCATGTTCAGCCTCAGAAGGTAACTGATGAATGGATGACAACTGTTTGCTTACGTGAACAACACACTTCTATCCTTGAAATGAAACGCTCAGATCTTCATGGATAGATTCTGATACAATCTGTACTTCTAAAATTCTGAAGGCAGGTTGATCAGTAGTTCACAGAAAATAACTAAAATTCTGAAGGTTAAGATATGTAAATAAAACAATTTATTCTGGGCAATGCTTCATGCTGAGGTGTTTCAGAATGAAGTTAAACCTATCTTTAGAAAGAGGTTTTGTAAAGACATCAACCCATTGATGGTCTGTGTCAATGAATTTTAAATTAAGAATCCCTTTCTGAATATAGTCCCTAATAAAAAGATGTTTTATTTCTATATGCTTAGCCCTAGAATGCAAAATAGGATTTTTACTGAGACAAATAGCAGAAGTATTGTCACAGAGTATAGGGATGTTACTCTCAAATATATTGAAGTCCTCAAGTTGACTTTTCATCTAGAGCATTTGCATATTGCATCCAGGTGCTGCTATGTATTCAGCTTCTGCTGTCGATAGAGCTATTGTGGATTGTCTTTTGCTGAACCATGAGATCAGATTTTCTCCCAGAAACTGGCAGCTTCCAGAAGTGCTTTTGCGTTCTACTCTGTCTCCAGCAAAGTCAGCATCACAGTATCCTACTAAGCTGTAATCACTTGATTTTCTATAAAACAAACTCAGATTAGCAGTATCTTTCAGATACTTGAAAATTCGCTTAACTGCTGTTAAGTGAGATTCTCTAGGATCTGATTGGAATCTAGCACAAATGCAAACACTGAATAGAATTTCAGGCCTTGAAGCCGTCAGATATAGAAGAGAACCAATCATACCTCTGTAGACCTTTTGTTCTACCTTTTTACTTACCTCTTCTTTTTCCAGAATGCACGTGGGATGCATTGGAATCCTTGAGGGCTTACATTCTGAGAGATCAAATTTCTTCAGAAGTTCCATGACATATTTTCTCTGGTGAATGTAAGTTCCTTCTGGAGTTTGATTTATCTGAATGCCCAAAAAGAATTTTAGTTCCCCCATTAGGCTCATCTCAAATTCCGCCTGCATACATTTAGCAAACTCTCTTCCCAGAGAGGGTTTAGTGGATCCAAATATGATGTCATCAACATAAATTTAACAAACTAATATGTCATTCTTAACTGTCTTACAAAACAAGGTTGTGTCCATTTTTCCTCTGGTGAATTCCTTTTCTAACAGGAAGTTACTTAGTCTTTCATACCAAGCTCTGGGAGCTTGTTTCAGACCATAGAGTGAGTTCTTTAGTTTGAAAACATATTCTGGATTTTTAGAACTTTCAAAACCAGAGGGTTGGTGCACATATACCTCTTCATCTATATAGCCATTTAAGAATGCACTTTTGACATCCATTTGATACAGAGTGATGCCTTTATTAACAGCAAATGATATTAAAAGTCTGATAGATTCTAACCTGGTGATTGGAGCAAAGGTTTATGTATAGTCTATCCCCTCTTGCTGACTATAACCTTGTGCTACCAGTCGTGCTTTGTTTATGATGAATTCACCTTGCTCGTTCAGTTTGTTTCTGAACACCCATTTGGTACCAATGACTTTGAATCCTTTTGATTTGGGAACCAGATCCCATACGTCATTTCTGGTGAATTGATTTAGCTCCTCTTGCATTGCTAGAATCCAGTCATTGTCCAGAAGTGCTTCATCAATTATTGTTGGTTCAATAAGAGAAACCAGTCCCATGAGGGATTCTTCAGAGTTTCTGAAAGTAGATCTTGTTCTGATTGGATCTTCCTTCCTTCCCAAAATTGTATCTTCTGGGTGATCAATGCTGCTTCTGGATGGTCTTTTCTGGAGTTGATCAACAGAAAGTGCTAGATTGCTTGTAGTGACTCTTTCTGCTGTTGAGGGAGTGTCTCTATTGAGAGCCTCTGATGAGTTATCTTCAGTACCTATGAGTTCAACTTCCATACCCGCAAGGAATTCATTCTGCTTTGACTTTTGAGAGTCAAGCTTATCATCAAACCTAACACTGATTGACTCTTCAACAATCTGTGTTTATGTATTGTATACTCTATACCCTCTTGAGCATTCAGAGTATCCTAACATAATACACTTTTGTGCTTTAGAGTCAAACTTGTTCAAATAATTTTTTGTATTCAAAATAAAACATGTACATCCAAATGGATGAAAATAAGAAATGTTGGGCTTTCTGTTCTTCCAAAATTCATATGGAGTCTTTTCTAGAATGAGTCTTATGGAGATTCTATTCTGAATGTAACACGTTGTGTTTATTGCCTCTACCCAGAAGATCTTAGCAACGTTAGTCTCGTTGATCATGGTTCTGGCCATTTCCTGCAATGTTCTGTTCTTTCGTTCTACAACTCCATTTTACTGGGGAGTTCTAGGACAAGATAAGTCATGCATAATGCCTTTTTCATTAAAGAATAATTAAAAATCTTTATTTTCAAATTCTCCACCATGATCACTTCTGACTTTGACGATTCTAAGATCCTTTTCATTCTGAATTTGGTTGCAGAAGGTAACAAACACAGAGTGTGACTCGTCCTTGTGTCTTAAGAACTTTACCCATGTCCATCTGATATAGTCATCTACGATTACTAACCCATACTTCTTACCACTGACTGAAGTAGTTTTTACTGGTCCAAATAAGTCAATGTGCAGAAGTTCTAATGACTTAGAGGTGGAAACAACATTTTTGGATTTGAAAGCAGGTTTTGCAAACTTGCCTTTCTGACATGCTTCACACAGAGCATCTGAATTGAACTTCAAGTTAGGAAGTCCTCTGATCAGATTGAGTTTATTAATCTGAGATATTATTCTCATACTAACATGTCCCAATCTTCTGTGCCAGATCCATTGCTCGTTGTTAACAGACAGTATACATTTTACATTCTGACTTTTCAGTTCAGAAAGTTTGATTTTACAAATGTTGTTTTTCCTATTTCAATTAAATAGGATAGTCCCATCTTTCTGACTAACATCTTTGCATGAATTTTGATTGAAGATTATATCATAACCGTTATCACTTAATTGACTTATGGATAACAGGTTATGCATTAATCCATCAACTAATAAAACATTACTTATAGAGGGAAGATTTCCATTACCTACTGTTCCAGAGCCAATGATCTTTCCTCTCTGATTGCCTCCAAAGCCTACGTGGCCTCCAGGCTTAAGTTCCAGGCTTTGGAACATATGCCTTCTTCCCGTCATGTGTCGTGAGCATCCAGAGTCCAGGTACCATGATTGGTGTCTTTGCTTTGCTGCTAAAGATATCTGCCACAAGTATGATTTTATCCTTAGGTACCCACATTTTCTTGGGTCCTAATTTGTTAGTTTTACCAAAATTCTGATTGAATTTTGGTTTGACAGAATAATCACCACTTGTGTATTTTATGTCATGTGTATGCCCATATATAAATTGTGAATCAAGTGGAGTGCGTTTTATAACTAAGTCTGTGGCATTTTTTTGTGTAGGTACCTTACCTTGATATCCTATCCCTTTTCTACCATTTCTGCTAACTCCATAGATCATTGAATCTATCTTGCTTCTGTCTATGTTTTTAGCTAGAAACTTCTGAAAGCTGTGATCATACTCTTTGATGATCTCATCAGCATTGCTGGGAGTTTCAGAAATTGTTTCCTTCTGAGAGTTTTGCAACTGGTTTTCTAATTTTGAAATTTTTTCTTTTAACTCAGAATTCTCCAATCTGAGACTCTCAGTCTTATTAGAGTCAGAGGCAAGATTCCTTTTCAGGTTTCTGAATTTGACTCTGATCTGCTGATACCTTTCCAGAATTTCATTAAGGCTTTCAGCAAGTTCAGCCTTAGTAATGTTTATAGTAAAGTCAGGGAATACCTCTTCAGTGTCTGATTCTGAGTCTGAACCAGAAGCTTCACTGTCTTCAGATATGTTTGCCATGAGATCTATGTTTTCTCTTTCATCGTCTGATTCTGAGTCAGCTTCAGATGTGTCAGAATCATCCTATGTAGCCATGAGGCTTTTCTTCTTTTCCTTGAGAAACTTCTTTTTGGGCTTTTCCTTCTGAAGCTTTGGGCAGTCACTTTTGTAGTGCCCTTGCTCGCTACATTCATAGAAGATGATGTCTTTGTTGTTTGGCTTTCTGTATCCTGAGGAACCTTCAGATCTTCTGTGTCCAGAGGAGGATTCTGACCTTCTGTATCTGGAGGAGGATTCATTCTGATTTTCTGATCTTCTGGGATTTCTGAACTTCCTTTGTCTCTGCTTCCACAGTTGGTTCACCCTTCTGGAGAGGAGAGACAGTTCATCTTCTTCTGATGAGGATCCATCAGAGGTTTCTTCTACATCCTGCAAAACTTTGAAGTCAGATATTCTTCTATATTTTAAAGCTAATGGCTTACCTTGCTTTTGAGGTTCATCTTCTTCTAGCTCTATCTCGTGACTTCTGAGGGAGCTAACAAGTTCCTCCAGAGAGATTTTGTTGAGATCTTTGGCTAGCTTAAGTGTTGTGACCATTGGCCTCCATTGTTTTGGCAAGCTTCTGATGATCTTCTTAATGTGATCAGCAGTAGAATACCCTTTGTCAAGAACTTTTAGACCAACAACAAGAATTTGAAATCTTGAAAACATAGTTTCTATTGATTCACTGTCTTCCATCTTAAATGCCTCATACGTCTGAATGAGCGTAAGGGCCTTGGTTTCTTTGACTTGAATGTTGCCTTCATGCGTCATTCTCTGAGAATCAAACATATTCTTGGCAGTTTCTCTGTTTGATATTTTCTCATATTTTGAATTTGAGATGGCGCCGAGAAGAATTGTTCTGGCCTTGTGGTGGTTTCTGAATTCACGCTTTTGCTGATCAGACATCATTTTCCTGTCTATCTTCTGACCACGTCCATCCACTGGGTGAGTGTATCCATCAGTCACCATGTCCCACAGATCAGCATCATGGGCCAGAAAGAAACTCTCAATTCTGTCTTTCCAGTAGTCAAAGTTCTCTCCATTAAAGACTGGAGGTTTGCCACTGAATTTGTCCCTTTCTTCATTGTTGTCATTGCTGATGTTTTGACTTGGTCCTGCCATAGTGTTTTCTGATGCTGGATCTTGTACTGACACGGTTAAGTGTTTAAGCTCAGAACCAGGCGCTCTGATACCAATTGAAGATGTGAAAAACACAAGAAATGGGGGGGGGGGGAGGGTTGAATTGAGAAACTTGGATCTAAAACAGCTTAAAGACACATAATTTTTATCCTGGTTCGTTTGATCTCAAACTACTCGAGTCCACCCGTCAAGGTGATTTCGCCTCTCTCCAACGAGGTATTAATCCACTAATCTCAAAAGATTATAACAGGTACTTTAACAACTATTAAAGTCTTCTTGAGTATAACCACAATCCGGTTAATCTCAAGGAACTTCTTTTACAATATAATTGAACAAAATGTGTTGTTGTTTTCTAACAAAACAGTTTATCATAACTGTGATAAATTACACAGGTTAAGCTTAGAATGAAGAATGAATTTGCTAGAGCTTAAATATGCGTGGTTTGGAAATCTTTAGCAAATTGTTGTGTGCGTACGTACGTGCTTCTTTTTGCAAGAAGACTTGTTTATATAGACAATATAATGACGTTGTCCATAAAGCAAGTTTAATGATAATAACACACTTTCCTTTTGGAGAAGATCTTGTCTGAAGAAAGCCGTTGACATTAATTCTGTCTTGAATGTTCAGTAATGCTTCAGAGTCTTCTTTCCTTAACTGCTGATGACGCTTCAGAATATTGATGACTTGGTTTGATATGTCTTTGTTCAGAATTAGAGTTTATTGTAATTAAGCGCAGGTTCTGGTCACCAATCTTCAGCGTATAATCTGATTTCTTCAGCATGTAATATTTTATAGCTTATCTTCTGATGCTGATCCCATCAGAACTTCTGCATACATAAAACATATTTTTAAGGTGCATATTTGTTCTTTGTATATATTCTTTGTATTTATTTATTCTTTGTATTTGTTATCATCAAAACTCTAATCAAGGGTTGTAGAATCAAACTATGTTCTAACAAGACGAAGGTGAGGAAGATTGTGAAGTACCAGGGGAACTGGCCAGACTACTACAACAAGAGGAAAGAACCATCCAGCCTCATGAGGAACCTGTGGATACAATCAACCTGGGTACCGAGGAGGATAAAAAAGAAGTCAAGGTGGGTGCCAATCTAGAACCCAGTGTCAAGGAGCGTCTGATTCAGCTGTTGCATGATTATGTTGATATCTTTGCCTGGTCATATGAAGACATGCCAGGACTTGATACAGACATCGTGGTACATCGTCTCCCTACAAGAGAAGATTGTCCTCCAGTAAAACAAAAAGTCCTCCGCATGGGACCTGATATGTCAGAAAAGATCAAAGAGGAGGTCATGAAGCAATTCAATGCTGGATTCTTGGTTGTCACCTCCTACCCTCAATGGGTTTCCAACATTGTTCCCGTACCTAAAAAAGACGGCAAAGTACGAATGTGCATGGACTATAGATATTTGAATAGGGCAAGCCCTAAAGATGATTTTCCAATTCCCCACATTGATATCCTGGTTGACAATACAGCCCAAAACAAAGTGTTTTCCTTCATGGACGGATTCTCAGGTTACAACCAAATCAAAATGGCACCTGAGGACATGGAGAAAACTACATTTGTCACGCAGTGGGGCACATTCTGCTACAAGGTGATGCCATTCGGACTGAAGAATGCTGGGGAAACCTATCAACGCGTCATGGTAGCTTTATTTCACGACATGATACATCATGAAATAGAGGTCTATGTAGACGATATGATAGCCAGATCACAAACGGAGGAAGAGCACCTTGATCACTTGCAAAAGCTGTTTGAGAGACTGAAGAAGTACAAGCTGAGGTTGAATCCAAACAAGTGCACATTCAGAGTACGGTCCGGTAAACTCCTAGGCTTTGTCGTCAGTAACAAAGGTATTGAGGTTGATCCTGCCAAGGTTAAAGCAATACAAGAGATGCCTTCTCCTCATACTGAGAAGGAAGTCAGAGGATTCTTGGGACGCTTGAACTATATTTCCAGATTCATTTCTCACCTAACAGCTACTTGTGAGCCAATCTTCAAACTATTGAAGAAAGATCAAGTAGTCAAATGGAATGATGAATGCCAGGTTGCTTTTGACAAAATCAAAGAGTACTTACAAGAGCCTCATGTGTTGATGCCACTAGTCGAGGGAAGACCACTGATCATGTATCTTACTGTTTTAGAAAACTCAATGGGGTGTGTATTGGGGCAGCATGACGAGTCAGGCCGAAAAGAGCACGTTATTTATTACTTGAGCAAAAAGTTTACCGACTGTGAAACCAGATATTCACTGCTCGAGAAAACTTGCTGCACTCTGGCATGGGCTGCTCGCCGGCTAAGACAGTATATGCTGACTCATACTACTTTGTTGATATCTAAGATGGATCCGATAAAGTACATCTTCGAAAATCCTGCTCTGTCTGGGAGAATAGCTAGATGGCAGATGATCCTAACAGAATACGACATACAATATACTACCCAGAAAGCTATAAAGGGCAGTGTGCTAGCTGATCATCTTCCTCATCAAGCTGTAGAAGACTATCAGTCCATGAAGTTTGAATTCCCGGATGAAGACATCATGACATTAGACAACTGTGAAGAAATCAGACCATATGACGGACCTGAACAAGGATCCCGATGGACCCTATTTTTTTATGGAGCATCCAATGCACTTGGTAATGGCATCGGCGTTGTACTCATATCTCCAGAAGGGTGTCATACTCCCTTTACTGCTAGACTTTGCTTTAACTGTACAAACAACATGGCAGAATACGAAGCATGCATCTTTGGTCTCAGAGCTGCCATAGACTTAGGAATCAAATCTTTAGATGTGTTTGGAGATTCAGCTTTGGTCATCATCCAGATCAAAGGGGAATGGGACACTAAGCACCCAAACCTTATCCCTTACAAACAATATGTTTTGACATTACTACCACATTTTGAGAAGATTACCTTCGAGCATTTCCCACGAGAAGAAAATCAGCTAGCAGACGCTCTAGCCACAATGTCATCTATGTTTAAACTTATTTGGGATAACGAGGCTCCCCAGATCACCATCGAACGAATGGATGAATCAGCGCACTGTCATGAGATTAATACTGAAGAAGTAGTGGACCAGCCTTGGTTTCACGAAGTCAAGAGGTATCTCGAGGCTCAAGAATATCCAGAAGGAGCTTCAATTAATGATAAGAAGTTCTTGAGGAGATTTTCTACTAAATTCTTCCTTAGTAATGGCATTTTGTACAAACGCAATCACGACTCTGTGTTACTTCGGTGTGTAGATAAGGTTGAAGCTGAAAAGATCATGGTTGAATTACATGAAGGTACTTTTGGAACCCACTCCAACGGGCATACGATGGCGAAGAAAATCCTACGGGCAGGCTATTACTGGTCTACCATGGAAGCAGATTGCTATCAACACTCTCGAACCTGTCATAAGTGTCAAATTTATGCTGACAAGGTGCACGTACCTCCGGTTGCTGTAAATGTCTTGACGGCTCCTTGGCCCTTTGCTATATGGGGAATTGATATGATTGGAGAGATCAAGCCTACAACCTCCAATGGACACCACTTCATCCTATTGGCCATTGACTATTTTACAAATTGGGTCGAGGCAGCTTCCTTCGCTTCCGTTACTAAGAATGTTATTACCTGCTTCATCAAGCAAAATCTCATTTGCGGGTACGGTATCCCGAAAAGGATCATCACTGACAATGGTATAAATCTTAACAATACTATGATCACCGCACTATGCGAGCAATTCAAGATTTAGCATCACAATTCTTCTCCCTACCGGCCAAAGATGAATGGTGCTATCGAAGCTGCGAATAAAAACATTAAAAAGATCATATAAAAGATGACAGTCACGTACAAAGACTGGCATGAGATGCTACCATTCTATCTCCACGGGTATCATACCACGACTCACACATCAACTGGGGAAACACCCTATTATTTGGTATATGGCATGGAATCTATTTTTCCTATTGAGGTTCAGATCCCCTCTCTGAGGATTATGAAAGATGCAGGGTTGAATGAAGACGATTGGATCCAGACTCGACTTTATCAACTGAACTTAATTGATGAAAAGAGACTTACTGTTGTTTGCCATGGTCAAATGTATCAAAAACGGATGATCAAGGCTTTCAACAAGAAAGTCAGGCGCCAAGTATATCAAGTTGGGGATCTAGTGATCAAACGTATCATCTTACCACAAAGTGATCCCAGGGGCAAATGGACTCCTACCTATGAAGGACCATTTGTAATCAAAAACATATTCTCCGGTGGGGCGATGATCTTGACCACCGTGGACGGCGACGACCTGCCACACCCTGCGAACGCGGACATAGTCAAAAGATACTACACATAAGAGACCCGCTAGGTTGACACACCTAGGCAAAACAAGGGCATCCCGGCGAACCAAAAGGTTCGGGAAAAAATTAGGGATAAAATAAAAAAATATGTACACCCGGAAAGTTGAAAACCCGAAAGGGAGACTTGGGAAAAAAAGGGTTTCTCGGTGGAATAAAAACCTGAAAGGGCGGTCCAGGCAAAAGTTAGGGAATTAAAGCGTATGACTATGTCCCGTCGGATCATTTGACGAAAAACCTTTGGCTTTTACTGACAAACTCAGAGTTTCTGATCAATTCAATCATCTTCGGACGAAGCAACAAACAGACAAGATATTCGGGGATATGAAGGCTATAGCAGAATGGGAACCCCATGGGATTATTACACATAGCTATCTTTCTTTGTATCAAAATTTTCTTGTTTTACGACAGCATTCTCTTACTAGAATGTTTGTTCCCTTTGTACAAAAATACTTATTCAAAGTCAATACAAATATGTCCCTTTAAAAGTACAAAGACTATCTATCTTTTTCTTTACGCTTGTGTTTTGTTTGCAAAAACGTCCAATGATTCATTGATGAACATATGCATTTGAACATGATTGTTGTTTACAAATAAACAAAATGAGGAAGACAATTACTGATAGGTTGAAAGAATAGGAAAATGTCTCTAGGCTATTCCATAAGTAATCCCCTACAGTACATCATTTAAATCCCCAGCGGAACAAAATTTCAAATTATTAATCCCCAGTAGAAGTCGTCAAATTTCTCAGGGTTCCCCAAGCAGATCTTACAAGCAGTACATGGCATGGAAATTCACATATCCTCAATAGAACTCAGGGTTTACTTATCTCAACAAAAATTCATCAACACTTCAACTTCAAGACATGGAAATTCACATATCCTCAACAGAACTCAGGGATTTATTTTCCTCAATCAAACAGCAATACAACAAATCAACTCACATGCGCATACATTACATCCATATATCATAAACATTGATAAAGCAAATACATTGCATCATACATTTCATGCAACATAACTTTATATTTTAGCTAACATTTTACCCTTTTCAGGATAAGATTAACATCTACCATTAACAACATGCAACCTTGATACAGTTCAGATACGCTCCAGATACAGATGCCATTCTTACACACATTCAAATACAACCCTTACGGATACAGTTCAGATATGCTCCAGACACGGATGCCATTCTGATACTCATTCAGATTCAGTCTCCAGATACAGTAAATATACGCTTCAGACACGGATGCCATTCTGATACCCATTCAGATTCAACTTGCTTGATACAGTACGGATACGCTCCAGACACGGATGCCATTCTGATACTCATTCAGATTCATACTTCAGATACAATACATACACGCTCTAGACACGGATGCCATTCTAATGCTCATTCAGATACAACCTTTCAGATACAGTTCAGTTACGCTCCAGACACAGATGCCATTCTGATACTCATTCAGATTCAGTCTCCAGATACATTACAGATACGCTCCAGACACGGATGGCATTCTGATACCCATTCAGATTAAACTTGCTTGATACAGTACACATATGCACCAAACACATATTCCATTCTGATACTCTTTCAAATTCAGTCTTCAGATACAATACATATACGCTCTAGACACGGATGCCATTCAAATGCTCATTCGGATACAACCTTTCAGATACAGTTCAGATACGCTCCAGACACAGATGCCATTATGATACTCATTCAGATTTAACTTTCAGATATAGCATGATTACACTCCAGACACGAATTCCATTTTGATACTCATTAAGATTCAGACTTCAGATACAGTACAGACACGCTCCAGACACGGACGCCATTCTGATACTCATTCTTTCAGCTTATAACGTACAATTCAACAAACATTATTGGATGGCATCTACAAGCCCATCTCCAACAAGATTCTATCACTTCTCCAAATGTCATCTTTAAGCCCATTCCCTCAACTACACATCATCAAGTGTAAATTTTTGGGCACTCTAGTGTCCAAACATCTTTCACCTTCGAGTCACGAATGGAAAAACCCACCAATCTAACTCTTCATGTTTAAGAAGATTGAACAGGGGAAGTTGTTGTACCCCAAAATTTGCCCTCTCATTTATCAAGACTTTTCTCACAAGATCTCTTTGACTCAAGACTGGATTAGGGTTTGATCAACTCAAGACATCTCATCTTGCACTAATGACCCAAAATTAGGGTTTGGGATTGCACAAGGATTTTGGGACTATCAATGCTTCATATGACTTTAAAATATCATCATGGACCCATAAGATTACTCATGACAAGTTTCAAGCCTTGAATCATATTTTTGATCATTCAATTGGACAGTTGACCTAAGAATCAACTGTATTGGGGAAAAAGTCAACCATGGCCAATTTACAGTCAAACTTCATAATTTTTTATCCACGTCAACATTTTAGACTCATATGTATCATTTGATCAAGTTTGTACCATAATTCCTCAGGAAATTTGACCAAATCATCAAAAGGGCAAAATGGTCAAAATTAGGGTTTTGATTGAGAAAGGGCAATTTCTGATTTTTGACCTAGCAAATGAACAATTGGTTTAAATCATGATTCCAAGGGCTCAATTTCACCATCATTACCTAATGACATGGTTCAAAACATTGCAAATCCATTGGATTGACAGATGAATTTTGCAGTCAACTAATCAAAAGTCAACTATATACTGAAAAGTCAAAATTTAACTTTTTGGTCAAAATCAAGTGCCAAGGATCACAATTCATCAAAACTTGTCAAAATGTGAAACTTGTTCATCAAGAAATCAAAGATTGAAGATTTGGTATTGAAATTTGAAATTTTCTTAACTTAAATTTTTTTCTAAGTATAGAAAATTTCTTATTTTTTCTCAACTTTAAGCCAAATTCTCACCATGATACAAGATGATTCAAAGAAAACTCCCAACATTAAATTTGTAGATCCCCATGAAATATACAACTTTTATTCACACATTTTTCCCTAAAGATGCTTGGATCTCAAGATATAATTTTGTGAATACATGCCCATGAACTAAAATAACTTAGTGAAATTTTGCCCTAATTTAGGCAGGTTTTTGACCTAACTTCATGGAAATTTTTCACCTAGTTACAAGAGGAATCTTGAAATGAATTTCAAAGATGAGTTATAGAGCACATGTCAATATTTCCAAAATGTCCAAGAACTCCTTGAGATCATTCTTGAGTATGGAGAATCAAAGAGAGGAAGTTGGCAATTTCTTACTTTTGATTTCAAGCCATTTCATGAAGAACAAAATTCAAATCTGAACCTATGCTGCCTAATCCTTGCTTTATAGGTCTCAAAATTGTTTCTCACTTCATAATTTAATGCTTACTCAGTTGATAAAGCCTTAATCCGAGCACAAGAGTCTTTGTCCAAGCTTTAATTCCATAAATGGCACAAAGTTATCATTGCCATTTTAGAAAAGCATAACTTTTGCAACTTTTCACTTCTTGAGCATTGGACCTGTTTTCTCTGCACACACAAGTCCTATAAACCAAGAGTAAGTTGTCTAGGACTTGTACCAACTCCAAGAAGGCCTGTACAAGCATGTAGAGACTTGTCTCCTCACTTTGCTTCAAAAGCATGTAAAAGTGCAAAAAGCCTATAACTCAAAAATCTGTTGTGGAGCTGACTTGAAACCTTCTCTATACTTATACACAAACACATTGCAACCTAACACATGATTGCTCAAGGCCAGAAACTCTCTAAAACTCCATATCACCAAAAACCTGTCAAAACTTGCAGTTTGAGACCAAGCATAGCAATCTACAAATCTACTCGTGCGTTCCAAGTTTTAATCACTCAAAAACTTTACCTACCTCATATCTAAGTGTTCCAGACCATCATCCCTTCACTGTAACTCCTCCTTCTTCATCTTCCATTTTTGTTTTTCAAGCTTGCAGGTTGACTTGGATAGAGAGATTCAGGCACTTTCAAAGCAAGGTAAGGATTGGAACACACCCAGGGAGGTTCAGGCAAGCTAAAGGAATCTCCAGGCCTTCATAAATCTCACTCAAACTCCGTTCACGTTCTCAGCTGAAAGAGGTAAGAACTCCAACTTCCATCTCTTCATACATGCATCTATTGGTCACGATCTGTGAAGATAAAATATAGATATCCTTGTGCTAAAACCAACCATGTTCATAAATTCCATTTATATTCATTGTGTATAGAGAATTTCAGAGTTCAAATTTCTGTAAAAATTAGGTTTAAAATTAGGGCCTTTGAAATTAGTTTTGATCATTGACTGTTAGTTTACGTGAGTTACATGGTTGAAATCGTGGGAAAGAGTACTATCATTTTCATGTTGGAAGTTTCCATTTTCATGGAGATATGAGAAAGATACAGAGGTTCTGGCTAGCTTGAGGAAGAAGATGAAGTACAGGGCTAAGAGTTGTTATGTGTTATGTATACTTTATTTCATATGAACTAACGGATGTACAGCCACCCCAGTGGCAAGGTATCACGCTGAAATTGTATAGGTCATGGGTTCGAACCTTGGCGCTACCTTTTTCATTTTTCTCTTTTTTTTTTCAGCTTCATTTTTCCATTGGGCCTTTCTTTTTTTCTAACACTTACCCCCTTTTCTCATTACAGCACCCCTGGCCCAATCTTTTTACTATTTATTTTTATTTCCATTTTTTATCAAAAATATTTTCTTAAATATTATAAAATCATGAAAAAATATAAATATGTTAAATATTGCATTTTGATTTATTTTATTTTATTTTCACATAAAAAATATATTTTTATTTTATTATATAATAACTATTCTTCTTAAATAAACTTTTAAAATAAAATAGACTTAGATATATTTTTATTTCTTTTTCTTCATACTTGTAAATATTTTTTTAACATATAAAAAGACTAAATATTTTCATAAGTATTATTTATTATTTTAAGACAAAAAAATACACAAAGAATAATACTTAAAGAACTTTATTTTCCTTTTAATAAACTAAAATTAGGGTTAATCAATGTATAAAAACAATGTCTTTTTTTTTTTAATTTATTAGGTTCAATTCAAAACTCTTCTTCATATGAAAAACAAAGAAAATTTGTTTTCCTTGCATATACATAACATTGCATATTTAAATTATATTGTATATTGTTTATTCAAATACTTGTACAAATTCGATTTGGTTGTAATAGCTTAATTAGATTTACATTATTGCAAATCCCCATTCATAATTTGTATTCCCCCCTCCCATAAAAATGTTGTAATAGCGTAGTAATCTTTAAATTACGCAATTTACCACTTTTATATACCATGCTAGTAATTAGGGTTTGAATGGCAAGATAAAAACAATCAAATAGAAAACCATAATCCAAGGCAAAATCAAGCATGAAAATAACACACTTGCACACAAGCATCCTTAGGGTTACTCCACTTGATTTCCTTATACAAAAATGGCCATCTTATGCATGTAAAGTATCTTGGCAAAAACAAACAAGTATAAGATCACAGTCCCTCGATGATGCTATGCAAAGTTGCCTTATAAAATGGTCTTGGTCCCTCAAAAATGTTAAGATACTTTGCAACATTTCTAATCATGGTTATACGATGACCCACGCTCGTCCCGTTTACATCCAAAGATAGAGTTGCTTACCAAATCGATGGTAAGACAACAATGTCAAAGGAATAGAAAATGAACAAGAAAGACATTTGAGTAGGTAGATTACTTCTAGTTACTTGCTCAATCTTCAAACAACTATCCTTATTGTTTTCAAAACACACACACACATTTCCATACATCTTACAAACATTGAAAACATTTTCAAAAAGACAAATATCTTTGTATACATTCTTACGAACGAGAATCATTACAAAGATTGCCTAAACAATGGCCTCTTTTACAAAATACTTTCAAAAACCACACAAAGCACAATTTCAAAACAAAAAGCAAGTGATCTAGCAAGTAACTAAGAGCCCATGGAAAACCATGGATGAAAAGGGTGCTAATACCTTCCCTTTTCATAATCTACCCCCCGAACTCAAGAAAAAATCTCAAAGGTCTTTCCTGTGCTTTTTCACCTTTCCTTTTGGATAAAAGAAAAGCAGGTGGCGAATTTTGTAACCGCAACATTTGCGATAAAATGCAAAACCCTCAAGTCAGTTCTCCCACTGTATCACACAAACCAATCAAAAACATTGCAAATATGATAGCAAGCATGGCTATATGATCAGAACATGTTTATGATGGATAAATTATTGAAAATGAATCTTGAAAAAAGATGCAAACCGTGGCACTATGAGGCGTGATTTCTGAAGGTTTTAAGGCTTGAGGATGATTGGAATGGCTTCAAAAAATGTCCAGGAACAAATTGCTGGCCTTGGAATTGCTTGAATCAGTCTATGGAGGAATATGTGATCAACACTTTTTTTGACAAAAAATTGAAGTTGACTCCTTTGTTTTCATGACCAAGAACCCTTTATTATGCTTTTGAAATGTTGTGTATATATCATAGAATGATTTAGGTCAACAAAAAATGATCATATCTTTGCAAATTATAGAGATTTAATTTCATTCTTTGCCTTGTAGGTTTTGTTTCCAAAATAGACCAAATTAAGGTCTTTTCCAATCAATTAGCTCTTGCACGAATTTTTTGATTTTCTAGCTGTTCATGGACTCATAATATGCTCATAAAATCAAATCTTTGATTTTATTTGATTATTCTACTATTTAAATTGATTTATTTTGATTTAAATGGATAAAAAATCAAAATAAATAATAAAAATAATAAAATAATAGGTGGATAAGCTCAGGGGTCCTGGGCCATCTTAGGAACAAGTTTCAAACAAGAAAACATGGGCCCACTTGGAAAAAAAAGTCATTTTGATCAATGTTTACTTCATGCACATTTCCAAAAATTGGTCAATTTTGACAATACATATCTCCCTCAAATTTAACCCTAAGAGGGTGTTCTTGGACTTTTTAGAAAGATTAGGATGTCCCCTAAACAACCCTTTTGGTTTCATCTCAATTGGATCTTCCATATTCATGTAAGAAGCTTTGACCCAAAAAGTGTTTTTGTTGACTTTTCAAAAGGACCTATAATGTAGAAATTCATATCTTTTGATGAGTGCATATTTTAAACTTGGGGGATGAAGATGAATTGTAGGGAATTGCATCATCTTAAAAATTAGCCTTGGATGGAAAATTTCTGATAAAGTATGAAGAAGTTATGCTTGGTCAAAGTTTGGTTGACTTTTCCTAAGAAACCCTAATTTAACAACTTTTGGGTTTTGATGAATTTGGTGCATTCCTTGAGGAATCATGATCAACCCTTGATAAAATGATAGATATCACTTCAAAATGTTGATTTTGACAAAAAATCTTGAAGTTTGACTGTATGTGAGCCACAATTGACTTTTGACCTAGTACAATTGATTTTCAGGCATCTGGGCAATTGACTGAGCAAACTTCTTGTGCAAGGCATGAAACTTGACATGGATGATCTTGAGAACATATTAGGACCATGGAGGGCATCTGGGACCTTTGGATCTCCCCCACCCTGATGAAAATGGAAACCTTAATTATAGGTACATTGTCTTAGGAGGGAGTTTGTCTGATCAACTCTTGGGCATCCTTGAGCAAGTTGAGGACCTCAATGGGCATGTGTTGAGTAAAATGAGAGGGAAAATTTTAGGGTACAACACTATCACTTCGAAGAAACCCTACGACCCAGGTTCCTTCCCATAACCCTACTATCAAGGCTCTTATCCCGAAGTAACCCTACTATCTAGGTTCCTTCTCCTAGCCCTACTATCCAGGCTTTATCCTGAAGTAACCCTACTATCTAGGTTCCTTCTTATAGCCCTACTATCCAGGCTCTTATTTCGTAGTAACCCTACTATCCAGTTTCCTTCTCATAGCCCTACTATCCAGGCTTTATCCCGAAGTAACCCTACTATCCAGGTTCCTTCCCACAACCCTACTATCCAGGCTCTTATCCCGAAGTAACCCTACTATCCAAGTTCCTTCTCCTAGCCCTACTATCCAGGCTTTATCCGGAAGTAAACCTACTATCCAGGTTCCTTCTCCTAGCTCTACTATCCAGGCTTTCATCCCGAAGTAACCCTACGACCCAGGTTCCTTCTCATAAGCCCTACTATCCAGGCTTTCATCTCGAAGTAAACATACTATCCAGGTTCCTTCTCATAAGCCCTACTATCCAGGCTTTCATCCAGAAGTAACTCTACGGCCTAGGTTCCTTCTCATAAGCCCTACTATTCAGGCTTTCATCCCGAAGTAACCCTACGACCCAAGTTCCTTCTCATAAGCCCTACTATCCAGGCTTTCATCCCAAAGTAACCCTATTATCCAGGTTCCTTCTCATAAGCCCTACTATCTAGGCTTTCATCCCGAAGTAACCCTACGACCCAGGTTCCTTCTCATAAGCCCTACTATCCAGGCTTTCATCCCGAAGTAACCCTACGACCCAGGCTCTCATTTCGAAGTAACCCTACTAACCAGGTTCCTTCTCATAGCACTATTATCCAGACTTTCATCCCGAAGTAACCCTACTATCCAGGTTCCTTCTGATAGCCCTACTATCCAGGCTTTCACCTCAAAGCAACCCTACTATCCAGGTTCCTTATCTCTTATCTCCAGATAACAATTTACAACACTGTAAGGCCAGGACTCGACCATATATGGTTAGTTTCACATTTCCCCAGTAAGTCGCTGTGCAGCCTAGACCTGGACCAGATATGCAGTTTACTTCCACCTCCTCAATCAAGAGTTAATTCCCCAGTAGAATAATGGACAACCGAAGCTCCTAGACTCTATTTCCCAAGACAGAGATCAACTTTCCTCGGTGAGGTCCTCCTCAGCGGCAAGTACAGGAAATCTTGAAAAGGAATCTCTTATGCAATTGATATATTTTCTGGATGGCATCTTTAAGCCCATCTCCGAAGATTCTTTGTCGACTTCCAAATGGAATCTGTAAGCCTATTCCCGATAATATTGATCGACGTTCACTTCATGCGAGTGCAAATTTCTGGGCACTCTAGTGTTCAATCATCTTCCACCTTCAGATCACGAAAGGAAGACCATCCAATCTACATCCTCAGGTTTAAGAAGATTGAACAGGGGCAACTGTTGTACCCCAAAATTCGCCCTCACATTTTACTCAGCATATGCTCATTAAGACCCCCAACTTGCTCAAGGATGACCAAGAGTTTGACCAGATAAACTCTCTCTTAAAGCAATGAACATCAAACTAGGGTTTCCATTTTCATCAAGATGGGTGAACTCCAAAGGCCTAAAATATTTTACATGGTCCTAATATGTTCTCAAGAACATCCATGTCAAGTTGCATCATCTTCAGCCCCCAAGTTCAAAATATGCACTCATCAAAAGATATGAATTTCTACATTATAGGTCATTTTGAAAAGTCAACAAAAACACTTTTTGGGTCAAAGCTTCTTACATGAACATGGAAGACCCAGTTGAGATAAAACCAAAAGGGTTGTTTAGGGGACATCCTAACTTTCTAAAAATTCCAAGAACACCTCTCTAGGGTTAAAATTGGAAGAGATATGCATTGTCAAAGTTGGCCATTTTTGGAAAATTGCTAAAAGTCAAATGTGCTCAAAAGTGCATTTTTTGTCAAACGGGCCTAGCTTTTCATGATTGCATCTTACTTCTAACATGTTCCACGAGCCAAACACTCTCCCACATATCATTGGCTTTATTTATTTAATTTATTTTGATTTTAATCATTTAAAAAATCAAATTAAATCAAATAAATGATATAAATTAGTAAAGATTTGTTTTTGATCTGATTTTGAATAGAATCACAATCCAATTATGCTGTCAAACAAAATCAAATTGTGCAAAGGGTGATTGGGATGAGAATGGAATGATTTGGCTTGATTTAGGAAGAAATAATACAAAGAGGAAATCAAATCCAATCTTCATAATTTTCCAAGATTTGAATACTTTTTGTTGACCTAATTCAGTGCACTACATATATAGAACAATTCCCAAGCACAAAAAAGAGGATTTGACCACGTGAAGCTGCCAAGACAAGTTGCCACTTTTTGCCAAAAAGTCTAAAACGAATTCCATATTAGAGCCATCCTCAAGGAGATTTAAGGATTGCAACACGTTCCTAGACACTTACAGAAGCTTTTCCAACCATTTGCACGCATTAGGACACCCAAAATTAGCCTTCATATCTCTCATGGTTTGCCATATTTCTTGAATTCGATTTTGATTATTTGCGCATGGTTAACATTTTTTAAGCATACCTTCATGTTTATATTGTCATTTGTAACGTATTGGTATGATTAATTATAAGTTTTGATGCATATATGGACAATTGCCATTACTAGGGTTTATGCTTGCCTTTTAGGGCTTTTTGATACAGGTAAAATCAGGGCAAAAGATAGGTATCATCATACTCACGAGATCAAGCATGGTTGATTGGTTTACTTGGATTTTATTTATCTTGTTTATTTGAGATTTTTTTAGACGAACAGGTTTTAGTTACATGCATTGAACCGTAGGTAAAAGCCTTTACCTAATACGACGGTGCTGAGGAATAAGAAGACTGCGTGGCAACGACCCATTAGACCATTTGAATATTAGCGCGTATTTATGGGCAATATGTGTGTTTTCATTATATATTATTTCGTGTATTGATATTAACAAAAGGCCAACTGGCCCAGTGGCGTGCAGGAAGGCTGTTAAGGTGTTATAAGTGAGAGGTCAGGGGTTCGACCCCTGCCTCTAACATTTGTTGTTTTTTCTTTAAATCCCTTGCAGGTTTCATGCGCTTCAGCACCCAGTGTCCACCATACACCTCAAATCTCACCCTTGGGATCCATCATCAAACAAATCCAATGCCCCAGCCTTAAGGGTCCACCATGAATCATCAGAATAAGATCCCCAGGGAATCATGCGCTAGACTCTGGGCCATCCTCTTGGGCCTTTGCAAATTTGGCAATGCACCCCCTAGATTTCTTATACAGGCCCAATTCAATTCTACTTTTATTATTTCAATTCTTTTTTATTATTTATTAATTATTTCTTTTTTCAAATAACACCAAAAATCATGTTTTTTTATTTTATCAAAAAAATCACAAGAACATCAAAAATCATTTTTTTATATATAAAAATATTTTTATTAATTAATTAGTTTTAATTAAATTAAGGCAATTTAATTATTTTTTTCATAATTTAAAATAAATAGAATTAGGGTTAAATTTGTACATAGGCTAATTTTCCTCAAAAATAACCTAAATATTTTCTCAATTAGATTTTTAGGTTTTCCAATTATTTCTCGCATTTAATTCGCCGCGCACGCTTTTAATTTTCTTTTTATTATTATTATTATTGTAACTGCTCCGAGTTTGTAATAGTAATTAGGGTTTTAGTTCCGCATTTTATTTTCAGTCAAAATAATTATGAATCTGTGAAAGCCTTGTAATAGCTAGGACTCTAATTTCTCGCATTTTAATTTCCGCAAACTATAAACTGCTTAGATGTATGTATAGGATTGTATGGAAAGACAAATTGAAATTAAAACGGTAGAAAACCCTAAATGTGCAAAGATACATTAATTAAAAAAATACACTTCCACATGCTCACTCCTAGGGTTTATTCCACTCTCGTTGCCTTCGATAAACAATCATGAAGTATAGGGAGTGTTAGTGGTCGTCCTCTAGTCCCAAAAGATCTAAAATGACCCATTCAGATGTTGTCTCGGAAAAAGATCTTTAAGACTTTAGGATGATTACTAAAATTTCCTAACATTACTTTTGTGATTGTACTTGTCCCTTCGAACGTCCCTTAAAACTCCAACGACGATGCTACCTATTCCTTAATAATAGGATAGCGTTGTCTAAAGGAAAACGAACATACTTTTTTCGAGTAGGTAGGTTAGTTCATAGGTACTTGCTCAAACAAACAAAAATTTTCACACAACACTTTTTAAAACAATTTTCAAAACAACTTCGTCACACTCTTGAGGACCGATACAAGGGTTATCACGAAGTAAAACAAAACTTTACAAAAGAAGTACGCACAAGCAATTTTTAAAAAATGAGCAAAGTACCTAAGAGCCCATGGAAAACCATGGATAGAAAGGGTGCTAACAGCTTCCCTTTCTATAATCTACCCCCCCCCCCCCCCCCCCCCCCCCCCCCGTACTCAGAAACATCTCGAAAAAGGTTTTTTTTTAATTCTTTTTCATTTTCCTTTGTTGGATGAAATAAAAGTCGGTGGCGACTCTTGCTTACCGCGACATTTGCAAACAAAAAATGTAAACCAGTATAACAGTCGGTTCTGCCACCGTATCACACACAATATTGGACTCTTTCTTCCTATTGAAAGGCTGCTTACCTGCACTTGAAGATGTACCCCTTTGGATTTTACCACTCTTGATGCCAGCTTCTACTCTTTCGCCTGTCCGTATTAGCTCGGTGAACCCAACTGAGGACTTCCGATTAGGTGATTGAAGAAAGGTCATGTCAAAATCCCTATAAAGATATGAATCAGCTCTCTGTCAGTTAAGGGTGGCTGCACCCTGCCAGCCAGGTCTTTCAACTTTTGGGCGTATTCTTTGAAGCTCTCATTGGAACCCATGGTCATATTCTGTAACTGCACACGAGTTGGTGCAAGATCAGTGTTGTATTGGTACTGCTTGTAGAAAGCAACAGCTATATCTTCCCAGGTGTGGATGCGGAAACCTTCCAATTGATAAAACCATTCGAGTTGAGTCCCAGCTAGACTTTCTTGGAAAAAATGGACCCAGAGCTTTTGATCAGTAGTGTACGGTTGAATCTTTCGGACATAAGATCTTAGATGGAGTTTCGGGCAGGAGACCCCATCATACTTGGAAAAAGCAGAGATCTTGAACTTGTAGGGAATGACCACGCCAGGAACTAAACCCAAGTCTCCAAAGTCCAAGCCAGGAACAACTTGGATCTCCATAGCCTTTAGTCTGTCTTCAAGCTGTTTGTATTTTTCATCCGCTAGTGGATACTGCTCCTCAGAATAGTCTTTGTCATTAGTAGTTGGGTTAGCTCTAGTACTTCTAGCTTTCTTTTCTTGATTGTCTTCTTCTTTAAAAGAAGTATCTTCTTTTTGAGCTAGTTAGGCAGGTCCCTTGAACTTTCTTCCTATTTTGAGGGTGACAACCTTCTTCTTAGTCTTCTTTTTGGTTGCTAGAAAGTCATCAGCTCTTGTTGCCCCTTGGCTAGAGTCAACAAGGTTACTTGGAACTTGGAATTATAGGCTTGCAAGTCTTTCACTATTTGTTCGATATCCATCTTACTCAAATAAACAGTAGAAAGATAAGGAAACTTGTTGTGGAAAACCTATTATGATGACATGCATGTAAATGTTTTCAAGGATCTTGCAGGGTAAACAAGAAGATGTTAGAAGTTTAACTTTGATCACAACTTTGAGTGAAGAACTTCATATCATTGAATGTCCTTCAAGCTCTCCATGTCAAGTGTGTCATAGCCCTTGACTCAAGTCATTATGCTTTGATTTTGGACGGTGTTTGGTTAGAGGAAAATAAATCCTCTTGCCCTTTGATAGACGCCTAGTTCAACATGACCCGTCATCATAGGCCCTTGAGATCCTTGAAATGGTTATTGAAAATGCTATGGTATGATGTCATGATGTTATGTACAAGTATGCAAGGCAAACAAGTCGTTTATGTACAAATAATAATATACACACAAAGCAGATAAGTCCTTAGGTTTAGGCTTGCATGGGGTTTGTAGGCAAATACCCTCTTAAAGTTTAGTTGGTTCAACCTATCCTAGAAAGTAATCGGGTTCTAGGGAATCTCAATATCATTGATCTTTCTTCATCGGGCATTGTTTCAGCACAAGCCTCTTTATTGGCGACCTAAATATCCCGAAAGTCTGATCTCAATGAGCGTAGTATCGAGTATTAACCAACTTTGGACTGCACCAAAGTCGGCTATCTCACTACTTCCTAATGGCCAAGTTGTTCAATTAAAGGTTCTAAGGTCAGTTAGTTCTTCATGACACCACACGGCGGCCCCGTATTCTCCTTGACTAGACTCAAGGGCTACCGGTACCAACAAATATGTCACACTAACGTAGCCATCACTTCGACCATGTCGGTATACCCCACACAGTTTCCATAATCAATTGCTACTTACCTAAAAGGTGCCCCAGATCCGGGCAGAGGATCAAAGCAAACCCAAACAAGTAACCAAAAATATAAAGCAAGCAAGTCAAACAATGAAATAAAATAGATGTGATATAACCCTAAGGTAACCCCATATTTAATTCATTATCCCCAGTAGAGTCGCCAGTTCTGTGATACGGTGAGAGAACTGACTTGGTTGTTTTGTGTTTTATCGCAATTGTTGCGGATAGCAAGAGTCGCCACTGATATTTTTTATCCAATAAGAAAAGGGTGAAAAGAACAGGAAATACCTTTGAGATGTTTTCTTGAGTTTGGGGGGTAGTTTATGAAAAGGGAAGGTATTAGCACCCTTTTCATCCATAGTTATCTATGGGCTCTTAGTTGCCTGCTAGATCATTTGAAAATTTATTTTGTTTGAAATGTGTTTGTGGTGGGTTCTGAAAGTATTTTTGAAAAGCGCCTTTGTTTAGGAAAACTTTGTAATGATTCTCGTCTCTATAAGAATGCATACAAAGTGTTGAACTTTTTGAAAATATTTCATGTTCTTGAAAGTGTTTGGTGTGTTTGAAAAGATGTTTGTTTTTGAAGGTGGATTATGAGCAAGCAACTAAGAACGTTTCTACCTACTCAAAAGTCTTTTTGTTCATTCCTTCCTTTGATATTGCTATATTACCATTGATTGGTAAAAAGCCTTATCTTTGAATGTAAAGGGACAGGTGTGGATCATCGTATAGTCATGAATAATAATAATAATGTAAGATATCTTAAGATTTCTCTTGAGGGACTAAGATCATTTGTAAGGCAACATTTGAAGCGTCATCGAGGGACTATGATCTTGTATTTTTTGATTTCTTTTGCCAAGACATCTCACATGCATATTATGACCATTTTCTCAAGGTAACAAGTGGAGTTAACCCTATAGGTGCAAGTGTGCAAAGTGTTTGTTTTTCATGCTTGATTTATCTTGGATTAAGGTTTTCTAAGCATTGATTTTTATCTTTCCATACAAACCCTAAGTTACTAGCATTTATATGAAAATTATATATTGCGGAAAATAAATGTCCTACGCTATTACAATCATTTGGGGATGGGGTGTACAAATTTACAAATGGGGATTGCAAGAATTTAAACCTAATTATCTATTACAACCATATTGAAACTTGAATAATGTACAAGAATTTAAAGGAGTATAATGTATAAGACATGAATGAAAAGAAAATGAATTTATTTTTATTTTTTTGTTAAAGAAAGATTCTGGCCTATTTAAACCAAAAAGAAAATTTAATTAAACTAAAAAAAAATTAAGATTAAGTTAAAGAAAAGAAAATAAATAGGAAAATAGTTTTTAGTCTTTTTCATTGTAAGAAGTTAAATAAAAATAAACTAAATAATTTAAATATATTTTTTTGTGTTTTTGATTAATAAAAATAATCATAATGAAAAAGATTAACGTCAGGAGGATTCAGGAAATGGAAAGGATGTTCTGGTGTTGCTGAAAGCTCAATGAAAAAGCCTAGAAATTATGGTGTTGCTGGAAACAAAGTGAGAAAGCCTAGAAGTTCTGGTGTTGCTAGAAACAAAGTGAGAAAGCCTAGAAGTTCTGACCCAGGTATATTGTTTTGACAAGCGAATGGGAGGGGTGATGCTGGATGAGAAAACCTAGAAGTCCAGGTGTACAGCTTAGGTGACGCTTCTGGATGAGAAATACCTAGAAGTTCTGGACCGTGTGTATTGTTTGGGTGAATGGGGTAAAATGTTTAAGAAATAAAACAAAAGGTGCTCCTGGGGCTAGAATCCAGGACCCTTAACACTAATCCAGGACCCTAAGAAATAAAACACACACGCTCTCTACCACTAGGGTGGCTATACATCTGATATTATTAATACAAACATAAACATATATTACAAAGTCAGTTATGATGATGAACTTCATCTTCTTCCTCGCGCCAGCCAGAGTATCTGCAACTTACTTATTTCTCAACAAAAAGTGGGAAATCTGAACATAAAAGTTATGGAAAATTTCATCATTGTTCTAGAACTGTAAAGTATTAAAGCTATAAATCAGAAACAAGCATAAATTTTGCTAGTCCTAATTCTGAACCCTAATTTTTCCAAGAAGTTCTAATCCAAAACTCCCTCTACTCAATCCATATAAATAAAATCTATGGATATGTACAGTTTCAGAGCCATGATATCTACATTTTGTCTTTGAAAATGTAAGCCTAACAATACCTAAGTGATGAGATAAAAATTAGAATAAACTAACCTTGCAGCTGGGAATCATGTATTGAACCAGAGCTTGATTCAAGTTGCTGTGATGATCTGGTTAGCTTCCTCAGGTTCCCAGGAAGCTAATGTAAACCTTAGCTTGAACTATGGATAACTGGAATGTTCTGGAGAGGTCAAGATGTAATGCTCTATTTCTGAAAAATAGAATTTGGTGAAGATGATGTTACAATTCGAAAACAAAGGTTGGGATAGTTTTTGTGTGTGTATTAGAAACTTTGTGGATGATTTGGCCAAGAAACGCACGAAGGGATTTGGAGATTAAAATCAAAAATCATAAACTGGCGAGCTTTGTGATTGTGTTGCAATTTATGGTTCTTAGGGAGTTTTAGAAAATTTCCAGGCTTGTCCTCTCTTTAGTTTGCAAATGAAGGTTTTATTTATAGGCAAAGGGTTTGGAAGCTTGGAGAAATCAGAAATACAACATCACATGTGTGATGCGGTGGGAGAACTGACTTGAGGTTTTGTGTTTTGTGTTCGCAAATGTTTCGGTGTAGCAAGAGTCGGCACCGACTTTTTATTTTATCCTAAGGAAAGGTCAAAAAGCACAGGAAAAACCTTTGAGATGTTTTCTTGGGTTCTAGGAGTAGATTATGAAAAGGGAAGGTGCAAGCACCCTTTTCATCCATGGTTATCCATGGGCTCTTAGTTACTTGTTAAGATCACTTGCTTTTGCTTTTCAATTGTTTGAAATGGTGCTTTGTGTGTGGTTTTGAAAAGAGGCCATCGTTGTGGCAACCTTTATAATGATTCTTGTTTGAATGTATACAAAGATGTATTGTCTTTTGAAAAAGATTTCCATGTTTGAAAGTTTGATTTGGGAAATATTTTGAAATTGTGTTGTGAAGTGTGTTTGAAAATAGCAAGGATGTTTTGCAAGTTTTGATCAAGTAACTAAGAGTTGTCTACCCTATTTTACTCAAAGATCTTTTCTATACGTTTTTAACCCTTTTGACAGTGTTGTTTTACCATTGCATTTGGTAAACAACCTTATATTAGGATGTTAAACGGGACAGGCGCGGGTCATCGTATAGACAATGATAGCAATTGTGTTAAGTATTTTTAGCAAATTTTTTAGTAACTAGATCATTTTTGTATAGGCAACCAAGATAGCGTCATCGAGGGACTATGATCTTTTGTTTTGTTTTTGTTTTTCCAAAGTACCCAACATGCATAACATGGCCCATTTTTAAGGCAACAAGTGGATGTAACCCTAGGGGTGTAAGTGTGCATTGTGTTTGATTTTCATGCATTTTTGTCTTTGTATTAGTCAAGCTACATGTTGATTTTGGATTTTTACATACAAACCCTAATCTCTAATCATGACATAATTGAAAGCGTAAATGTGTAAAATAAATCTACTACTATTACAACATGATTACGGGGAGGGGAATACAATTTTGAATGGGGAATATTTGACAAGAAATTAAAACCCTAGTTTTACTATTACATCCAAATTGAATCAAATGGCATAAATAACAAACGAATAATATTTAAATAAACAAATTAAATAAATATACAAAATAATATGAATATGCAAAAAGGTTTATGTTTATTTTTTATGTATGTAAAAATATATAATATAAAAGAAAGGAATAATAAAAAAGATTATTATTTTGGTTAAGGGTAAACCCTAATTTTTCTTTAAGAAAATAAATGTATTAATTATATTATTTATATACAATAAATAAAATAATGTATGTAAAAAAATTAAATATATTTAGAAAAAAGTATTATTTTAAGTATAAATAATAATAATAATAAAAAGTATAATATTTCTATGTTTTTTATTTTAAAGTATCTATTAAATAAAATAAAAGTGTGTATATATATATTAATTATATTAAATATGTATAAAAATAAAATAAAATATATATACAAAAATAAAAATATATTTAGATATATTTTTTGGTGTGAATAAAATAAAGGATAAGATAAAAATATAATTTATATATTATTTTTTAAGTTTTCAATAAATAAAATAAAAGTATATAATCAATAAATTAATTTCATGTTAGAAAAAATGAAAATATAATACAAAATAAATGTGAAAAATTTATAAAAATATTTGTGAGTATTTTTTATATTTGGAAATAATAAAATAAAATCAGAAATGAAAATAAAATACAAAAATATAAAATATAATGAAATTGGGCCAGGGGGTGCATTCAGCAAAAGGGGGGGGGGGTGTCAATAGTGAGCCAGGACCAAGCCCAGCCCACCACACTTCATCTTCAACCTCTGTTCTTCAAAAACGCGTGCGCCTGTACTAAACACGAATATCCTGCATACGAGCTCTATTGCAAAAACACATAACATCAAAGATGTAGAGCTTTTCAAGACGAATCCAACCATATAAAAAACTTGTCCTAACTCTCAAAGACCAGAGAGAATTTCTCTGGCCCTAAAATCTAACCTAATTTTTTCAGGATATTCATGGACCAAATTCTCTTAGCATGCTTAATTAAAATGAAAATTGAGCATATGTACAGCTTCATGGCTATGAATACTACATTTCTTATTCACAAACCTAAGTCTAAATGTTCCTAAATAGAGAGATAGGAAGTTGATAAAACCTGTTTCAGCTGACTTCGTGTATGGCAATATGGAGCTTTTCAACAAGGCCTGAGATGTCTGGGAGCTTGCTTGAACTTCACTTGACCTTCTCCAATGTCCAGCTTGCCTTGAATGCACTTGAACAAGCCTACAGAACTCAACCTGCACAAGCTCAAATTGAAAATGGAAAACCCTGTAAATGGAGTTACATTTAGTGTTTAAGGTTTGGGATAGTTTGGATGGATTGAATGGAAGGTGTTTGAACCAACTTGGGGAAAAACGCACGAGCAAAATGTGAGATAGAACTCAAGTTGCAGATGCTGCCCTGTTTTTGCCAATGAGATGTGATTTTGTGCTATGGGAAGTTTGAAGGCTCCAAGGGTCGTGTTTCTGGCTCAAAGGGGTATGATAAAGATGTTTCAAATGCTTGCACAAGTTGGTTTTTGCTGAGGTTCAAGTTCTTGTGTTTTGGACAAATTTCTTGGTTATGAAGAAAAGTGTGAGAAGTGATCTGAAACAGGCATGTACATGCTATCCATATGCTTGCACCCTCTTCTCTTGGCCCCTCTAATTTTTGGATTTGATTTGCTGCATAAGATCTGGACCAATGCTCAAAGATTGTGGTTTGACATAAAGCAAGATTATGGCAAAAATGGTAATGTACCTTTTTCTACTTAAGGATTAATTTTGTGTGCAATGTTCTAATGACCAAAACAATGTCTTAGACCAATGGATTTGAATTTATTTATTGAGTGTGGAATGGTTTTAAGGCCTGTAATCTAGTGCAAGGCAAGCTGATTTGAATTTGCAACTTGTATGAACATGAACATGCCATGGATGAAAAATGAGTTTTTTCCAACTTCAAGCCTTCGATTCTCCCTAACCACAAATGAGTTTGGATAGTTCTTGGACATTTTGGAAAGCTTGAAACATGATCTACAATCCATATTTGAAATTCAATTTTATATTCCAAGTGGAACTATGTGAAAATGGCCATGAAGATAGGTCAAAATCCTGCCTAAACTAGGGCAAAATTTCACTAGTTAAAAGTTTTAGGGACCCTTGTTCCAAAAATCATAACTTGAGATCCAAGCTTCTTTTGGGAAAACTTTGTGAATCAGAGTTGTATACTTTATGGAGGACTACAACTTTCATGTTGGAAGTTTTGTTTGAATCCAATTTCATCATGGTGAAAATGTTGGGCAAAGTTAGGAAAAATTAAGAAAATTTCATAACTTAGAAAAATTCTAAGTTATGAAAATTTTCAACTTTAAACCCTAATTTGCAAAATTGGGTTTCTTGATGAAAAAATTTCATGTTTTGACACATTTTGATGAAAAATGACCCTTGGCACCTGATTTTGACCAAAAAGTCAAAGTTTGACTTTTCAGTGTACAGTCAAATTTTGATCAGTTGACTGAAAAATTCATCTGTCAATCCAATGTACTTGAGATCTTTTGAACCTTATGAGTAGGTCAAGATGATGCCATTGAGTCCTTGAATCCATGCTTGAATCCAATTTGCCATTGGCTAGGTCAAAAGTCAGAAATTGCCCTTGTGCAGTCAAAACCCTAAAAATGACCATTTTGCCCTTTTGATGATTTGATCAAATTTCTTGTGGAGTTGTGGTCCAAACTTGATCAAATGGTTCATATGAGTTTATAATGCTGATATGGATCAAAATTCATGAGGTTTGACTGTAAATTGGCCATAGCTGACTTTTTCCCCAATACAGTTGATTTCTAGGTCAACTGTCTAATTGACTGGGAAAAAATTTGATTCAAGGCTTGAAACTTGGTAGAGGTAATCTTGTAAGTACAACATGAAGTATGAAAGCCATTTTGAGCATTAGCAATCCAAAAATCCTTGTGAAAACCCAAACCCTAATTTAGGTCAACAATGCAAGGAGATGTCTTGAGCAGAGCAAACCCTAGCTTGATCTTGAGTTCAAGGAGCCTTGTGATGAGAAATGTTGCTAAATGAGAGGGCAAATTTTGGGGTACAACAACAGGTTATGGACTTTTTACTTGTTGTTAAAGCAAGCTTAGACAAACATGGTTTCAAGGCAAGATAGAGTGGCTAGCAACTTTAAACACGCCTAATTTGAGTTTGTAGAGGATGCTTGTGCAGAAAGAAGAAACACAAAGCTCAAGGAGAGTGGACTTTGTGATTAAAGTCACTTTTCCATAATGGAAGTGTGAACTTTCTTCCTTAAATGGCAAGATGTATTGGACAAAGCTTAAATCAAGTGGTTCATAGCTCAAAAGCTCGTGTAATCTTGTGATTAAGGATAGATACACACGTTAAAGGGCCTGAAAAGTAGGATTATGCAACATTATCTGGAGTTGGATCGGATGTTCATCGTGAAACTGACTTATAATTTAAGAATGAATGTCCAACTTCTGATCTTCGATTCTCCCTGCTCTAGCATGATCTGAAGGATTTCTCAGAATTTCTAGAAAGCTTGTAACATGCTCTGTAATCCTTCATTGAATCACTTTTGCAAACTCTTACTGTAATTGTGTGAAACTTGGCCCAGAAGTTCTGTTAAAGTTCTGACTTTAAAATACTCAGAATTTTACCAAGTGTTTTAATTTTATGGACGTCTTCATGGATTTATAACTTGAAATCCCATCATTTCTAGCAGAAGTTATGATCTACAATGTTTTAAATCTCATTGAGATTTACAACTTTCATGTTGGAAGTTTTCTTGAATCATCTTGCATCATGGTGAAAATCTGGTGCCAAGTTATGAAATTATCTTAAAGTTATTAACACTTAGAAAAATTTCTAAGTGTTTAGAACTTTGACTTTTTTCAAAGTAAATTTAATTTTTGATTTCTTGATGAATAAACTTCATATTTTGACATGTCTTGATAAAATATGATTTTTGAAACTTGATTTTCATCAAAGGGTCAAAGTTTGACTTTTCAGTGTACAATTGTTTTTTTGCTCAATATAGTTGATTTTAGGTCAATTGATCAATTGACTGGGTAAAAATGTGATCCAAAGCCTGAAACTTGACATGAGCAATCTTGGGAGTCCAAAATGATCCATGAAAATCATATGAGCAATAAAAGTCTAGTTCTCCTCGTACAAACTCAAACCTTAATTTGAGCCATCGGTATTGAAGAAGTGTCTTAAGTTGATCAGTCCTTTGTGCAATTTTGAGCAATTGAGAATCTTGTGAGAAATTTCTTGAGAAATGAGAGGGAAAATTTTGGGGTACAACACCCAACAACAAGTTTTTTTTATTTGAAGTAGAAAAAAAATTTTAAAAAAAGGTAATAAAGTGGGCCTGTTGAAGAAAAATCTGGGGGTTGTGAGAAACAGAAATCCCAGGCCCAACTCAAGTAGCCCAGGCATTTGTGATGATCATGTGTGGACAATTTCTTGGAGTGCACCATAGGCTTGCGTTTGGGTGCATTGGATCTGCCTGCATGATGATCTGATGGTGTTGATGAGGGGTACATGATGATCGCTTTGGACTTGTTTGCACTGGATTTGTGATAAATAATTATAGAAAAGAAAAATGTCCCACACCTAGCTCGAACCCGTGACCAGGCATAAGTATGACTTAAACACGTGCGCTGCCACTAGGGTGGCTATTACATTCGGTTGTAAAACAACAATCAATAAATATAAAATAAACAAGTTTTCAAAAATGAACTTCATCTTCTTCCTCACGCGCGAACAGACCAACAACAACACCATTTTTGAATCTATAAAACTCTCGTTTCTCAACCATTTTAAAAATTGTAAACATCAAACTTGCTTGAATTTTAACCACAAATCCAAACATACAACTTTCAAAAGTTAAGGATCAATGGTTAGGACGAATTTTGTTTGGTACCAAACTGAAACCTGATTTTTTCAAAAACTTCAATTCCAAAATTCTCATCACACAACCAATATAAATGAAATCTAAGGACACGGTTAGCTTCATAGACATGATATCTACATTTTATCTTTAGAAAATAAATGCAAATGATGCTTGTATAAAGATTTCAAAGTTTGGAAAACTTACCTCTTGATGCAAAACTTCAATTCTCTATACACGACTTCCAGAGGTACAATAATGATTTGGTGAGCTTGCTTGGACTCAGAGGAAGCTGTTTGGATGCTCACTTGGTGCTGAGAACTTCTGGATATCTCTGACCAAGTCAACTTGCAAGTGTGAAAAGTGAAAATCATGTATGATGAAGATGATGTTATAGTGATGAAACAGGGGTATGGATGGCTTCTATATGATGTATAGTTGTTGTTTGAATGATAAAAAAGGGAAACCCACGAGTGGATTTGAAGTTGGGTGTTGGAAGCTTCAAATGTGCAACAATGGAGTTTTCTTGGTGATTCTGAGTTTGAGAGTGTTTTAGGGCACGTGAACTCGTGTGTTAGCTTGCAAATGATCCCTATATTTATAGAGAAAAGGTTTGAGGGCAAGGGCTGATCAGATTTGAAAGATATCATGTTATGGTTTGGTTGCTTAGATTTGAAGTAACTTTGAAGAAACATTGTTCCAATGCATTGTAGGGTGGTTGATAGGCTGTAGATGGTTGCTTCTTGGTGTTGATATGTTTTGAATTCAGAAGCAACAATGTATGGGCTCAAGGAGAGTTGACATTGTGTATAAAGTCACTTATCAAAATGGCAATGTGACCTTTCTGTTAGAACATAGTTTGATTCTACAACCCTTAATTAGAGTTTTGATGATAACAAACACAAAGAACAAATATGCACTCTAAATTTATGTTATTTTGTATGCAGAAGTTCTGACCAAAATAGCATCAGAAGTTAAGCTATAGAAGCTTTCAAGCTGAGGTAATCAGAATCTACGCTGAAGAATGATGATCAAAACCTGCACTAAAGTGAAGAATACACTGATTCTGAACAGAAGTTTCATATACCATCAGATCCTCACATCTCTGAGTCATCAATGTTCTAAAGCAATTGGAACATGCAAGATTCTAAGATTCTGAAGCAATTACAGCATGTAAGATTCTAAGATTCTGAAGCGTTACAATTCAATCAAGACAGCATCACATGCAACGACTTCATTCAGACAAGAATCTTCTCATTATGGAAACAACATTGAATGTCCATTATCACGCTTTATGTTGGACAAGATTTCCATGCCTATATAAACAAGCTAAGAGGCCAAATCGTTTATGATTTTCCATACAACTGCAACATATCTCTAAAAACGCTGTAAGCCTACATATTCATGTCTACGCTGAAAATTGTGGAAAATATCACAGTTGTGATACTGTTTTTGTAAGGAAAAAAACTATAAACAGAATACTCTTTTATCTTGATTAAGCTAGTTTTCCTTGAGATTAACCGGGTTGTGGTTGTACTCAAGAAGACTTTGGCAGTTGTCAAAGTAGTGTTGTAATCAGTTTTTGATTAGTGAATTAAGTCCTCGTTGGAGAGAGGCGAAATCACCTTGACGGGTGGACTGGAGTAGTTTGAGATCAAATGAACCAGGATAAAAATATCGTGTCTACTGTGCTTTTGTTTTTAAGTTTTCAATTCAACCCCCTCTTCTTGTGTTTTTCACTTCTTCAATTGGCATCAGAGCATCTGGTTCTGAGTTTATACACTTAACCGTGTCAGTACAAGATCTAAGCTTTAGAAAAACACTATGGTGGGACAAAGCCAAAACATCAGCAATGACTATCATGAGGACAAGGACAGAATCAACGACAAATCTCCAGTCTTTGATGGAGAAAATTTTGACTACTGGAAAGACAGAATTGAGAGCTTCTTTCTGGATCATGTTGCTGATCTATGGGACATGGTAATTGATGGATACACACATCCAATGGACGCAAGTGGTCAGAAGATAGAAATAAAAAGGATGTCTGACCAGCAAAAACGTGATTTCAGAAACCATCATAAAGCCATAACAATACTTCTCAGTGCTATCTCATACTCAGAATATGAGAAAATTTTAAACAGAGAGACAACCAAAAACATGTTTGACTCTCTGAGAATGACGCATGAAGGCAACATACAAGTCAAAGAAACCAAGGCCCTTGTTCTCATTGAGAAATATGAAGCATTCAAGATGGAGGACAGTGAATCCATAGAAGCAATGTTCTCAAGATTCCAAATTCTTGTTGCTGGGCTGAAGGTTCTTGACAAAGGATATTCTACTATTGATCACGTAAAGAAGATCATCAGAAGTCTACCCAAGCAATGGAGGCCAATGGTCACTGCACTTAAGCTAGCTAAAGACCTCAACAAGATATCTCTGGAGGAACTTGTCAGCTTCCTCAAAAGTCATGAGATAGAGCTAGAAGAAGATGAGCCTCAAAAGCAAGGTAAGCCTCTAGCATTAAAATCTAACAAAAAAAATCTGATTCTAAGGTTTTGCAGGCTATGTAAGAAACCTCTGATGGATCCTCATCAGAAGAAGATGAATTGTCTCTCCTCTCCAGAAGGGCCAATCAACTGTGGAAGCAGAGACAAAGGAAATTCAGAAACCCGAGAAGATCAGAGAATAAAAATGAACCCTCCTCTAGATACAGAAAGTCCGAGTCCTCCTCTGGACACAGAAGATCTGAAGGTTCTTCAGGACACAAATTCAAATAACAAGGACATCATCTGCTATGAGTGCAATGAGCTAGGGCACTACAAAAGTGATTGTCCAAGGCTTCAGAAGGAGAAGCCCAAAAAGAAGTTCTTCAAGGAGAAGAAGAAAAGCCTCATGGCAACATGGGACGATTCAGACACTTCTGATGATGACTCAGAGTTAGATGATGAAAGAGCCAACAAAGCTCTCATGGCAAATGTGTCAGAAGACAGTGAAGCTTCTGGTTCAGAATCAGAATCAGACACAGAAAAGGTATTCCCTGATTTCACTATTAATTTTACTAAGGCTGAACTTGCAGAAAGTCTGAATGAAATTCTGGAAAGGTATCAGCAAATCAGAGTCAAATTCAAGAACCTGAAAAGGGATCTTGTCTCTAACTCTGAAAAGACTGAGAGTCTTAGATTAGAGAATTCTGAGTTAAAAGAAAAGGTTTCAAAATTAGAAAACGATTTAGAAAACTCTCAGAAAGAAATAATCTCAGAGACTCCCAGTAATGTTGATAAGATCATCAAAGAGTATGATCACAACTTTCAAAAGTTTCTGGCTAAAAATATAGATAGAAGCAAGATGGCTTCAATGATCTATGGAGTTAGCAGGAATGGCAGAACAGGAATAGGATACCAAGGTAAGGTATCTACACCTAAGAAAGTCATGGACCTTGTCATAAAACGCACACCACTAAAATCACACTTCACATATTGGCACACACATGACCTAAAATACACTAGTAATGATTACTCTGTCAAACCAAAATTCAACCAGAATTTTGGTAAAACTAACAAACCAGGACCCAAAAAGATATGGGTACCTAAGGACAAAATTATATATGTAGCAGATATCTTTAGCAGCAATGCTAAAACACCAGTCATGGTACCTGGACTCTAGATGCTCTTGACACATGACGGGAAGAAAGCATATGTTCCAAAGCCTGGAACTTAAACCCGGAGGCTACGTGGGCTTTGGAGGAAACCAAAGAGGGGAATATCATTGGCTCTGGAACAGTAGGTAATGGTAATCTTCCTTATATAAATAATGTGCTTAGTTGATGGATTAATGCATAACCTGTTATCCATAAGTCAATTAAGTGATAATGGTTATGATATAATATTTAATCAAAATTCATGCAAAGCTGTTAGTCAGAAAGATGGAACTATCCTTTTTAATGGAAAGAGGAAAAACAACATTTATAAGATAAAACTTTCTGAACTAAAGAGTTAGAATGTAAAATGTCTTCTTTCTGTTAAAAACGAGCAATGGGTCTGGCACAGAAGATTGGGGCATGTTAGTATGAGAAGATTATCTCAGATTAACAAACTCAATCTGGTCAGAGGACTTCCTAATCTGAAGTTCAGCTCAGATGCTCTGTGTGAAGCATGTCAAAAAGGCAAATTTGCAAAACCTACTTTTAAATCTAAAAATGTTGTTTCCACCTCTAAGCCATTAGAACTTCTGCACATAGACTTATTTGGACCAGTAAAAACTGCGTCTGTTAGTGGCAAGAAGTATGGGTTAGTGATCATAGATGACTATAGCAGATGGACATGGGTAAAGTTATTAAGACACAAGGACGAGTCACATTCTATGTTTGTTGCATTCTGTTACCAAGTTCAGAATGAAAAGGACCTTAGAATTGTCAAAGTCAGAAGTGATCATGGTGGAGAATTTGAAAATAGAAAATTTGAAACATTTTTTAATGCAAAATGCATCTTGCATGACTTCTCTTGTCCTGGAACTCCCCAACAAAATGGAGTTGTAGAACGAAAGAACAGAACACTGCAAGAAATGGCCAGAACCATGATCAATGAGACTAACATTGCTAAGATCTTATGGGCAGAAGCAATTAACACAAGCATGCTATATTCAGAATAGAATCTCTATAAGACCTATTCTGGAAAAGACTCCATATGAATTGTGGAAGAACAGAAAGCCCAACATTTCTTATTTCCATCCTTTTGGATGCACCTGTTTTATTCTGAATACTAAAGATCATCTGAACAAGTTTGACTCTAAAGCACAAAAGTGTATTATGTTAGAATACTCTGAACGATAAAAAGGGTACAAAGTATACAATACAGAAACACAGATTGTTGAAGAGTCAACCAGTGTTAGATTTGATGATAAGCTTGACCCTTAAAAGTCAAAGCAGAATGAATTCTTTGCAGATATAGAAGTTGAATTCACAGGTACTAAAGACAACTAATCAGAAGTTCCCAACAGAGACGCTCTAACAACTTCAGAAAGAAATGTTACAAGTGATCCAGTACCTTCTGTTGATCAACTCCAGAAAAGGTTATCCAGAAGCAGCATAGCTCACCCAGAAGATAAGATCCTGGGAAAGAAGGATGATCCAATCATAACAAGATCAACATTCAGAAAATCTGAAGAATCCCTCATGGGACTGGTATCTCTGATTGAACCAACAATAATTGATGAAGCTCTTCTTGACAATGACTGGATTCTGGAAATGCAGGTGGAACTAAATTAATTCACCAGAAATGACGTATGGGATCTGGTTCCCAAACCAAAAGGATTCAACGTCATTGGAACAAAGTGGGTGTTCAGAAACAAACTGAACGAGCAAGGAGAAGTCATCAGAAACAAAGCACGACTAGTGGCACAAGGTTATAGTCAGCAAAAGGGGATAGACTATACAAAAAACTTTGCACCAGTCGCCAGGTTAGAATCTATCAGACTCTTAATCTCATTTGCTATAAACAATGGCATCACTCTGTATCAGATGGATGTCAAAAGTGCATTCCTAAATGGATACATAGATGAAGAGGTATATGTGCACCAACCCTTTGGGTTTGAAAATTCTAAACACCCAGAATATGTTTTCAAACTAAAGAAGTCATTCTATGGTCTGAAACAAGCTCCCAGAGCTTGGTATGAAAGACTAAGTAACTTCCTGATAGAAAAGGAATTTACTAGAGGGAAAGTGGACACAACCTTATTCTGTAAGACATTTAAGAATGACATTTTAGTTTGTCATATTTATGTAGATGATATCATTTTTTAGATCCACTAAACCTTCTTTGGGAAGAGAATTTGCTAAGTGCATCCAGGCAGAGTTTGAGATGAGCTTAATGGGGGAACTCAAATTATTTCTGGGCATTCAGATAAACCAAACTCTAGAAGGAACCTACATTCATCAGAGCAAATATGTCAGAGAACTTCTAAAGAAATTTTACCTCTAACAATGTAAGCCCTCAAAGACTCCAATGCATCCCACGTGCATTCTGGAAAAGGAAGAGGTAAGTAAAAAGGTAGAGCAGAAAATATACAGAGGTATGATTGGCTCTCTCCTTTATCTGACGGCTTCAAGGCCTGATATTTTATTCAGTGTTTGCTTATGTGCTAGATTCCAATCAGATCCTAGAGAATCTCACTTAACAGTAGTTGAGCGAATTTTCAAGTATCTGAAAGGTACTACTAATCTGGGTTTTTTTTATATATAAAATCCAATGAATACAACTTAGTAGGATACTATGATGCTAACTTTGCTGCCAGTTTCTGGGAGACAATCTAATCTCATGGACCAGGAAGAGACAATCCATAATAGCATTGTCAACAACAGAAGCTGAATACATAGAAACTGCTGGATGTAGCACTCAAATGCTCTGGATGAAAAGTCAACTTGAAGAATTCAACATATTTGAGAGTAACATTCCTATCTTCTGTGATAACACTTCTGCCATATGTCTCAGTAGAAATCCCATTTTGCATTCTAGGGCTAAGAATATAGAAATAAAACATCACTTTATTAGGGACTATATTCAGAAAGGAATTCTTACTTTAAAATTTATTGACACGGACCATCAATGGCCTGATGTATTTACAAAACCCCTTTCTGAAGATAGATTCAATTTCATTCTGAAACATCTCAGCATGAAGTTATGCCCAGAATAAAATGTTTTATTTGCATATCCTAACTGTGATCGGTGGATCTGGAACTGACTGTTTAACGCTGGTTCGCGAAATGTCGCGGAAGCAAGAGTCGCCACCGTGTTTTATGTTCTCCAACATGGAAAGGACAAAAGCACAACAAAATTCCTTATGAGAACGTTTCTCGGTTCGGGAGGTAGATTTATAGAAAGGGAAGGTGTTAGCACCCTTTCTATCCATGGTTATCCATGGGCTCTTAGATACTTGCTCTTTATGTTTTCAAAATGTTTGCTTTTCAAATGTGAGTGAGTTTGAAAAAGTTTCGTCAAAGTTTTCTGAATAACTCTTGTATCAGTCCTCAAGAGTGTTTGAAAAATTGTTTTGAAAGCTTTTTTTTGAAAGTGTCAGTGTGAAAAGAGTTTTTGATTTGTTTTTTGAAATAGAGCAAGTATCTACGAGTCATCTACCTACCCTAAGGAATTCGGCTGTGTAAATGTCCTTAAGGTAGTGCCATCCCACCATTGAGAGGTAGGTAGCACCACCGTTGGAGGTGTTCGGGTCAATTCGTTTGTAGGGACAGTGTGGTCACCAGAGCAACAGTAGGACACCTTAGAAGCTACCCTTATGCCATTGATCCTTTTTAATTCCGAGGCAACCGTTTCGAGGCAACTGGATCATGTCATGGACATAAGGACTTACTAAAACCTCCTATACTCGACGACCACGTTTCGAAGGCAAGGCAACAGTGAGGCGTACCCTAAGAGTGGTCTGTGAATTTGTGTGTTATTTTCATGTTAAGTTTATCTTTGACCATGCATTATGGTGAGCTACGCTTGTTTTTAATTGGCATGCATTCTTTCATACAAGTTAACAGTTAAGGGGGTGCGGAAATGTAAATCCTACGCTATTACAAGGCGCGGGTCTATACATCGCCAAAAATTACAAAGACCCGTTTTAGTAAATTAATACGGAAAGTAAATGAAAACAGTAAAAGTCCTATTTACTATTACATGTCCGGAGCAATTACATAATAATCGAACAAATTAAATGCGCGCGAATAAATTAATCGGGAATGTTTAAGGGTGTTGACCCTTTTAAGAAAAGAAATTAATTTTTGGTCTTTTTTGTAATTAAAATGAAATGGAAGCTAATTAATAACTAATTAATTTAATTCAATTAAAAGAAAATATTTTTTGTTTTTTTTATGTTTTTTATGAAATAAAATAAAAAAGAATTAAAATGTCAAAAGAAAAAGCCTAAGTCTAAATTTGTTTTTATTTATTATAAAAGGGATAAAGTTCAAACCTAATTAAAACTAAATTAATTAAGGAGTTTATTTACAAAATAAAAATAATAATAATAAAAATGTTAATTCTTTTTTTTTTTTGGGTTTTTTATAAAAAATGTTAATTGATTAATTATGTTAATGGTTAATTTAGAGAGGAAAATAAAATAGACAAATAGATATAAAAGATAAAATAATGCAAACCCATGGGGGGTTTTGGGCTAAATAGGAGGGTATGATGTTGAATATGGGCCCATTAAGAAGCCAGCTCGTTTGACCCTGGGAATTGAGTGGGATGCTGTTGACGAAGCACATGGTGTTCTTGCTTTCTGGGCCCTTGGATTTGCATGGAAGGACACATGGCTTCTTGGCGCTGGAGTCACATGGTGGACTATTCTTGGCTATGCTGCATGGAAACATTTGGAACAAAATAATAAAAATTATTTGGGGGGACCTGGGATTCGAACCCAGGTCCCAAGGGTCAATGTCTATACGCCTTAACCAATGGAGCTGTGTGACTTAATTGAAATAATAATAATACATAAATATTATATTAGCAAATCAAATAATCCCCTGGAAAAAAAAAGAAAAGCGCGCTTATTTCAAACGAACAAATGAGGAGGGGACGCGTCAGCGTCTTCTTCCTTGGACACTGGCTTTTTACCTGCGGATTTTTATCCGCAGGTGATTTCGTAGGTTCGTCCTAGAATTGTCCCTAGGCCATGAAAACTCATTTCAAAACCATGGTTGACCTCGTCTATGTCCCCTGATCACACTTATGCCCTTGGATGGCCTTGATTTAACCTGAAACAAAACGCTTAAAACACAAGAACGTGAACCCTAGAATCGGGCATCACGATTCAGGGCCTAACAATGAAATTGGCTAATGCAATCATGTTGGAAATTAATCAAGGAACATGAATATGCCAGCTTTTTTGAGAAAAAACGCAAGAATAGGGAGTTCCAATTTCATGCTCAGAGACAAGTTTGTGATGACTTACAGTGATGTATAAGAGGTCTTAGGGCTTGGCAATGGTCGCGTTGGCTTCAGGGGATTGCCAGGAAGGAAGCTACGTCCTCAGTTTTGTATGAAAAGGCCTGCAAGATAGCTTTAGATCTCCCACTTTTTGACAGTTTTTTAATTTCTCTCTGGCTGTTTTAGGTGTCTCTAGCTCGTGAATTCTTTTGTGATGGCTTGCATACATGTTATGTAAAGAGTTTTGATCAGAATTAAGGCCATTAACCTTATGCATTCATGTTTGGGATCTTGCCATAAACCTCCATTGAAACACTTTCCATTTTTGTGTCAAAATTTGAATTCTTGCTTGATTTAGGCCTTGTACGAATTTGGGATGGTCATGATGGTGTATCAAAGCATTTCAATACAAAATATACCCTTTAATTAATTTTCTTGATTTTTATTTGATTTTAAAAGATTTAAAATGAATTACATCAAATAAAATTAAATAAAAATGGAAAAATTAATTTTAAATCTTGAAATAATTTGTGGGACACGTGGGAAGCATGGCCAAGCTGAAACAAGTGGAAAAAGTGGGCCCCTTTTGTCAAAAATGAAGTTTCAAGGATAATTGATTTTGGCCATTTCACAAAAATTTCCCAACTTCTCCAATGCATATCTTGCTCAATTTTGAAGCTATGAACATGTTCTTGGACATTTTGGAAAGGTCTTGAAGTCCTCTAACCAATGTCTTTGGTCCCATGTCATTTTAATTTACCAATCTCAAGTTATGGTCTTTGACTTAAAGTCCCTTTTTGTTGACTTTTGAAAATGACCTATAATGTTGAAATTGATACCTTTTTGTGAGAGCATTTCTTGGAATTGGAATGTGAATATGAGTTGTAGGAAATGTCTTCCCCTTCAAGATGAGCATTGGCTGGGATTTTTCTGATGAACCATGAAAAAGTTATGCCTTGGTCAAGTTACAGTTAACTTTTCAGCTGTCCAAAAATAGAAACTTTTGACACCTTGATGATTTTTGAGCCATTCTTGTGAAATCATGGTCAAGACTTGACCAAATGATGATTGTGGCTTCAAAATAAGATGTTGACCAAAAATTTTGACTTTTGACTGCCAAATGACCATTTTGCCCCTACAGTTGACTGTTGAGCAATTAGGGTTTTTGACTGTGCAACTTGACCTTGTGAGCCTTGAAACTTGACATGTAGGTGCTTGACAATGTGTATGAGCATATGGGACTTGATTGAGCCCTTGAAAACTTCAACTTCCTTGCAGGAACCAAAACCCTAATTTGACTGGCCTAGGAGAGTGGTTGATTGTGTAGCCCTTGAGTAGTCTTTGAACCATTTGAAGTGATGCTTGTCAAAACTTTGAAGATTATGGGAGGGAAAATTTTGGGGTACAACAGTTGCCCCTGTTCAATCTTCTTAGACCTGAGGATGTAGATTGGCTTGTGTGCCTTTCGTGATCCGAGGGTAGAAGATGATTGAACACTAGAGTGCCCAGAAATTTGCACTCACATAGTTGAGTATCAGCAGTGCGGTGTAGGGAATGGGCTTACAGATGCCATTTGGAGAGATGATGGGTAGGAGGATGGGCTTATAAATTCCATCTGGAGATATGACAGAACCTTGTTGGGAATGGGCTTATAGATGCCATTTGGAACTGTTGGTATGTGGATGGGCTTATAGATGCCATCTGGGTGTCGATCGCATAAGAGATTCCTTAGCGAGAACTTGCGTACCTAAGAAAAAGGATAATTACCTGGCCTGTTGCAGGAGTTGATCTTTAAACTCTTTATGTAGATGTGCCTTGGCTGGATACAGGAATCGAATCTTTAAACTCTTCAGACGTGCCCTGGCAGGATACAGGAATCGAGTCTGGAGAATATAGTCGTCAACAGATACACCCTGGCAAGATACAGGAATCGGATCTTCGAACTCTTCAGACGTGCCCTGGCAGGATACAGGAATCGATTCTGGTAATGTTAGTCGTCAACAGATACACCCTGGCGAGATACAGGAATCGGATCTTCGAACTCTTCAGACGTGCCCTGGCAGGATACAGGAATCGAGTCTGGTAATGTAGTCGTCAACAGATACACCCTGGCAAGATACATGAATCGGATCTTCGAACTCTTCAGACGTGCCCTGGCAGGATACAATAATTGAGTCTGGTAATATAGTCGTCAACAGATACACCCTGGCAAGATACAGGAATCGGATCTTCGAACTCTTCAGACGTGCCCTGGAAGGATACAGGAATCGAGTCTGGTAATGTAGTCGTCAACAGATACACCCTGGCAAGATACAAGAATCAGATCCTCAACTCTTCAGACGTGCCCTGGCAAGATACAGGAATCGAGTCTGGTAATGTAGTTGTCAACAGATACACCCTGGCAAGATACAGGAATCGGATCTTCGAACTCTTCCGACGTGCCCTGATAAGATACAGGAATCGAGTCTGGAATATAGTCGTCAACAGATACACCCTGGCAAGATACAGGAATCGGATCCTCAAACTCTTCAGACGTGCCCTGGCAAGATACAGGAATCGAGTCTGGTAATGTTAGTCATCAACAGATACACCCTGGCAAGATACAGGAATCGGATCTGGAATCACGACAGTTGATAGTAATTATCTTTGTATTGGCCTTTCCTGAAAAAGGCAAAATATTAGTTATATGCGATGTCATGATGCATGAAATGCGTGGTGTCATGATGCTTATAACCAATGGGATTGTATAATGTGATGCGGATATGTATGTTTTATGTATGAAAATGTGATGTTTATGGAACGTGTTTTTGTCTAGGAAAATAAATCCTTGACGGGTGCCGGGAAGTTAACTCCTGGGCTGATGTTGAAGGATAGTGCTTTGTTTCCGCTGGGGATGATAGTTGCAAGAATACCGGTAGGAGAAGATGACTCCGTTGGGGAATAAACTTGGCGAATAGATTACTCTGCGGGGGAATACTCTGTGGGGAAAGAGAGGTACTTTGCTGAGGTTGATGATAACTCCGCTGGGGATGATGGTTGTTAAGTTATGTTGGAAGATTTGATGAACTCCGCTGGGGGCAGGAAGACTTCGCCGGGGACGATCTTTCCATGGTTATTGGCTGAGGATAACCCAGTTATATCCTGGTGGGGAAATAACCTTTAAATAAAAAGTCCGGGAGACGCGTTCGTGCTCTGCAGGGGTAAGCTTCCAGAATCTACTGGGGATAAGCTTCCTGCTGCTGGGGAGATGGATTCCACTTTCCTGGGGGAATCTTTTCAGATCGGACTGGACTCTCCTGGGGAAATTTTTGAGATATACTGGGGAAGTGGCTCCACTGAATGTCCGGTATACTGCCGGGGAACAATCTTAGATCAGGACTGCCAGGGATGCTTGTTAAGAATGTTGGTATACTCCGCTGAGGAATGTTGAGATCTGTTGGGTATAATCTAACTTCCATAAGGCTGCCTGAGTAGGCTAACTCTGCTTGGGGAGAGTATCGCTGACTTGCTGGAGATACGATGCCTTGTTCAGGGCTGATTGGAGACCAACCGCTCGGGGAGAATTGTTGAATCTTGGCTCACTCTCTGGGGAATTAAGATATCTTGGTTACATTCTTCGGCCGAACTTACCTTGGTACCTTGGTGGACATAGCAATTAGATCGCTTAGACAACTTATTATTGCCCCTGTTTCTAATGTCACCTGTAATTAATCCTTTGTTTTGCATGCAAATATTTATGAGTTAGCAATTAGTGTCAAATGCATATATCAAAAATTGAACATTGGACGGTCTTCGCAAAACAAAACAGAAAAAGGAAAAAACAATTGGCAATTGGTCTGAACTGTGAATTTGTATTGATTTTTGAATTTGCCTGTGAATAGGCGTTTATGTACAAGAGGCTGACGTCCTAGTAAGAGAACGCCGCCGAACAACAGAGTTTATACAATTTTTACAAAGGGAAAACAAAACAGCTATGTGAAAAGAATAATCCCACTGGGTTCCAACTCTGCTATCGCCTTTATATCTCCGAGCGTCTCATCACTTGGCTACTTAGTTGAAGATGAAGCTGACTGATCGATGCCATCTGAACTTGATAGTTGATACCGGATTCTGGATGCAAAGTGATCCAATGAGACATAGTATTACGCTTTAATCCCTAACTTTTGCCTGGACCGCCCTTTCGGGTTTTCAGTCCACCAGGATACCCATTTTTGCCCAAGCCGCCTTTTCAGGTTTTCGACTTGCCGGGTGTACAAATTTTTTTCATTTCATCCCTCATTTTGCCCGAACCCTTTTGGTTCGCCGGGAAGCCCTATTTTTGCCTAGGTATGTCAACCTAGCGGGTCTTTTATCATGCGTAGTATCTTTTTACTATGTCTGCATTGGCGGGGTGAGGAAGGTCGTCACCATCCATGGTGGTTAGGATCATGGCTCCTCCTGAGAACACATGTTTAACCACAAATGGCCCTTCGTACGTAGGGGTCCATTTTCCCTTGGGATCACTTTGAGGAAGAATGATGCGTTTGATTACCAGGTCCCCAACTTGATACTCTTGTGGTCTGACTTTCTTGTTAAATGCCCTGATCATCCGTTTTTGGTACGTCTGACCATGACAAATAGCGGTGAGTCTCTTTTCGTCAATTAGATTTAATTGATCAAGTCGAGTCTGGATCCAGTCATCTTCGCTCAGATATGCATCCTTCATTATCCGGAGAGAGGGTATCTGGACTTCAATCGGCAAGACTGCCTCCATGCCGTAGACCAAGGAAAAAGGAGTTGCCCCGATTGACGTTCTTGCTGAGGTACAGTACCCATGAAGAGCGAACGGTAACATCTCGTGCCAATCTTTATAGGTCACTGTCATCTTTTGCACAATCTTCTTGATATTCTTATTAGCTGCTTCTACAGCCCCATTCATCTTCGGCCGGTAGGGAGAAGAGTTGTGGTGCTGTATCTTGAATTGCTCGCAGAGCTCAGCGATCATATTGTTATTAAGATTGGTACCATTGTCCGTAATGATCCTTTCCGGGACACCGTATCGACATATCAGATTATGTCGAATGAACCGTGCCACGAAATTCTTGGTTACTGTAGCGTAGGAAGCCGCTTCAACCCACTTCGTGAAGTAATCAATCGCTACCAGGATGAAGCGATGCCCGTTGGATGCCGTAGGTCTGATCTCGCCGATCATATCAATGCCCCACATTGCAAAAGGCCAAGGTGCTGTCAAGACATTCAGAGGAACTGGAGGAACGTGCACCTTATCTGCATAAATCTGGCACTTATGACATGTCCGAGAATGTTGGTAACAATCAGCTTCCATTGTGGACCAGAAGTATCCTTCCCGAAGGATCTTCTTTGCCATGGTATGTCCACTGGAATGTGTTCCGAAGGTACCTTCATGTAGCTCTGCCATGATCTTTTCTGCTTCAGTTTTATCCACACAACGCAGTAAAGTTGAATCATGGTTTCTCTTGTATAGAATACCGTTGCTGAGGAAGAACTTTGCCGCAAACCTTCTCAGGAACTTTTTGTCATTGACAGATGCACCCTCGGGATATTCTTGAGCTTCCAGGTACCTCTTTACCTCGTGGTACCAAGGTTTTTCAGTTACTATCTCAGCCTCAAGATCACAACAATATGCAGGTTCGTCCAGTTTCCAGATAATGATCCGGGGAGCCTCATTCTCCCACTTGACTTTGAACATGGAAGACATCGTAGCTAACGCGTCCGCCAACTGATTCTCCTCTCTTGGGAAGTGTTCAAAAGTTATCTTTGTGAAATGGGGGATCAATGTCAACACACATTCTCTGTAAGGAATAATATTCGGATGTTTCATATCCCACTCGCCTTTGATCTGATTGATCACGAGAGCGGAATCTCCAAAGACACTCAGAAACTTGATCCTTAAGTCAATCGCAGCTTGAAGACCCATGATGCACGCCTCATACTCCGCCATGTTGTTGGTGCAGTTGAAACATAGCCGGGAAGTGAGTGGAGTATGAGTGCCTTGAGGGGATATGATTACAGCGCCGATACCGTTACCCAAAGCGTTGGAGGTTCCGTCAAATTGCATAGACCATCGGGATCCTTCCTCAGGTCCTTCATCCGGTCCAGGTACCTCACAATCAGTCACTATCATGATGCTCTCGTCTGGAAACTCGAAGTTCATTGACTGGTAGTCATCTACTGCCTGGTGTGCCAAGTGGTCTGCCAATACACTTCCCTTGATTGCCTTCTGAGTCGTGTACTGGATGTCGTATTCTGTCAAGATCATCTGCCATCTTGCTATTCTTCCAGACAGAGCAGGCTTTTCGAATATGTACTTTATTGGATCCATTTTTTAGATCAACAGAGTAGTGTGAGTCAGCATGTACTGTCTCAGCCAGCGAGCAGCCCATACCAAAGCGCAGCAAGTTTTCTCGAGCAGTGAGTATCGGGTCTCACAGTCGGTAAACTTTTTGCTAAGGTAATAAATGGCATGCTCTTTTCGGCCAGACTCGTCATGCTTCCCCAGCACACACCCCATTGAGCTGTCAAGTACTGTCAGGTATAGTATTAGAGGTCTCCCTTCAACCGGTGGCATAAGAATGGGTGGTTCTTGGAGATACTCTTTGATTCTGTCAAAAGCAGCCTGACATTCATCATTCCAATGTACTACCTGATCTTTCTTCAGCAGCTTGAAGATTGGTTCACAAGTAGCAGTTAGGTGCGAGATGAACCGGGCAATATAATTCAGACGTCCTAGAAAGCCTCTGACTTCTTTCTCCGTCTTAGGAACTGGCATCTCTTGAATGGCTTTAACCTTGGCAGGGTCCACTTGAATACCCTTGTCGCTCACGACGAAGCCTAGCAACTTTCCAGATCTTACCCCAAATGTGCATTTGTTTGGGTTCAACCTCAGCTTGTACAACTTCAGACGGTCAAACAGCTTTTGCAGATGGTCAAGGTGTTCCTCCTCAGTTTGAGACCTTGCAATCATATTGTCGACATACACTTCAATCTCATGGTGGATCATGTCATGAAATAAAGCAACCATGGCACGTTGGTAGGTTGCCCCAGCATTTTTCAACCCGAATGGCATGACCTTGTAGCAAAAGGTGCCCCACTGAGTAACAAAGGTAGTCTTTTCCATGTCTTCAGGAGCCATCTTGATTTGATTATAACCTGAAAAACCATCCATGAAGGAGAACACCTTATGCTGAGCAGTATTGTCAACCAGGACGTCGATGTGAGGTAGAGGGAAGTCATCCTTGGGGCTGGCCCTGTTTAAATCCCTGTAATCAACACACATTCTGACCTTACCATCCTTTTTCGGTACCGGCACCACGTTGGCAACCCACTGAGGGTAAGAAGTCACTGCAAGAAAACCGGCGTCGAATTGCTTCATAACCTCAGCTTTGATCTTTTCAAACATCTCTGGACGCATACGGCAGACCTTTTGCTTAACCGGAGGGCAGTCTTCCTTGGTAGGCAAATGATGGACCACAATGTCGGTATCCAACCCAGGCATGTCTTCGTAGGACCAGGCAAAGATCTCCACATAATCATCCAGCATCTGGATCAACCGTTGTTTCACGCTGAGCTCCAGATTGGCACCAATCTTAACCTCCTTTCTGTCTGCCTCAGTACCCAGATTTACCGTTTCCACTGGTTCTTCATGTGGCTGAATGGCCCTCTCTTCCTGGAGTAACAGTCTTGCAAGCTCGCCAGGCACTTCGCAATCATCTTCACCTTCGTCTTCGGCTAAGTTGATCGGATTTTCGAAGTCATAACTGGCAGTAGCAGAGTCGTTACCAGTGAGATCCAGAGTGGATTGAAACCTGTACGAGTGAGTGTGTGTAAATACAGTTGTTTTGCAATATATAAAGAAAGAGAGAAAGGGAGCGCAAGATTTGAAATGTGAAAAACGTCCAATGCTTTTATTCATGATATATGAAAGTGACAAACAAAAGCCCTCACAAATAAAACCACGGTGCCCCGGGTAAGACACCGGGCCGTAAAGTTTCAAATTATTGTTTATTACAAATCCAAAACAAAGAAGTTCATTACTGGGTGACAAAAGTAACAGGCATAGAGTCTTTGGCAGTCCAGTTGCTTGGTCCACCGTTGGTCGTTGAGTAGATCCAGCTGTCAAACTCGGATTCTTCCACTTCGTCTTCATCCCCAATAGCATTTACTCCATGGTTAGGCATGGGAGCAGTCACCACATTAGGCTTCTCGGGCGCCTCGAATTGAACTTCTTTAGCATCAATAAGGTCTTGGACCTTATTCCTCAGAGCCCAACAATCATTTGTATAATGCCCCGGGCTATCAGAGTGATAAGCGCAACGGGCATTAGGGTTGTACTTCGGAGATGCTGTGTTTACCATCTTCGGAGCCTCCTTGATAGTTACCAGGCTAGTTGACAGCAGTTGCGGCCGGATCTGAGAGAGAGTCATGCTGAGCCGAGTATACTGCCTTTTGGGCCTCTCAGCTCTGGGTTGGTTGTACTGTTGTGGAGCAGCAGCAGGCTTAGAAATAACCACCGCGTTGACAGCTTGGCGGCGTTCAGGTTTGTTCTGCTTTCTTGGACCATACACAGCACTGGCCTCTTTCTTGAAGGGCTTCTTTTCAGCATTTGAGGAGGCACCCTTCTGTATCTTCCCCGATTTTATACCAGCCTCGATCCTCTCACCAGTCAGGATCAGGTCAGTAAACCCAGCAGAGGAATTACCAATGAGATGATTGAAGAATGGACCTGATAGGGTCCCCAAGAACATATCCACTAGCTCCCGGTCCGTCAATGGTGGCTGCACCCTGCCAGCCAGATCTCTCCATTTCTGTGCGTACTCCTTAAAACCTTCACCCGTTCCCAGTGACATACCCTAGAGTTGGGTACGCGTAGGAGCGAGGTCGGAATTATATTGATACTGCTTGTAAAAAGCAGTGGCCAGATCCTCCCAGTTACAAATGTTGATTCCATCCAGCTGATAGAACCATTCAAGATGAGTCCCTGAAAGACTCTCCTGGAAGAAGTGGATCCATAAGTTCTTGTCTGCTGTGTAAGGCTGGATCTTCCTTACATAAGAACGGAGGTGCATCTTAGGGCAGGAAGCCCCGTCATACTTCACAAAGGCAGGCGTCTTGAACTTGTGCGGGATTACCACCCCAAAAGATAAACCCAAGTCTCCGAAATCCAACCCAAGCACACGTTGGATCTCCATAGCATTTAATCTGTCCTCCAGCTGTTTGTACCGGTCCTCAGAAGGAGGGTATTGTTCGTCATTGAAGTCTGTCTCGGTGTCAGAGACCACAGGACTAGGGACCTCTCTCCCTTGGTGACTACCTTCCCCCACAGATGGAGTAGTCCTCTCAGCTTCATTCTGCAATGTGTTCCTGAATCTGCGCCCAGTGTTGAATAACACAGTCCTCTTCTTCTTCTTATTCTTCTTCAGGAGCAAAGCCTTCAGCTCTTGTTTTCCCAGGGCCAAGTTCATGACCATCTCCTAAAATTGGGCATTCTGGGCCTGGAGGGCCTTGATAGCTTGCTCGGTAGTGAGTTCAGGATTCATGATGCTTGAGTGTTGAAATAAACAGCGAAGAAGATTAAGCAACATGTAGGAAAAGGGTACCTGTAATGCATATGATGAATGAAATGCGTATGAATTATGTTTTCAAAGACAATCGGGAATCAACTTTGTAAACAAAAGGAACACACTTTATTAGATTTAAACTTTAAATTATTCAACAATTTTCCCTTAGGCGTTACAAGAATGAAAATACTGAAAAGGAAATAAAGCTGTAAAAGAAACATCCAAAGCCCATAAGTTCTCCCATGGCCTCCTCTTCTCAGTACGGATATAGTCATTCAGGGTTCGCTCGTTCTCCAATTTCTTGGTTAGCTTTTGGATCTTCTGTTCCTGTTCGTTGAACTTTTCCCGATAATAATCCCGCTCTTCCTGTAGTTGCGCCCGAGACCTCTTTAGTGTATCAACATCAGTGGGTATCTGAGGAGGGAGAACAGTTAGAGGAACCCCATCTCCATCAGGACCTTCAAGAATGATAGGCCTGACAGCTTCATATGGCATACCTAACTTCTGAGCACGGATGCGGACCCATTTGTAGTAAGCTTCCATAGGTAGAGAAGTCTTTGGTCCCAACTCTTGTGGGTCAGCTTTGTGAATTCTGTCCCAAGCTTTGATGAATCTACGGCGCAGTTCGTCACTATCTTTCTGGAACTCAAAACTGATGTGAGGCACTAGCATCTCATGAGGCCCTGCTCTTCTGGCTCTTCCAAACTGACGGAGAGCTAAACATGGATTATAAGAGATTCCGCCCTGAGTACCAATCAATGGAACATTAGGATATTCTCTGCAACGATCAATAACAGCCACCTCATCTAAACCTCTGAGAGTCCAAATGATGTCATTATCAGTGAGAGACATTAACCTATGAGCCCAGCCTCTTCCTTCTTGGTTCTTTAGTACGAACTTGGGGAGGTGCGAAATAAACCACCTCACCAACAAAGGGGTACAACACCACAGAGTTCCTCGTCTTCGGGCAGTACGAGCATAGAGTTGTTGCAGGACATCACCCAAGAGAGTGGGCACAGGATTCCGAGACATGAAGATCCTTATGGCAGTGATATTGACATAGTTATCAGGATTTGGAAACAATACTAGCCCATAGATTAAGAGAGCCAGAATGTCCTCGTACGCCCTAAAGTCTAAGTCATTCCAGAAACTGTTAGCTTTACCAATCAAAAACTTAGCCAAGAAGCCCTTAACTCCGCTTCTAGTCACCCAATTGTCCATCACTTCTTTGTGGGTCAAGGGAAGGGCTGCAGCAATCTCCTCAAGCCTAAGAGTCTTTTCCCAACCAGTGAAGGGAGTCTGATCCAAGATAGGGATGCCAAGCAAATCAGAGAACTCTTCCAGGGTAGGGACCAGCTGGAAGTCTTGAAAGGTGAAGCACTGGTACAGAGGGTCATAAAACTGGGTCAGGACACTCATCAGTTGTTGGTCCCACTTTGCAGTGACTAAGCCGAGAAGAGAACCATGCCTCTGGATGAAGGAAGTAGTATTTGGAATTCTGCTAACCAACTCTTCAAGCAACTCAGGTGGGTGAACAAAATTGAACCGGATAGTATTCCTTCGCATAGGCATCATGATGTCCTACAAAACAGATCAAAGGTGAAACCCTCTTGTCTTTGAAATGGTCAGTCCTTATGCAGGATGCATGCAATGTTTATGATGGCATGATGTTATGATAAAGCACACCACAAATATTCACAAAGGTAAACATGATAAGGCACACAAGTCACACAAGACAAGCCCTTAGAGTTTTAGGCCAGCATGGGGTCTAGGTATTACCCTCTTTCATTTTGTTGGTTAAGACCTGTCCTATCAGAAGTAACCGGGTTCTAGAGGATCCCAATATCACTGACTACCCTCAATCGGTCATAACTCCAGCATCGCAATCTTTTCTTGCGGCCAGAACCATCACGAGAGTTTAGCCTCAATGGGCGTAGCATACTGCTACTGTTCTATTGGCCAAGTTGGGTCATTTAAGGTTCTAAGGTCGGTTGGTGCTTAATGACTCCTCAGAAGACCCATATTCTCCTCGTTGCGACACAAGGGATATCGGTACAGACCAAGGCGCCACACCAATGTAGCCACTGCTTCACCCATGTCGGTCTACGCCGGACAGGTCCCACACAGCTTATGCTACCTAACAGGGTATCCCCAGATCCGGGTTAGGATCTATGTAACTCCGATGCAGCCCACAATAATAAGGCAAACAAACACAGCAATTGAAAACACAAGTCTGAGCTATCCTAAGGTACACCTCACTTTAAAAGAGTCCCCAGCAGAGTCGCCAGTTCTGTGATCGGTGGATCTGGAACTGACTATTTAACGCTGGTTCACGAAATGTCGCGGAAGCAAGAGTCGCCACCGTCTTTTATGTTCTCCAACATGGAAAGGACAAAAGCACAGCAAAATTCCTTATGAGAACGTTTCTCGGTTCGGGAGGTAGATTTATAGAAAGGGAAGGTGTTAGAACCCTTTCTATCCATGGTTATCCATGGACTCTTAGATACTTGCTCTTTATGTTTTCAAAATGTTTGCTTTTCAAATGTGAGTGAGTTTGAAAAATTTTCGTCAAAGTTTTCTGAATAACTCTTGTATCAGTCCTCAAGAGTGTTTGAAAAATTGTTTTGAAAGCTTTTTTTTGAAAGTGTCAGTGTGAAAAGAGTTTTTGATTTGTTTTTTGAAATAGAGCAAGTATCTACGAGTCATCTACCTACCCTAAGGAATTCGGCTGTGTAAATGTCCTTAAGGTAGTGCCATCCCACCATTGAGAGGTAGGTAGCATCACCATTGGAGGTGTTCGGGTCAATTCGTTTGTAGGGACAGTGTGGTCACCAGAGCAACAGTAGGACACCTTAGAAGCTACCCTTATGCCATTGATCCTTTTTAATTCCGAGGCAACCGTTTCGAGGCAACTCGATCATGTCATGGACATAAGGACTTACTAAAACGTCCTATACTCGACGACCACGTTTCGAAGGCAAGGCAACAGTGAGGCGTACCCTAAGAGTGGTGTGTGAATTTGTGTGTTATTTTCATGTTAAGTTTATCTTTGACCATGCATTATGGTGAGCTACGCTTGTTTTTAATTGGCATGCATTCTTTCATACAAGTTAACAGTTAAGGGGGTGCGGAAAGTAAATTGCGGAAATGTAAATCCTACGCTATTACAAGGCGCGGGTCTATACATCGCCAAAAATTACAAAGACCCGTTTTAGTAAATGAATACAGAAAGTAAATGAAAACAGTAAAAGTCCTATTTACTTTTACATGTCCGGAGCAATTACATAATAATCGAACAAATTAAATGCGCGCGAATAAATTAATCGGGAATGTTTAAGGGTGTTGACCCTTTTAAGAAAAGAAATTAATTTTTGGTCTTTTTTGTAATTAAAATGAAATGGAAGCTAATTAATAACTAATTAATTTAATTCAATTAAAAGAAAATATTTTTTGTTTTTTTGTGTTATTTATGAAATAAAATAAAAAAGAATTAAAATGTCAAAAGAAAAAGCCTAAGTCTAAATTTGTTTTTATTTATTATAAAAGGGATAAAGTTCAAACCTAATTAAAACTAAATTAATTAAGGAGTTTATTTACAAAATAAAAATAATAATAATAAAAATGTTAATTCTATTTTTTTTTTGGGTTTTTTATAAAAAATGTTAATTGATTAATTGTGTTAATGGTTAATTTAGAGAAGAAAATAAAATAGACAAATAGATATAAAAGAGAAAATAATGCAAACCCATGGGGGGTTTTGGGCCAAATAGGAGGGTATGATGCTGAATCTGGGCCCATTAAGAAGCCAGCTCGTTTGACCCTGGGAATTGAGTGGGATGCTGTTGACCAAGCACATGGTGTTCTTGCTTTCTGGGCCCTTGGATTTGCATGGAAGGACACATGGCTTCTTGGCGCTGGAGTCACATGGTGGACTATTCTTGGCTATGCTGCATGGAAACATTTGGAACAAAATAATAGAAATTATATGGGGGGACCTGGGATTCGAACCCAGGTCCCAAGGGTCAATGTCTATACGCCTTAACCAATGGAGCTGTGTGACTTAATTGAAATAATAATAATACATAAATATTATATTAGCAAATCAAATAATCCCCTGGAAAAAAGAAAAGAAAAGCGCGCTTATTTCAAACGAACAAATGAGGAGGGGACGCGTCAGCGTCTTCTTCCTTGGACACTGGCTTTTTACCTGCGGATTTTTATCCGCAGGTGATTTCGTAGGTTCGTCCTAGAATCGTCCCTAGGCCATGAAAACCCATTTCAAAACCATGGTTGACCTCGTCTATGTCCCCTGATCACACTTATGCCCTTGGATGGCCTTGATTTAACCTGAAACAAAAATGCCTAAAACACAAGAACGTGAACCCTAGAATCGGGCATCACGATTCAGGGCCTAACAATGAAATTGGCTAATGCAATCATGTTGGAAATTAATCAAGGAACATGAATATGCCAGCTTTTTTGAGAAAAAACGCAAGAATAGGGAGTTCCAATTTCATGCTCAGAGACAAGTTTGTGATGACTTACAGTGATGTATAGGAGGTCTTAGGGCTTGGCAATGGTCGCGTTGTCTTCAGGGGATTGCCAGGAAGGAAGCTACGTCCTCAGTTTTGTATGAAAAGGCCTGCAAGATAGCTTTAGATCTCCCACTTTTTGACAGTTTTTTAATTTCTCTCTGGCTGTTTTAGGTGTCTCTAGCTCGTGAATTCTTTTGTGATGGCTTGCATACATGTTATGTAAAGAGTTTTGATCAGAATTAAGGCCATTAACCTTATGCATTCATGTTTGGGATCTTGCCATAAACCTCCATTGAAACACTTTCCATTTTTGTGTCAAAATTTGAATTCTTGCTTGATTTAGGCCTTGTACGAATTTGGGATGGTCATGATGGTGTATCAAAGCATTTAAATACAAAATATACCCTTTAATTAATTTTCTTGATTTTTATTTGATTTTAAAAGATTTAAAATGAATTACATCAAATAAAATTAAATAAAAATGGAAAAATTAATTTTAAATCTTGAAATAATTTGTGGGACACGTGGGAAGCATGGCCAAGCTGAAACAAGTGGAAAAAGTGGGCCCCTTTTGTCAAAAATGAAGTTTCAAGGATAATTGATTTTGGCCATTTCACAAAAATTTCCCAACTTCTCCAATGCATATCTTGCTCAATTTTGAAGCTATGAACATGTTCTTGGACATTTTGGAAAGGTCTTGAAGTCCTCTAACCAATGTCTTTGGTCCCATGTCATTTTGATTTACCAATCTCAAGTTATGGTCTTTGACTTAAAGTCCCTTTTTGTTGACTTTTGAAAATGACCTATAATGTTGAAATTGATAACTTTTTGTGAGAGCATTTCTTGGACTTGGAATGTGAAGATGAGTTGTAGGAAATGTCTTCCCCTTCAAGATGAGCATTGGATGGGATTTTTCTGATGAAACATGAAAAAGTTATGCCTTGGTCAAGTTACAGTTGACTTTTCAGTTGTCCAAAAATAGAAACTTTTGACACCTTGATGATTTTTGATTCATTCTTGTGAAATCATGGTCAAGACTTGAACAAATGATTATTGTGGCTTCAAAATAAGATGTTGACCAAAAAGATTGACTTTTGACTGTCAAATGACCATTTTGCCCCTATAGTTGACTGTTGAGCAATTAGGGTTTTTGACTGTGCAACTTGATCTTGTGAGCCTTGAAACTTGACATGTAGGTGCTTGACAATGTGTATGAGCATATGGGACTTGATTGAGCCCTTGAAAACCTCAAATTCCTTGCAGGAACCAAAACCCTAATTTGACTGGCCTAGGAGAGTGGTTGACTGTGTAGCCCATGAGTAGACTTTGAACCATTTGAAGTGATGCTTGTCAAAACTTTGAAGATTATGGGAGGGAAAATTTTGGGGTACAACACTAACCCTCAGAACTTTATTGTTTTTCTGTGAACATCTGATCAACTTATCCTCAGAAGTTATAAGTACAGTTGCCTCAGAATCTATCTATGAAGATCTGAATGTTTCATTTCAAGGATAGAGGCGTACAGTTCACATCATCAAACATTTGTCATCCTCTCACAAGCTACCTTCTGAGGCTGAACACGCGTTCAAATTCTGAAGGGTCCAAGGCTCTGATTGGATGCATTGAGACACTTGTCAACGGTAACTGTTCAATATCTCTCTAAATCCCCTAATTTCAGGTTTCATTAATGCATATAATCATTACTTATTTTCTTTCTTACTGATTACGCTTTCTAAAAACCTATATAAACTCAATTTACTATTTCATTCATGTTTTACCCTCTTCTATATTCTCTTTTGTTCTAGTTCTTTTTCAAAAACCCTTTCCATTATTTTTCTTCAAAGAATCCGTGTGAACAATGGCATCACCATCAAGTCTCAAGAATCTCAGTGCTCCTGAATCTTCATCAACAGAATAATATGAAGAACCTGTTAGAATGCTACTCACTCTGGTTGACAACCTTGAAGTTCTCTCTGAATTGATCATTGATTTTGAAAGCTTACAAGAAAATGGGTTTAATCTGTATGAAGATGTAACTGCACAAGGATGGAACATATATTTTGATCGTTTGTTGGGTCCAACTTTTCCCATTCTTGTTAATGAGTTCTGGATTCATGCTACCTCATCCAACCACCAGGTCACATCATTTGTTATGGGGAAGAAGATAGTGATAACAGAAGCTTTAATTGGGAAACTCATTGGATACAATGGCGGTGGAGTCAGGTGCATTGATATGGCTGATAGGTGCTCTGACCTAAAATCTATTGCTAGGGAAATCTTCACTTATGGACAACCATCCAGCAAAATCAGAGACTTGAAGGATCATCACAGAATCTGGGCTAGAATAATTATGGGATGCATCAATCACAAGAAGCCTACAAGCTCTCCTAATTACATCAATATTGATCAGCAGTTTCTGATTTGCTTCATTGCAAAGAAGACCAAGATAAACCTTCCACACTTGATCTTCAACCATCTCAGAACAAGTGTGAAAGAGACAAGAGAAGAATAAAGAACTAAGAGGGATTTGATTCCTCTTGGAAGATTGATTTCAGATATTCTAACAGAAAATAGGCTGATAGAACATCTGACAGAGGCTCAAGAAATCAGTACTCTGGAAGAAACTGCTAAGAAACCCTTGAATGCCAAGAATCTGAAAAAAATGAAGATTATTGAGAACATTAAGAAGGAACCAACAACTTCTTCTCATGAGACCATCACTTCTAGGAGAATCTCTCTGAAGGATTTTCCATTATTTTCTGAGATAGACGCCTCTCCAGAAATCATAGTCAGATACCTTGAGGCTTGCAAAGCTGATGGGACTATTCCAAAAATCAACATCCAAGATCTGCACAAGCTAGCTCCAAAGGTTGTCTTAAAGAAATCCAAAAAGAGGAAGGCAACAAGAGAAGGATCCTCTCAGAGGACACCTAAAGCTGCAAAAAAAAAGGTAATCCATCTTCTGTTTCTATTGTAGAGTCAATAGTTATTCCAACATCTGAAACCATTCCCCCTCAACCAACAGAAAATCCTTCACCCCAAACATTTAAGGATTTTGACATAAAGTTTGATCCATCTATAACTCTTGGAAACTTCTTGAATGAACCTCACTCCCCCAATCCAAATCCAAATCCAGAACAACATCAACCAGAACTTGCCAAAGTTCTATCTGATATTGACTTGTTTGATTAAGACTTTTCCTCACCACTCCCATAAAATCCAAACACTCAACCTCAACAACTAGAAAATCCACAACCACACTCTCCTCAACCAGAAAATCCACAACCACACTCTCCTCAACTAGAAAATTCACAACCACACTCTCCTCAACCAGAAAATTCACAACCACACTCTCCTCAACCAGAACATCTGAACCTTAACTCACCTCAACCAGAGAATGGAAACTTTCGCACTCCTCCTTCTGAAAACCCATCTTTTGAAATTCCTGAACCAAAAATTCAACACGCTACCGCAAACCAATCTGAAGAATCCTCTTCAGATTCTGATACCACTATCCCAAACCCTGGAATAATAGAACCTCTTACGGTCCATTTACCTCTCACTATTCATGATATTCCAGAAATCCATTCACCATATGAATCTACACCACCAAACACCCCTAACTCACCAATCCTGATTTCTGACACTTCCACTCTATCACCCATCAACTGTCCAGCTGACAACCTCAGACTTGTCATTGGGATCACCTTGTGGTAGAATAACGCACTTTATTACAAAGTCACCAACCTGATATACCCAATGCTTGATTTTCTTGTTGAATGCCTAGATCATATGTTTCTGATACACTTGACCACGATTGACAGCTGCAAGCCTCTTCTCGCCAATCAGATTCAATTGGTCTAGCCTGGTACGAATCCATTCATCTTCGTCTAGGTCTGCATCTTTCATAATCCTTAGAGAGGGAATTTGAACATCGATAGGCATGACAACTTCCATACCATAGACCAGAGAGAATATGGTTGCCCTAGTTGATGTTCGCGCCGAAGTGAGATAGCCATGGAGAGAAAATGGTAACATCTCGTGCCAGTCTTTATAAGTCACAACCATTTTCTGTATGATCTTATTAATATTTTTGTTGGCGGCTTCCACTGCGCCATTCATCTTTGGTCGATACAGAGAAGAGTTGTGGTGCTTGATCTTGAATTATGTGCAGAGTTTTATAATCATAGTATTATTGAGATAGGTACCATTGTCCGTGATGATTCTCTCGAGGATTCCATACCGACAGATGAGGTTATGCTTAATGAATCGAGCGACCACATTCTTGATAACATAGGCGAATGAGGTTGCTTCAACCCATTTTGTGAAGTAGTCAATGGCGACGAGAATGAAGCGATGTCCGTTAGAAGTGATAGGCTTGATTTCTCCAATCATATCAATGCCACACATTGCAAACGACCAAGGAGTTGTCATGACGTTCAAAGGTATTGGAGGCACATGAACCTTATTAGCATAAATATGGCACTTATGACAAGTTCTTGAGTGGTGGTGACAATTAATTTCCATATTCGACCAATAGTAACCTGCACTCAAAATCTTCTTGGCCATAGTATGCCCACTAGGGTGAGTACCAAAGATGCCTTCGTGCATGTAATACGGTGGGAGAACTGACTTGGGATGTTTTGTGTTTGATCGCAATTGTTGCGGATAGCAAGAGTCGCCACCGACTTTTCTTTTATCAAATGAAGGAAAGGGTGAAAAGAATAGGAAAGACCTTTGAGATTATTTTCTTGAGTTCGGGGGGTATATTATGAAAAGGGAAGGTGTTAGCACCCTTTTTATCCATAGTTATCTATGGGCTCTTAGTTGCTTTCTAGATCATTGCTTTTGTTTGAAAGTGTGCTTTGTGGTGGTTTTTGAAAGTATTTTTGAAAAGCGCCTTCGTTTAGGAAAACTTTGTGATGATTCTCGTCTCTATAAGAATGTATACAAAGTGTTGAACTTTTGAAAATATTTCAATGGAAAGTGTTGGTGCATTTGAAAAGGTGTTTGTGTTTTGAAGATGAGCAAGCAACTAAGAACATTTTACCTTACTCAAAATACTTTTTTTCATTCCTCTCTTCCTTTGATATTTCTATCTTACCATTAATTGGTAAGAAGCCTTATCTTTGGATGTAAAAGGGACGGGCGTGGGTCATCGTATAGTCATGATAACAATATTGTGAGATATCTTAGCATTTCTTTCGAGGGACTAAGATCATTTGTAAGGCAACATTCGAAGCGTCATCGAGGGACTATGATCTTGTATTTTTGATTGTTTTTGCTAAGACGTCTCACATGCATAACATGACTATTTTTCATAAGGCAACAAGTGGAGTTAACCCTAGAGGTGCATGTGTGTAAAGTGTGTTTGATTGCATGCATTTTTATCTTTTGATCAGGGTGGTCTACTTGTTGATTTTATCTTGCCATACACCCTAATTACTAACATTTTGTATAAAGTCAAAAGTGCAGAAAGATAAAATCCTACACTATTACAACCATATTGAATTGCATGAAAATATAAAGGCAAAAATAAGGTAAAAGCAAGAAAAATGGATCTTTCGATTTAGGGCAGCAAACCCTTCAATTCTGCACTTTCTGGCTCTCTTCGATCTGGCTTGAAAAGGGGGTGAAGGCATGACTTTCAATTGGGGCCTAGAGGCCAGCATGTTGTGTCTTTCGATTGGGGCCTGGAGGCCAGCATGTTGTGCCTTTCGTTTGGGGCCTAGAGGCCAGCATGTTGTGCCTTTCATTTGGGCCCTGGAGGCCATCATGTTGTGCCTTCTGGCTGCCTCTTTCATTTGGTCTGAAGGTTAGTATGGAAGCCAGAGGCTTCGTTTCTAAATTTCTGTCTTCTGTTTATTTCATTTGAGTTTGAATAGCAACATGGCCCGAGGCCATGCCAACATCACCTTAAGGCTAGATTAGTTCTTAAAGCATGTTTAAATGTACAAATAGCAAAAGCCAAGAAGATTGTTAACCATGATACACATTATAAGAGTGAAAACAAAAATAAGAAAATAGTATGTACATGTTTGAAATGAAAAGGAAACTTATTTACATGCTATGCTGGAAATGATGGGTCAAAGGTTAAGAATGACTTACCTTACTGGAGGCTGGAGCGTGAGCTAGACCTTGAAGTGGTTTCCTTGAATGCCTCTGGAATCGAAGGAAAAGACCAAGGGTGGGCCTTTGACACTGGATTCGAAAGAGAAAAACAAGTGAAATGTCCTTCTTTGCTAGATTCGAAGGATAGTAAGATGTAAGGATTTTCCATATTTGAAAGGGACAAGTATTTGGATTCTGGGTTTGGGTTTGCAAAAGTGTTTAAGTGTTTGAGAATTTTATGGTGTGTAAGAATTTTGAAGATAAGTTCCCCTCGTCTTCTTCTTCTGATGTGCAAATGAACTCTCTATTTATAGAGGAAAATTTTGAAATGTTTGGGAGTAAAAATAATAAAATAAAGGCTCAGCTGGAAATTAAGCATCCACTTGTGTCATGATAGCAAGATTAATGGTTCAGATGGATTGCTTCCTTCATAAGGAAAACAGGCGCAAGGCTCAAGAAAAACTTTTTCTAAAAAGTAGTATTATACTATTAAGGGCAAGTGGTCTTGGATTGCAAATGGTTAAAATCCTATTTTAACTTGAATAAACAATTAAATATAGAGTGAGTGATAGGTTTGAGGCCTAAAAAGGGGAAACACGTAGCCTAGCCTATGGGTCTAATGTTCAACTTGATCTTTTGAGTCGAATCCTCCATCTTTCTACACCTTCCGACCAGACTAGAACGACATTCGTTCCCACCAGTTATGTGTCCTTCGAATGGACCAATTGTGTGTTCTTTGAATGTCCCTCTTCAGCTGAATATGCTATTTTGAGTCCTCTTGCTTTTAATCACTTAGGCCCAAACCTTTGACCAGACTCCAAAGTAAGCAAAAACAATTATTCCCCAACTATGGCAAGTCCTTCGAATGGGCCACCAAGTTGTGTGTCATAATGCAGCACTATGGCGTATTGAAGGGTTTGCAGATGGATTCGAAGGTGATATAAAGACACATTCAAAGCAAACATGAAGATGAAATCGAAAGTCATTGGAAGGTAGCCGTTCATCCAATCGAAAAACTTGTGAATCCAAGGAAAACAGGTGAGGGGCCAATGGTGCAATCGAAGCTTACAGGCAGGGGCCATTGTCCAAATGAAGCTTGCATGCAGGAGCTATTTTAGTGCATCAAAGCAAACCTGTAGGAGGTCAAATGACCAAATGAAACTTATGGACCAAAGCTTGATCGAAGGAGTCTAAAATATTCAATCGGAGCGTGAGGACCAAAGCTCGCTCGAAGAAGGAAAATGCTCAATCGAAGGATGTAAATCAAAGCTTGCATCGAAGGAGGCCCAAATGTTCAATCGAAGCGTGAGGACCAAAGCTCACTCGAAGAAGGAAAATGCTCAATTGAAGGATGTAAATCAAAGCTTGCATCAAAGGAGGCCAAAATTCCCAATCAAAGGATGAATCAAACCTGCTCGAAGGAAGCTTAGATGCCCAATCGAAACTAGTATGAATCGAAGCAAGCTTGTTTTTCTTCAATTTTGTCAAGAAAATCAATTTTTCTGCTTTGCCCTTTTTTTGTCTGTTTTGTACTTGTACAAATTTGAGCTTTTTTAAAATCCTTATGATAAAATGTCTTGAGAAAAGAGACGGAAAATTTTGGGGTACAATAGTGCATATCCTCCATAATCTTCTATGCCTCCTTCTTACCTACACAGCGAAGCAGAATTAAGTCATGATTATGCTTGTACAAAATTCCATTGCTAAAAAAGAACTTAGCCGAGAACCTCCGTAGGAACTTCTTGTCATTGATTGATGCCCCTTCAGGGTATTCTTGAGCTTCAAGGTACCTTTTCACCTCATGAAAGTAAGGTTTTTCTTCTACTCCATCAGTGTTAATTTCATACCAGTGTGCTGGTTCGTCGAATCTTTCAATGGTAATTCTGGGAGCCTCGTTGTCCCATCTGAGCTTGAACATGGATGACATGGTAGTTAATGCATCCACCAATTGATTCTATTCTCTTGGGATATGCTCAAAAGTAATCTCTTCGAAGTAAGAAATCAAGGTTAGCACATGTTCTCGGTAAGGGATAAGATTATGATTCTTTGTATCCCATTCTACCTTGATTTAACTGATCACCAAGTGTTGTACCCCAAAATTTTCCCTCTCATTTTCTCAAGATTTCTCTCGCATGTGTGATTACAAAAACATGTTTAAAGAAATAAAGAAAATGTAAAATTTTCAAGATGTTAATGTGCCTTTCGATTAGGTCAAAAAAGAAACAAGTTGGCTACGATTTAACAAGTTTCAAACTGGCCATATATTTTCCTTCGAAGTACAAGCTGGGTAGCCTCCTTCGACTTACAAGCTGGGCAGCCTCTTTCAAATAACAAGTTGGGCAACTTCCTTCGATTTACAAGCTGGGCAGCCTCTTTCGTTTTACAAGCTGGGCAACTTCCTTCAATTTACAAGCTGGGCAGCCCATTTCGATTTACAAGTCGGGCAACCTCTTTTAATTTACAAGCTGGGCAGCTTCCTTCGATTTACAAGATGTGCAACCTCTTTCGATTTACACACATGCTTCAATGCACACACATGCTTCAACACAGACATGTTCATCACACACACACTTGCTTCAAACACACTGACCTCCAAGCCCAGTCGAAAGGCATTCCCTCACTGCTTTTAAACCCCAGCCGAAGGAGGCAGAAAAGCAGATTACATCTTGCATTGATTCTAGGCTCAGTCGAAAGGGACAACATACTGGCCTCCAGGCCCCAATTAAAAGGCACGCCTACACTGTTTCCATCCCCCAGTCGAAGGAGGCAGAAAGGAAAATCGAAGGGCATGACTTTACTGACTCCAAGCCCAAATCGAAGAGAGCCAGAAAGTGCAGAATCAAAGGGTCTTTTGCCTCAATAAAAAAACCCTCATTTTTCTTGTTTTTATTTTATTTTTTCCTTTATATTTTTATGCAATTCAATATGGTTGTAATAGTGTAGGATTTTATCTTTCTGCATTTTATTAATTTTGTATGCTTGCCAGTAAAATAGGGAATGTATGGCAAGATAAAATCCACAAGTATACAACCCCTAATCAACGACTAAATGCATGCAAATCAAACGCACCATTCACACATGCACCCTTAGGGTAATCTCACTTGTTGCCTCGGAAAAATAGTCATGTCCCTCGAATATGGGAGTTTTAGCAAAGACCCTCGATAAAAGATCTTAGTCCCTCGATGACCCTCAATGTTGCCTTCGGTAAACGATCTAGTCCCTAAATGACATTGCTAAAACGTCCCATAGGTTGCCTTCTATGACTATGAAACGTCCCACGCCCGTCCCTTCACATCCAACGACGGGGCTTCTTACCAAATCAATGGTAAGATAAAAACATCTAAAGGAGAAGGAAAAGAACATTTAAGACCTTTTGAGTAGGTAGGTTGCTTTTAGTTGCTCGCTTGCTCACAACAAAAACATTTTATACACCAACACTCTCATTTTGAAACATTTTCAAAAGACAACACTTTGTACGCGTTCTTATAGAAACGAGAGCCATTATAAAGACACCTTTTCAAAATCACTTTCAAAAACACATTCCACAAACACCTCTTTGAACTATTTTCCAAATAACACTTAGTACGCGTTCTTATAGAAACAAGAACCATTACAAAGACGTTTTCAAAATAATTTCAAAACCCACACCACAAGCAAATTGTCAAACAAAAGCAAGTGATCTAGCAAGAAACTAAGAGCCCATAGATAACTACGGATTAAAAGGGTGCTAATACCTTCCCTTTTCATAACCTACCCCCCGAACTCAAGAAATAATCTCGAAAGGTCTTTCCTGTCCTTTTTAACCTTTCCTTATTGGATAAAAGAAAAGTCGGTGGCGACTCTTGCTATCCGCAACAATTGCGATCAACGCAAAACAACCAAGTCAGTTCTCCCACCACATTACACCAAGGATGAATCCCCATATACGCTCAGGAATTTAATTCTCAGGTCAATAGTAGCTTTAATTCCTAGAATGCACACTTCATATTTAGCCATATTATTGGTGCAGTCAAAGCAAAGTCTGGTAGTGAAGGGTGTATGGAAACCTTGAGGGGAGATAATTACAACACCAATTCCATTTACAAGTGTGTTAGAATCCCCGTAAAAAACCATAGTCCATCGGGATCCCGACTCAGGTCCTTCATACGGTCCAGGTTCTTCATAATCTATAACTAGCATAATGTTCTCATCCGGGAATTTGAAGTTCATAGGTTGGTAGTCGTCTACAGCTTGATGTGCCAAATGATCTTCCAGTACATTTCCTTTTATTGCTTTTTGAGTGGTGTACTGAATGCCATATTTTGTTAAGGTCATTTGCCATCAAGCTATTCTTTCAGAGAGGGACGACTTCTCTAATAAGTATTTGATGGGATCCATTTTAGAAATCAATAGAGTAGTATGAGTCAACATATATTGTCTTAGTCGGCGAGTAACCCATGCCAAAGCGTAGCAAGTTTTCTTGAGTAGTGAATATCTTGTTTTATAGTCGGTAAACATTTTGCTAAGGTAGTATATTGCATGCTCTTTTCGACCAGACTCGTCATGTTGCCCCAATACACACCCCATTTAGTTCTCTAGCACCGTTAGGTACATGATTAAAGGTATTCCTTCAACCGGTGGCATCAGAATCAGAGGTTCTTGTAAGTACTCTTTGATTTTATCAAAGGCTATTTGACAGTCGTCATTCCATTTTACAACTTGATCTTTTTTCAGCAGCTTGAAGATTGGCTCATAGGTAGCAGTCAAATGAGAAATGAATCAGGCAATGTAATTCAGTCGACCTAAGAAACCTATGACTTCCTTCTCAATACAGGGAGCCGACGTCTCTTGAATAGCTTTAACTTTTGCAGGATCAACTTCAATACCTTTACCACTAACGACGAAACCCAAGAGTTTTCCAGACCTCACCCCAATGATGCATTTGTTTGGATTCAGCCTCAGCTTGTATTTCTCCATCCTTTCAAATAACTTATGCAGAGCATCAAGATGTTCTTCTTCATTCTGTGACCTTGCTATCATGTCGTCGACGTAGACTTCTATCTCGTGATGAATCATGTCATGAAATAAAGCTACCATCGCATGCTGATAAGTTTCCCCAACATTCTTCAACCTAAAAGGCATGAACTTGTAACAGAAAGTGTCCAACTGTGTGACAAAGGTAGTTTTCTCCATGTCTTCAAGCACTATCTTGATCTGATTATATCCCGAGAAGCCGTCCATGAAGGAGAAGACCTTGTGTTGAGCGGTGTTGTCTACCAAAACATCAATATATGGAAGTGGGAAGTCATATTTGGGGCTTTCCCTGTTCAGATCCCTGTAATCTACACACATACGTACCTTTCCATCTTTCTTTGGTACCGAAACAACATTAGCAACCCATTAAGGATATTACATCATTGCTAAGAAACCTGCATTGAATTGCTTCATAACCTCAACCTTGATTTTCTATGACATCTCAGGATGCATGCTGTGATACGGCAGGAGAACTGACTTGAGGTTTTGCATTTGTGTTTGCAAATGTTTTGGTTTAGCAAGAGTCGCCACCGACTTTTTACTTTATCCTAAGGAAAGGTCAAAAAGCACAGGAAAGACCTTTGAGATGTTTTCTTGGGTTCGAGGAGTAGATTATGAAAAAGGAAGGTGCAATCACCCTTTTCATCCATGGTTATCCATGGGCTCTTAGTTACTTGTTTAGATCACTTGCTTTTTCTTTTCAATTGTTTGAAATGGTGCTTTGTGTGTGGTTTTGAAAGATGTTTTGAAAAGAGGCCATCGTTGTGGCAACCTTTGTAATGATTCTTGTTTGAATGTATACAAAGATGTATTGTCTTTTGAAAAGATGTTTCAATGTTTGAAAGTTTGCTTCGGAAAATGTTTTGAAATTGTGTTGTGGAGTGTGTTTGAAAATAGCAAGGATGTTTTACAAGTTTTGATCAAGTAACTAAGAGCTATCTACCCTATTTTACTCAAAGATCTTTCCTATGTATTTTTAACCCTTTTGACAGTGTTGTTTTACCATTGCATTTGGTAAAGAACCTTGTATTAGGATGTTAAACAGGATAGGTGCGGGTCATCGTATAGACCGTGATAGCAATTGTGTTAAGTATCTTTAGCAAATTTTTGAGGGACTTGATCATTTTGTTTAGGCAACCAAGATAGAGTCATCGAGGGACTATGATCTTTTGTTTTGTTTTTGTTTTGCCAAAGTATCCAACATGCATAACATGGCCCATTTTTAAGGCAACAAGTGGATGAAACCCTAGGGGTGTAAGTGTGCATTGTGTATTGATTTCATGCATTTTGTCTTTGTATTAGGTCAAACTACTTGTTAATTTTGGATTTTTGCGTACAAACCCTAATCTCTAATCATGGCATAATTGAAAGCGAAAAAATGCATAAAAATAAAGCTACCACTATTACAACAAGATTATGGGGATGGGGGTATAATTTTTGAATGGGGGTATATTTGACAAAAAATAAAAATCCTAGTTTTACTATTACATCCAAATTGAATCATATAGCATAAATAACAAATGAATAATATTTAAACAAAATAAATAAATATGCAAAATCACATGAATATGCAAAAAAAGTTTTGTTATTTTTTATGTATGTAAAAATATTTAATGTAAGAAGGAAGGAATAATAATAAATAAAAAAGATTATTATTATTTTTATTAAGGGTAAACCCTAATTTCTTTTAAGAATACCAATATATTAAATATATTATTTATATATAATAAAATAAAATAGTATATATACAAGAAATAAAATATGTTTAGAAAAAATTATTATTTAAGTATAAATAATAATAAAAATAAAGTATACTATTTTTATGTTTTTATTCCAAAGTATTTATTAAATAAAATAAAGGTATGTATATATAATATTAATCATATTAAATATGTACAAAAAATAAAAATATATACAAGAAATAAAATATTTTTAGAACAATATTTTCTAGTGTAAATAAAAGAATAAAAATAAAAGGTATAATTATATTATTTTCAAGTTTTCAATAAATAGAAATATATATATATATATATATATATATATATATATATATATATATATATATATATATATATATATATATATATATATATATATATATATATATATATATATATATATATATATATATATATATATATATATATATATATATATATATATATATATATATATATATATATATATATATATATATATATATATATATATATATATATATATACTAATTAAATTGTTTTTTATGTTAGAAAAAATAGAAATAAAATGCAAAATAAATGTAAAAAATTATAAAATATTTTTTTGGGTATTTTTTATGTTTGGAAATAATAAAATAAAATCAGAAATGAAAATAAAATAACAAAACATAAAAATATGAAGAAATGGGCCAGGGGGTGTATTCAGCAAAAGGGGGTGTAAATAGTGAGAGGACCAAAGCCCAGCCCAAGCCACTTCATCTTCAACCTCTGACTTCAAATTTCGCGTGCGCCCTGTACAATTGCTAGATCCTGCATACGAGCTCTATTGCAAAAACACATAACATCAAAGTTGTAGAGCTTTTCAAGACGAATCCAACCATATAAAAAACTTGTCCTAAGTCTCAAAGACCAGAGAGAATTTCTCTGGCCCTAAATCTTAACCTATTTTTTTCAGGATGTTCATGGACCAAATTCTCTTAGCATGCTTAATTAAATTGAAAACTGAACATATGTACAACTTCATGGCAATGAATACTACATTTCTTATTCACAAACCTAAGTCTAAATGTTCCTAAATAGAGAGATAGGAAGTTGATAAAAACCTGTTTCAGCTGACTTCGTGTATGGCAATGTGGAGCTTTTTAACAAGGCCTGAGATATCTGGGAGCTTTCTTGAACTTCACTTGACCTTCTCCAATGTCTAGCTTTCCTTGAATGCACTTGAACAAGCCTACAGAACTCAACCTGCACAAGCTCAAATTTAAAATGGAAAACCCTGTAAATGGAGTTACAGTTAGTGTTTAAGGTTTGGGATAGCTTGGATGGATTGAATGGAAGGTATTTGAACAGGTTTGGGGAAAAACGCACGAGCAAATTGTGCTATAGAAGTCAAGATGCAGATGCTGCCCTATTTTGCCAATGGAAGGTGGTTTTGATCTATGGGATGTTTGAGGGCTCAAAGGGTCGTGTTTCTGGTTTAAGGGGATGTGAGAAAGATGTTTCAAAAGCTTGCACAAGTTAGTTCTAGCTGATGTTCAAGTTCCTATGTTTTGGATAAATTTCTTGTATATGAAGCAAAAGTGGACAAGTGATGTGAAGCAGGCTTGTACAGGCTATGTATCACCTTGCATACCATCCTCTTGGCCCCTCTAATTTGTGGATTTTATTTGCTGCATAAGATATGGACCAATGCTCAAGGGATTCAGTTTTGACATAAAGCACATTTTGGCAAAAATTGTAATGTTGCTTTTTCTATTTAGGGATTAATCTAATGTGCAATGCTCTAATGACCAAAACAATGCCTTAGACCAATGGTTTTGCACTTATTTATTGAGTTTGGAATGGTTTTGAGGCCAGTAATCTAGTGCAAAGAAAGCTGATTTAAATTTGCAACTTGTATCGCAATGAACATGCCATGGATGAAAAGTGAGTTTTTGCCAACTTCAAGCCTTCGATTCTCCCTAACCACAAATGAGTTTGGATAGTTCTGTGACATTTTGGAAAGCTTGCAACATGCTCTACAATCCCTCTTTGAAATGAAATTTGATATCCCAAGTGGAACTATGTGAAAAATGGCCACGAAGATAGGTCAAAATCCTGCCTAAACTAGGGCAAAATTTCACTAAGTTAAAAGTTTTAGGGACCCTTATTCCAAATATCATAACTTAATATCCAAGCTTCTTTTGGGAAAACTTTGTGAATCAAAGTTGTATACTTTGTGGAGGACTACAACTTTCATGTTGGAAGTTTTGTTTGAATCCAATTGAATCATAGTGAACATGTTGGGCAAAGTTAGGAAAAATTAAGAAAATTTCATAACTTAGAAAAATTCTAAGTTATGAAAATTTTCAACTTTAAACCCTAATTTGCAAAAATGGGTTTCTTGATGAACAAGTTTCATGTTTTGATACATCTTGATGAGAAATGACCCTTGGCACTTGATTTTGACTAAAAAGTCAAAGTTTGACTTTTCAGTGTACAATCAAATTTTGATCAGTTGGCTGAAAAATTCATCTGTCAATCCACTGCATTTGAGTTATTTTGAACCTTGTGAATAGGTAAAGATGATGCCATTGTGTCCTTGAATCCATGCTTGAGCCCAATTTTCCATTGGCTAGGTCAAAAATCAGAAATTGGCTTTGTGCAGGTAAAACCCTAAAAATGACCATTTGCCCTTTTGGTGATCTGATCAAATTTCTTGTGGAGTTGTGGTCCAAACTTGATCAAATGGTTCATATGAGTTTATAATGTTGATGTGGGTCAAAATTCATAAGGTTTGACTGTAAATTGGCCACAGTTGACTTTTTCTCCAATACAATTGATTTCTAGGTCAATTGTCCAATTGACTGGGTAAAAATTTGATTCAAGGCTTGAAACTTGGTATGGACAAACTTATGAGTCCAACGTGAAGTATGAAAGTCACTTTGAGTATTGAAAGTCCAAAAATATTTGTGCAAACTTAAACCCTAATTTAGGTCATCAGTGCAAGGAGATGTCTTGGGCAGTGCAAAACCCTAATCCTGTCTGGAGTTCAAGGAGCCTTGTGAGGGGAAATCTTGATAAAATGAGAGGGAAAATTTTGGGGTACAACAGCTTCCCCTGTTCAATCTTCTTGAACCTGAAGAGTTAGATTGGCGAGTTTTCCTTTCGTGACTCGAAGGTAAAAGAGGATTGGACACTAGAGTGCCCGTAAATTTGCACTCGTCAAAAAGGTAGCTGAGGGAATGGGCTTAAAGATGACATTTGGAGATGGTAGAATCTTGCTGGAGATGGGCTTAAAGATGCCATCCAAGACTTGTTTGTTGAGAATTAGGAGAGCGAATGTCAGAATGGTATACATATCTGGAACGTATCTGAGTTGTATCTGGAGATTGGATCTGTATGAGCAAGGGAATGGCGTCCGTGTCTGGAGTGTATCCAAGCTGTAAATGCATTTGATTCTTGAATGAATATCGGAATAACTGCCGTGTCTGGAGTGTATCTGTATTGTATCCGAAATCTAAAATCTGAATAAGCGACAGAAAGACATCTGTGTCTGGAGTATCTCTGGGTTGGGGAATAGGTTTGAATGAGTGACAGAATGGCAACCGTGTCTGGAGCGTATCTGGACTGTATCTGAAGTTGAGATCTGTATGAGTAGTAGAATGACTTTCGTGTTGGTAGTGTATCTGTACTGTAATTGGGATCTGGACAAGTGACAAAATGACTTTCGTGTCTTGAGTGTATCTGAACCTGAGTTTGATAGTTGAATCTGAATGAGAAATAGAATGGCTTCCGCGTCTGGAGCGTATCTAGTCTGTATCTGATAGTTGAAGTCTGAATGAGTGATAGAATGGCATCCGTGTCTGGAGTGTATCTGGACTGTATCTGAAGTTGAGATCTGTATGAGTAGTAGAATGACTTCCGTGTTGGGAGTGTATCCGTACTGTAATTGGGATCTGGACAAGTGACAAAATGACTTCCGTGTCTGGAGTGTATCTAAACCTGAGTTTGATAGTTGAATCTGAATGAGAAATAGAATGGCTTCCGCGTCTAGAGCGTATCTAGTCTGTATCTGATAGTTGAAGTCTGAATGAGTGACAGAATGGCATCCGTATTTGGAGCGTATCTGGACTGTATCTGAAGTTGAGATCTGTATGAGTAGTAGAATGACTTCCGTGTTGAGAGTGTATCCATACTGTATCTGAATAAGAGATCTGAATGAGTAGCAGAATGACTCCCATGTCTTAGAGTGTATTCGTACTGTATCTGAGACCTTTGAATATTTGTTAAAGATAGTTTTTAATCTTATCCTGAAAAGGGTAAAATGTTAGCTGAAAACACAAAGTTATGTTGCATGACATGTATGATGCAATAAAATGTGTTTTATCAATGTTTTATGATATATGAATGTAATGGATGCGCATGTAAGCTGATTAGCCGTCTTGCTGAGGAAAATAAATCCTTGATAACTGGAGATAATGAAATCTTTGACTGCTGCCGGGGAAAATAAACCCTTGACTGCTGCTGGAGATTCAAAACCTTTGATTATTGAGACTGAGAAATCCTTTGGACTACTGCTGGGGAATAAAAACCTGGGAGGCTTAAACTGGAGAAAAGGGAACAAAAATCTTCGTTCTGCCGGGAAATAACTCTGTGGGGAGAATGTTTATCCTGTTGGAGAATTTCCGAAAGCTTGGGTTTTATGCCAATCTACTGAGGATTCAGAGGAAGTTGGATAGTATTCCACCGTGGTTTAAGATTTGAAGTTTTGGACTCCATTGGGGAAGAAAGTTTTATCTTCGCTGAGGGTTTGTAGTTCAAAGTTTTCTGGCTCCGCTAGGGATTGGGAGTTTGGAAACTTAACTCTGATGGGAATTTTGAAACTTAACTCCACTGGGGATATGTATTAGCTATGTTGAGGTTTTGGATGACTTGCTGTAGGGGACTAATTCTGGAATAGCCTAAAGACGTTTTCCTATACCTTCAACCTATCAGTAATTATTCTTTCTCATTTCGTTTTATCTGTAAGCAGTGATTATATTCGAATGCATATGCTCATTCAATAAATCATTGGACGTTTTCAAATAAAACACAAGTGTAAAAAGAAAGAAAAGGCAAACAAATTTCTGCACTTTGAAGTATATTTGTATTAACTTTGTGTAAGTATTTTGTACAACGTAGGCAGACATCCTAGTAAGAGAATGTTGTCATAAAAAATGAGAAAAATTTATACAAAGAAAGATGGCTATGTGTAACAATTCCATGGGGTTCCCATTCTGCTATAGCTTTCACAACTCTGAGTATCTTGTCCATTCGTTGCCTCGTCCGCAGATGATTGGATTGATCAGAAGCTTGGAGCTTGTTAGTGAAGAGATTATCCTTAAAGTGATCCGACGAGACATAGTCATACGCTTTAATTCCCTACCTTTTGCCTGGACCTCCCTTTCGGGTTTTCGATCCACCGGGAAACCCTTTTTTGCCCAAGTCGCCCTTTCGGGTTTTCAACTTGCCGGGTGTACAGATTTTTTTATTTATCCCTAATTTTTTTCCTGAACCGCCCTTTCGGGTTTTCAATTCACTGGGATGCCCATTTTTGCCCAAGTCGCCCTTTCGGGTTTTCAACTTGTCGGGTTGTTTTATGTGTAGTATCTTTTGACTATGTCTGCGTTCGCAGGGTGCGACAGGTCATCGCCATCCATGGTGGTCAGAATCATTGCCCCACCAGAAAAGATGTTCTTGATCACAAATGGTCCTTCGTAAGTAGGAGTCCATTTTCCCCTGGGATCACTTTGCGGTAAGATGATTCGCTTGATTACAAGATCCCTGACTTGATATATTTGTCTCTTGACTTTCTTGTTGAAGGCCTTGATCATACGTTTTTGATACGCCTGACCATGACAAACAACAGTAAGTCGTTTCTCGTCGATCAAGTTAAGTTGACCAAGCCGGGTCTGAATCCAATCGTCTTCACTCAAACCAGCATCCTTCATGATCCTCAAGGAAGGGATCTGAACTTCCACAGGTAAAAAAACTTCCATGCCATATACCAAAGAAAAGGGGGTTGCCCCAGTTGAAGTGTGTGCCGTGGTACGGTACCCGTGTAGAGCAAAAGGTAACATCTCATGCCAGTCCTTGTAGGTGACTGTCATATTTTGAATGATCTTCTTGATATTTTTGCTCGCAACTTCAACATCACCGTTCATCTTTGACTGATAGGGAGATGAATTGTGATGTTGAATCTTAAACTACTCGCACAGAGTGGTGATCATAGTATTGTTCAAATTTATACCGTTATCAGTGATGATCCTGTCGGGGATACCATACCGCATATGAGGTTCTGCTTGATGAAGCGGGCAACCACATTCTTTGTAACGGAGGCGAAGGAAGCTGCTTCGACCCACTTGGTAAAGTAATCAATAGCCACCAGGATGAAGCGATGTCCATTGGATGTTGTAGGCTTGATCTCTCCAATCATGCCGATTCCCCACATTGCGAATGGCCAAGGAGCTGTTAAGACATTGAGCGGAACTGGGGGAATATGTACCTTGTCAGCATAGATTTGGCATTTGTGACAAGTACGGGAATGTTGATGATAATCAGCTTCCATGGTAGACCAGTAATAGCCTTCCCGTAGAATCTTCTTAGCCATCGTATGACCACTCGAGTGGGTGCCAAAGGTGCCATTATGCAGTTCAGCCATGATCTGCTCAACTTCAATCTTGTCCACACAACGGAGTAGGACACAATCAAGATTGCGCTTGTATAGGATACCATTGCTCAGAAAGAACTTGGCAGCGAACCTCCTTAAGAACTTTTTGTCATTGACTGAAGCTCCTTCAGGGTATTCTTGTGCTTCGAGATACTTTTTGACGTCATGAAACCAAAGTCGGTCCATCACTTCTTCGGTATTAATCTCGTGACAATGTGCAGGTTCGTCCATTCGTTCGATGGTGATTTGAGGTGCCTCATTATCCCAGTTAAGTTTAAACATGGATGACATTGTAGCTAGCGCATCTGCTAGTTGATTCTCTTCTCCTGGGAAGTGCTCAAAGGTAATCTGCTCGAAATGTGGTAACAGTGTCAGGACATGTTCTTTGTAAGGGATGAGGTTAGGGTGTTTAGTATCCCACTCTCCTTTGATTTGACTGATAACCAAAGCTGAGTCCCCAAATACGACCAATGATTTGATTCCCAAGTAAATAGTGGCCTTGAGACCAAAGATACAAGCTTCATACTCTGCCATATTGTTGGTGCAGCTGAAGCAGAGTCTAGCAGTGAAAGGTGTATGGAAACCTTCTGGAGAGATAAGTACCGCGCTGATACCGTTGCCAAGTACATTTGAAGCACCATCAAAGTACAGGGTCCATCGGGATCCTTGTTCAGGTACGTCATACGGTCCGTTACCTTTAATGTTGTCCAAAGTCATAATATCCTCTTCAGGGAAGTCGAACATCATAGATTGGTAATCTTCGACGGCTTGATGAGCTAGATGGTCAGCTAGTACACTCCGCTTTATAGCTTTTTGGGTTGTGTACTGGATATCATGCTCAGTTAAGATCATCTGCCATCTAGCGATTCTTCCGGATAAAGCAGGCTTCTCGAAGATGTACTTGATCGGATCCATTTTGGAAATCAGCAAAGTGGTATGTGTCAACATATACTGCCTTAGCCGGAGAGCAGCCCATACCAAAGCGCAACAAATTTTCTCGAGCAGTGAGTAGCGAGTCTCACAGTCGGTAAAATTTTTGCTAAGGTAATAAATGGCATGCTCTTTTCGGCCAGACTCGTCATGTTGGCCCAGTACGCACCCCATTGAATTATCCAAAACAGTCAGATACATGATTAAAGGCCTTCCTTCAACGGGTGGCATCAAGATAGGAGGTTCCAGCAAATACTCCTTGATCTTATCAAAAGTAACTTGACAATCATTGTTCCATTCAACCACCTGATCTTTCTTCAACAGCTTGAAGATTGGCTCACAGGTAGATGTTAGGTCAGAGATGAACCTTGCAATGTAGTTTAAGCGTCCCAAGAAACCTATGACCTCCTTTTTAGTTCGAGGAGCAGGCATTTCTTGTATGGCTTTGACTTTGGTAGGATCAACCTCGATGCCTTTGTTACTGACGATGAATCCCAAAAGTTTACCGGACCTGACTCCGAAAGTGCATTTGCTAGGGTTCAGTCTGAGCTTATATTCCTTTAACCTGACAAACAACTTTTGCAGATGGTCGAGGTGTTCTTCTTCTGTCTGTGAACGGGCTATCATGTCGTCTACGTAGACTTCAATTTCATGATGTATCATGTCATGAAATAAAGCTACCATGGCTCGCTGATAGGTTGCCCCGACATTCTTCAGTCCGAATGGCATCACTTTATAGCAGAAGGTACCCCACTGCATAACAAAAGTAGTCTTCTCCATGTCTTCGGGGGCCATCTTGATCTGGTTGTACCCTGAAAATCCATCCATGAAAGAAAACACCTTATGTTGAGCTGTATTGTCGACCAAAATGTCAATGTGTCGTAGTGGAAAATCATCTTTAGGGCTAGCCCTATTTAAGTCTCTGTAGTCCACAAACATTCTGATTTTGTCGTCCTTCTTAGGCACAGGCACAATATTAGCAACCCATTGTGGATAGAAAGTAACAGCCAGAAAGCCAACATTGAACTGTTTCATCACTTCAGCTTTGATCTTTTCGGAATTGTCGAGCCTCATTCGCCGGACTTTCTGTTTGATTGGGTGACAGTCTTCTCTTGTGGGGAGATGGTGAACCACGATATCTGTATCCAGTCCCAGCATGTCTTCATAGGACCAGGCAAAGATCTCAACATATTCATTCAACAACTGAACTAAGCGCTCTTTGACACTTGGCTCTAGGTTGGCACCCACTTTAACCTCTTTTTTGTCTTCAGCAGTACCCAAATTGATAGTCTCTAACAACTCTTCATGGGGCATAATATCCCTTTCTTCTTGTTGCAAAAGTCTAGCCAACTCTCCAGGCACTTCACAGTCTTCATCACCTTCGTACTCGGCATGATTGACCAGATCTTCAGAGTCACTGAAGGCCATAGAAGAATTGTTACCCATGGAATCCGGAGTAGATGGGTACCTGCATTTTGTGAGTGTGTGTGTGTAAGGGATATCCATCTTTAAACAAAATAAAATGTAAAAAGAAAGAAAATGAATACAAAAGTTTATAAATGAAAACGTCCATGATTCATTAAAAATGGCATATGAAAATGAAGAATCAAAATCCTTACAAATGGACCTATATGCCCCGGATAAGGCATAAGGTGAAAAGAGTGTAAGAATTGTTTAATAATTATTACAGACCAAACAAGAAATGTTCAAATGATAAATTACTGATTGATGAAAGTAATGGGAACAAAATATTTCTCCTCCCAGTTGTTTAGTCCTCCTTCAATGGTTGGAAAGATCCAGTCTTCAAAATTGCTTCCTTCTTCATCATCCTCTAAAGCATGAACTCCGTGATGAGTGATTTTCAGTGGCGGTCCTCCAGCCCGGGAGCGAAGCACAGCTTTCTGGCTAGCAGTAGTGAAACCCAATCCAAACTTATCTATCTTGTAAGGAAAATCTGGCAGTTGACCCCACAATGTACTTCCCCTTTCCTTGATTACAGCCTCCACATCTTTAAGGGATGACATCCAGGACACAGGTTTGGTAATGATGGGAACATCAGTCATTATCTTCACTACCTCCACTTCAGGAGAAACCTCTTCAAAGTGTTGGAAAGGTGTTTCTATGAATTCACCGTCTAACTCCACGTAGCGGAAAGAGTTAAGGTGACTTATCATATACTCCTCCTCACCGTGAACTATTATGATCTTACCCTAGACTGGGTACTTTAGCATTTGGTGTAGAGAAGAAGTGACTGCCCCAGCGTTGTGGATCCATGGCCTTCCCAACAAGCATGAATATGAAGGACGGATGTCCATCACATAAAAAGTAGAGTTGAAAATTTCCTTTCCCACCTTAATTGGGATGTCCACTTCTCCGTGAACCATCCGCTTAGAACCGTCGAAGGCTCTAACAATGATATTACTGGGCTTTAGGGTCAAACCTTCACAGTCCAATCTGTCCAATGCTTTCTTTGGTAGAACATTTAAAGATGAACCGGTATCAACCAGAACATGAGCAAGTGTGGTCCCTCTGCACTCTACCGAAACATGCAGTGCATCATTATGCTTTCTTCCATTAGACGTCAAATAGGCATCAGAGAAACCAAGACCATTGTCGGCTGTAAGGATAGCCACACACTCTTGAAACTGATCTGCAGAAGTTTCTTTAGGCACGTGTGCCGTCTTTAGAAATTTGATCAAGGCTTTGGCATGGGCTTCGGAGCAGAGTGTGATACGGTGGGAGAACTCACTTGAGGTTTTGCGTTTGTATTCGCACTTTTTTGGTTTAGCAAGAGTCGCCACCGACTTTTTATTTTATCCTAAAGGAAAGGTTAAAAAAGCACAAGAAAAACCTTTGAGATGTTTTCGTGGGTTCGGGGGGTAGATTATGAAAAGGGAAGGTATTAGCACCCTTTTCATCCATGGTTATCCATGGGCTCTTAGTTACTTGTTTTAGATCACTTTGCCTTGATTTTCAATTTTTTGAAATGGTGCTTTTTGTATGTGTTTGAAAATGTTTTGAAAAAGATGCCTTGTCTAGGCAACAATTGTAACAATTCTTTACTCGAATGTTTTACAAAGGTGTGTGTCTTTTCGAAAAGATGTTTCAAGGTTTTGAAAGTTGTTTTGAAAGTTGTGTTGTGGAGTGTGTTTTGAAAGTAGGCAAGTGTGTTTTGCAAGTTTGATCAAGTAACTAAGAGTTGTCTACCCCTAAATTTACTCAAAGATTTTTCTCATGTTTTAACCCTTTTAACAGTATTGTTCCACCATTGTATTTGGTGGACAACCTTGCGTTAGGATGTTAACGGGACGGGCGCGGGTCATCGTATGGACCATGAATGCAATGGTGCCAAGTGTCTTTGGCAATTTTGCTTGAAGGGACTATGATCATTTTGTAGGCAACTTCGAAAGCGTCATCGAGGGACTATGATCATTTGATTTGTTTTTGTTTTGCCAAAGAAACTCAACATGCAAGCATGGCCCATTTTGGAAGGCAACAAGCGGGATTACCCTAGGGGTGCAAGTGTGAATTGTGTATTAATTGTCATGCATTTGTCTTGTATTAGGTTATCTAGCGGTTGATTTTGAATCTTCGCATACAAACCCTAATTACTATACACTATATAAAAAAAGCGATAAATTGCGGGAATTTAAAGTCAAAGCTATTACAAATAAGTATCCGGGGATGGGGGTACAAATATTTACAAATAGGGATGAGACTTATCAGGATAGTATTGTCCAAATAATATTTACAACCAAATTGAATCGTATTCTCAATGTAAGATGTAGCAATGTACAAGAATAAAAAGCAATGTATCAAAAGTATTTGTGTAAGTGTATATGATTATTTACAAGTGAGAAAAGATGTTTAACTTAATGCGAAATTAAGTATTGTATTTATTCTTTTTTGGTATTTTTGTTAATGTTTTATAAGCTTGTATAAGATTAATTAAACAAAAGTTTTAAAGAAAAAGTATTTAATTTAAGCTAAAGAAAATTAATGCTTGTGTATTTTAGTTAATAGTTTTATGTACAAAATTAAAAAAGAATTTTAAGACAAAAATCTATTAACTTAATTAAATCTAAAGCTTACATATTTTTAAGTGCAATAATAAAAAGGTATTATTAATAAAAACTTAATGTGAACAATTAGTATATTAATTTTAACAAAATAAGTTATGTAAAAAAAGATATAATGTGATAATAAGAAAAAAGAGTATTAGTTAAAAAAGGAATTGAATGGGCTTTAGGGGGTCTTATTCTGGCCCAAACAAAAATAGGCAGGTTTAAGAAAAAGAGGGGGTATGCACGCTGGAAATGAAACTGGGCTTAGGCAGATATGAGGGAAAGCCCAAACGAGTTTGATAATTGTTTAGGGTTGAAATGTTGCTTTCAGAACTTAGGGTTACAGAGTTACAGGCTCAGAGCGGCGCCGTTTCCATCTTCCCTCTTCGTCTTCATCTTTCTCAAATTGGAACCACTGAACACTCGCCTCCTCGCCTCAAGCTACTAGGCGCTGCCTCCATCTCCCTCTCTCCAAGGTTGAGCAAGACAGTGATGACACAAAAGGTATGATCTTCTGTCTTAACGCATTAGGGTTTCCAGTTTTATATGTTATTAGTTCTATGTATTCTGATCTTTGATTATTGTTATTTCCTGTGAGGTGTGAAAAGAGGGAGAGTAGTTATACCTTTGTTGGCTCTTGGAGACGGAGGTTCCGGAGGTGGACATGAAGCGTCCTAGGGCGGCCAAGGCGAGGGAGTGTGATGATGTGCTAGCTTCGTGGAAATCTGGTACTTTGTATCTTCCTTTAGGTTTTATGATGATTGCCTTCTGAAAACCCTTGCATAATTTCTTTTCCTCTTATGTCCGCTTGAATGCTTGCCCCTGAAATACTTGCTTCTGTATGTTTATTTCCTCTGAGTTTGATGATATTTATTCTGAATATTGTTTTTGTTGGACCCTGTGATGAGCCTAGCTCTGAGGGTGTTGGGATTCTGTTTAGATAAAGGCTTATGCAGGTTGAAGCTTCGGTTTGTAAGCTTGTTTCTGGTGTAGGCTTTTGTTATGTTTGCTTTGGCTTTGAAAGGTTTAGGATGAGTAGTTTGTTTTCTGGTTCTTGTACTGGTTTTGACAGGTTTGGCTTTTAGGAAGCTTTGGTTATAGTTTGTAGTTTGTGCAGGCTTCAGGTAGTTAGAGCAAGCTTCAGGGCTTATGCTTGGCTTGAATACTTGAGTCAAGCAGGTTTGAAAGGTTTTCTGGGATTTTGGCTTGTTCTTTACAGGCTTGGTACTGTTTGTTTGTGTTGGAGGCAGTTTGTAATGTTTGAGCAATGTTACAGTTTGTGTGAACTTGTTTTTTTGTGATATCCTGCCTCTTTTTTTCTTGTTCTGATATGTTTGTCTTATATCTTTAGCCTCTGCCCTGTAAGCCTTCCCTTTCTCTCTCTCTTTTCTCTCTCCACAGAGTAAGCATATTATATTGCTTTAAACTGTACTTTTTGCTCTGAAAAAGTGTTGGCCTTGAAAATGATGAACAATATTTGAAATGTTTGCGTGCATTTGTATCTTTCCTCTGCACATTCCAGATTTCCTGCATATCTCTTGTGTACTTTGTTGACAGCTTTATTGGCTTTTGGTTGACATCTCTTTTGGACAGTTTAGTTGACATTGGACTTGGTTAGGCATTTTTTAATTTGCAATCAGTTCAGTTTGCCTTTGGGCATTGTTTGCTCAGTTTGAACTTTGTACTTGGTTTGGAATTTTGAAATGGGCAATTTGTTTTTTTGGCATATTCAGTAGTTGTTCAGTTTGCCTCTTTGGTTGACAATTTATGCAGTTTGTTTGATATTTTGAATTTGTGCAATTCATATCTTTTTTGCAAGCATATTTCTCTTTCCCTCTTTGTGAACCAAGAGTATTCTTGTGATTTGCAGAGAGGGTGAATAACTGATTCCGGCCAGACACTTTTAATGATGAGTTTTAAAATATCCGTCTGCCTTTTTATTTCATCTGCATTTGACTTCTTTTCTTTTCTTTGTTTCTGCAGATAAAAATTAATTGAGCCATGGGGAGCATCAGTAGAAGATGAAGACTTAGGAAACTTTAGGATGCAATTTTATTTTACTTTTAATCATTGTAACATTATTATTGTAAACAAAATGTAAATAAATTTACAGTGTTTCAATAATAATTTGTAACAAATAATTAAAGATGAATAAAAATCCTTCTTTGTCAGTTAATTCTTTTTTCAATTCACTGTCTATTTAATTATTCAAGTTTCTTAAATTAAAATAACTGGAAGTAAATCCCAACTATTCTAACTTTGAATAAATAAATAATTAATAAACATTGTGGTCTTGCAATCAATGATAAACCCGGCGTCCCAATTAAACATAAGCAATGCACAATCAATCAAACAAACGTCCACATGTCTTTTCTTTTACTGATTATACCAAACACCGCAAGTTCTCAATTCAAATGCCTCAGCTCATATCCCAGAGTAAATTGAAAAGAACTATAGAATTAATTCTTTCCGAGAATGCGCGCACAAACCCTAGTTCTTGATTTATTGTCAAAGAAGCGCCTGCCTGATCAAACCCTGAGCCAAACTCAACCAAACCCTAATAATCTGCTTGAACTGTTCCAGAGTCCAAGAAAACCCTAATTTGGATAGACTGATAAGAAAAAGTCTGTTTGACTGATTCTTACGCCAATCTGAAAAGTCAGGGAAAACCCGAAGCTGTGATTTCTTGTGCAAAAATAGGAGGGCAAATTTTGGGGTACAACAGTTTCCCCTGTTCAATCTTCTTGAACCTGAAGAGTTAGATTGGCAAGTTTGCCTTTCGCGACTCGAGGGTAAAAGGAGATTGGACACTAGAGTGCCCAAAAAATTTGCACTCGGTGATGTGATGGTAGAGGGAATGGGCTTAAAGATGCCATTGGGTGATGGGCTTAGAGATGCCATCTAGGGATGTGACAGAATCTTGTCGGGGGATGGGCTTAGAGATGCCATCTGGAAGTTGCTGGTAGGAGGATGGGCTTAGAGATGCCATCTGAAAATGTTTGTTGAACTGTATGTCGTTGGTGAGTGGACGAGTATCAGAAAGGTATCCATGTTTTGGAACATCTCTGAACTGGGGGTCTGAACAAGCAATAGATTGACATCCATGTTTGGAGAATCCGTAAACTGTTTTCAGAAGTCTTGGAATTTGAACAAGCGATAGGTTAACATCCGTTACTGGAGAACCCGTGAACTGTTTTCAGAAGTCTTGAAGATGAAGAAGGAACCGGTGTAGGGTTTCCTGATGATGAGTCCGCGTAAAACTGCATCTGAATGAATCTGGAATAAGTATCAGAATGTCGCCATGTCTGGGTCACATCTGAACTATTTCTAGAAAGAATCTCGGAAGATGATGATCTTTGTCTGTTGACTGATCTTTCCTGAAAAGGTAAAGAGTTAGTTGTATGCAATGTCATGATGCGTGATGCAATGCATATTACATCAATGTTTATGATATGAATGTGATGAATGCGCATGTAAGCTGATGAGCTATCTTGCTGAGGATAGATGAATCCTGGATAATGAAATCTTTGACTGTTGCCGGGGAAAGTGAATTCTTGACTGCTGCAGGGGATTGAAAATCCTTCGATCGTTGAAAATGAGAAGTCCTGGGACCATCGTTGGGGAATCAGGAGTTTGGGCCGTATGCCAATCTACTGTGGATTCCTGTCTTGAGGAGATCTTCACTGGGGAATATCTGAATACTATGTGAGGAACCGAGAATGAGAGTCTTCATTCTGCTTGGGGATTGATAGTTGGAAGTTTTAGCTCCGCTGGGGATCTTGAAACTTGACTCTGAGGGGAATTAGATTCTATAAGGCTATCTGGCTGGGGAAATCAGCTTTGAGAAAGCTCTTGTTCTGCTGAGGATCCTGAAGTTAAACTCTGTTTGGGGAATTGAGAACTCAGGTTATATGCCACTTTGAGAATGAGAATCTTCATTCTGTTGGGGGTCAGAAATTGGGAGTGTACCAATCTTCTGAGGTGATGAGAATCTTCATGCTGCTAACGGTCAGAAACTGGGAGTATACCCATCTTCCGAGGTTTTAAGGATGAGAGTCTTCATTCTTGAGAGAAACAGATTTTTCAGTTGTCTGTTATCTTGTTGGTGGTTGTAACTTCCAGCAGGTGATGATGGAATTTTGATGATTACTACTCCAAAAGATGAAGGAATCTTTGATTACTACTCCAAAAGATGAAGGAACCTTGATGATTACTACTTCAAAAGATGAAGGAACCTTGATGATTACTACTTCAAAAGATGAAGGAACCTTGATGATTACTACTTCAAAAGATGAAGGAACCTTGATGATTACTACTTCAAAAGATGAAGGAACCTTGATGATTACTACTTCAAAAGATGAAGGAACCTTGATGATTACTTCAAAAGATGAAGGAACCTTGATGATTACTACTTCAAAAGATGAAGGAACCTTGATGATTACTACTCCAAAAGATGAAGGAACCTTGATGATTACTACTTCAAAAGATGAAGGAACCTTGATGATTACTACTTCAAAAGATGAAGGAACCTTGATTACTACTTTAAAAGATGAAGGAACCTTGATGATTACTACTTCAAAAGATGAAGGAACCTTGATGATTACTACTTCAAAAGATGAAGGAACCTTGATTACTACTCCAAAAGATGAAGGAACCTTGATTACTACTTCAAAAGATGAAGGAACCTTGACGATTACTACTCCAAAAGATGAAGGAATCTTTGATTACTACTCCAAAAGATGAAGGAACCTTGATTACTACTCCAAAAGATGAAGGAACCTTGACGATTAGTACTCCAAAAGATAAAGGAATCTTATCTGTCGATCAATCTGCATAGGTTAAGAATGCTGTTGAAATGTAATTTGTTCTGAAGAATAAATCCTTGACAAATGTTGGGGAAATAAACCCATGACTGCAGGTCTGCTAGAGAGGTTTCATCACTGCCCCCAGTATTAGATGCATGTGATATTGCCAGGAAACTTGGTCTGTTCGTAACCCTTGAGATTGACATTCGAATGCCCCAAGTGATGGTGACAGAGACTTGCCCCAGGTTAATCTGCAATTGAGAGATTTTGTTGAAATCTTGACTGGACTGCCCCAGGTTAACTGAACTTTGAAAGATCTGTTGAAACCTTGACTGGACTGCCCCAGGTTAACTGAACTTTGAAAGATCTGTTGAAACCTTAACTGGACTGCCCCAAGTTAACTGAACTTTGAAAGATCTGTTGAAACCTTGACTGGACTGCCCCAGGTTAACTGAACTTTGAAAGATCTGCTGAAACCTTGACTGGACTTCCCCAGGTTAACTGAACTTTGAAAGATCTTCTGAAACCTTGACTGGACTGCCCCAGGCGTGCTGGATGGTGACATGTCAAGCCCCCTTGTTGATAGGAGATTTGTCAATGGAGGTGTCATCCTTTTTGAAGTGATTTTGTTCACTGAGAGAGCTTCCGTTCATCGGATATTCGTTGTGTGAATTTCTCCGCTGTCAAACAAATAGCCAAATGCAAACAGTGATATTCGAGCAATGCAAAGTTTATGTTTGTCTCGAAGTTTTGAAAAATGCGTTTTTTAGCAGAAAACTTTTCATAAGACAAATTCAACACAAGATTTAGGGGAAAGCCTTACAGGAGTCAGGATACCTTTTGTAACAGTATGCTTTCGAGCTAACCCATGCTTCAATTAGGACTTTTGAAGGGTTGTAACGTGGCTTGGTTCACGGTTTAAGAAACAAAGGATAAAGGCTCAAAGTATTGTACCCACCCGCTCTTCGCGATGTTCTTCAATCCTAAACTCAGTTAATTGTGCGTCGCCCTCTATTCGAGTTTGGAACGACATTTTTGGTGATGGTTCACACCAGTCGAATTTGGAAGGAAGTCATTTTCTCCTTTTTCTTTTGCAACATTTTTTCATGTTGTTTGAGGGTTTGTAATGACCTATTTCTTGATTTGTTATCCCTAACTTTTGCCTGACTGTTTCTGTTTCCGAGATTACAGTCAGCAGGATTCCCCAGCTTTCTTAAGCTACCTTTGTAGGTTTTGGCTCAAAGGGCTTTTTTTTTTGAGAGGGTGACTGCCTATGTGATAGGGAACCACCATTGTCTTTTGATTCCAAAGGAATATTTTTCTTTTTTGATGTCATTCGTTGTACTACGATCTGAGAGTTTGCGACTTCAATGCGCATTTTGTTTTGAATTAACTGAGAGACTACCCTGCCCCAGGTTTAAATCAAAGGTTTCAATTTGTTTGGAACAGAAAACTCCTACTTCTTTGGCTCAAAGGGGTTGACTAGGGATTATCTTCCTTATAACTCCAGTGTTTGGGAATTGAAAGAAATGCATGTACATCATCAACAAGGTCTGTTCAAAAGCATACTGTATGAGATTATGGTATTGTTTCGTCATCCTCCCTCTAAAGGCTTGCAGCCTTTTATCAAGAGTTAAATATCATAAAGAAAGCATAAGAGTAGTGAAAACGAATGGATGAATTCAAGACAAACATATGCAATGCATTAATGAAACAGAGTTTGACATCAACAGTTAATTGTTTGAATTACAACGTGAAAAATTCAGATGGAACAAAAAGTCTCTCAGTTCGAGCTTTGTCATCTTAGGTGGAGCACCCAAAGTGGAAGATTTTCATCTCAGCATCCGGCATGAATTCCAGCACTCCTTCGTCAATCCAGTCTTGGATTTTGTTCTTCAGGGTCCAACAGTTGTCGGTGTCATGTCCTGGACTATAGGAGTGGTATGCACACCTTTCATTGGGATGATAGGTAGGAGCGGAAGTATTTGGGTTCCGGAGAGGAGCCTTCAATGTAATCAGCCCCGCCTGCAACATGCGTTGTAGCGCTTGAGCTAGCGACATGTTGATCTTGGTGAATTGTCTTTTAGGCGCGACCTTCTTACGCTGATGCCCCTGTCTTTGTTAAGCAGGCGTAAGATGTTGTTGGGCTTGTGACCCTGAAGCAAGCTGAGGAGCTTTTCCCTTGTCTTCTTGTCTCAGAAAAAGTTGAATGATGATCTGATCTTCAGCCCCAGTTATCTGTCCCACTTGATTATCTCGAAGCAGTTTGTTGACGAGAACCCCGAGCTCTTCTTGTCTTTGAGTCAAGCCCTGGATGAGAGCCCTCTGACTCACCAGTTCCCCTTTCAATATGGCTATCTCAATGTGTAGCTCCCACTGGTCATCTCTGTCGTCCCCAGGATTTCCCACGATCATGCCCCTGGTGAGGAGCGTCTTGACCTCTTCTTGTCCCTTGGATAGGTTCAAGAACATCTCTTGAAGTTGAGCGTTTTGAGCCTGGATGTCCTTGAGAGTCTGCTCTAGAGCCATCTCTACTGAAATAAACAGTAGGAGAATGAGGAAACCTGAAAAGGAAAACCTGTTATGATGCAATGCATGATATATGAATGCATGTTTTCAAGGATCTCTCGGGGTAAATACAAGAGAATGTTAGAGGTTGAACTTCAATCTTTGATTGGAGAACTTTGCACCGGTGGATGTCTTTCCACGAGAATCAAGCTCACCATGTCGAGTGGGTCATAGCCCCTGATTCAAGTTGTTGCACTTGATCTTTGTTGGCATTTGTTTAGAGGAGAAAACCTCTTGCCTCTTGGTAGACGTCCGGTTCAACGTGACCCTGCATCAAATAACCCTCAAGATCCTTGAGGTGGTTAGTAAAAAATGCTATGGTATGATGTCATGATGTTATGTACATGTATGCAAAAGCAAGTAAGTGTATATACAGGTAATCATATTCACACAAAGAAAACAAGTCCTTAGGTTTAGGCTTGCATGGGGTTTGTAGGTAAATACCCTCTTGAAGTTAGTTGGCTCATCCTGTCCTAAAATAGAAACCGGGTTCTAAGGAGCTCAATATCATTGGATTATTTTCTGTGTTCATTGTTTTGGTTTAGCCACTTAACTGGCGACCAAAATATTCCAAGAAAACAACCCTTAATGAGTGTAGTATCGAGTATCTACCAACTTCGGACTGCACCAAAGTCGGTCATCTCACTACCCCTAAAAAGGCTAAGATGGTCAATTAAAGTTCTAAGAGTTCGTTAATGCTTCATGACATCACTCAGCGGCCCCGTACTCTCCTTGATTAAACTCAAGGGTTACCGGTACTCACAAATATGTCACACTAACATAGCTTACTGCTTCAACCATGTCGCATTACCCCACACAGTTCCCTCACAGTTTTATTGATATTTACCTAAGAAGGTGCCCCAAATCCGGGTGTAGGATTTACAACAAACCAAAACAAGGACCCAAAAAGTAAACCAATCAAAGCAATCAAAGCAAAAATGTAAAGGTGATCTAAACCCTAAGGTAACCCCACTTTTAAATTAGTCCCCAGCAGAGTCGCCAGTTCTGTGATACGGTGGGAGAACTGACTTGAGGTTTCGCGTTTGTATTCGCACTTGTTCGGTTTAGCAAGAGTCGCCACCGACTTTTTATTTTATCCTAAAGGAAAGGTTAAAAAAGCACAGGAAAAACCTTTGAGATGTTTTCGTGGGTTCGGGGGGTAGATTATGAAAAGGGAAGGTATTAGCACCCTTTTCATCCATGGTTATCCATGGGCTCTTAGTTACTTGTTTTAGATCACTTTGCCTTGATTTTCAATTGTTTGAAATGGTGCTTTGTGTGTGTTTTTGAAAATGTTTTGAAAAAGATGCATTGTCTAGGCAATCGTTGTAACAATTCTTTACTCGAATGTTTTACAAAGGTGTGTGTCTTTTCGAAAAGATGTTTCAAGGTTTTTAAAGTTGTTTTGAAAGTTGTGTTGTGGAGTGTGTTTTGAAAGTAGGCAAGTGTGTTTTGCAAGTTTTATCAAGTAACTAAGAGTTGTCTACCCCTAAATTTACTCAGATTTTTCTCATGTTTTAACCCTTTTAACAGTATTGTTCCACCATTGTATTTGGTGGACAACCTTGCGTTAGGATGTTAACGGGACGGGCGCGGGTCATCGTATGGACCATGAATGCAATGGTGCCAAGTGTCTTTGGCAATTTTGCTTGAAGGGACTATGATCATTTTGTAGGCAACTTCGAAAGCGTCATCGAGGGACTATGATCATTTGATTTGTTTTTGTTTTGCCAAAGAAACTCAACATGCAAGCATGGCCCATTTTGGAAGGCAACAAGCGGGATTACCCTAGGGGTGCAAGTGTGAATTGTGTATTGATTGTCATGCATTTGTCTTGTATTAGGTTATCTAGCGGTTGATTTTGAATCTTCGCATACAAACCCTAATTACTATACAGTATATAAAAAAAGCGATAAATTGCGGGAATTTAAAGTCAAAGCTATTAAAAATAAGTATCCGGGGATGGGGGTACAAATATTTACAAATAGGGATGAGACTTATCAGGATAGTATTGTCCAAATAATATTTACAACCAAATTGAATCGTATTCTCAATGTAAGATGTAGCAATGTACAAGAATAAAAAGTAATGTATCAAAAGTATTTGTGTAAGTGTATATGATTATTTACAAGTGAGAAAAGATGTTTAACTTAATGCGAAATTAAGTATTGTATTTATTCTTTTTTGGTATTTTTGTTAATGTTTTATAAGCTTGTATAAGATTAATTAAACAAAAGTTTTAAAGAAAAAATATTTAATTTAAGCTAAAGAAAATTAATGCTTGTGTATTTTAGTTAATAGTTTTATGTACAAAATTAAAAAAGAATTGTAAGACAAAAATCTATTAACTTAATTAAATCTAAAGCTTACATATTTTTAAGTGCAATAATAAAAAGGTATTATTAATAAAAACTTAATGTGAACAATTAGTATATTAATTTTAACAAAATAAGTTATGTAAAAAAAAGATGTAATGTGATAATAAGAAAAAAGAGTATTAGTTAAAAAAGGAATTGAATGGGCTTTAGGGGGTCTTATTCTGGCCCAAACAAAAATAGGCAGGTTTAAGAAAAAGAGGGGGTATGCACGCTGGAAATGAAACTGGGCTTAGGCAGATATGAGGGAAAGCCCAAACGAGTTTGATAATTGTTTAGGGTTGAAATGTTGCTTTCCGAACTTAGGGTTACAGAGTTACAGGCTCAGAGCGGCGCCGTTTCCATCTTCCCTCTTCGTCTTCATCTTTCTCAAAAAGGAACCACTGAACACTCGCCTCCTCGCCTCAAGCTACTAGGCGCTGCCTCCATCTCCCTCTCTCCAAGGTTGAGCAAGAAAGTGATGACACAAAAGGTATGATCTTCCGTCTTAACGCATTAGGGTTTCCAGTTTTATATATTATTAGTTCTATGTATTCTGATCTTTGATTATTGTTATTTCCGGTGAGGTGTGAAAAGAGGGAGAGTAGTTATACCTTTGTTGGCTCTTGGAGACGGAGGTTCTGGAGGTGGACAGGAAGCGTCCTAGGGCGGCCAAGGCGAGGGAGTGTGATGCTGTATGTTGTACCCCAAAATTTTCCCTCCCATATTCTCCAAGAAATTGCCAAGCCAAGTCACAAAACTCCCCAAGGGTTGCACAGTCCAACTGTCTCCTATACAGTCAAAACTAGGGTTTGGGTTCTGATCAAGAAAATGAAGTTTTCAAAGGCCCAATCAAGTCTCATATGCTTACAAAGATGGTCAAGTATCCTCATATCAAGTTTCAAGGCATTCAGCTCAAAATTGCACAGTCAAAACCCTAAATTGCACTACAGTCAACTGTAGGGGCAAAATGGTCATTTGGCAGTCAAAAGTTCAAATTTTTGGTCAATATATCATTTTGAAGCCACAAACATCATTTGATCAAGGCTTGATCATGATTCTCAAAATTTGGCTCAGAAAATCATCAAGATGCAAAAGTTACTATATTTGGACAGCTGAAAAAGTCAACTGAAATTGACCAGGGCATAACTTTCACATGGATTATCAGAAAAATCCCATCCAAAGCTCATTTTGAAGAGAAAGACATTTCCTACAACTCATCTTCATATTTCAAGTCCAAGAAATGCTCTCACAAAAAGTTATCAATTTCAACATTATAGGTCATTTTCAAAAGTCAACAAAAAGGGACTTTAAGTAAAAGGCCATAACTTGATATTGGTAAATCAAAATGACATGGGACCAAAGACATTGGTTAGAGGACTCAAAGACCTTTCCAAAATGTCCAAGAACATGAGAAAAGCTTAAATATTGAGCAAGTTATGCCTTGTGGCAGTTGGGAAATTTTTGGATATTTTGAAAAGTCAACATTGATCCAAATGACCTAAAAATGCTAATGGGCCCATTTTTCTTCCAAGATTCATCATTCTAAACATGTGCACGACCAATTAAATATGTGGAAAATATCTAAATGAACCAAACCAATCTTTTTATACATGTTTTAAGGTCAATATTTCGTGTACATGCTAACTAGGAAAGATTTGGAGCTAATTGATCATAATTGATACAAAAACCATGTGGAAAAGATATGAAAAGATCTTGGAAAATCAAATATGCAAAATCATCAATGCCATGGATTTTATTCAATTTTCTTGACCTAATAGCCTCAATACATAAACAGGAATCAAACCCTAATCACAAAAACACTCTAAGCTGCGCAGGAAATACATTTACAAACTTGGAATTTTTTGTCAAAAAAGCAATTCTGAAAACCACTCTAGAGGACGATTCAAAGCCTAATTCCTGTTCCAATAGCTTCCTCAAGGTTCCCAGAAGCGATTCCAATCCCAAACATCCATCAACACGTAAAGAATTGGTAATAAGAACCTCTCCTGTACAGAGAAAAAGTCACAATCGTGTTTTTGGTTTTAGGCATTCTCATGGCATTCTAATCATAGATTCTTATTCCTTATGATGTTCTGATACTGACCAATGCGTTTGATTGTATTTTTATGCCATATACGCGATTCCACCATGTTTATTTTCTAGGGTTTGTAGGGTGTCAATTTAGGGCTTTGGTAACGAAGCAAAATTAGAATTCCAGACCAATGCCATTCAACTAAGCGCATGAAGACGAAGATGATGGAACCCTCGCGCTCAATTTATGAGCGTTGAGGGGCTAGTCGCTATTTTTTGGAAACATGCCTAAAACCACGCGTCTAAAACTGTTGCCATACAGTCTTGTTTCAGAAAAAAAGAAAACACGTGAAGAAGACGATCACGTGGAAAGCGTTGATTCGCTGTTTTGAATTTCGCGCGTTTTCAATTCATTAACGCGTTGCTTCTTTTATATTATTTATTTGTTTGTATATTAACTGAATGCGCGTGTAGCTCAGCTGGCAAGCAGGATTGGTAGTGGAGGTACATGACCTGGGTTCGAACCCCAGGTCTTTCACATGTTCATATTATTTTTCCATTAATAATCATATGCAGGCACAACCTTAAGGCACACCATATGCCTCAAAATCCAAAGGTCCACGCGTCCAAGGGATGCAGATCAAGGGCTCAGAACTGAAGAACACCATGAGGACTAGTCAACACGCGCATACGTGGCCTGGGAAAGTCAATGGATCTGCATATTAAATGGGCCAGAATTTCACTAATAAAACCTCCAAATTGGGACTTCCACCCCCCCTGGTTTGCAATTTCCTTTTTATTTATTTTGTTTTCAATTCTTATTTTATTTATTTTATTGTTTTAATTTAATAAATTATTTTTATCATATATATAAACATATCCCAAAAAATCAGAAAAGATGACAAATATAATAAATATTTAATTTAATTATTTTCATAAATAAATTAACATGTAAATTAACTTAGTATTAATTTAGGTTGCAACTTTAATTCTTTTCATAAAAATATAAAAAAATATAGAATTTAGGTTTAATAAATTTTATTCCTTTCAATTTTTTCTATTTTTCATAATAATAATATTACTTATTTTATTTTCACAATTAAATTGTACATAAATTAGCTTAGGTTTAATTTAGGTTATATTTTAATATTTTCATAACAAGCTTAAAAACCATTAGAATTAGGGTTAGTTATTTTCAATTAATTCTTTTTTCTTTTAAATCTTAAAAAACATAAAAATACATAAAACATTTTTCTTTTAATTTTAAATTTTAATTCCTTGTTAATTTTAATTTTGCAAAAGGGTCCAACGCCCTCCTTTCGATTTAATTTCTTAATTTCGCATGTTTATTTTATTTCACTTAAATAATTATGTATCTCTCCCAAAGCGTTGTAACATTACATTTCGCACTTTTCAATTTCGTTATTTACTTTGCTTTATTTACTTTCTGTCAAATCGGGTCCGGTTTAATTTTGGCGATGTGGACCCGCGCCATTTGTAATAGCCTTAGATTTACTTTTTCCCGCAAATATTAACTGTTAATAAAATGCATGCAAGAATGAAATGACAAAAAAATAAAAACAAACGCATAGATCACTAATAACATGACAAGACAAATACAAATGAAAACGACACACAATGCGCACACACCACCCCTAGGGTACGCCTCACTGTTGCCTTGCCTCGAAAGGTGATCGTCGAGTAGAGGATGTCTTAGTAAGTCCTCATGATCTGGGAACCTGGCATGAGGGTAGCTTCTAAGGTGTCTTCCCATTGCTCTGGTGATCACCATGTCCCGAACCTCGAATTGACCCGAACACCTCCAATGGTGGTGCTACCTACCTCTCAATGGTGGGATGGCACTACTTTAAAGGACATTTACACAGACGAATTCCTTAGAGTAGGTAGGTTCTCGTAGATACTTGCTCTCTTCAAAAAAACAAACAAAAATCTTTTCACACCGACACTTTTCAAAAGCTTTCAAAAGCAAATTTTTCAAACACTCTGACGTACGAGTCGAACTGAAATTTTTCAAAGAAACTTTTTTAAAACCCACAGTTGAAAAGCAAGCAAACATTTTTGAAAACACAAATGAGCAAGTATCTAAGAGCCCATGGATAACCATGGATAGAAAGGGTGCTAACACCTTCCCTTTCTATAACCTACCTCCCGAACCGAGAGCAATCTCTTTAAGGAATTTTTCTGTGCTTTTGTCCTTTCCATTTGGAGAAAATAAAATACGGTGGCGACTCTTGCTTCCGCGACATTTCGCGAACCAGCGTTAAACAGTCAGTTCCAGATCCACCGATCACACTGTGCTAGCTTCGTGGAAATCTGGTACTTTGTATATTCCTTTAGGTTTTATGATGATTGCCTTCTGAAAACCCTAGCATAATTTCTTTTCCTCTTCTGTCCGCTTGAATGCTTGCCCCTAAAATACTTGCTTTTGTATGTTTATTTCCTCTAAGTTTGATGATATTGATTCTGAATATTGTTTTCGTTGGACCCTGTGATGAGCCTAGCTATGAGGGTGTTGGGATTCTGTTTGGCTAAAAGGCTTATGCAGGTTGAAGCTTCGTTTGTAAGCTTGTTTCTGGTGTAGGCTTTTGTTATGTTTGCTTTGGCTTTGAAAGGTTTAGGCTAAGCAGTTATTTTTCTGGTTCTTGTACTGGTTTTGACAGGTTTGGCTTTTAGGAAGCTTTGGTTATAGTTTGTAGTTTGTGCAGGCTTCAGGTAGTTAAAGCAAGCTTCAGGGCTTATGCTTGGCTTGAATACTTGAGGCAAGCAGGTTTGAAAGGTTTTCTGGGATTTTGGCTTGTTCTTTACAGGCTTGGTATTGTTTGTTTGTGTTGGAGGCAGTTTGTAATGTTTGAGCAATGTTACAGTTTGTGTGAACTTGTTTTTTTGTGATATTCTGCCTCTTTTTTTCTTGTTCTGATATGTTTGTCTTATATCTTTAGCCTCAGCCCTGTAATCCTTCCCTTTCTCTCTCTCTTTTCTCTCTCCACAGAGTAAGCATATTATATTGCTTTAAACTGTACTTTTTGCTCTGAAAAAGTGTTGGCCTTGAAAATGATGAACAATATTTGAAATGTTTGCTTGCATTTGTATCTTTCCTCTGCACATTCCAGATTTCCTGCATATCTCTTGTGTACTTTGTTGACAGCTTTATTGGCTTTTGGTTGACATCTCTTTTAGACAGTTTAGTTGACATTGGACTTGGTTAGGCATTTTTTAATTTGCAATCAGTTCAGTTTGCCTTTGGGCATTGTTTGCTCAGTTTGAACTTTGTACTTGGTTTGGAATTTTGAAATTGGCAATTTGTTTTTTTTGGCATATTCAGTAGCTGTTCAGTTTGCCTCTTTGGTTGACAATTTATGCAGTATGTTTGATATTTTGAATTTGTGCAATTCATATGTTTTTTGCAAGCATATTTCTCTTTCCCTCTTTGTGAACCAAGAGTATTCTTGTGATTTGCAGAGAGGGTGAATAACTGATTCCGGCCAGTCACTTTTAATGATGAGTTTTAAAATATCTGTCTGCCTTTTTATTTCATCTACATTTGACTTCTTTTCTTTTCTTTGTTTCTGCAGATAAAAATTAATTGAGCCATGGGGAGCATCAGTAGAAGATGAAGACTTAGGAAACTTTAGGATGCAATTTTATTTTACTTTTAATCATTGTAACATTATTATTGTAAACAAAATGTAAATAAATTTACAGTGTTCCAATAATAATTTGTAACAAACAATTAAAGATGAATAAAAATCCTTCTTTGTCAGTTAATTCTTTTTTCAATTCACTGTCTATTTAATTATTCAAGTTTCTTAAATTAAAATAACTGGAAGTAAATCCCAACTATTCTAACTTAGAATAAATAAATAATTAATAAACATTGTGGTCTTGCAATCAATAATAAACCTGGCGTCCCAATTAAATATAAGCAATGCACAGTCAATCAAACAAACGTCCACATGTCTTTTCTTTTACTGATTATACCAAACACCGCAAGTTCTCAATTCAAATGCCTCAGCTCATATCCCAGAGTAAATTGAAAAGAACTATAGAATTCATTCTTTCCGAGAATGCGCGCACAAACCCTAGTTCTTGATTTATTGTCAAAGAAGCGCCTGCCTGATCAAACCCTGAGCCAAACTCAACCAAACCCTAATAATCTACTTGAACTGTTCCAGAGTCCATGAAAACCCTAATTTGGATAGACTGATAAGAAAAAGTCAGTTTGACTGATTCTTACGCCAATCTGAAAAGTCAGGGAAAACCCGAAGCTGTGATTTCTTGTGAAAAAATAGGAGGGCAAATTTTGGGGTACAACACGGAGCAATAGAGCCAGCATAGAGATTTTTGAAGGGGTTTGCCCCAGCTGCTCTGCAACATCATAGTCACTCTTCTTTATTATCTTTAAAATCTCCTCCATCTCCTTTTGGGTGGTCTCGGGGATAACCAAAGTCTAAGCCCTCGTCCTGACGGGCACTTCTTGGATCCCCTTACCTTTATCAGCAGTAACAACAGAGGGTATAACTTCAGGAGTAACAATTTCTTCAATCACTGGACTTCGCACAGATATCTTGACAGGCACAGGAGCACTTGAGGGTCGGAAGACTGCCCGTGGATAAGCAATCTCCGGAGAGAAGATTCTTCCGCTACGAGTGATCTTACTTGTTCCCACAATATTCCCCACATCAGGAGTCTCTTCATTGGAATTTTCTTCAACTGATTCGATCTGTTTTACACCGTGATAGGAGATCTCTCCTCCATAATTCCACGGTATTGTCTTATTGGACTTATATGGGATAGGCCCCAGCGTGGTAATCTTCAGCGGTACAAACTTTGGATCAGGTGTAATCTTAACAGGCCTTTTATAGGCCTTGGAAAGATTGTCGAAAATGGTAATTATAGCGACATCATTGATTGGAGTAACAGGAGTAACATGAGTGATAGTAGCAACAGGAGTTTTCTGAAAGAGGATCTCTTGAGTATCCATCAAGGGTTGAATGCCTGACTTCAACAGTGGACAGTCGGATTGCAAGGTTGAACAGAAGTGACAATCTTTTTCACAGCCTGGGAATATCCCGACTTTTAACAGATTCATCTTGATCATTGGCAACAAAGTCATTAAGTCATCAACAGTGGTAACATGAATATCTTCCACAATAGCATGGACATTATGACCATGTTTTGGCATAGGAGCGGATATCACATTAGGTTTTTCGGGGGCATCAAACTCTACCTCCTCGGCATCTATCAAATCTTGGATCTTGTTTTTAAGGGGCCAGCAGTTGTTGGTGTCGTGCCCCACACTGTCCGAATGATATGCACATTTTGCATTTGAATGATAATAGGGAGAAGAGGTATTTTGGTTTTTCGGCGCTTCTTTCAAGTTGGTAAGGTTCAGCTTTAACAGATGAGGGAGAAGCTGAGCCAGTGTCATATTGATCCGGGTGAACTGTCGTTGTGGCCTTTCTACCCTTTGCTGGTTAGCTCTAGGTTGACTGCTTCGAGGTTGATTAGTTGAGGAGTTCTGGATCATCACAACCCCTACCGCTGGTCGGCGCTCCATTCTCCCTTGATTTCTCTGGGTGTGAATAGCTGAAACTTCCTTCTTGGCTGGGAAGGTCTTCTTGATAGCAGTGGAAGCGGAGGCATCCTTATGAATTTTACCACTCTTAATGCCAGCTTCGACCCTTTCACTGTTCAAAATTAATTTGGTGAACCCTGCAGATGAGCTCTCGATCAAGTGATTGAAGAATGGACCTGACAGGGTCCCTAAAAACATGTCAACCAGCTCTCTATCCGATAATGGTGGTTGCACCCTTCCAGCCAAATCCCGCCACTTCTGAACATACTCCTTAAATCCCTCATTAGAGGCCATACCCATACTCTGTAGTTGAGTACGAGTAGGCGCTAAATCTGTGTTGTATTGGTATTGTCGGTAGAAAGCAGCAGCCAAATCTTCCCAGTTATGAACATCAGATCTCTCAAGTTGATAGAACCAGTCCAATTGCGTATCCGACAAACTATCTTGAAAAAAGTGGACCCATAGATCCTTATCGGAAGAGTGAGGTTGGATCTTTCTGACGTAGGACCTCAGATGCATCTTCGGACAGGACAAACCGTCGTATTTAGCAAATGTAGGTACTTTTAACTTGGGGGGAATGACGATCCCAGCAACCAACCCTAGTTCTTCGAAATCCAGCCCATGTACCATTGGTACCTCCATGGCTGCCAACCGATCCTCAAGATTCTTATACTTATCGTCCGCCGGAGGGTACTGCTATTCGGAGTAATCTTCATCCTCTTCCTCTTCTTCTTCTTCAGCTTCAGACTCGGAGGGCATTGCAACTCCTTTTCCTTTACCAACCCCTTCGTCAGACGTCGAGGGGAATTCTAGAAGTCTCCTAGCTTGATTCTCAAATCTTCTTCCCATAATGGTCACACCAATTCTTTTCTTTTTCTTCTTTTCCTTTTCCTTCTCTTTCTCTAACAGTTCTTTAAGGTCCTCTTGACCCTTTGCCAAGGTTATGAGGAGTTGCTGGAATTGCGAATTATGTGCTTGCAGATCTTTGACCGTCTGCTCTATATCCATCTTGCTGAAATAAACAGCAGAAAGATAAGGAAACCTGGTGTGAAGACCTGTTTATGCATATGATGAATGATATGTTATTCATGTAATGCATTCAAGGATTCAGAAATTCAAATTTGTTGCAAACAAAAAGATCACACGTCATATTAATAAGAAGAAATTTGTTAGTACATAAATGCCCCATGGGAAAAATATTACAAAATTCTTAATGTAAAAAGACGTTGCGCATCCTCTTTGGCGCGATGTAAGTGTTGAGACTCTGCTCTTCATGGAGTCGGCGGGTAAGTTCCAAAACCTTCTTCTCACTGGCATAGAAGTTGGCTTCAAAAGTGTTCCGCTCTTCCTTGAGCTGTATCCAACTCTTTTTCAATTCTTCCAATGATGTTGGCATGTCTAGATGTAGGAGGGTGTATGGAACATCTCCTTCCGCAATAGGCTCTTTGATCATAGGCAGAATGTGGGGGTAAGGCATTATAAGACTCTGGGTGCGGGTTCGTACCCACTTGAGATAAGGCTCAAGGGGGGTGGAATTCTTGTGTCCTAGTGTCTTACTATCCACCTTGTTGGGCATCCTCCAAGCTCGGATAAACCTTTGTCGAAGTCCTTGACAATCGTTGTCGAAGTTAAAAACCAAGTCAGGAATCAGCATATCATGAGGACCATCCCTTCGGGCATACCCAAACTATCTCAGAGCTAAGCAGGGGTTGTAGGTAATTCCTCCTCTAATTCCAAGTAGTGGGACATTACGGAATTCTCCACAACGATCAATGATGATGACATTTTCTCGGGACCGAGAACCCCAATGAACATCAGAATGTGTGAGAGTCATCAACCGTTGTGACCACATTAATCCCTGATCATTCTTCAAAACTGACTGGGGAAGGTGAGAAATAAACCACCTTGCTAGAAGAGGAGTACATTACATGAGAACACCTCTTTTCCTCATTGTTTATGTGTGAAATGAGTGTAGGATGTCCCCAAGCAATGTAGGCATAGAATTTCGAGATATGAAAATCTTTACAGCATTCACATCTATAAGCTGATCAGGGTTTGGGAACAAGACCAACCCATAGATGAGAAGTGCTACAATCTCCTCAAAGGCTTGCAGATCTAAAGAATTCCAGCAGTCTTGTGCCTTCTCAAACAGAAATTTTGCCAAGAAACCCTTGACACCACTCCTGGTTTCCCAATGACCTTTGATATCAGATGGTTGCAAGTGTAAGGCTTGAGCAACATCTTCAGGCTTTGGTTCTCTTTCCGTACCATTGTGGGGTAGTTGATGGAGAATAGGAATCCTCAGGAGTTGAGAAAATTCCTCCAAAGTAGGCACTAGTTGGTAATCAGGGAATGTGAAACAATGGTGTAGGGGGTCAAAGAACTGGAAGAGAACTTTTACCATGTCTTCTTAAATGTTGGAGTTGACCAAGTTGAGAAGTCTACCATGTCTTTCACTGAAGAGAGAATTCTCTGGAATCTTGGAAGCAAGCTCCTTGAGTTGAGGAGGAATTCTCACAAGGTTGACCTGAATTGTTTTCCTGCGAAGAGATTCCATGACCTACAAAACAGGAACAAAGATGAAGATCCAAACCCTTGAAATAGTTAGTGAATGCATATGATGCTTTATGATGTTTATGATGTATGCACAAATACATGTACAAACAAGTCACACAAGTTCCTAGTTTCAGGCTTGCATGGGGTTTCATTGGTAAGTACCCTCTTGAAGTTAGTTGGCTCAACCTGTCCTATAAATAGTAACCGGGTTCTAAGGAGCTCAATATCACTGGATTATTTTCTGTGTTCATTGTTTCAGTTTAGCCACTTAACTGGCGACCGAAATATTCCAAGAAAACAACCCTCAATGAGTGTAGTATCGAGTATCTACCAACTTCGGACTGCACCAAAGCCGGTCATCTCACTACCCCTAATAAGGCCAAGATGGTCAAGTAAAGGTTCTAAGAGTTCATTAGTGCTTCATGACATCACTCAGCGGCCCCGTATTCTCTTTGATTGACTCAAAGGCTACCGGTACCCATAAATATGTCGCACTAATATAGCTATTGCATCAACCATGTCGGTATACCCCACACAGTTTCCACAACGTATTGTTATTTACCTATGAATGTTTCCCAAAAATCCGGGTGGAGGATTTCAAGCCCAAACAAGAGAACCAAGTGTAAATCAATCAAAGAAAACAAGATAATCATGTAAATGTGATATAAACCCTAAGGTTACTCCACTTTTTTAAATATCCCCAACAGAGTCGCCAGTTCTTTGATACAGTGGGAGAAATGACTTGAGGTTTTGCGTTTGTGTTTGCAAATGTTTCGGTTTAGCAAGAGTCGCCACCGACTTTTTATTTTATCCTAAGGAAAGGTCAAAAAGCACAGGAAAGACCTTTGAGATGTTTTCTTAGGTTCTGGGAGTAGATTATGAAAAGGGAAGGTGTAAGCACCCTTTTCATCCATGGTTATCCATGGGCTCTTAGTTACTTGTTTAGATCACTTGCTTTTACTTTTCAATTGTTTGAAATGGTACTTTGTGTGTGGTTTTGAAAGATGTTTTGAAAAGAGGCCATCATTGTGGCAACCTTTGTAATGATTCTTGTTTGAATGTATACAAATATGTATTGTCTTTTGAAAATATGTTTCAATGTTTGAAAGTTTGCTTCGGAAAATGTTTTGAAATTGTGTTGTGGAGTGTGTTTGAAAATAGCAAGGATGTTTTACAAGTTTTGATCAAGTAACTAAGAGCTATCTACCCTATTTTACTCAAAGATCTTTCCTATGTGTTTTTAACCCTTTTGACAGTGTTGTTTTACCATTGCATTTGGTAAACAACCTTATATTAGGATGTTAAACGTGACAGGCGCGGGTCATCGTATAGACCATGATAGCAATTGTGTTAAGTATCTTTAGCAAATTTTTGAGGGACTTGATCATTTTGTTTAGGCAACCAAGATAGTTTCATCAAGGGACTATGATCTTTTGTTTTGTTTTTGTTTTGCCAAAGTACCCAACATGCATAACAAGGCCCATTTTTAAGGCAACAAATGGATGAAACCCTAGGGGTGTAAGTGTGAATTGTGTATTGATTTCATGCATTTTGTATTTGTATTAGGTCAAACTACTTGTTAATTTTGGATTTTTGCGTACAAACCCTAATCTCTAATTATGGCATAATTGAAAGCGTAAAAATGCGTAAAAATAAAGCTACCACTATTACAACAAGATTATGGCGATGGGGGTATAATTTTTGAATGGGGGTATATTTGACAAAAAATAAAAACCCTAGTTTTACTATTACATCCAAATTGAATCATATAGCATAAATAACAAATGAATAATATTTAAACAAAATAAATAAATATGCAAAATCACACTAATATGCAAAAAAAGTTTTGTTTATTTTTTATGTATTTAAAAATATTTAATGTAAGAAGGAAGGAATATGTAGAGCTTTTCAAGACGAATCCAACCATATAAAAAACTTGTCCTAACTCTCAAAGACCAGAGAGAATTTCTCTGGCCCTAAATCTTAACCTATTTTTTTCAGGATGTTCATGGACCAAATTCTCTTAGCATGCTTAATTAAAATGAAAACTAAGCATATGTACAGCTTCATGGCAATGAATACTACATTTCTTATTCACAAACCTAAGTCTAAATGTTCCTAAATAGAGAGATAGGAAGTTGATAAAAACCTGTTTTAGTTGACTTCGTGTATGGCAATGTGGAGCTTTTCAACAAGGCCTGAGATGTCTGAGAGCTTGCTTGAACTTCACTTGACCTTCTCCAATGTCTAGCTTGCCTTGAATGCACTTGAACAAGCCTACAAAACTCAACCTGCACAAGCTCAAATTTAAAATGGCAAACCCTGTAAATGGAGTTACAGTTAGTGTTTAAGGTTTGGGATAGCTTGGATGGATTGAATGGAAGGTGTTTGAACAGGTTTGGGGCAAAACGCACGAGCAAATTGTGCTATAGAAGTCAAGATGCAGATGCTACCCTGTTTTGCCAATGGAAGGTGGTTTTGAGCTATGGGATGTTTGAGGGCTCAAAGGGTCGTGTTTCTGGTTCAAGGGGATGTGAGAAAGATGTTTCAAAAGCTTGCACAAGTTAGTTCTAGCTGATGTTCAAGTTCCTGTGTTTTGGATAAATTTCTTGTATTTGAAGCAAAAGTGGACAAGTGATGTGAAGCAGGCATGTACAGGCTATCTATCACCTTGCATACCATCCTCTTGGCCCCTCTAATTTGTGGATTTTATTTGCTGCATAAGATATGGACCAATGCTCAAGGGATTCAGTTTTGACATAAAGCACATTTTGGCAAAAATGGTAATGTTGCTTTTTCTATTTAGGGATTAATCTAATGTGCAATGCTCTAATGACCAAAACAATGCCTTAGACCAATGGTTTTGAACTTAATTATTGAGTGTGGAATGGTTTTGAGGCCTGTAATCTAGTGCAAAGCAAGCTGATTTGAATTTGCAACTTGTATCGCAATGAACATGCCATGGATGAAAAGTGAGGTTTTGCCAACTTCAAGCCTTCGATTCTCCATAACAACAAATGAGTTTGGAGAGTTCTTGGATATTTTGGAAAGCTTGCAACATGCTCTACAATCCATATTTGAAATTAAATTTGAGATCCCAAGTGGAACTATTTGAAAAATGGCCATGAAGATAGGTCAAAATCCTGTCTAAACTAGGGCAAAATTTCACTGAGTTAAAAGTTTTAGGGACTCTTGTTCCAAATATCATAACTTGAGATCCAAGCTTCTTTTGGGAAAACTTTGTGCATAAATGTTGTAGACTTTGTGGAGGACTACAACTTTCATGTTGGAAGTTTTGTTTGAATCCAATTGCATCATGGTTAAAATGTTGGGTAAAGTTAGGAAAAATTAAGAAAATTTCATAACTTAGAAAAATTCTAAAGTTATGAAATTTTTCAACTTTAAACCCTAATTTGCAAAAATGGGTTTCTTGATAAACAAGTTTCATGTTTTGACACATCTTGATGAGAAATGACCCTTGGCACTTGATTTTGACCAAAAAGTCAAAGTTTGACTTTTCAGTGTACAGTCAAATTTTGATCAGTTGACTGAAAAATTCATCTATCAATCCACTGCATTTGAGATCTTTTGAACCTTGTGAATAGGTAAAGATGATTGTTGTACCCCAAAATTTGCCCTCCCATTTCCTCAACATTTTCTCATCACAATACCTTTGAAGATCAAGATCCAGTTAGGGTTTCCTCTGCTCAAGACTTCTCCTTGCACTGTGGACTCAAATTAGGGTTTGTGTTTGCCCAAGGATGTTTTGACCTAAAATGCCTAAGATGACTTTCATGCTTCATATTGGACTCCCAAGTTTACCTATGCCAAGTTTCAAGTCTTGATTCCAAGTTTTGCCCAGTCAATTGGACAGTTGACCTAGAAATCAGCTGTATTGGGGAAAAAGTCAACTATGGTCAATTGACAGTCAAAACTCATGATTTTTGACCCACATCAACATTATGAACTCATATGGGCCATATTGTATGTTGAACTTCTTTGGGCAAAACAAACAATTTGAATGATCATAGTCCCTCGGTAAAACTTTTCAAAACAAACAAAAACAAATGATCAAGTCCCTTAAAGAAAATTGCCCAAAGACATTTAACGCCGTTGCAATTATGGTCTAAACGATGACCCACGCCTGTCCCTTTCACATCCTAAACATAAGATTGTCCACCAAATACAATGGTGGAACAAACTTGTCAAAAGGGTTAAAACATAGCAATAATCTTTTGAGAAATTTAGGAGCAGATAACCTCTTAGTTACTTGAATCAATCTTGCAAACTAAAACACTTGCCTATTTCAAAAACCACACATCACTACACTTTCAAAAAACAACTTTCAAAAACAAATGAAGACCTTTTCAAAAGACATACATCTTTGTATACATCCCCACATGGATCACTACAAAGGTTGCCACCACATTGGCCTCTTTTCAAAACATTTTCAAACCCACACACTCAAGCACCATTTAAAACAATTGAAAACACAAGGCAAGTGATCTAAGCAAGTAACTAAGAGCTCATGGATAACCATGGATAGAAAGGGTGCTAATACCTTCCCTTTCTATAATCTACTCCCCGAACCCAAGAAAACATCTCGAAAGGTTTTTGCTGTGCTTTTTAACCTTTCCTTAGGATAAAATAAAAAGTCGGTGGCGACTCTTGCTCAACCGAAACATTTGTGAAAACAAACGCAAAACCTCAAGTCAGTTCTCCCACCGTATCACAGAACTGGCGACTCTGCTGGGGAATTTATTAAAAGTGGAGTAACCTTAGGGCTTAGATCACCTTTGTTTTCAATTGATTGTCTTGTTTGCTTTTACATTTGTGGGCCTTGTATCGGAGTTTTATATATCCTAACCCGGATCTGGGGATACCTTCTTAGAAAGTAGCAACAAGGCTGTGAGGGAACTGTGCGGGGTATACCGACATGGTTGAAGCAGTCTGCTACGTTGATGTGGCACTTTGGTGTGTACCGGTAACCCTTGAGTTCAGTCAAGGAGAGTACGGGGCCGCCGCGTGGTGTCGTGAAGCATCAACTGACCTTAGGAACCTTAATTGAACCATCTTGGCCTTTTTAGGGTAGTGAGATAACTGACTTTGGTGCAGTCCGAGGTTGGTTGATACTCGATACTACACTCAATTGAGGGTTGCTTTCCTGGGATATTTCGGTCGCCAGTTCAGTGGCTAAATCGAAACGATGAACAATGAAAGTAATCCAGTGATATTGGGATCCTTAGAACCCGGTTACTTCTAATAGGACAGGTTGAGCCCACCAAACTTCAAGAGGGTAATACCCAGACCCCATGCAGGCCTAAACCCTAAGGGTTTGTCTTGTGTGACTTGTGTGCCTTATCATGTTTGCCTTTGTGAATATTTGTGGTGTATTTAATCATAACATCATGACATCATACAACATCATGTGCATTGACTGACCATTTCAAGGGTTTCGAATCTTCATCTTTGTTCTTGTTTTATAGGACATGGAAACTGCTCGCAGAAAGACAATTCAGATTAGCCTTGTAAAGATCCCTCCTCAGCTTAAGGAACTTATGTCCAGGATTCCCGAGGGTTCTTCATTCAGTGAGAGACATGGAAGACTCATCAGCTTGGTTAACACCAACATTGAGGAAGATATGATAAAAGTCTTGTTCCAGTTCTTTGACCCTCTGCATCACTGTTTCACTTTCCCGGATTATCAATTGGTGCCTACATTGGAAGAGTTCTCCCGACTTCTGAAGGTCCCTATCCTTGATCAACTACCCTACAACGGTACGGAAGAGGAACCCAAGCTTGAAGAGATTGCTAAAGCCTTGCACCTACAACCGTCTGACCTCAAGGGACATTGGGAAGTTAGAAGTGGTATCAAGGGTTTCTTAGCCAGGTTTCTGTTCGAGAAGGCCCAAGAATGTTGGAACTCCCTTGACCTACAAGCTTTTGAAGAAGTTGTGGCCCTCCTTGTCTATGGTTTGGTGTTATTCCCTAACCCAGACCAGCTTATTGATATCAGTGCTGTCCAGATCTTCATGACCAGGAATCCTATACCTACGTTGCTGGGGGACATCCTTCACTCATGTTACACTCGAACCATGAGAAGAAGGGGTATCCTTATGTGTTGCACTCCTCTCCTGGGAAGGTGGTTTATTTCGCACCTTCCACAATCAGTTTTGAAGAACGAGCGGGGTTTGAGATGGTCACAACGGTTAATGACTCTCACGCATGCAGATATACATTGGTGCCCTAGGTCCAGAGAAGACGTCACTATCATTGATCGTTGCGGGGAGTACCCTAATGTTCCTTTATTTGGAATCAGAGGAGGTATTACTTACAACCCATGCCTGGCTTGGAGACAGTTTGGTTATGCTCGGAGGGATGGCCCTCATGACATGTTAATTCCTAACATAGTTTTTGACTTCGACAACGATACTCAAGGACTTCGCCAGAGATTTATCAGAGCTTGGAGGATGCCAAGTAGGATGGACAGCAAGACACTGGGGCACAGGAACTCCATCCCGTTGGAACCTTATCTCAAGTGGGTACGAGCCCGCTCCCAGAAGTTAGTGATGCCTTATCCTCATATGCTCCCTGTGATCAAAGAACCAGTCTTGGAAGGAAAGGTGTCCTACACCATTCAACATCCCGACATGCCCACCTCCTGGGAAGAAATGCAGAAGAGCTGGGTCCAGCTTAAGGAAGAACGGAATTCTCTTGAGACCAGTCTACATGCTAGTGAAAAGAAGGTCCTGGAACTCACCCGCCTACTGCACGAGGAGAGGAATCTCAACACCTACATCGCACCAAAGAGGATGCGCAATGTTTTTTTGCCTTGAGGAGTCATTTTGTAATATTTGGCCCATGGGGCATTTATGTACTAACGAATTTCTCCTTATTAATATGATGTGCGTTCCTTTTTGTCTGCAACAAATTTTGAATGTTCTAAATCCTTGAATGCATTGCATACATACGCATTCCATTGCACCATATGCATAGCAGGTACCCTATTTCACAGGTTGCTTAATCTTCTTCGCTGTTTGTTTGAACAGTCATCATGAATCCAGACTCCTCCAGTGAGCAAGCAATCAAGGCCCTTCAGGCCCAAAATGCACAGTTTCAAGAGATGGTCCTAAGCCTAGCCCAAGGTCAGCAAGAGTTGAAGACTCTACTCCTGAAGAAGAAGAAGAAAAAGAGGACTGCGTTGTTCAACACCGGACACAGATTTGGGAACACACTCCATAATGAAGCTGATCCAACTACTTCTTCCGCTGAGAAAAATAGTCCCCAAGGGGGAGGAGCTCCTAGTCCCGCAGTCTCCAACAACGAGACGGACTATAACGATGAACAATACCCACCTGCTGCCGATAGATACAAACAATTGGAGGACCGCTTGAGCGCCATGGAAATTCAGAATGTGCCGGGACTGGATTTCGGAGATTTGGGGTTATCTTCTGGGGTGGTAATTCCACACAAGTTTAAGGCGCCTGCCTTCGCCAAGTATGATGGGGTCTCCTGCCCAAAGCTGCATCTAAGGTCGTACGTGAGGAAGATCCAACCTTATACGGCGGATAAGAACCTTTGGATTCACTTCTTCCAAGATAGCCTCTCGGGGTCACAGCTTGAATGGTTCTACCAATTAGATGGAACTAGCATCCGGCACTGGGAAGATTTGGCAACCGCGTTCTACAAACAATACCAATACAATTCTGATCTCGCTCCTACGCGTACCCAACTTCAGGGTATGTCTCTAGGAACGGGTGAAGGGTTCAAAGAGTACGCTCAAAAATGGAGAGATTTGGCTGGCAGGGTGCAACCTCCATTAACTGATCGAGAGCTGGTTGATATGTTCCTAGGGACATTGTCTGGTCCGTTTTTCAATCATTTGGTTGGTAACTCCTCCGCTGGGTTTACAAATTTGATATTGACAGGAGAAAGAATTGAAGCTGGCATTAGGTCAGGCAAGATACAAAAGGCTGCCTCCACCAGTGCTGAGAAGAGGCCGTTTAAGAAAGAAGCAAGTGCCGTCTATGGTCCTAGAAGACAAGTCAAGCCCGAAAGTCGCCAAGCCGTCAATGCTTTGGTCATCTCAAAACCTGTTGCTGCCCCTCAGCAGTACAATCAACAAAGAAGCGAAAGGCCCAAGAGGCAGTATACCCGACTGAGTATGACCTTATCTCAAATTTTACCCCAACTGTTATCCACCAACCTGGTGACCCTCAAAGAAGCTCCTAAGGCCGTCAACACTGCGTCTCCTAAGTATAACCCAAATGCCCGGTGTGCTTATCATTATGATAGCCCCGGGCACACTACTGATGATTGCTGGGCCTTGAGAAACAAAGTGCAAGATCTGATCGACGCAAAGGAAATTCAGTTTGAAGCGCCGGAGAGACCAAACGTTGTAACTGCTCCTATGCCCCAGCATAGAGTAAATGCCATTGAGGAAGAATTGTATGCTGTTTCGGTAAATGAAGTTGTTACCCCTCTGAAGATCGTTAAGAAGAACCTACTGCGGGCCGGTTTATTTCCGGGTTGCAGTGAAGGTTGCCTGTTCTGTGCTGTTTCCCTGTCTGATTGTCCCTTGCTGAGGTTAGGCGTCCAAAGCCTAATGGATAGCAAGGAGATTCTATTTAAGAAGTCTGCTGTTCAATTAGTTCCGGTAAAAGAAGTTTCTGTGGTTACCATCTTCAATAATCCAATCAAGGCTCCCCCGAAGAAGCCTGTTCAAATCATGACTGTTGCACCTGTGGTTATTACTGTTCCGGGGCCTCTCCCCTACGTATCTGATAAAGTTGTCCCTTGGCATTATGGGGCAGACGTATATGTAAATGGAATCAAACAAGAATTCGACACTGGCGCCAGTATCTGCGATATCACTGGTCCAGCCAAGGTCACCCGCAGTGGCAGGCTCTTCTCGCCTGACATTGCACCACCCGCTATTCGAAGACCCCTCTTTATAACACCTACAAGTTTACCTGTTCCTGCTACTGATCAAGTTGTCTCCCCTGCTGCCGAGTCATCTGATGCTCGGGGCAAAGGGATTGAAGAGGAGCCTGCCCGGATGGAGGCACCAATACCTATAAATGCTGAGGCCTCCCAACAAGAAATGGAGGAGATCTTGAAAATAATAAAGAAAAGTGATTTCAATGTTGTCGAGCAGCTGGGGCATACGCCCTCTAAGATCTCCATGCTCTCTTTATTGCTATGCTCCGAGGCCCATGCTAAGGCCTTGATCTCATTTCTCAAGACGGCCCATGTGCCACAGGAAACATCTGCAGTCCAGTTCACTGATTGCGTAGCAAATCTGACAGCAGACAATGGCTTGGGTTTTTCAGATGCTGACCTGACCGCGAAGGGAAGAGACCACAATGATGCCCTGCATGTCTCTATCGAATGCAGGGGCACTACTCTGGCGCATGTATTGGTGGATACTGGTTCTTCCTTGAATGTTCTACCGAAAAAGGCTTTGGACCGGTTGGATTATGAAGACCTAGAACTGAAGCCCACCAATATCATCGTCAGGGCCTTTGACGGTTCCAAAAGGATGGTTCATGGAGAGGTTAACATCCCTATTCGTGTGGGCTCTCAAGTGTTTGACTCTACTTTTTATGTGATGGATATACGTCCATCGTACTCTTGTCTACTGGGTCGACCTTGGATCCATAAAGCTGGGGCAGTGACCTCTACCTTGTACCAGAAGCTGAAGTACCCTGTCAAAGGGAAGATCGTCACTGTGCAAGGAGAAGAGGAGTATATGGTGAGCCATTTGAATTCCTTCAGATACATTGAGATGGACGGGGAGTTTATTGAAACCCCCTTTCAGCATTTCGAGGAGGTACATCCAATTTCAGCAGCAGCAGAAACAACAGTCGAAGAGAATGTTTCCTTGAAAATGGCTTCCCTAAGGGATTCCCGGGCTGTGGTTCAGAAAGGCAATTGTGCAAACTGGGGTCAGCTTCCTGACTTCACTCAGAAGAATGACAAGTTTGGGCTGGGCTTTACTGCAGAGGCTCAGAGGGCTGTGCGCAAGGAGAAGGTCAGAAAGGCTCCGGTGTTTATCTCCAGCTCAAGGGTGAATGCTATTGAGGAGGATGTAGAGGAAGCAGAATTTGACAGCTGGATCTACCCGACTACCAGCGACGGACCAAGCAACTGGACGGCAAAGGATTTTACCCCTATCACATTTGTCACGCAGTAATTAATTTCTTTTGATTTCCAATTTGTAACAAACAATATGTTAAAACTTTGTTGGCTCGGTGTCCTGCCCGGGGCATCGTAGCTCCATTTGTGAGGGCTTTTTGTATGACATTTTCATATATCATCAATCAAAACATTGGACGTTTGTTGCATTTCAAATCTTGTGCTCTTTTCCTTTCTGTGTTATATATATTGCAAAACAGCTATATTTACACACACTCACTTATACAGGTTTCAATCCACTCTGGATCTCACTGGTAACAGCTCTGCTACCGCCAGTTATGACTTCGAAAATCCGATCAACTTGGCCGAAGACGTAGGTGAAGATGATTGCGAAGTGCCTGGTGAACTCGCAAGACTGCTACTCCAGGAAGAGAGAGCTATTCAACCACATGAAGAGTCGGTGGAGACAATTAACCTGGGTACTGAGACAGATAGGAAAGAGGTCAAGATTGGTGCCAATCTAGAGCTCAGCGTGAAGCAACGATTGATCCAGATGCTACAGGATTACATGGAAATTTTTGCTTGGTCCTATGAAGATATGCCTGGTTTGGATGCCGACATTGTAGTTCACCACCTGCCAACCAAGGAAGACTGCCCTCCGGTAAAGCAAAAAGTCCGACAGATGCGTCCAGGGATGTCTGAAAAGATCAAGGCCGAGGTTATGAAGCAGTTTGATGCCGGGTTCCTTGCAGTAACTTCTTACCCTCAGTGGGTTGCCAACGTGGTGCCGGTACCAAAGAAGGACGGTAAGGTCAGAATGTGTGTTGACTACAGGGATCTGAACAGGGCCAGCCCCAAGGATGACTTCCCCCTACCTAACATTGATGTCCTTGTTGACAATACAGCTCAACACAAGGTGTTCTCCTTCATGGATGGTTTTTCAGGGTATAATCAGATCAAGATGGCTCCGGAAGATATGGAGAAGACTACCTTTGTAACTCAGTGGGGCACTTTCTGTTATAAGGTCATGCCATTCGGATTGAAAAATGCTGGGGCAACCTATCAACGTGCCATGGTTGCTTTATTTCATGATATGATCCATCATGAGATCGAGGTATACGTTGATGACATGATTGCAAGGTCTCAAACTGAGGAGGAGCACCTTGACCATCTGAGGAAGTTGTTTGACCGACTCAAGTTATACAAGCTGAGGTTGAATCCCAACAAATGCACCTTTGGGGTAAGATCCAGAAAATTGCTAGGTTTCATTGTAAGTGATAAAGGTATTCAGGTGGACCCTGCCAAGGTAAAAGCCATACAAGAGATGCCGACTCCGAAAACAGAGAAAGAAGTCAGAGGCTTCCTGGGACGACTGAATTACATTGCCCGATTCATCTCACATCTGACTGCTACTTGTGAGCCAATCTTCAAATTGCTGAAGAAAGATCAAGTAGTACGCTGGAATGATGAATGTCAGGCCGCCTTTGAGAAGATAAAGGAATATCTCCAAGAGCCACCCATTCTTATGCCACCGGTGGAGGGAAGACCTCTGATACTATACTTGACAGTGCTTGATAATTCAATGGGGTGTGTGCTGGGGCAGCATGACGAGTCTGGCCGAAAAGAGCACGCTATTTATTACTTGAGCAAAAAGTTTACCGACTGTGAGTCTCGTTACTCACTGCTTGAGAAAACTTGCTGCGCTCTTGTATGGGCTGCTCGCCGGCTGAGACAGTATATGCTGACTCACACTACTTTATTGATTTCAAAGATGGATCCCATCAAGTACATATTTGAAAAGCCCGCTCTGTCTGGAAGAATAGCGAGATGGCAAATGATCTTAACAGAATATGATATCCAGTATACAACTCAGAAAGCAATTAAGGGAAGTGTACTGGCGGATCATTTGGCACACCAACCTGTGGACGATTATCAATCATTGAACTTTGATTTTCCGGACGAAGACATCATGGTGGTAACTGACTGTGAAGTACCTGAACCGGATGAAGGACCTGAGGAAGGATCCCGATGGTCTATGCATTTTGATGGAGCCTCCAATGCTTTGGGTAACGGCGTCGGCGCTGTAATCATATCTCCCAAAGGAACTCATACTCCCCTCACCGCCCGATTATGTTTCAGCTGCACCAACAATATGGCAGAATATGAGGCATGTATCATGGGTTTACAAGCTGCAATCGACTTAAGGATCAAATTTCTAAGTGTTTTCGGAGATTCCGCTCTCGTGATCAATCAGATCAAAGGCGAGTGGGATACGAAACACCCGAATCTTATTCCTTACAAGGAGTATGTGTTGACCTTGCTTCCCCACTTTGAAGAGATAACTTTCGAACACTTCCCTAGAGAGGAGAATCAGCTAGCGGACGCACTAGCCACGATGTCTTCAATGTTCAAAGTTAAATGGGACAATGAGGCTCCCCGAATCATTATCTGGAAATTGGATGAACCGGCATACTGCTGCGAGCTCGAGGCTGAGAAGGTGACCGAAAAACCCTGGTATCATGAGGTGAAGAGGTACTTGGAAGCTCAGGAATACCCTGAAGGCGCATCTGTCAATGATAAGAAGTTCATGAGGAGGTTTGCCGCAAAATTCTTCCTCAGCAACGGCATTCTCTACAAACGGAATCATGATTCAACTCTGCTACGTTGTATGGATAAGGCTGAAGCAGAGAAAATTATGATGGAATTACATGAAGGTACATTTGGAACACATTCCAGTGGACACACCATGGCTAAGAAAATCCTTCGGGCAGGATACTTCTGGTCCACAATGGAAGCCGATTGTTACCAACACTCCCGAACTTGTCACAAATGCCAGATCTATGCTGACAAGGTGCATATCCCTCCGGTTCCTTTGAACGTCCTGACGGCTCCTTGGCCTTTCGCAATGTGGGGCATCGATATGATCGGCGAGATCCGACCGACGGCATCCAATGGGCATCGCTTCATCTTGGTGGCGATCGATTATTTCACGAAATGGGTTGAGGCAGCTTCCTACGCCACAGTAACCAAGAGCGTCGTGGCACGTTTCATCCGGCATAATCTGATCTGTCGGTACGGTGTCCCGGAAAGAATCATTACGGACAATGGTACCAATCTCAATAATAAAATGATCACTGAACTCTGTGAACAATTCAAGATACAGCACCACAATTCTTCTCCCTACCGGCCGAAGATGAATGGGGCTGTAGAGGCAGCCAATAAGAATATCAAGAAAATTGTGCAGAAGATGACAGTGACCTATAAAGATTGGCACGAGATGTTACCGTTCGCTCTTCATGGGTACCTCACCTTAGCAAGGACGTCAACCGGGGCAACTCCCTTCTCCTTGGTCTATGGCATGGAGGCAGTCTTGCCAATTGAAGTCCAGATACCCTCTCTCCGGATAATGAAGGATGCAGACTTGAATGAAGATGATTGGATCCAGACTCGACTTGATCAATTAAATCTGATTGACGAAAAGAGGCTCACTGCTATCTGTCATGGTCAAACGTATCAAAAACGAATGATCAGGGCATTTAACAAGAAGGTCAGACCACAAGAGTATCAAGTTGGGAACCTGGTAATCAAACGCATCATCCTTCCTCAAAGTGATCCCCGGGGCAAATGGACCCCTACTTACGAAGGGCCATTTGTGGTTAAACGTGTGTTCTCAGGAGGAGCCATGATCCTAACCACCATGGATGGTGACGATCTTCCTCACCCCGCCAATGCAGACATAGTGAAAAAATACTACGCATGAATAAAAGACCCGCTAGGTTGACATACCTAGGCAAAAATAAGGGCTTCCCGGCGAACCAAAAGGGTTCGGGCAAAAATAAGGGATGAAATGAATAAAAATCTGTACACCCGGCAAGTCGAAAACCTGAAAAGGCGGCTTGGGCAAAAATGGGTATCCCGGTGGACTGAAAACCCGAAAGGGCGGTCCAGGCAAAAGTTAGGGATAAAAGCATAACACTATGTCTCATTGGATCACTTCGCATCCAGAATTCGGCATCAACTATCTGGCTCCAGGTTTCGGCATTGACCAATCAGCTTCATCTTCGACCAGGCAGCAAAGCGATGAGACGCTCGAAGACATAAAGGCGATAGCAGAGTTGGAACCCAGTGGGATTGTTCACATAGCTGTTTTGTTTCCTTTTTCAAATTGTAAACTCTACGTTATTTGGCGGCGTCCTCTTACTAGGATGTCAGCCTCTTGTACAAAAACGCCTATTCACAAGCAAAGTTTAAATCAATACAAATTCACTTGTCCATACAAATTACCATTGTTTTCTTTTTTCTGTTTTGTCTTGCGAAGAACGTCCAATGTTCATTTTTGATATATGCATTTGACATTAAATTGCTGATTCGTAAATGTTTACACATAAAACAAGAGATTGATTACAGGTGACATCAGAGACAGGGGCAATGTGAAGTTGTCTAATGCAGTCTGGTTGTTTTGTCCGCCAAGGTACCAAGGTAGATTCAACTGAAGAATGTGGCCAAATCATCTCAACTCCCCGCAGAGTAAAACAAGATTCAGCAATACTTTCCCCAAGCGGAGTTGACTCCCCGATAATCCTGAAAAGGCGCAACATTCCCCGGCAGGTCTTAAAGCTCATCCCCAGTAGATTCTGGAAGCTTGTTCCCTATAGTACACGGACGTCTCTCCCGAGTTTTATTTAGAGTTATTTCCTCACAAGGACTTATAACTGGGTTATCCTCAACTAAAAACCACGGAAGATCGCCCTCGGAAAGTTCCTTCAATCCCCGGCGAAGTTTATCTCTGGTGCTCCCCAACAGAGTTTATCATCATTATCCCCAGCGGAATCCATCATTAAAGTCCTCAGCAGGCCTCTCATCAAACTTCGGCCAAGTATCTCTTCCACAGAGCAACTCCCCGGCCGTTCATCAAGGATTTATTTTCCTAAGACGACATTACATTCATAAACATTTCACATTTTCATACATCTTGCTTACATATATGATAAAGTGCATACAACACCATCTCATGAATAACATCATGCATATCATACATCATGACATTGCATACAACTTACGTTTTTGCCTTTTCAGGAAAAAGACAATCTCAAAAACAATTACCCTCAACTGTCACAATTCCAGATTCGATACCTGTATCTAGCCAGGGCACATCTGAGAGTGATCAGTTTCCAGACTCGATTCCTGCATCTAGCCAGGGCACGTCTGAAGAGTTCGAAGATTCGATTCCTGTATCCAGCCAAGGCACATCTATCAACTACAACATCTCCAGATTCGATTCCTGTATCCAGCCAGGGCATATCTGTTGACCACGTTTCAAGATTCGATTCCTGTATCCAGCCAGGGCACATCTATCAACTGCAACCTCTCCAGATTCGATTCCTGTATCCAGCCAGGGCATATCTGTTGACCACGTTTCCAGACTCGATTCCTGCATCTAGCCAGGGCACGTCTGAAGAGTTCGAAGATTCGATTCCTTATCCAGCCAGGGCACATCTATCAACTACAACATCTCCAGATTCGATTCCTGTATCCAGCCAGGGCATATCTGTTGACCACGTTTCAAGATTCGATTCCTGTATCCAGCCAGGGCACATCTATCAACTGCAACCTCTCCAGATTCGATTCATGTATCCAGCCAGGGCATATCTGTTGACCACGTTTCCAGACTCGATTCCTGTATCTAGCCAGGGCACATCTGAAGAGTTCGAAGATTCGATTCCTGTATCTAGCCAGGGCACATCTATTAACGACTATTTCCAGATTCGACTCCTGTATCCAGCCAGGGCACATTTGTGAGCAACCAATTGTAGATTCGATACCTGTATCCAGCCAGGGCATATCTGCATGAGGAGACTGAAGATCAAACACCTGTAACAAGCCAGGAAAACATCCGTCTTTCTCAAGTACACAAGTTCTCGCTAAGGAATCTCTTATGCGATCGACACTTCCAAATGGCATCTATAAGCCCATTCCCGACAAAGTTCTGTCACGTCTCCAGATGGCATCTATAAGCCCATCTCCCTATCTACCACCTCTCCAAATGGCATCTGTAAGCCCATTCCTGACATCACATTGCTGACACTTCAACATGCGAGTGCAAATTTCCGGGCACTCTAGTGTCCAATCTCCTTTTACCCTCGAGTCGCGAAAGGCAAACTTGCCAATCTAACTCTTCAGGTTCAAGAAGATTGAACAGGGGCAACTGTTGTACCCCAAAATTTGCCCTCCCATTTCCTCAACATTTTCTCATCACAAGACCTTTGAAGATCAAGATCCAGTTAGGGTTTCCTCTGCTCAAGACTTCTCCTTGCACTGTGGACTCAAATTAGGGTTTGTGTTTGCCCAAGGATGTTTTGACCTAAAATGCCTAAGATGACTTTCATGCTTCATATTGGACTCCCAAGTTTACCTATGCCAAGTTTCAAGTCTTGATTCCAAGTTTTGCCCAGTCAATTGGACAGTTGACCTAGAAATCAGTTGTATTGGGGAAAAAGTCAACTATGGTCAATTGACAGTCAAAACTCATGATTTTTGACCCACATCAACATTATGAACTCATATGGGCCATATTGTATGTTGAACTTCTTTTGGCAAAACAAACAATTTGAATGATCATAGTCCCTCGGTAAAACTTTTCAAAACAAACAAAAACAAATGATCAAGTCCCTTAAAGAAAATTGCCCAAAGACATTTAACGCCGTTGCAATTATGGTCTAAACGATGACCCACGCCTGTCCCTTTCACATCCTAAACATAAGATTGTCCACCAAATACAATGGTGGAACAAACTTGTCAAAAGGGTTAAAACATAGCAATAATCTTTTGAGAAATTTAGGAGTAGATAACCTCTTAGTTACTTGAATCAATCTTGCAAACTAAAACACTTGCCTATTTCAAAAACCACACATCACTACACTTTCAAAAAACAACTTTCAAAAACAAATGAAGACCTTTTCAAAAGACATACATCTTTGTATACATCCCCACATGGATCACTACAAAGGTTGCCACCACATTGGCCTCTTTTCAAAACATTTTCAAACCCACACACTCAAGCACCATTTAAAACAATTGAAAACACAAGGCAAGTGATCTAAGCAAGTAACTAAGAGCCCATGGATAACCATGGATAGAAAGGGTGTTAATACCTTCCCTTTCTATAATCTACTCCCCGAACCCAAGAAAACATCTCGAAAGGTTTTTGCTGTGCTTTTTAACCTTTCCTTAGGATAAAATAAAAAGTCGGTGGCGACTCTTGCTCAACCGAAACATTTGTGAAAACAAACGCAAAACCTCAAGTCAGTTCTCCCACCGTATCACAATGATGCCATTGAGTCCTTGAATCCATGATTGAGCCCAATTTGCCATTGGCTAGGTCAAAAATAAAAAATTGGCTTTGTGTAGTCAAAACCCTAAAAATGACCATTTTGCCCTTTTTGTGATCTGATCAAATTTCTTGTGGAGTTATGGTCCAAACTTGATAAAATGGTTCATATGAGTTTATAATGTTGATGTGGGTCAAAATTCATAAGGTTTGACTGTAAATTGGCCACAGTTGACTTGTTCCCAAATACAGTTGATTTCTAGGTCAACTGTCCAATTGACTGGGTAAAAATTTGATTCAAGGCTTGAAACTTGGTATGGACAAACTTATGAGTCCAACGTGAAGTATGAAAGTCACTTTGAGTATTGAAAGTCCAAAAATCTTTGTGCAAACTTAAACCCTAATTTAGGTCATCAGTGCAAGGAGATGTCTTGGGCAGTGCAAAACCCTAATCCTGTCTGGAGTTCAAGGAGCCTTGTGAGGGGAAATCTTGATAAAATGAGAGAGAAAATTTTGGGGTACAACACATGCAATAAACCTTATGCTGAGAAAAACCTCTTTCATTGGCAGATGGTGAACCACAATATCAATATCGAGACCTGGCATGTCTTCGTATGACCAAGCAAATACCTCAACATAGTCATGCAACATCTGAATCAACCTGTTCTTGACACTATCCTCTAAGATGGCGCTAATCTTGATTTCTTTCTTATTTGTCTCAGAACCCAAGTTTACCACTTCGACCGGCTCTTCATGTGGTTGGATAGCCTTTTTGTTCTTGTATTAAGAGTCTGGCAAGTTCTCTCGGTATTTCACAATCTTCCTCACCTTCATCTTTGACTTGATAGATTGGATTTTCAAAGTCATAAGCGGGAATAGCAGAATTGTTATCAACGAGATCCAGAGTGGATGGAGATCTGCCATGTGGTGTGTAGGTGTGTGTAAGAAGAAATAGCTAAAAGAAAAAGAAAGACAGAGAGCGCAAAATTTGAATGCAAAATGTCCAATGTTTTCATTGAATGAAAATATGACATATGAAATGACAATCCTTGACAAATGGACCATTGTGCTCTGGGAAAGACACAAGGTTTAAAGTCATTGTTTTAAAAGAAATTACATAACCAAACTTCTTAAAGCAATAAAATAGAAATAGATATTACTCCTAGCTGAAGGAGATAGGGAAAATGTCTGCTGCTTTCCAATTGTCGAGTTTGTTGCCAATGGTAGGAAAGATCCAATTGTCGAAGTCACCATCACTGTCAGCATCTTCTATAGCATCAACTCCATTGTTGTTGATATGAAATAGAGGTCTTCTAGCTCGAGCGCGATGAATAGCCCTTTGACCCTCTGCAGTAAAGCCCAAACCAAACTTGTTAGATTTGTAGGGGATACCAGGAAGCTGGCCCCAAATTGAGAAACCACCTTCTTCTATAGTAGCTTTGGCATCTTTCAAGGAAGCCATCTTGTGCGGAACACTGGTACTCTTCGAAATGGCAGAAACATCTTCAACAGCAGCATGTGAAATTACTATAAAAGCTTGGCAGGGAGTCTCAATGAATTCACCATCCATTTCTATATACCGGAATGAAGTCAGGTGGCTGACCATGTACTCCTCCTCTTCGCAGACAGTAATAATCTTCCCTTTCACATGATACTTTAATTTCTGGTGCAAGGTGGAGGTAACAACACCTGCCCTATGGATCTAGGGGCATCCTAATAGACAAGAATAAACTGATCGGATGTCCATTATATAGAAGGTAGATTCAAAGATCTGTGAACCTACTTTGATCGGGAGGTCCACTTATCCATGTACCATTCTTTTAGATCTGTCAAAGGCTCGAACTATGATGTCGCTAGGTTTCGGTACAACTCCTTCACAATCCAGTCTGTCAAGAGCGCCCTTTGGCAGAACATTTAGAGAAGAGCTAGTATCAAATAACACATGAGCCAATGTAGTGCCCCTACATTTAATGGAGACATACATGTCCCTATTATGATTTCTCCCCTCCGGAGTCAGGTCAGCATCGGAGAAGCCTAATCCATTATTAGTTGTTAAGATATCAACATAACTTCCAAATTGATCGGCAGAAATCTCTTGTGGTCATGAGAAGTCTTCAAAATTTTCATTAAAGCTTATGCATGGGCTTCAGAACACAGTAGTAAATATAGCATGGAGATTTTGGATGGCGTCTTCCCCAACTGTTCAATAATTTTGTAATCACTTCTACGAATGATCTTCAAAACCTCTTCCATTTCTTGTCCAGAGGTATCTTTGACTGTAGCTTCTTTTGGTGCCTCCGCCCGAGCATGCTCTACCATTGGCTCTTTACCTCGAGCTTCAGCAGTTGTCTTGGTAGTTGTGACTTGAACATGTGGGGAGATTTTTGGGGAGAAAATCCTTCCACTTCTAGTAATTTTGCTAGTCCTCGCAATATTGTCAATGTTGGGATCAACTTCTTCATCATCTTCATCAAAAACTCTTGTTTAATGCCATCGTAATAGACGTCAGACCCATAATTCCATGGAATAACCTTCTCCAAGGAATATGGGATGGGCCCAGGTTTTGTAATGATTAAAGGAGTAGCTTGTGGATTGGCAGTAATCCTTACAGGACCCTTGGAAGTGATCTTGAAAGGAGTACCAGATATGACAGACAAATCTCGACATAAATTCTCAGCATACAGAACTTTCTCAATCAAAATTACATGTTCGTCCATCAGGCACTGAATGCCTTCCTTCAGTAACCCGCAACCATTGGGTTGAACTTCACACCAATAACATTCTTTAACATAGCCCGGAAATAAACTGGCTTATAGAAATTCTTCTTGACTATTGAGAGAGGAGTAACCACATCATTTACGGAGGTAACATACAAAACATCTTTAATAGCACTTATGCCTTTGTGATGCTTCGGCATATGAGTAATAATCACGTTCGGAGTCTCAGGAGGGTCGAACTCAATTTCCATATTATCAATCATGTCTTGAATTTTGTTTTTAAGGGCCCATCAATTGTTGGTGTCGTGCCCAGGACTGTTCGAATGATAGGCATATCTCGCATTTGGATTGTACTTCGGAGAGGATGTGTTGGGATTAGGAGGAGGATCCCAGAGTTTTATGAGGCCAGCTTTTAACAAATGTTGCAGTGCTTGAGCCAATGGCATATTAATCCAAGTGATCTTCCTCCTTGGAGCGTCTGACCTACACTGGTTTCTTTGTTGTTGTTGTTAAACGTATGCCGAATTAGAGATCAATATCACTTCCATAGACTGATGGAAATTATTCTTACTACGACCTTTCTGGCCATAGACAGTGTTGGTTTCTTTCTTACCAATGAATGGCTTCTTCACAACATTAGAAGATGTAGCCATCAGAATCTTCCCACTTTTAATACCACTTTCAACTCGTTTGCAGGTCAGAATCAGCTCAGCAAACCCTGATGAAGAACTCCCAATCAGCACGTTAAAGAATGGACCCGTTAGAGTTCCCATGAACATATCTGTTAGCTCTCGGTCAGTCAAAGGAGGTTGCACCCTTCCAGCTAGATCTCTCCATTTTTGGGCATACTCCTTGAATTCTTCATTCGAACCCATGGACATATTTTTAAACTGTACACGAGTCGGTGCCAGGTCAGCATTATACTAATAATGTTTAAAGAAAGTAGCAGCCAAGTCTTCCCATATGTGAATGTTGGTCCTTTCCAGCTGATAGAACCATTCAAGTTGAGCCCCGGACAAACTTTCTTGAAAGAAATGGACCCACAATTTCCGGTCAGCAGTATGAGGTTGGATTTTTCGAACATACAACCTCAGATGGAGTTTGGGATAAGAGACCCCATCATATTTAGCAAATATGGGGACCTTGAATTTGTGAGGGATGACCACCCCTGGGATTAGACCCAGTTCTCCAAAATCTAATCCAGGCACTTTCTAGATTTCCACAACTTTGATTCGGTCTTCCAACTGCTTGTACTTGTCATTTGCAAGAGGGTACCGTTCGTCGAAGTAGTCTTCATCTTCGGAACCCTGATTGTTTTTACCTTCACCCCTGCCACTTCTATCATCCTCCTCTTAGTTGTTGTCTTCCTCAGAGTAAACATCTTGAACTGGTTGAGCGGGACCTTTTAACCTTCTCCCCATGTTAAGAATAACATCCCGCTTCTTAGTCTTCTTTTTTATGGTGAGGAGCGCCATCATATCTTATTTCCCTTTGGCCATATTCAGAAGAGTCTCTTGAAATTGTGCATGCTGAGTTTGGAGATCCTTGACAGTTTTTTCAAGAGTCGTCTTATACTGAAATAAATAGTAAATAGATGAGGAAACCTGTATTGGAAAACCTGTTTACGAAATGATGCATGATATGTGGATGCAATGTTTTCAAGGATCTTAGGAGATTTAAATTTTCTAGCTAAAAGGAAAAAGAAACACAGATTGCATTAATAAGTTCTAAATTACAATTGCCTCTTGGACTTACAATGAAAATCAAAAAGGTCTCAAGGAGACAACAATATAAACTCTTAAAACCTAAGACTCAAGTCTCCCACAGACGTTTCCTCTTCGTTTCGAGGTATGCATTAAGACTCCGCTCTTCATGAAGTGTCTTTGTGAGCTCCAACACTTTCTTTTCACTTGCATAGAATTGAGCTTCAAAGGTGTTCCGTTCTTCCTTGAGTTGAATCCAGGACTTCTCAAATCTTCGAGGTTAGTAGGCATGTCCGGATGGAGGATGATGCGAGAAATGTCTCCTTTGTTAACAGGCTCGAAGATCACCGGTAGAACGACTGGATATGGCATCATACGATTTTGAGCGCGAGCTCATACCCATTTGAGATATGGCTCCAAAGGGATATAATTATTTTGTCCTAAAGTTTTTCTATCAACCCTGTTCACCATGCCCCAAGCACGTATAAACCTTTGACGATAACCTTGAAAATCATTCTCGTAGTCGAACACAATACCTTGAATAAGTATGTCATGAGGACCATCTCTTTGAGCATAACCAAGTTGTCGTAGAGCTAGAGAAGGGTTGTAAGTAATACCTCCCCTAATGTCAAGAAGTGGAACAATAGGGAATTCCCTGCAACGATCAATGATATTAACATCTTCCAGAGTTCGGGAACACCAATAGATATTTGAAGGAGAGAGTGACATCATTCTTTGAGACCACCTTAAAACTTGTCCATTCTTCAATACTGATAGGGGAAGGTGCGAAATAAACCACCTTGATATAAGAGGTATGCAACACATAAGATTCCCTCACTTCCTCATAGTACGAGTGTGAAGAGAATGCAAAATGTCTCCGAGCAAAGTAGGCATAGGGTTACGAGCAAGAAATTTTTTGATGGCGTTCACATCTATGAGTTGGTCTCGATTAGAGAATAACACCAACCCATAGATCAACAAAGCCAAGATTTCTTCAAAATCTTGAAAACTCATAGCATCCAAAAACAATCGAGCCTTCTCTAACAAAAATTTAGCTAGAAAACCCTTGACTCCACTCCTTGTTTCCTAATTTGATACAATGTCGGACCGCTTCAGATGTAATGTTGATGCAATTTCTTCAGGTTGTGGCTCTTTCTCTAAACCGGTGAAAGGTATTTGATTGAGAATAGGTACTCCCAATAATTGAGAAAACTCCTCTATTGTGGGCACCAACTGATAATCGAGAAAGGTGGAGCAGTGATGTGCAGGGTCAAAGAACTGGAATAGAACACTCATCATATCTTCTTCAAAACCCGAGGTAACCATACTAAGTAGTCGACCATGCCTTTTGATGAATGGAGAACTTTCGGGAACCCTTGAGACTAACTCCTTAAGTTGAGAAGGTATCCTCACAAAATTGATCCGGATAGTGTTTATACGAGCGGAAGCCATAACCTACAAAACAAAATAAAGATAAATCCCTAAATCCTTGAAATGGTTAGTGAAAATGATATGGTATGATGTCATGTTCGAACAATTTAACCAAGCACAATAAAAACACACAAGGCCTTAGGTTTAAGCTTGCATGGAGTTTATAGGTAAGTACCCTCTTGAAGCTTTAGTTGGCTCAACCTGTCTTAAAATAAGTAACCGAGTTCTAGGAGCCTCAATGTCATTGATCTTTCTCTCAGGCATTGTTTTAGCACAAGCATCTAAATTGCGACCAAAATATCTCGAGAGTCCAATCTCAATGAGTGTAGTGTCGAGTATCAACCGACTTCAGTCTGCACCAAAGTCAGTTATCTCACTACTTTCTAATGGCTAAGTTGTGTCAACTAAGGTTCTACGGTCAGTTAATGCTTATGAAACCATGCAGTAGCCCAGTGTTCTCCTTGACTTACTCAAGGGACACTGGCACCAACCAATGTGTCGCACTAACATAGCCATCGTTTCAACCATATCGGTCTACGCCGTACAGTTTTCACGATCTATTGCTACTTACCTAAAATTCCCCCAGATTCGGGTATAGGATATATACAAGAAATAAACCCAAGCATATCCTAAAATATAAAGCATACAAAGCAAGCAAGTAAAGTAATAAAGGTGATCTAGCTCTTAAGGTAACCCCATTTTTAGTTTATAAACTCCACAGCAGAGTCACAAGTTCTGTAATACTGTGTGAGAACTGACTTTAGCGTTTGCGTTTTATTGCAAATTTTGCGGATAGCAAGAGTCGCCACTAAATTTTCTTTTATCCAATAAAGGAAAGGGTGAAAAGAACAGGAAAGACCTTTGATAATTTTTCTTAAGTTCGGGGGGTAGGTTATGAAAAGGGAGGGTGTTAGCACCCTTTTCATCCGTAGTTATCTACGGGCTCTTAATTGCTATCTCACTTTGAAAATGCTTGGTGTTTTGTGTATGTTTGCAAATATTTTGAAAATGCCTAAGTGCGGAAATTTTGTAATGATTATCGTATCGTTAAGAATGTATGCAAAATGTTTGTTTTGGAAATATTTGTGAAAGAAAGTGTTTATTTTTGGAAAGTGTTTTGAAAATGCCAATGTAAGGAGGTTTGCTTTATAATAACCCTTGTATCAATCCTCAAGAGTGTTTATAAAGTGTTTTGAAAGTAGTTGTTTTGAAAGTGTGAGGTGTGAAGATTGTTTTAGTTTGTGAGCAAGAGATTACGAGCAATCTACCTACTCAAAAAAGTCTTTGTACTTTTCCTCCTCCTTTAGATAGTGCTATCCTACCATTAGTTAGTAGGAAGCCCTATCATTGGATGTGAGGGACATGCGCAGGTCATCGTACAGTCATAAAAGGCAACTTGTATGACGCTTTAGCAATTTTCGTAAGGGACTAAGATCGTTTATCGAAGGCAGCATCGAAGGGTCATCGAGGGACTATGATATTTTAATCGAGGGTTTTTGATAAAGCATCCCACATTCGAGGGACACGACTGTTTAAATTCGAGACAACAAGTGAGGTTACCCTAGAGGTGCGTGTGTGCGAAGTGTTTTGATTTCAAGTATTTGTCTTTGAGATTAGGTTTTCTAATGTTTGCTTTTAGTCTTGTCATACAAACCATAATTATTAATAATAATAATAAGGAAAGCGGTAAATTGAAGAAATTATATGTCCTACGCTATTGCAATGCTTCGGGGATGGGGGTACAAGGTTATAAATGAGGGAGGAAAGCAAATAAACCCTAATTATTTATTATAAACTTTTGACAGTTACATAATTGTATTAATGCGGAAAAAAAGTGCGCGAAGGTGGTGAAAAGGGGGAAGATGTTTTAAGAAACCCTAAAAATATTTCTAAGTGTTAAGAAAATAATTTATTGCTTTTTGTTTACAAAAAATATTTGAAATAAAAATTAGACTTAATTCTCATTAATTTATAATTTAATTATTTAAAATAAAACAAAGTGTAATTAAATTAATTAACTTTATTTATGAAAATTATATCAATTAAGTAAAAACCTAAAGAAATCTAAGTATTTAGAAAATATTTTGGTATTTTATTTAGAAAAATATATGAAGTATAAAACCTAATTCTAATTAAATAAAATTAAGGTTGTTAAATTAAATTAATTTTAATTGTCAAAAATTAAATTAATTAACAAAAAACCTAAATCTAAATTTTTTATCATTTTTTCTGATTTTAAATAAAATTATTTTAGAAAAGAAAAAAAATTATCATGTGTGGGGTGAGAAAAAAGTAAAAATATCCTAGCCCAACAACAAGTTTTTTTTTGTTTGAAGCAGAAAAAATAATTAAAAGAAAGTAATAAAGTGGGTTTGTTGAAGAAAAATCTGGGGGGTGTGAGAAACAGTAATCCCGGGCCCAACTCAAGGAGCTCATGCGCCTATGATGATCATGTGTGGACAATTTCTTAGAGTGCATCATAGGCTTGCGTTTGGGTGCATTGGATCTGCCTGCATGATGATCTGATGGTGTTAATGAGGGTTACATGATGAGAACTTTGGACTTGTTTGCACTGGATATGTGATAAATAAACATGGAAAAGAAAAATGTCCCACGTCTGACTCGAACCCGTGACCAGGCATAAGTATTACATAAACACGCACATGCTTCCACTGGACTGACTGTTTCATCCGGTTGTAGAATAATAATAAATAAATATAAAATAAACAAGTTTTCAAAAATGAACTTCATCTTCTTCCTCACGCGCGAACGAACCAACAACAACACCATTTTTGAATTTGTAAAACTCTCATTTCTTAACCATTTTAAAAAATGTAAACATCAAACTTGCTTGAATTTTAACCATGAATCCAACATACAACTTGTTGTACCTCAAAATCTGCCCTCCCATATTTCTCAATACATGTCAAGTAAGGTCTTCAAATTGCCTAAGGAAGTCCAAGAGTTGACCAGACAAACCCTCTCCTAAGACAGTGTACCCCAAATTAGGGTTTCATTTTGCATCAAGATGCTTGAGTCCAAAGGATCCCAAATGCTCACCATTGTCCTAATATGTTCTCAAGATCATCCATGTAAAGTTTCAAGCCTTGCAGAGAAAATTTTCTCAGTCAATTGCTCAAAGGCCTGAAAATCGACTATGCTAGGGCTAAAGTCAACTGTGGCCCACATACAGTCAAACATCAAGATTTTTGGTCAACCTCCTCATTTTGAAGTATTATTCATCATTTTATCAAGGGTTGATCATGATTCCTCAAGGATTACTCACAATTAATTAACACCCAAAAGTTGCTAAATTAGGGTTTTGTAGGAAAAGTCAACTCAACTTTGACCAAGCATAAATTTCTCATACTTTATAAAAAATGACCCATCCAAATCTCATTTTGAATAGGATGTAATTCCCTACAATTCATCTTCAGCTCCCAAGTTCAAAATATGCACTCACAAGAAGATATGAATTTGGACATTATAGGTCACTTTGAAAAGTCAACAAAAACACCTTTTAGGTCAAAGCTCATACATAAACATGGAAGACTCAATTGAGATGAAACCAAAAGGGTTTCTTAGAGGACATCCTAAGCTTTCTAAAAAGTCCAAGAACACATCTCTAGGGTAAAAATTGAGAGAGTTATGCATTGTCCAAGTTGACCCTTTTTGCAAAATTGCCAAAAGTCAAATGTGTCCAAAATTGCATTTTTTGCCAAATAGGGCCAACTTTTTATGCTTGCACTGAGTTCGTAATGTGACCCACGACCCATGAGCCCTTCCACTTGTCATTATTTTATTTTTGTTATTTATTTTGATTTTATTTAATTTAAATCAAATAAAATCAATATAAAATAATGAAAATATCAAAAACTAATAAAACCTTGAGATTTTATGCATGATTAGGTTCATTATACAGCTGGAGACAAAATCAAATCGTGCAAGGCTTCATATGGACACAAAAAGATTGAAATTGCTTGTTTTCTAAAGATTTGGTGCAAGGATTAAATCATGGATCAATCTTCATAATTGGAAAAGATTTGATACAAACTTGAACCCTAATACACTCTAGTATATATACATAAGGAACAAATGCAGACCAAAAGGAGTGGCTAGAGGCGTGTAAAGGCAGAGAACCAATTTCAAAAATTCAAGGAAAAAAGTACAAACCAAATTCCAAGTTGCATGCCATCTCAAGCCGTTCTAACCATACCAATCACTTGTTGGACGTCCCAGGATCGTGTTTCAATCGTTGGCAAGCCTCCCCACTCTCAGAATCAACCTGCAAGGTTCACACGGTTTGCCTCTTTTCTTGAATTTGAATATATTGATTCTGGCATATTTAGCATGATTGATTTGCATGTTTATAATCTTTGAGATGTTTGCAAGCTAATGACTATATTCAATTGCATTTTTATTGACTGTACATCAATCTATCATGGCTAGGGTTTGTTCTTCGTTTTTAGGGATTTCTCATACAGGGAAAATTGGGCATTGATAATGGTACCATGATGCTCGTGAGGTTGAAACGAGTTGATTGATACCATTGGTTTTCATTTATCATGCGTGTACAAGATTTTGGAAATGCACAGGGGCTATACCTACGCTTAATGTCCGTAGGTAAAAGTTGCAAAACTTACAGCGACGGTGGGAGGAAGAAGATGGATATGTGGCGCCCCCTGACTTTCCAGTTTGAATTTCGCGCATTTTAAAGTTTAATATTTTGTTGGTATTATATAATATTTGTTTGTTATTGTTTATACAACTAACACAGCCAGCTCAGTTGGCAAGCGTGCAAGGGGAGAATGCTCAAGGACCTGGTTCGATCCCTAGGTCCAAACTTTTGTTCATGCTTTTCTTGAATAGGAAATCTAACGTGTTACATGGCAAGGAGTCCATCATGTATTATCCAGATCTGATCGTTCAATCCACCAGGGCTTCAGATCCAAGGCTTATCACCATGCGCCTGAGTCAAGCATGCCCACAGGATTGGGAGAAGTCAACAAGGGCCAGGAGTTGTTGGGCCAAGAAATCAGATTCACCCCCCCTCCCTCTTGCTAATGCTATCAGGCCCATTCTTTTTCTTTTCTCTAATTTATTTCTTTTATTTAATTTAATTTGCTTAATTATTTTTAACAAAATTAATTTCTTTTTCACAAAAAATCATAAAATCAAGAGTTTACAAAAAATTAGAATTAGTTTGTTTTTTTATCAAATTTAATTTAATTTAGTTTAATTTTATTTAGGGAAATTCTAACTTTTTTTATATAATTAAAACCAATTAGAAAAATTAGGGTTAGACTCTTGATTTAATATTTATTTCTTTCTCAAAAATAAAAAATACAAAAATAGGTTAATTTAATTATTTTTCTCAAATTAAATTAATTAGTAATTAGGTTTTGTTATTATTCAATTGAGCTTTATTTTCTCAAATAACACAAAAATGACAAAACAAAAAGATTTTTCCTTTAAATTGCAATTAGGTATAGTTGGGGTCAAAACCTTAATTATTTTGCATTCGATTCATCGCGCGCGTTTATTATTTTTGCAATATTGATGTAACTGTCCACGGTATGTAATAGCTTAATCTAGGACTTTCTTTTATTTGTCGTCTTTTACGGGCTTTTTGGCTATGTAATTAATCCCCTCCCTGAAACCTTGTAATATGGTAGGTTTTATTTTTCGCGCATTTTAATTCTTGCAAATATTAACTGTTTAGATGTATGTTGATAGGATTGTATGACAAGATTGCATGACAATTTAAAACGGCTAGAAAACGCTAATGTGCAAAGATAATAACTGAAATCAAATCGCTCGCACATGTGCGCTCTTAGGGTATAATCTCACTTCGGTTGCCTTCGGTAAACGATCATTAAGTATAGGGTATCTTAGTGGTTGCCCTCCTGTCTAACAAAGATCAAAAGTCCCGTTCGGAAATGTTGCCTTGGAAACGTCGCCTAAAAAATGTTGCCTCAAATATGATATTAAAACTCTAGGGTTATTACTAAGGTATCCTAATATTGCTTTAGTGATCGTACGTCCCTTTCGAATTGACCCTTACAACTCCAACGACGGTGCTACCTATTTCTCAATAGTAGGATAGCGATGTCTAAAGGAAACGAGAATAGAAACAATCTTTTTTTCGAGTAGGTAGATGCTAGTAGGTACTTGCTCAAATAAAAAAAATTTCACACTTACACTTTTCAAACAAATTTTCAAAACGACTTTGTCACACTCTTGAGGACTGCTACAAGGGTTATCACAAAGTCAAACTTTTCAAAAACAAAGCACATACACAAGAAATTTTGAAGAAAAGATGAGCAAGAACCTAAGAGCCCATGGAAAACCATGGATGGAAAGGGTGCTAACACCTTCCCTTTCTATAATCTACCCCCTGTACGCAGAAATATCTCGAAAAAAGGTTTTTTCTGTTCTTTTTCCTTTTCTTGAATTGATAAAATAAAAGTCGGTGGCGACTCTTGCTTATCGCGACATTTTGCAAATAAAAAATGCAAAACGCAAACCAGTATAACAGTCGGTTCTGCCACCGTATCACATAACTGGAGACTCTATTGGGGATTGATAAGTGGGGTATACCTTAGGATCTAGTTCATCTTAATTACTTCTCTTGATTGCTTTGTTTGCTTTACTTTTAAAGGTTTTGTTTGGGAGTTACTATAGATCCTAACCCGGATCTGGGGACACCTTTTAGGTAAGTAGCAATAAACTGTGAGGGAACTGTACGGCGTAGACCAATATGGTTGAAGCAGTAGCTACATTGATATGGCACATTGGTTGGTACCAGTATCCCTTGTGGAGAAACGAGGAGAATACGGGGCCGCTGCATGGTATCGTTAAGCATCAACTGACCTTAGAACCTTTAATTGACCAACTTGGCTATTAGAAAGTAGTGAGATAGTCGGCCTCAGTGTAGAGCTGAGAACTGGTTGATACTCGATGCTACACTCATTTAGACCATACTCTCAAGATAGTTCTGACAGCAAGAAAAGATTGCGTGAGCTGAAACCATGACCGATGGAGGATGGTTGGTGATATTGAGATCCTCTAAAACCCAGTTACTTTTTCTAGGACAGGTTGAAACCAACTAAACTTCAAGAGGGTACTACCTTTGACCTCATGCAAGCCTTAAACTTAAGGGCTTTGTGTGACTTGTTTGACTTTGCCATGCCTGTTATCTGCTATACCTGTTGTTTTTTTATCATGACATCATGCATCATAACATGGCATTCATACTTCATTGTACTAACCATTTCAAATACCAAGGGAATTTATCTTTGTTCTGTTTTGCAGATTATGGCTTCCGTGTGCAAAAATACCATCTGAGTTAACTTTTTGCAAATACTTGCTCAACTTAAAGAGTTAGCCTCAAGAGTGTCTGAGACTTCTATGTTCATTAAGAGGCATGGCCATCTTCTTAGACTGGTTACTTCAAATCTTGATGAGCAGATGATGAGTGTACTTTTCCAGTTCTTCGATCATGTGCATCATTGCTTCACCTTTCTATATTACCAGTTGGTTCCCACCTTGGAAGAGTTATCTCACTTATTGGGCATATCCATTCTTGAACAGGTGCCCTTCACAGGTATGGAAGATATTCCTAGACTAGAAGACATTGCCTCAGCTCTGCATCCGGAACGAGCTGATGTAGTATCCAATTGGGAAACACGAAGCAGGGTCGAAGGTTTCCTAGCCAAATTTCTGATAGACCAGGCTCAGATATTCTGGGATAGTTTGGATTTTCAGGCTTTCGAAGATATCTTGGCTCTCCTTATCTATGGTTTGGTTCTCTTCCCGAATCCAGATTCCTTTGTGGATGTGAATGCGGTCAAGATTTTCCTTTCTCGCAATCCTGTGCCTATCCTGTTGGGTGATATCTTGCATGCCCTTTATACTTGTACCGTGCGAAGAAGAGGAACTCTCATGTGTTGCATGCCATTGCTGTCGAGGTGGTTTATTTCGCACCTCACCAAGTCTGTGTTGAAGAACGAAGAAGGTTTGGGTTGGTCCTACAGGATAATGTCACTTGCCCATACAGATATTCTTTGGAGCTCCCGGGCTATGGAAGACACTGCAGTTATTGATTGTAATGGAGGATACCCTAATGTCCTATTGCTTGGAATCAGAGGGGGTATAACTTACAATCCTTGTCTAGCTTTGCGACAAGTTGGTCATGCTCGGAGAGATGGTCCCCATGAGCTACTTCTTGAGGATATTGCATTTGACTACAAGGAAGACGTTGAGGAGCATCGCCGGAGGTTTATACGAGCTTGGGGCATGGTGAACAGATCTGACCCCCAAGAGCTGGGACCAAGGACTTCCCTTCCTATGCAGCCTTACCTCCAATGGGTCCGAGCTCGTGCCCAGAAGCTTGGGATGCCCTATGAAGCCGTATTTCCAGTGATTGTGGAACCCATTAATGAAGAAGGTGTTCCTTACACAGTTCTTTATCCTTACATGCCCATTGATCCTGAGGCATTGCAGAGGTCTTGGATTCAGCTAAAAGAGGAGAGGGATACTTACCGGGAAAAGTACCACGAGCAAGTATGGAAGATTTTGAAGCTCACCAGGCATCTCGAGGAAGAAAGAGTGATCAATGACTACATCAGCACAAAGAGGAAGCGTCCATGGGACTTTTGATTTTGCTTTTTTAGTTTTTAGATTTGTTTTCCATTTATTTCTTTGTAAACGCCTTAAAGGCATTGTTGAACCTTTTACCAGTTAATCTAATAAATTTTTTTTATTTGGTTTGCAAATTTAAATTTCCCGAAGTCTTTGAAATTATTACATGCGCATCCCATTATCATACACACCATTACAGGTACCATTACAGGTTTCTCATATTCTTCGTTGTTTATTTCAGCAGAAATGTCTTCTGATCAAGCCATCAAAGATCTTCAGGCACAAAATGCCCAATTCCAACAGATGTTCTTAAGTTTGGCTAAAGGGAAAAAGGATTTGACGACCCTGATTCTGAAAGAGAAAAAGAAGAAGAAGAAGAAGGTTGGCATTCTGAACATGAGTAGAAGATTCGGAGAAAGGATAAGACAATTAGCTGATATGACCTCCTCATCCAAAGACTGGGAGAACCAAGAATGGAAAAAGGACCCTAGTCCAGCAGTTTCTGATAACGATACGGATTATGATGATGAACAATATCCTCCTGCTGAGGATATGTACAAGCAGCTAGAAGACCGTCTGAGTGCTATGGAGATTCAGAAGATCCCTGGTTCGAATTTTGGAGAGCTGGGATTGGTATCGGGAGTGGTGATCCCTCATAAGTTCAAAGCTCTGGTTTTTGCCAAGTACGATGGAGTATCCTGTCCAAAACTCCATCTCCGCTTGTATGTCAGGAAAATCTAACCCCACACTGCTGATAGAAATTTGTGGGTGCATTTCTTTCAAGATAGTCTGTTAGGGACTCAACTTGAATGGTTTTATCAATTAGAAGGAGCCAGTGTCCGAAACTGGGAAGACCTTGTTGCTGCTTTTTACAGGCAGTATCAGTATAACGCCGACCTTTCTCCCATTCGTACTCAGCTCTAAAGTATGTCTATGGGTGCAAGTGAAGGTTTTAAAGACTATGCTCAAAAGTGGAGAGACTTGGCTGGAAGAGTCCAACCCCCTTTGTCTGATAGGAAGTTGGTTGACATGTTTCTAGGGACGCAATTTGGTCCCTTTTTCAATCATCTGATCGGCAGTTTGTCATCTAGGTTTATTGAGTTGATTTTGATTGGAGAGAGAGTAGAAGCTGGCATTCGAAGTGGTAAAATATAGAAGGATACTTCATCAAGTGCATTAAAGAAGCCTTTCACCAGTAAGAAGGAAGGTAGTGCAGTCTATGGCTCGAGGGGCCAAAGCAGACCTGAACACCGTCAAGCAGTAAATGCTGTAGTGATATCAAGACCCACAGTTGCTCCCCAATGCAACAATCAACAAACGGTGGAAACACCACAGAGGCAGTTCACTCGGCTCAATATGACATTGTCTCAAATTCTACCATAATTATTGAAGACCAATCTGGTAACTCTGAGGGAAGCCCCGAAGAACCCCAACACCACTTCTCCTCATTATAACCCGAATGCCCGCTGTGCCTATCACTCCGAAAGTCCAGGTCATAATACAAACAATTGTTGGGCCTTGAAAAACAAAGTGCAAGACTTGATCGAAGCCAAAGAGATTGAGTTTGATGCTCCGGAGAAGCCCAGCGTCATAACTACTCCCATGCCCAAACATGGTCATGGAGTAAATGATATAGACGATGATTTATTTGTGACCTCTGTGGAAGAAATTTCTACTCCTTTGATGACAGTTAAGAAGAAGTTGTTGTTGGCTGGTTTATTTCCGGGCTTTGGTGAAGGTTGCCACATGTGTTCAATTCTGCCTGCTGGTTGCCACTTATTTAAATCAGGTGTTCAGCGCCTGATGGATAATAAAGAGATCCTGTTCGAAAATACTATGATTCCGTTGGTTCCAATTCAAGATGTTGCCATCATAACTGTGATCGGTGGATCTGGAACTGACTGTTTAACGCTGGTTCGCGAAATGTCGCGGAAGCAAGAGTCGCCACCGTCTTTTATTTTCTCCAAATGGAAAGGACAAAAGCACAGAAAAATTCCTTAAAGAGATTGCTCTCGGTTCCGGAGGTAGATTATAGAAAGGGAAGGTGTTAGCACCCTTTCTATCCATGGTTATCCATGGGCTCTTAGATACTTGCTCAATGTGTTTTCAAAATGGCGTGTTTGCTTTTCAATTGTGGGTTTTAAAAAGTTCCTTTGAAAAATTTCAGTTCGACTCGTACGTCAGGGTGTTTGAAAAATTTGCTTTGAAAGCTTTTGAAAATGTGTTGGTGAAAAGTATTATTTGTTTGAAATTAGAGCAAGTATCCTTGAGAACCTACCTACCCTAAGGAATTCGTCTGTGTAAAAGTCCTTTAAAGTAGTGCCATCCCACCATTGAGAGGTAGGTAGCACCACCGTTGGAGGTGTTCGGGTCAATTCGAGTTTGTAGGGACATGGTGATCACCAGAGCAATGGGAAGACACCTTAGAAGCTACCCTCATGCCGGGTTCCCGGATCATGAGGACTTACTAAGACGTCCTCTACTCGACGATCACCTTTCGAAGGCAAGGCAACAGTGAGGCGTACCCTAAGGGTGGTGTGTGCGAATAGTGTGTCGTTTTCATTGATATTTGTCTTGTCATATTCAAGTGATCTACGCTTGATTTTATTTAAGGCCATACATTCTTTCATGCTTTTTTCGTTAACAGTTAATATTTGCGAAAAAAAGGTAAATCTAAAGCTATTACAAACGGCGCGGGTCCACATCGCCAAAATTAAACCGGACCCGATTTGACTGAAAAATAAATAAAGCAAATAAAAGTGCGAGAAGTAAATGTTACAACGCTTTGGGAGAGATACATGATTATTTAACGACATAAAGTAAATATGCGAAATTAAATAAATTTAAGAACATGGGCGTTGGACCCTTTTGCAAAATTAAAGTTAATGAGAAATTAAAATTAAAATTAAAAAAAAATGTTTTGTTTTTTTTTTGTATTTTTTAAGATTTAATAGAAAAAGGATTAATTAAAATTAAGCTAAAATGTTAAACCTAGTTCTAACTATTTTTAAGTTATTTAAGAAAAATGTTGAATCTTAACCTAATTTAAACCTAAGTTTTTATTGTACAATTTAATTATGAAAATAAAATAAATGTATTATTATGGTGAAAAAAAGGAAAAAGATTAAAAGGAAAAATTATCAATTACCTAATTCTATGTTTTTTAGATTTATTAAAAAGAATTAAAATTGCAAAAACCCTAATTATACTAAATATTTACATGTGAATTTATTTATAAAAATATTAAAATAAATAAATATTATATTTTGCTCTTTTTCTGATTTTTTTGTGTATTTTATAATTTGTAAAAAAATAATAATTAACTGAATTAAAATACTAAAGTAAATGAAATAATAGAGATAAAATATAAATAAAAAAATATGGAGAAGGCAAACCAGGGGGGGTGGAAGTCCCCAAAGTGGAGGTTTTATTGTAAAATTCTGGCCCATTTAATATTCAGATCCATTGACTTTCCCAGGCATTATGTGGCACGTTGACTGGGGTTTTAGGATGTTCATCCCACCTATGCCCTTGATCTGAGCATGCTAGACGCGTGGACGCTTGGATGATGATGGAGCATGGTGTGCCTTAACGTTGTGCCTGCATGGGAATTTATATGGAAAAACAAGATTGAAATATGCAAGACCTGGGACTTGAACCCAGGTCATGAGGGTTAGTAACAATCACACCTTGCCAGCTGAGCTATAGAACGCTTTTGATATATTAATAACAAAGAAATAATATGACACGAAACAACGCGCTAATGGGTTTGCGCGCAAAAATTCAAATCAGCCTATCACGCTTGGCCACGACTTCATCGTCTTCCTGTTCCTGAAAACATAAAAACATATGGCAACGGTTTCTTAAGCGTGGTTTTAAGGATGTTTTGAGAAAATAGCGATTAGCTCATCTCTAAACATAAATTAGGCGCGAATATATGTTCATGATCGTTTGAGTATGCTCTATCCAATGGTGGTACTATGGTGTCCCAATTTTGCTTCGTTTCAAAAGCCCCAAATTAACAAACCTGTAAACCCTAGAAATCGCGCATGGTAAAATCTCATACACAGCATGATAATCAAATTAGACATAATGGTTAGCTTTAAAACATCACAAGGAACAAGAATCCATAATTAGAATGTCATGAGAATGCCTAGAATTGAAAATACGATCGTCACTTTTTTGCTGTACAGGGAAGGTTCTATATACCAATTCCTGGAGTTTGGGTTGATGTTTTGGATTGCAATGTGATCAGGAGGACTTGAGGAAGCTATTGGAATGAATATTAGGGCTTGAATCGTTCTGAAAAGTTGTTTTCAGTTTTGAGTTTATGGAGAAAATTTTCAATGTTGCAATGGTGTATTCTGAGCTGCTGCGTCCGTATGGGCATTAGGGTTCTCTTCAGGCATTTGTATTGAGGCAATTAGGTTAAGAAAATCAATCAAATCTCTTGTAATTCATTGTTTGAATATTTGATTTTTTTCCATTATGTTTCATATCTTTTTCATGTGCATTTGATTCAATTAGCATCCAATCAAGCCAAATCTTTCCATGTTGGGATGTGCACGAATTATTGAGCCTAAAATGTGTACAAAAAGATTGGTTAGGTCATGTTAGATATTTTTCACATATTTATATAATTTAAATGAATTAATATGAATAATAATTCAAATAAATAAATAAAAAATGAGAAAATACTTCCCTTTGGGCCAAGTGGTCGTGCATAGGCTTGGAATGATGAATCATGGAAGAAAAATAGGCCCATTAGCAATTTTAGACCATTTGAATCAAAGTTGACTTTTCAAAATATCCAAAAATTTCCCAACTTCCACAAGGCATAACTTGCTCAATTTTTAAGCTTTTCTCATGTTCTTGGACATTTTGGAAAGGTCTTTGAGTCCTCTAACCAATGCCTTTGGTCCCATGTCATTTTGATTTACCAATCTCAAGTTATGGCCTTTGACTTAAAGTCCCTTTTTGTTGACTTTTGAAAATGACCTATAATGTTGAAATTGATAACTTTTTGTGAGAGCATTTCTTGGACTTGAAGTATGAAGATGAGTTGTAGGAAATGTCTTTCTCTTCAAAATGAGCCTTGGATGGAATTTTTCTGATAATCCATGTGAAAGTTATGCCCTGGTCAATTTCAGTTGACTTTTTCAGCTGTCCAAATATAGTAACTTTTGCATCTTTGATGATTTCTGAGCCAAATTTTGAGAATCATGATCAAGCATTGATAAAATGATGTTTGTGGCTTCAAAATGATATGTTGACCAAAAATTTGAACTTTTGACTGTCAAATGACCATTTTGCCCCTATAGTTGACTGTAGTGCAATCTAGGGTTTTGACTGTGCAATTTTGAGCTGAACGCCTTGAAACTTGATATGAGGATGCTTGACCACATTTGTAGGCATGTGAGACTTGATTGGGCCTTTGAAAACTTCCTTTTCTTGATCAGAACACAAACCCTAGTTTTGACTGTATAGGAGACAGTTGGACTGCACAACCCTTGGGGAATTTTGTGACTTGGCTTGGAAATTTCTTGAAGAATATGGGAGGGCAAATTTTGGGGTACAACAGTTGCCCCTGTTCAATCTTCTTAGACCTGAGGATGCAGATTGGCTGACGTGCCTTTCGTAATCCGAGGGTAGAAGATGATTGGACACTAGAGTGCCCAGAAATTTGCGCTCACATGTTAGCAGTGTGATGGGGAATGGGCTTATAGATGCCATTTAGAGTTCGATGAATAGGATGATGGGCTTATAGATGCCATCTGGATGTTGCTTGCGTAGGAGATTCCTTAGCTAGAACCTGCATACCTGCAAAAGCAACAAATGAGTACCTGACACGTTGCAGGAGCTGACTTTAGATGCTTGGTATAGATGTGTCCTGACTGGTTACAGGAGCTGGATCTGGAGCTTCAAAAGATGATGAATGAACCAGGTATGGTTACCGCCTTAGCATGAATGGTAAGAGAACCTTGGGTGATTTTAACTTCAACAATGCTCGTCGAGAAAATCTTGGTGGGAAATACCATCTTTGCAGTATCAGGAAGAGAACCATAGGCACTTATAATCTGAAAGAGAATCACCTCACTCAACGTCGGAGAGGGAAACATCTGAAAAGGACTTACCACCTCACACACCGTCGGAGAGGGAACCATAGGAGACTATCACCTCACACTCATCGTCGGAGAGGGAAACATCTGAAAAGGACTTACCACCTCACACGCCGTCGGAGAGGGAACCATATGAGACTATCACCTCACACTCATCGTCGGAGAGGGAAACATCTGAAGAAGGAATTACCACCTCACGCACTTGCCGGAGAGGGGACCATAAGAGACTATCACCTCACACTCATCGTCGGAGAGGGAAACATCTTGAAAAAGGAATTACCACCTCACACGCCGTCGGAGAGGGGACCATAAGAGACTATCACCTCACACTCATCGTCGGAGAGGGAAACATCTTGAAAAAGGAATTACCACCTCACACGCCGTCGGAGAGGGGACCATAAGAGACTATCACCTCACACTCATCGTCGGAGAGGGAAACATCTTGAAAAAGGAATTACCACCTCACACGCCGTCGGAGAGGGGACCATAAGAGACTATCACCTCACACTCATCGTCGGAGAGGGAAACATCTTGAAAAAGGAATTACCACCTCACACGCCGTCGGAGAGGGGACCATAAGAGACTATCACCTCACACTCATCGTCGGAGAGGGAAACATCTTGAAAAAGGAATTACCACCTCACACGCCGTCGGAGAGGGGACCATAAGAGACTATCACCTCACACTCATCGTCGGAGAGGGAAACATCTTAAAAGGACTTACTACCTCACACACCGTCGGAGAGGGAACCATAGGAGACTATCACCTCACACTCATCGTCGGAGAGGGAAACATCTGAAAAGGAAATCTGGAAGCAGCATCAGAACGTCACCATCTCTGGGTCATATCTGAAACTATATCTAGAAGGAAATCTGGGAGCAGCATCAGAACGTCACCATATCTGGATCATATCTGAAACTATATCTAGAAAGAATTGCGATAATTGATAGTAATCATTTTGGTATTGATATTTTTCCTGAAAAGGCAAAACATAATTGTATGCAAAATCGTGATGCATGAACTGTATGTCTTCAAAATTAATGAGATTCGTGTAGTATGATGCATATGCATGCTATAACGTATGAAGATGTGATGTTTATGAATGTATTTTTGTCTAAGAAAATAAATCCTTGACGGGTGCCAGGAAGTCACTCCTGGGCTGACGTTGCAGAATAGGTTTTGCTTCCACTGGGGATGATAGTTGCAAGTATACCGGTAGGAGAAGATAACTCCGTCGGGGAATGAACTTGGCGAATGGATTGAAGGGGTGAAAAACACAAGAAGGGGGGGTTGAATTGTAAAACTGAAATCTTAAAGCAATTGACAAGATATTTTTATCCTGGTTCGTTTGATCTCAAACTACTCCAGTCCACCCGTCAAGGTGATTTCGCCTCTCTCCAACGAGGTCTTAATTCACTATATTCAACTGAATATTACAGACTGCTTTAACAACTGCTAAAGCTTTCTTGATTCAAACCACAATCCGGTTTGTCAAGGCAACACTTTCTTACAAAGGTATAAAACAATGTGTGTGAATGTTTTCTACAAAACTTTATCACAACTGTGATGTATACACAAAATGAAGCTTAGAAACTAGATTGCTAAACACTAATGGAGTATCAGAGTTTGTGGTTTAGCAAAACTGGTAGATGAAGATTATTGTTCAGCTTTGTGCGTGTAGAGATTTGGAGAGCATTAGCCATTATAATCTTCGAAGCCTTGTTTATATAGCACTTGAGAAGATGAACGTTGAATGCAATATTCTTGATTCAATGCTAATAACAAGCTTTCCTTTTTGAGCAGATCTTGTCTAGAATGATGCCGTTGGAATTAATTAGCGTTCAATGCACAGTACCGTTGCTTCTTCAATGCACGTTCTGGCTTGGCTCATTCTGATTCTGCTTCGCTGCTGATGAACTATTGTCTTTGTATCAGAGTGTTTACGCGCAGTTCTGTTCATCAAGCTTCAGCATGTACGTGAGTTGATCATCTGATCTTGACGTTCTGATTCAGCAACTTCTGATGCTGGTGTATGAAATCAAATTCTGATGCTGAAGAAGTGATCTTGCTTATTTTAATCAGCGTATCTGCAAGTCAGAGCATAGTAATTTTAGGCAGCATATAGTTCAAACATGAAACATATAAATACTATATCTTTTCACTTTGTTATCATCAAAACTTAAATATAGGGTAGTAGATTCAAACATTGTTCTAACAATCTCCCCCTTTTTGATGATGACAAAAACTAGATATTTTAAATGAAAAATAACGTGAAAAGGTGTCTGGGAAATGTTTCAGAGATAAGAAGTAAGGAGAAATCAGAGTTAAGAGATACTCCCCCTGAGTTGATTACTTCCCTTTGATGATACGTGTTCTTCAGGATCAGATCTTTGTCTTTCTTTGAACATCAGATTAAGAGTCTTTGACTTATCAGAGAGCAGAGCTTCAGAGTTTTCCTTGTCAGAGCTTTGCTTTGGATCAGAGTGTTAGGACGATCAGAACTTCATATTTGATCAGAGCAACATTGATCAGAGCTTCTACATTTTGATCAGAGCTTCTAGTCTTCATAGTGTTCAGGAGCTTCCTTGTGCCTGTAGACTTTAAACAAAAACAGAAAAACATTTCAAGTAATAGAGTTAGAATGTTTGAGAATTTCTGTCTAGTTAGCCGTTATTGATTTTAAATATCATTCTTGTTCTCCCCCTTTTTGTCAGCAATCAAAAAGTGTTGGTGATGTGCTAAAACAATTTAGATCAGAAAAACAAATTATATTAAAATAGTTCAGAGCAAAAGAACATTACAGAACATAGTCAAAACAAGACATCAGAACATAGTTAAAATGATTATGCATGTAAAAGATTTAAGGTTGAGGGGGCATGCGTGAGAACAGGCTTTCCAGCATTGCTTGAATCTTTTCAGAAGGTTCATTCTGCTTCTGAACCATGTTGACCACAGTGTCAATCTTGCTGTCCTGTACATCCATTCTTGCTTTCATCTTCTGATCATTCTCTTCCATCCGCTGCTGTAGACGCAAGTCATTCAGCCTTAGTTCTTCCAGAGCCTGCCTGTCCAAGGCAGCTTGAGAAGCATCAGAAGGAGGAGGCTTCTCAGAACTTTCAGCGACATCTTCTGCTTGACTTTCAGCCTGAATGGTCTTGTCTTCTTCTGATGGTTGCACCTGTGCAGCTTGCTGTTTCTCAGACCAAGATTCACTGTCCAGAGGGAGCACAACTTCTTGAGGCAGCTGATTTTCAACTTCCTTCAGCAGCTTGCTGAAGTTCTGTTGAGCCTGCTCATAGTTGACGTCCTGCAGCTTGAGGGCTTCAGCACGTACCCATAGTCTGAACTGTGACCAGAGCTGATCAGAAGCAGCTGGGTCAATCATCCCAGGACAGACTTGCTTCAAAGAAGCAATCCATTGCAGCATACCTGTTTCAAAATTCAAAATACCAGAGCCAACATCTGGTTGCTTTGGTTTGGGAATGGCAATTTTGTGTCTTAAGTCAACAAGACGTTCAAGACTTGTTAAGTCAATGAAAGTTCTGCTGGGGTTTTCAGAGGTTTGCTGAGAGGCTGTTTGTTTTGGAGGAAGGGTATCAGAATCAGAGTCAGATATTTCGATTGGAGTGGATGGTGGTTTGGGAGTATTTGGAGGTGTTGATTCCTCTGAGGATGGTAACTGGGGCCTGACAATAGTGGTTCCACATGGCAACTGGATTGCCAGCGGTGAAGGTTGAGGTGAGTGAGGGTCAGAATGATGAGGAGAAGGGGTTTCATAGTGGTGAAAATCTGTTTGTGGTGAAGGTGGATTATTTTCTGGTTGGGGAGGTGGAATCTCTGATTGCTCAGGGATCAGAGGTTCTTCTGTGAGTGGTTGTTGTGATTGTGGTTCTGGTTCTGGTTGATGTTGTATTTCTGGTTCAGGTTGTGGTTCTGGTTCAGGTTGTGGTTCTGGTTGTGGAGGAGGAATATTTGGTGGTTCAGAATTTGGTTGAGCAGAAGCATGTTCACGCTCAATATCAGCTAGCACTCGATCAAGTGCTGGTGTTGTTGAAACAGTTGGTTGTTTGGGAATCTTAGTTCTGGTTCTTCTGAGTTGTAAGGCCTCAGAAGGGTCTTCTGGTATGGTTTCATCAATGGTAGGGATTGGAATGGATATTCTGTGAGAGGTTTGAGAAGGGGCAGCAGATGTTGGAATAGTAAAAGATTTTGAGATAGGGGCAGCAGATGAAATACCTCTTTTCTTTGGAGTCTGATGAGATGATCCTTCTGTTGGCGCTTTCCTCTTCTTTGTCTTCTTGAGTCACTTCTGGTTGGATTTGACTCAGATCTTTGATCTTCAGCTTTGAACCTGTATCTTCTTCCTTGTATGAATCTGGATACTTGAGAAACATCTCTGGTTTGGATTCCATTTCAGAAAATTTTGGAAAATCACTCAGAGGCACTCTTCTGCTGGAGATGTCAGCAGTTGAAGTAGCTCTGGGTTCCTTCTTAATATTTTCTATCAGCTTCATCTTTTTCAGGTTCTTAGCGTTCAGCGGTTTTCCAACGGTTGGTTCAATAGTGCTCAGCACTTGAGCTTCGCTTAGATACTCTATCAGCTTATTCTCTGTCAGAATATCTGATATAAGCCTTCCAAACGGTATCCAGTCCCTTTTGGTCCTTTCTTCTTCTCTTGTTTCTTTGACACTGGTCTTGAGATGGTTGAACAGGAAGTGTGCCAGATTGATCTTTACCCTCTGATCAATAAAGTAGATCAGAGATTGCTGATCCACGTTTATATAATCAGGAGAACTTGTTGGTTTCCTGTGGTTGAAGCATCCCAGAACAATCTTGGCCCATACTCTGCAGTGATCCTTCAGATCCTTAATTTTGCTGCTGGGCAATCCAAGAGTGAAAATGCTGTTAGCTACCACGCCTATATCAGGGCATCTATCAGCCATGTCCACACAACGGACTCCACCACCACTTTGACCGATTAGCCTAGCAATGAGATCTTCAGAAATCACTATCTTCTTTCCCATGACAGAAGAGATGACTAGATGTTTAGAAATCTTGGCGTGAATCCAAAATTCCTTGACTAGCGCTGGGAATGTTGGTCCAACCAACCTATCGAAATACCTCTCCCACTTTTGAGCCCTAATTTCTTCAGTTAGGTCAAATCCATTTTCCTTCAAACTTTCAAAGTCGATGATTAATTCAGAGAGAACTTCAAGGTTCTTTACCGGTGTGAGAAGAGTTCTGAGGGGCACCTGATATTGTTCAGAGGTTTCTTTCTTCTGATTGCCTGCAGAAATGCTGGAGGATGCCATTGTTCTCACACAAAAGGCTTTGAGAATGATTTGAGAAAAAAGTTTTTAGGAGATAAACTCACAAATATGCAGAAAATACTTGAATGATTATGAGAAAGCGTAAAGAATAAGAATGAAGGATTAATGTGCTTAAATAGAGTTTTCAAAAATTATTTTGAAAAATTAAACGTTTTTAAGAGAGAGAAAAAAAATAATGATTGCCATTTAACAAGCGTGATTACTTTTCATTAAATGCTTGCTGATTTTGGGGGATTTGAGAAAGATACTTAAAAACGGTTACCAGACATGTGTCTCAATGCACCCAATCAGCGCTTTGCCTTCTCAGAAGCGTGCACGCATTCTGCTTCAGAGATTTGCTGATGATTGGATGACACTTGTTTGATGTAGTGATCAGCACGTCTGTCTTTGAGATTAGACTCTCAGACCTTTAGACTTGCATCTGATACAATCTGCATGTTCTATCTTTCTGAAAGAAGATTGATCAGAAGTTCACAGTAATATAATTACATTCTGAAGATAAATATATGGAATTAAAACATTTTCATTCTGGGCATACTTTCATGCTAAGATGTTTCAGAATGAAATTAAACCTATCTTCTGAAAGGGGTTTAGTAAAGATATCAGCCCATTGATGGTCTGTATCTATAAATTCCAAGTTCAAAATACCTTTCTGAATATAGTCCCTAATGAAATGATGCTTAATTTCTATATGCTTAACTCTAGAATGTAAAATAGGATTCTTACTTAAGCAAATAGCAGAAGTATTATCACAAAGAATAGGAATGTTACTCTCAAAAATCTGGAAGTCTTCAAGCTGACTTTTCATCCAGAGCATTTGTGTGCTACATCCTGCTGCTGCTATGTACTCAGCTTCTGCTGTTGACAGAGCAATTGTTGATTGCCTTTTGCTGGACCACGAGATCAGATTTTCTCCCAGAAACTGGCAGCTTCCAGAAGTACTTTTACGTTCCACTCTGTCTCCAGCAAAATCAGCATCACAGTAGCCTACTAAGCTGTACTCACTAGATTTTCTATAAAACAAACCCAGATTAGTAGTACCTTTCAGATACTTGAAAATTTGCTTAACAGCTGTTAAGTGAGATTCTCTAGGATCTGATTGGAATCTAGCACAAATACATACGCTGAATAAGATATCAGGTCTTGAAGCTGTCAGATAAAGGAGAGAACCAATCATACCTCTGTAGACTTTCTGTTCTACACTTTTGCTTACCTCTTCTCTTTCCAGAATGCACGTGGGATGCATTGGAATCTTTGATGGCTTACATTCTGAGAGGTCAAATTTCTTCAGAAGATCTCTGATGTATTTGCTCTGATGAATGTAAGTTCCTTCTGGAGTTTGATTAATCTGAATTCCTAGAAAGAATTTCAGTTCCCCCATGAGGCTCATCTCAAATTCTGCCTGCATACACTTAGCAAATTTTCTTCCAAGAGAAGGATTAGTAGAACCAAAAATGATATCATCAACATAAATTTGACAGACTAAAATGTCACTCTTAACTGTTTTACAGAATAGAGTAGTGTCCACTTTCCCTCTGGTGAATTCATTTTCAAGCAGAAAGTTACTTAGCCTTTCATACCAAGCTCTGGGAGCTTGTTTCAGACCATACAGTGACTTCTTTAGTTTGAAAACATGTTCTGGATGTTTTGTATTTTCAAAACCTGGGGGTTGGTGAACATAAACTTCTTCTTCTATATAACCATTTAAGAATGCACTTTTGACATCCATCTGATACAGAGTGATGCCTCTATTAACAGCAAATGAGATTAAAAGTCTGATAGATTCTAACCTGGCGACTGGGGCAAAGGTTTCTGTATAGTCTATCCCCTCTTGCTGACTATAACCTTGTGCAACCAGTCGTGCCTTGTTTCTGATGACTTCACCTTGTTCGTTTAACTTGTTTCTGAACACCCATCTTGTTCCAATGACGTTGAATCCTTTTGGTCTGGGGACGAGATCCCATACGTCGTTTCTGGTGAATTGATTCAGCTCTTCTTGCATTGCCAGAATCCAGTCATTATCCAGAAGTGCTTCATCAATAGAAGAAGGTTCAATCAGAGACACAAGTCCCATAAGAGTTTCTTCAGAGTTTCTGAAGCTTGCTCTTGTTCTGATTGGATCTTCCTTTCTTCCTAGGATAGTCTCTTCTGGGTGATCCAAACTGCTTCTGGGCAATCTCTTCTGAGGTTGATCAGCAGCTGTTGTAGGATTTCTAGCATTGCTCCTTTCAGACGTTGAAGGAATGTCTGTGTTGAGAGCTTCTGATGACTTGTCTTCAGAACCTGCAAATTCAATTTCTATACCTGCAAGATTTTCATTCTGCTTTGACTTTTCAGAGTCAAGCTTGTCATCAAAACGAACACTGATTGATTCTTCCACAATCTGTGTTTCTGTATTGTATACTCTGTACCCTCTTGAGCGTTCAGAGTATCCTAACATAATACACTTCTGTGCCTTAGAGTCAAACTTGTTCAAATAATTTTTTGTATTCAATATAAAGCAAGTACATCCAAATGGATGAAAATATGAAATGTTGGGCTTTATGTTCTTCCACAATTCATATGGAGTCTTTTCCAGAATAGGTCTTATTGAGATTCTATTCTGAATGTAGCACGCTGTGTTTATTGCCTCTGCCCAGAAAGTCTTAGCAACGTTTGTCTCATTGATCATGGTTCTAGCCATTTCTTGCAATGTTCTGTTCTTTCGTTCTACAACTCCATTTTGTTGGGGAGTTCTAGGACAAGAGAAATCATGCAGAATGCCTTTGTCATTAAAGAATGACTCAAAATCTTTATTTTCAAATTCTCCACCATGATCACTTCTGACTTTAACGATTCTAAGATCTTTTTCATTCTGAACTTGGTTACAGAAGGTAACAAACACAGAGTGTGACTCGTCCTTGTGTCTTAAGAACTTTACCCATGTCCATCTGCTATAGTCATCTACGATTACTAACCCATACTTCTTACCACTAACTGAAGCAGTTTTAACTGGTCCAAATAAGTCAATGTGCAGAAGTTCTAATGGCTTAGAGGTAGAAACAACATTTTTGGATTTAAAAGAAGGTTTTTCAAATTTGCCTTTCTGACATGCTTCACACAGAGCATCTGAATTGAACTTCAAATTAGGAAGTCCTCTGACCAGATTGAGTTTGTTAATCTGAGATATTCTTCTCATACTAACATGCCCCAATCTTCTGTGCCAGATCCACTGCTCGTTGTTAACAGACAGAAGACATTTTACATTCTGACTCTTTAGTTCAGAAAGTTTGATTTTGTAAATGTTGTTTTTCCTCTTTCCATTAAACAGGATAGTCCCATCTTTCTGACTAACAGCTTTACATGATTTTTGATTAAAGATTATATCATAACCGTTATCACTTAATTGACTTATGGATAACAGATTATGCATCAATCCATCTACTAGCAGAACATTATTAATAGAGGGAAGATTTCCATTACCTACAGTTCCAGAGCCAATTATCTTTCCCCTCTGATTGCCTCCAAAGCCAACGTGGCCTCCAGGCTTAAGTTCCAGGCTTTGGAACATATGCCTTCTTCCCGTCATGTGTCGTGAGCAGCCAGAGTCCAGGTACCATGACTGGTGTTTCTGACTTGCTGCTAAAGATATCTGCAACATGTATTATTTTATCCTTAGGTACCCAGATCTTCTTGGGTCCTGATTTGTTAGTTTTACCAAAACTCTGGTTGAATTTTGGTTTCACAGAGTGCTTACTGCTAGTATATTTGATGTCATGTGTGTGACCATACACAAAGTGTGAATTTAGAGGAGTGTGTTTAATGGTTAAATCCATGACATTCTTCGGTGTAGGAACCTTACCTAGGTATCCTATTCCTTTCCTGCCGTTTCTGCTAACTCCATAGATCATTGAAGCCATTCTGCTTCTATCTATGCTTTTAGCTAAGAACTTCTGGAAACTATGATCATACTCCTTGATGATCTCATCAGCGTTGCTGGGAGTTTCAGAAATTGGTTCCTTCTGAGAGTTTTGTAAAGAGTTTTCTAATTTTGAAATTTTATCTCTCAGCTCAGAGTTTTCCAATTTGAGACTCTCAGACTTATTAGAGTCAGATTCAAGATTCCTTTTCAGGTCTCTGAATTTAGCTCTAATCTGCTGATAGCGTTCCAGAATTTCATTGAGGCTTTCAGCAAGTTCAGCCTTTGTAAAATTAACAGCGAAGTTAGGGAATACCTCTTCTGTGTCTGATTCTGAGTCTGATTCAGAAGCTTCACTATCATCTGGAATGTTAGCCATGAGCGCTATGTTTGCCCTTTCATCATCTGATTCTGAGTCAGCTTCAGACGAGTCAGAGTCATCCCATGTGGCCATGAGACTTTTCTTCTTCTCTCTTCCAAACTTCTTTTTGGGCTTTTCCCTCTGAAGCTTTGGGCAGTCACTCTTGTAGTGTCCTTGCTCATTGCACTCGTAGCAGATGATGTCTTTTGTGTTTGGCTTCTTGCTACTGGAGGAGCCTTCAGATCTTCTGTATCTAGAGGAAGAATCTGTCCTTCTGTATCTGGAAGAAGACTCGTTCTGATCAGATCTTCTGGGATTCCTGAACTTCCTTTGTCTTTGCTTCCACAGTTGATTTACTCTTCTGGAGAGAAGGGAAAGTTCGTCTTCTTCTGATGAGGATCCATCAGATGTTTCTTCAACTGCCTGCAAAACTTTAGACTCAGATTTTCTGTTAGATTTTAAAGCTAAAGGCTTACCTTGCTTCTGAGGCTCATCAGCTTCTAGCTCTATCTCATGACTTCTGAGGGAGCTTATAAGTTCCTCCAGAGTGATTTTGTTGAGATCCTTAGCTAGCTTCAGAGCAGTAACCATAGGCCTCCACTGCTTGGGTAAACTTCTGATTATCTTCTTGACATGGTCAGCAGTAGAGTATCCTTTGTCCAGAACTTTGAGACCAGCTACCAGAATCTGGAATCTAGAGAACATAGTTTCAATGGATTCAGATTCTTCCATTTTGAACGCCTCATACTTCTGAATGAGCGCCAGAGCTTTTGCTTCTTTGACTTGAACGTTGCCCTCATGCGTCATTCTGAGAGAATCAAAGATTTTCTTAGCTGTGTCTCTGTTGGAGATCTTTTCATACTCAGTATAGGAGATGGCACTGAGGAGGATGGTTCTGGCCTTATGGTGATTCTTGAAATCACGCTTTTGTTGATCAGTCATTGATTTTCTATCAATCTTCTGACCACTAGCATTCACAGGGTGCGTGTATCCATCTGTCACCATATCCCACAGATCAGCATCATGTGCTAGAAAGAAGCTTTCAATTCTGTCTTTCCAGTAATCAAAGTTTTCTCCATCAAAGACTGGAGGTTTGCCGCTGAATCTGTCTCTGTCCTCATTGTTGTCATTGCTGAAATGAGAGTTGTTTCCTGCCATTGTGTTTTTCTGACGCTGGATCTTGTACTGACACGGTTAAGTGTTTTAGCTCAGAACCAGGCGCTCTGATGCCAATTGAAGGGGTGAAAAACACAAGAAGGGGGGGGGGGGTTGAATTGTAAAACTGAAATCTTAAAGCAATTGACAAGATATTTTTATCCTGGTTCGTTTGATCTCAAACTACTCCAGTCCACCCGTCAAGGTGATTTCGCCTCTCTCCAACGAGGTCTTAATTCACTATATTCAACTGAATATTACAGACTGCTTTAACAACTGCTAAAGCCTTCTTGATTCAAACCACAATCCGGTTTGTCAAGGCAACACTTTCTTACAAAGGTATAAAACAATGTGTGTGAATGTTTTCTACAAAACTTTATCACAACTGTGATGTATACACAAAATGAAGCTTAGAAACTAGATTGCTAAACACTAATGGAGTATCAGAGTTTGTGGTTTAGCAAAACTGGTAGATGAAGATTATTGTTCAGCTTTGTGCGTGTAGAGATTTGGAGAGCATTAGCCATTATAATCTTCGAAGCCTTGTTTATATAGCACTTGAGAAGATGAACGTTGAATGCAATATTCTTGATTCAATGCTAATAACAAGCTTTCCTTTTTGAGCAGATCTTGTCTAGAATGATGCCGTTGGAATTAATTAGCGTTCAATGCACAGTACCGTTGCTTCTTCAATGCACGTTCTGGCTTGGCTCATTCTGATTCTGCTTCGCTGCTGATGAACTATTGTCTTTGTATCAGAGTGTTTACGCGCAGTTCTGTTCATCAAGCTTCAGCATGTACGTGAGTTGATCATCTGATCTTGACGTTCTGATTCAGCAACTTCTGATGCTGGTGTATGAAATCAAATTCTGATGCTGAAGAAGTGATCTTGCTTATTTTAATCAGCGTATCTGCAAGTCAGAGCATAGTAATTTTAGGCAGCATATAGTTCAAACATGAAACATATAAATACTATATCTTTTCACTTTGTTATCATCAAAACTTAAATATAGGGTAGTAGATTCAAACATTGTTCTAACATGGATTACCCTGCAGGGAGAAAAGATACTCTAGTGATCATGCTGGGAAGCAATACTCTGTGGGGATAGAGATGCTTTGCTGAATTGTTGATGATAGCTTGCTGAGGATATCCTTGTTGTGCTGGAAGTGTTGCTAGACTTTGCTGGGGATAAAAGAATTTCGTCGAGGACGCTCTTTCCGTGGCTTTTGGCCGAGGATAACCCAGTTATATCCTGTTAAGGAAATAACTCTTTAAGTAAAGTCGGGCGACGCGTTCGTGCTCTGCGAGGAATAAGCTTCCAGAATCAACTGGGGATAAGCTTACTGCTTGGGGGAGATGGATTCCAACTTTCCTGGGGAAGCTGGATTTGACTCTCCTGGGGAAGTATTGAACTGTATTGGTTATGCTCTTCAACGGAACCTATCCTGATATCTTGGAGGATAGAACAATCAGATTGCTTAGACCACCCTTTATTGCCCCTGTTTCTATGGGGGAGGCACTTGTGGGGTGCTGATATCTGTTGATGGACAAACCTTCTTCTGGTAGGCAGGTGACAAGATGACGGGACATAGTCGTACGCTTTGATCCCTAATTTTTGCCTGGACCGCCCTTTCGGGTTTTCAGTCCACCGGGATACCCATTTTTGCCCAAGCCGCCTTTCCAGGTTTTCGACTTGCCGGGTGTACAGATTTTTTTCATTTTCATCCCTTATTTTTTCCCGAACCCTTTTGGTTCGCCGGGAAGCCTTTATTTTTGCCTAGGTATGTCAACCTAGCGGGTCTTTGATTTTGCGTAGTATTTTTTCGACTAGGTCCTTGTTCTCAGAATGTAGGGAGTTGCCCCTGTCAGAAGTGTTTTGTCATGCCACCAGAAAGTGTTTGATCAGGCCGGATTCGTTGCTGGAGTGCCCCAAGTGACTCAGGCGGAGATTTGCCCCAGGCTATATGGCCTCTGAGAGATTCTCCGAATCTTGACTTAACTGCCCCGGATGATGGACCATGCTCATGTCGTGCCCCTTGATTGGAGATACTCTTGTTCATTAGACTTTCGTCGTGCGAATTTCTATGCTGTTCAAACAAAAAGTCATATGCAAACAAAGTTATGTTAAAAATGCAAAGCTTATGTCTGTCTTGAAGGTTTTTTTTTTGAAAATGTATTTTTCATAAAACAAATAAATGTTTGTAAAACGTGATGTCAACCCGTATTTTACCGTAGGCCTTCAGGAGTCAGGATACCTTTCGTGACAGTATGCTTCCGAACTAACCCATGCTTCAGCTAGGACTTTTAAGGGTTATGACGTGGCCTGGTTCACGGTTTAAGAAACAAAGGATAAAGGCTCAAATTATTTGTTCCCCCCGCTCTTCGTGATGTTCTCCAAACCTAAACTCAGTTGATCATATGTTAGACTTTGTTTGGGTCTTTGCTTTGATATACCAATGATGGTTCGGATGTTGATGATCTATTCTGAATAGGCAGCCGTTTTTTGTCGAGGGTTTATAAGACCTCTTTCTTTTTGATTTTGTTATCCCTATTTTTTGCCTGAACTGTTTCCTTTTTGGATTTACAGTCAGCGGGATGCCCCTGTTTTGTAAGTCTCCTTCATGGGTTTTGACTTAATGGGCCTTTCATTTATGATTTTTTTGAGATAACGACTGCCTGTCTTTACGATTGTTCGAAACCATCACTGTCTTTTGTTTTTTTGAAAAACTCATTTAGTGACATTCATTGTGCACTTGGATCAACTGAGAGAACTACCCTGCCCCAGGTTATGATTAAGGGTTTTGATTTTCGAAAATAAAAACTCCTACTTCTTTGGCTCTGATGGGTTGACGAGGGATTATCATCCTTATAACTCTAGTGTTTAGGGATTGAAACAATGCCTGTACCTCATCAGCGGGGTTTGTTCAAAAGCATACTGTAACGATTGCGGTATCGTTTTCGTCATCCTCCCTCAAGAGGCTTAGAATTAACGAGAGTTGACATCAGAAAAAATATGAAAACAATTTGCATATAATGAATGCGAATATATTGATTCAAAATAGACATAAGCGATGCATTAATGGAATAACAATGTTTTAACATGAATAAATGTTTGAGCGGTCAAAAGAAAACACAACTTGAACATTCGAATGAACAAAAGTTTCCTAGTCTCGGAGCTTGTCACTTTAACTGGTGAGCCTTGGAGGAATGGTAGAAGAATTCAGCCTGTCCATCTTGTGTGAACTCCAATGCCCCTTCATCGATCAGGTCTTGGATTTTGTTCCTCAGATCCCAGCATTCATTGGTATCATGTCCTGGGCTAGCAGAGTGGTAGGCACATCTCTTATTGGGATCATAGGCAGGAGATGCTGTGTTGGGGTTCCGGGGATGAGCCCTTAATGTGATCAGATTTAACCTCAATAGGCGTTGCAAAGCTTGAAACAGCGACATGTTGAGCTGGGTGAATTGCCTCCTGGGCTTGTCTGGCTGAAATTGGCGAGGTTGATGCTGAATTTGTGGCACTGGAGTCATTTGAGGAGCTTTCCCCTTATCCTCTTGTCTCGAGGATGATTGGATGATGAATGGCTTTTTACCCTTAGATGTTTGCCCCAGTTGGTTACCCTGAAGCAGTTGGTTGACGAGAAACCGGAGCTCATCTTGTCTTTGAGCTAAACCTTGAATGGCATTCCTCTGCCCCAGCATTTGGGCTTTCATTGCATCCATCTCAGCTTGTAGGTGTTTCAGCTTTTCATCCTCAGCACTCCCCCTGACGAAGGTCTCCGTGAGAAGTATCCTTAGCTCCTCCTGCCCCTTGGATAGATTCAGGAGGATTTCCCCGAACCGAGTCTCTTGAGCGTGAAGGTCCTGGTTATCTTGTTGTGAGGCCATTGCTGGAATAAACAGCGAGAAAGGTAAGTGACCTGCAAAAGGGATACCTGTTATGTAATGATGTGTATGATATGCATGCAATGTTTTCAAGGACCTCGCAGGGTAAACATAAAAACTTGTTAGAGTTGGAAACTGGCAACTCGATTGAAGGAACTTCCTGTTGTAGAGAGCCCTTCTTCAAGGGTCAAAGGCTCACCATATCCAGTGGGTCATAGCCCCTGACAACCCTGGCTAGAGGAAAATAAATCCTCTTTGCCCCTGGCTAGATGTTTGATTTATCATGACCTGCATCACAAGCCCTTGAGATCCTTGAAATGGGTTAGGATGTATGCAATGGTATGATGTCATGCTATGCATGGGGTGATGTAGGTAAACCCTGTTATGAGCCCAAATTAAGGACTATAAACAGACCCTGCAAGAAATTCAGTATACTTTGTTATGAGTCCCAATTAAGGGCTATAAACAAAACCTGCAAGAGATCTAGTAAACCCTGTTATGAGTCCCAGTTAAGGACTATAAACAAAACCTGCAAGAAATTTGGGTAAACCCTGTCATGAGTCCTAGTTAAGGACTATAAACAAAACCTGCAAGTAGTTCATGTGTCAGCTAACAAGCATGCAAGTAGGCAAGTACAAAGGCACACAAGTCACACAAAAGAAGCCCTTAGAGTTTAGGCCGGCATGGGGTCTGGGTATTACCCTCTTGAAGTTGGTGGGTTCAACCTGTCCTATGAGAAGTAACCGGGTTCTAAGGGTCCCAATATCACTGGATTGCTTTCATTGTTCATCGTTTCGATTTAGCCACTGAACTGGCGATCGAAATATTCCAGGAAAGCAACCCTCAATTGAGTGTAGTATCGAGTATCAACCAACCTCGGACTGCACCAAAGTCAGTTATCTCACTACCCTAAAGAGGCCAAGATAGTTCAATTAAGGTTCCTAAGGTCTGTTGATGCTTCACGACACTACGCGGAGGCCCCGTACTCTCCTTGACTGAACTCAAGGGTTACCGGTACACACCAAAGTGCCACATCAACGTAGCAGACTGTTTCAACCATGTCGGTATACCCCGCACAGTTCCCTCACAGCCTTGTTGCTACTTTCTAAGAAGGTATCTCCCAGATCCGGGTTAGGATCTATAGAACTCCCAAGCAACCCACAATTTAAAGCACGCAAAGCAATACAATTGAAAACATAATTATGACCTAGCCCTAAGGTACACCCCACTTTTAAGTTTAGTCCCCAGCAGAGTCGCCAGTTCTGTGATCGGTGGATCTGGAACTGACTGTTTAACGTTGGTTCGCAAAATGTCGCGGAAGCAAGAGTCGCCACCGTCTTTTATTTTCTCCAAATGGAAAGGACAAAAGCACAGAAAAATTCCTTAAAGAGATTGCTCTCGGTTCGGGAGGTAGATTATAGAAAGGGAAGGTGTTAGCACCCTTTCTATCCATGGTTATCCATGGGCTCTTAGATACTTTCTCAATGTGTTTTCAAAATGGCGTGTTTGCTTTTCAATTGTGGGTTTTAAAAAGTTCCTTTGAAAAATTTCAGTTCGACTCGTACGTCAGGGTGTTTGAAAAATTTGCTTTGAAAGCTTTTGAAAATGTGTTGGTGAAAAGTATTATTTGTTTGAAATTAGAGCAAGTATCCTTGAGAACCTACCTACCCTAAGGAATTCGTCTGTGTAAAAGTCCTTTAAAGTAGTGTCATCCCACCATTGAGAGGTAGGTAGCACCACCGTTGGAGGTGTTCGGGTCAATTCGAGTTTGTAGGGACATGGTGATCACCAGAGCAATGGGAAGACACCTTAGAAGCTACCCTCATGCCGGGTTCCCGGATCATGAGGACTTACTAAGACGTCCTCTACTCGACGATCACCTTTCGAAGGCAAGGCAACAGTGAGGCGTACCCTAAGGGTGGTGTGTGCGAATAGTGTGTCGTTTTCATTGATATTTGTCTTGTCATATTCAAGTGATCTACGCTTGATTTTATTTAAGGCCATACATTCTTTCATGCTTTTTTCGTTAACAGTTAATATTTGCGAAAAAAAGGTAAATCTAAAGCTATTACAAACGGCGCGGGTCCACATCGCCAAAATTAAACCGGACCCGATTTGACTGAAAAATAAATAAAGCAAATAAAAGTGCGAGAAGTAAATGTTACAACGCTTTGGGAGAGATACATGATTATTTAACGACATAAAGTAAATATGCGAAATTAAATAAATTTAAGAACATGGGCGTTGGACCCTTTTGCAAAATTAAAGTTAATGAGGAATTAAAATTAAAATTAAAAAAAAATGTTTTGTTTTTTTTTTTGTATTTTTTAAGATTTAATAGAAAAAGGATTAATTAAAATTAAGCTAAAATGTTAAACCTAGTTCTAACTATTTTTAAGTTATTTAAGAAAAATGTTGAATCTTAACCTAATTTAAACCTAAGTTTTTATTGTACAATTTAATTATGAAAATAAAATAAATGTATTATTATGGTGAAAAAAAGGAAAAAGATTAAAAGGAAAAATTATCAATTACCTAATTCTATGTTTTTTAGATTTATTAAAAAGAATTAAAATTGCAAAAACCCTAATTATACTAAATATTTACATGTGAATTTATTTATAAAAATATTAAAATAAATAAATATTATATTTTGCTCTTTTTCTGATTTTTTTGTGTATTTTATAATTTGTAAAAAAATAATAATTAACTGAATTAAAATACTAAAGTAAATGAAATAATAGAGATAAAATATAAATAAAAAAATATGGAGAAGGCAAACCAGGGGGGTGGAAGTCCCCAAAGTGGAGGTTTTATTGTAAAATTCTGGCCCATTTAATATTCAGATCCATTGACTTTCCCAGGCATTATGTGGCACGTTGACTGGGGTTTTAGGATGTTCATCCCACCTATGCCCTTGATCTGAGCATGCTAGACGCGTGGACGCTTGGATGATGATGGAGCATGGTGTGCCTTAACGTTGTGCCTGCATGGGAATTTATATGGAAAAACAAGATTGAAATATGCAAGACCTGGGACTTGAACCCAGGTCATGAGGGTTAGTAACAATCACACCTTGCCAGCTGAGCTATAGAACGCTTTTGATATATTAATAACAAAGAAATAATATGACACGAAACAACGCGCTAATGGGTTTGCGTGCAAAAATTCAAATCAGCCTATCACGCTTGGCCACGACTTCATCGTCTTCCTGTTCCTGAAAACATAAAAACATATGGCAACGGTTTCTTAAGCGTGGTTTTAAGGATGTTTTGAGAAAATAGCGATTAGCTCATCTCTAAACATAAATTAGGCGCGAATATATGTTCATGATCGTCTGAGTATGCTCTATCCAATGGTGGTACTATGGTGTCCCAATTTTGCTTCGTTTCAAAAGCCCCAAATTAACAAACCTGTAAACCCTAGAAATCGCGCATGGTAAAATCTCATACACAGCATGATAATCAAATTAGACATAATGGTTAGCTTTAAAACATCACAAGGAACAAGAATCCATAATTAGAATGTCATGAGAATGCCTAGAATTGAAAATACGATCGTCACTTTTTTGCTGTACAGGGAAGGTTCTATATACCAATTCCTGGAGTTTGGGTTGATGTTTTGGATTGCAATGTGATCAGGAGGACTTGAGGAAGCTATTGGAATGAATATTAGGGCTTGAATCGTTCTGAAAAGTTGTTTTCAGTTTTGAGTTTATGGAGAAAATTTTCAATGTTGCAATGGTGTATTCTGAGCTGCTGCGTCCGTATGGGCATTAGGGTTCTCTTCAGGCATTTGTATTGAGGCAATTAGGTTAAGAAAATCAATCAAATCTCTTGTAATTCATTGTTTGAATATTTGATTTTTTTCCATTATGTTTCATATCTTTTTCATGTGCATTTGATTCAATTAGCATCCAATCAAGCCAAATCTTTCCATGTTGGGATGTGCACGAATTATTGAGCCTAAAATGTGTACAAAAAGATTGGTTAGGTCATGTTAGATATTTTTCACATATTTATATAATTTAAATGAATTAATATGAATAATAATTCAAATAAATAAATAAAAAATGAGAAAATACTTCCCTTTGGGCCAAGTGGTCGTGCATAGGCTTGGAATGATGAATCATGGAAGAAAAATAGGCCCATTAGCAATTTTAGACCATTTGAATCAAAGTTGACTTTTCAAAATATCCAAAAATTTCCCAACTTCCACAAGGCATAACTTGCTCAATTTTTAAGCTTTTCTCATGTTCTTGGACATTTTGGAAAGGTCTTTGAGTCCTCTAACCAATGCCTTTGGTCCCATGTCATTTTGATTTAACAATCTCAAGTTATGGCCTTTGACTTAAAGTCCCTTTTTGTTGACTTTTGAAAATGACCTATAATGTTGAAATTGATAACTTTTTGTGAGAGCATTTCTTGGACTTGAAGTATGAAGATGAGTTGTAGGAAATGTCTTTCTCTTCAAAATGAGCCTTGGATGGAATTTTTCTGATAATCCATGTGAAAGTTATGCCCTGGTCAATTTCAGTTGACTTTTTCAGCTGTCCAAATATAGTAACTTTTGCATCTTTGATGATTTCTGAGCCAAATTTTGAGAATCATGATAAAGCATTGATAAAATGATGTTTGTGGCTTCAAAATGATATGTTGACCAAAAATTTGAACTTTTGACTGTCAAATGACCATTTTGCCCCTACAGTTGACTGTAGTGCAATCTAGGGTTTTGACTGTGCAATTTTGAGCTGAATGCCTTGAAACTTGATATGAGGATGCTTGACCACATTTGTAGGCATGTGAGACTTGATTGGGCCTTTGAAAACTTCCTTTTCTTGATCAGAACACAAACCCTAGTTTTGACTGTATAGGAGACAGTTGGACTGCACAACCCTTGGGGAATTTTGTGACTTGGCTTGGCAATTTCTTGAAGAATATGGGAGGGCAAATTTTGGGGTACAACAATAACCATTCCTCTAATCCTTCCAAGGTTTCCTCGAGAAAACCTGTTAGGATTACACCCGTCCCAAGAATTTCTCCGTTAATAATTATTGTCCCTGGTCCTATCCCATACACTTCGGATAAGGCTGTCCCTTGGCACTATGGTGTTGATGTGTATTACCATGGAGTTAAACAAGACTTAAAAAGTGAGGAAGCTGATGTTGATGTCAGCAATATTGTCGGGGCTAGCAAGGTCACCAGAAGCGGAAGACTCTTTTCTCCCGAGATTTCCCCTCCGACTGTTCACAAACCTGTTGTCATTCCATCTGTTATTACACCAACTACTATCCCAGTTCCTATTCCAGTCATCACCCCTGTCGCCGAGCCATCTGGGACTCGGGGCAAAGAAATCATAGGTGAGCCTGCCCGGACGGAGGCACATAAGAAGATCATTGTAGAAACCTCTAAACAAGAAATAGAGGAAATTCTAAAAATTATCAAGAAGAGCGACTATAACATAGTCGAGCAGCTGGGGCAGACCCCGTCAAAAATCTCCATGTTGTCCTTTTAGTTGTGCTACGAAGCCCATGCAAAGGCTCTAATTTCATTCCTTAAGACTGTGCATGTGCCGCAGGAAACTTCAGTCGATCAGTTCAAAGATTGTGTGGCTAGCCTAACTGCTGACAATGGGTTAGGATTTTCAGATGCGGATCTGACTGCTAAGGGGAGAAATCATAATGATGCTCTACACGTCTCGATCGAGTGTCGGGGCACTACTCTGGCCCATGTACTGGTGGATATCGGGTCCTCATTGAATGTTCTTCCAAAGAAAGCATTAGACCGTCTGGACTGTGAAGGTTTGATTCTAAAACCGAGCAATATTGTGGTCAGGGCTTTCGACGGGTCAAAAAGGATGGTGCACGGGTAGGTGGACATCCCTGTTAAAGTTGGCTCTCAGAATTTTGCATCCACCTTCTATGTGGTGGATATCAGACCATCATATTCTTGCTTGATGGGTCGCCCTTGGATCCATAAGGCTGGGGCAGTGACTTCCACGCTCCATCAAATACTGAAATATCCGGTGAAGGGGAAGATTGTCACAGTACAAGGTGAAGAGGAGTATATGGTGAGTCATCTCAATTCCTTCCGCTACATGGAGATAGATGGGGAATTCATCGAAACCCCTTGTCAGAACTTTGAAGAGGTCCCTCAGACTTTGGCATCAACTGAAGTCGCTACCGTAAAACCTCCGATGAAGATGGCTTCTCTCAAGGATGCCAGCACTGTAATTGAAGAAGGTGGGTGTACCAATTGGGGTCAGCTCCCGGATTTCACGCCCAAAACTGACAAATTTGGTTTGGGATTTACTACAGGGGATCAAAGGGCTATTAGGCGCGCATGGATTGGAAGACCTCCTCTGCACATTAGCAATCAGGGAGTTAATGCAATTGAAGATGGTGAAGAAGATTCAGATATCGACAACTGGATCTACCCTACAACCAATGGTGGACTAAACAACTGGACAGCGATGGACTTCATACCCGTTTCTTTTATTCCACAGTAATTGACTTTTGTTTTAAGAGTTGTAATAGACAGTTTGAAACTTTACGGCCCGGTGCTTTGCCCGAGGCACTTTGGCTTTGCTTGTGAGGCTTATTATTTGTCATTTCATATATCGTTAATAAAACATTGGACGTTTCTTGCATTACAAATTTTGCGCTCCTTGTCTTTCTTTTCTATCTCTCACTTTATCAAAAATAACTATTCGCTTACACACACTCACGTATCATAATGCAGATCCATATCCACTCTGGATTCCATTGATAACAACTCTGCTACTGCCAGTTATGACTTTGAAAATCCGATCAACCAAGCTGAGGAAGAAGGTGAGGATGATTGTGAGGTGCCTGGAGAACTTGCTAGACTATTACAGCAGGAAGAAAGGGCCATACAGCCTCATGAAGAGCCAGTCGAATCAGTGAATTTGGGTACAGAGGAAGACATGAAAGAGGTTAAGATAGGTGAGAATCTAGACCCTAATGTCAAACAACGGTTGATACAGATTCTACACGACTATGTTGAGATCTTCGCCTGGTCCTATGAAGACATGCCTGGTTTAGACACTGATATTGTGGTACATCGCCTGCCAACTAAAGAAGACTATCCTCCGGTAAAGCAGAAGATTCGTTGCATACGCCCCGAGATGTCTGAGAAAATAAAAGTTGAGGTCATGAAACAGTTCGACGCAGGATTTTTAGCTATCACTTCTTATCCACAGTGGGTTTACAATGTTGTTCTGGTGCCTAAGAAGGATGGTAAGGTACGGATGTGTGTGGTCTATAGAGATCTGAATAGGGCAAGCCCCAAGGATGACTTCCCACTTCCTCACATCGATGTTCTGGTCGATAACACCGCGTAACATAAGATCTTCTCCTTCATTGATGGATTTTCTGGTTAAAACCAGATCAAAATGGCTCCTGAGGACATGGAGAAGACAACCTTCGTTACACAGTGGGGCACCTTCTGTAACAAGGTAATGCCTTTTGGGTTGAAGAATGCTGGGGCAACTTATCAGCATGCCATGGTCGCTTTGTTCCACGATATGATTCACCATGAGATTGAGGTTTATGTTGATGACATGATAGCTAGGTCCCAGACTGAGGAAGAGCACCTTGATCATCTCCAGAAATTGTTTGACAGGTTGAAGACGTACAAGCTAAGGTTAAACCCGAACAAGTGCACCTTCGGGGTAAGGTCTAGTAAGATGATGGGTTTCATCGTCAGTGATAAGGGTATTTAGGTGGATCCTGTCAAGGTGAAGGCCATACAAGATATGCCGGCACCCCGCACAGAAAAGGAAGTTAGAGGCTTTTTGGGACGTCTGAACTACATCGCCCGGTTCATTTCACATCTGACTGCCACTTGTGAGCCAATCTTCAAGCTTATGAAGAAAGATCATGTGGTAAAATGGAATGACGAATGCCAGACTTCTTTCGAAAGAATCAAAGAATATCTTCAAGAACCGCCAATTTTGATGCCTCCAGTTGAAGGAAGACATTTGATTTTATACTTGACAATGCTAGACAATTCAATGGGGTGTGTGTTGGGGCAGCATGACGAGTATGGCCGAAAAGAGAACGCTATTTACTACCTTAGAAAAAAGTTTACCGACTGTGAGACCTGATACTCATTGCTCGAGAAAACTTGCTGTGCTTTGGCATGGGCTGCTCGCCGGCTGAGACAGTATATGCTGACTCACACCACTTTATTGGTATAAAAATGGATTCAATCAAGTATATCTTCGAAAAACCTGCTCTCTCCGGAAAGATAGCAAGATGGCAGATGATCCTAACCGAGTACGACATCCAATACACAACCCAAAAAGCAATCAAGGGGAGTTTATTGGCAGATCATTTGGTGCATCAGGCCGTGGATGACTACCAATCCATGAATTTCGAGTTCCCGGATGAGAACATCATGTTGGTGACCGACTATAAAGAACCTGCACCGGATGAAGGACCTGAGAAGGATCCCGATGGTCTATGTATTTTGATGGAGAATCAAACGCATTGGGTAATGGCATTGGCGCTGTAATTATATCTCCTGAGGGTTGTCATACTCCATTCACCGCCCGAATATGTTTCAACTGCACCAACAATATGGCGGAGTATGAAGTGTGTATCTTAGGTCTTCGAGCTGCTATTGACCTGAGGATTAAGTTCTTGAGGGTATTCAGAGATTCCGCTCTGGTGATAAGTCAGATCAAAGGCGAGTGGGATACGAAGCACCCGAATCTTATTCCTTACAAAGAATATGTACTGACATTGCTCCCGCATTTTGAGGAGATAACCTTTGAACACTTCCCAAGAGAGGAGAACCAGTTAGCGAACGCGCTAGCTACCATGTCTTCTATGTTGAAAGTCAGGTGGGACAATGAAGCTCCCCAGATTACCATTGAGAGGTTGGACGAACCCGCAAATTGCTGTGACATTGAGACTGAAAAGGTAGCAGATAAACCCTGGTTTCACGAGGTAAGGAGGTATCTTGAGGCTCAAGAATACCCCGAGGGGGCATCTGTTAATGATAAGAAGTTTCTGAGAAGGTTTGCTGCAAAGTTCTTCATCAGTAATGGGATCCTCTATAAGCGTAACCATGATTCGACCTTACTGCGATGTGTAGACAAAAGCGAGGCAGAAAGGATGATGGCAGAGTTACATGAAGGTACATTCGGAACTCATTCCAATGGACATATCATGGCAAAGAAAATCCTACGGGCAGGATATTACTGGTCTACTATGGAAGCCGATTGTTATCAGCATTCTCAAACCTGTCATAAGTGCAAAGTCTATGCTGATAAGGTGCATGTACCTCCGGTTCCTCTGAATGTTTTGACAGCTCCTTGTTCTTTTGCAATGTGGGGCATCGACATGATCGGCGAGATCAGGCCTAATGTGTCCAATGGACATCGCTTTATTCTTGTGGCCATTGATTATTTTATAAAGTGGGTCGAGGCAGCTTCCATTGGCACAGTAACCAAGAACGTCGTGGCACGGTATATCCGACACAATCTGATATGTCGATATGGTGTACCATAGAGGATCATTACGGACAATGGTACAAATCTCAACAATACAATGATCACCGAACTCTGCAAACAGTTCAAGATTCAGCATCATAACTCTTCTCCCTACCGACCGAAGATGAATGGGGCAGTTGAAGCGGCTAACAAGAATATCAAGAAGATTGTACAGAAGATGACAGTGACATACAAAGACTGGCACGAGATGTTACCATTCGCTCTTCATGGGTACCGCACCTCAGCACAGGCGTTAACAGGGGCAACACCCTACTCTCTGGTGTATGGCATGGAGGCAGTCCTACCCATCGAAGTCTAGATACAATCTCTCCGGATTATGAAGGATGCGGGTTTGAGCAAAGACGATTGGATCCAGACCCGACTTGATCAGCTAAATCTAATTGATGAAAAAAGGCTTACTGCTATTTGTCATGGTCAGACGTATCAAAAGCGAATGATCAAGGCTTTTAACAAGAAAGTCAGACGTCAAGAATATCAAGTCAGGGATCTGGTGATCAAACGCATCATACTGCCGCAAGGTGATCCCAGGGGCAAATAGACCCCTACATACGAAGGGCCATTTGTGGTTAAGAACATTTTCTCGGGAGGAGCTATGATTCTAACCACTATGGATGGTGACGACCTTCCTCACCCCGTCAATACAGACATAGTGAAAAAATACTACGCATAATCAAAGACCCGCTAGGTTGACTGGCCTAGGCAAAAATAAGGGCTTCCCGGCGAACCAAAAGGGTTCGGGCAAAAGTAAGGGATGAAAAAAAAACTGTACACCCGGCAAGTTGAAAACCTGAAAAGGCGGCTTGGGCAAAAAAGGGTATCCAGGTGGACTGAAAATTCGGAAGGGTGGTTCAGGAAAAATATAGGGATTGAAGCGTGTTGTACCCCAAAATTTGCCCTCCCATATTCTTCAAAATTTGCCAAAGTCAAAGCTTCAAAATTCCCCAAGGATTGTACAGTTCAAAGGCCTCCTAAGCAGTCAAAAACTAGGGTTTTGGTTATGACAAAGTAAATGAAGTTTCCAAGGGTCCAATCAAGTCCCACATGCCTACAAACATGGTCAAGCATCCTCATATCAAGTTTCAAGACTTACAGCACAAAATTGCACAGTCAAAAACCCTAATTGCACTACAGTCAACTGTAGGGGCAAAATGGTCATTTGACAGTCAAAAGTCCAAATTTTTGGTCAACATCTCATTTTGAAGCCACAAACATCATTTGATCAATGCTTGATCATGATTCTCAAAGCTTGGCTCAAAAATCATCAAGATGCAAAAGTTTCCATATTTGGACAGTTGAAAAAGTCAACTGTAACTTGACCAGGGCATAACTTCCACATGGATTATCAGAAAAATTCCATCCAAAGCTCATTTTGAAGATAAAGACATTTCCTACAACTCCTCTTCACACTTCAAGTCCAATAAATGCTCTCACAAAAAGTTACCAATTTCAACATTATAGGTCATTTTCAAAAGTCAACAAAAAGGGACTTTAAGTCAAAGGCCATAACTTGAGATTGGTAAATCAAAATGACATGGGACCAAAAACATTGGTTATAGGACTCAAATACATTTCCAAAATGTCCAAGAACATGAGCAAAGCTTAAAAATTGAGCAAGATATGCCTTGTGGAAGTTGGGAAATTTTTGGATATTTTGAAAAGTCAACATTGCTTCAAATGACCTAAAAATGCTAATGGGCCTCTTTTTCTTCCACAATTCATCATCCAAGGCATGTGCACGACCATGTGGCCCAAAGGGAAGTTTTTTATCATTTTTATTTATTTATTTGGATTTTTTATTATTAATAATTCATTTAATTAATTAAAATACATGAAAAATACCAAACCAATGCAATCAAATCTTTTTGTGCATGGAATAGGTTTAAAATTTCGTGCATGATCATATATGGAAGGAATTGAAGTGATTGGCCATGATTTGTACCAAATAGGCATGAAACAATATTTGAAAAGATCCTTAAGAATCAAATCTTGAAAATCATGAATGCAAAGGTTTTGATTTGTTTTCTTTGACCTAAATCACTCACACATATATACATATGCTAACCCTACTCCTTAGAACCTCCCAGCTGCGCCATAGACAAAGAATCAAACTCACACTTTTGCCTAAAATTTTCAAAACTGAAAACAGGGTTCCCGGAGGTTTCAAGCCAAAATAACCATCTCATCACATTCCTGAGACATCAAGCAACGTGTCTGAATAGGTTTCCACATTCCTAACGCCCAGAATTGGTGAATAGAACTCAAGCTTTGTCACTTTTTTGCATAAATCGTATCTTGTCATTCATGGCATGATTTTAAATTCTAACGCTTGTTTTGTGTTGCTCTCATGATTCTGAAACTAACCATATGCTTTGATTAATTTTTTGTGCATTATTGAAGGATTCACCATGAAAGGATATTAGGGTTCTTCAGCTTTCGAATTAGGGGTTTTTGAATATGGTAAAATTAGAATATCATAATGCCATGAATGGATTCAGGGCGCTTGGACGAAAATAATAGAACCCTCGCGCCTAATTTATGTGGCCGGACGGCCTAATCGCTATTATCAGAAAACATGTATTTTGGGGGGGTTCAAAACCCCCGCTAACCCTTTTGTATTTTCAGGAAATAAGCGAAGCAAGGAAGAAGAAGGCTAGGTGGCCAAGACTGGTTGGTTCATTTAAAAATTCGCGCTAAAAGTCCACTAATCCTTATGTTTGCTTATGTTATTTGTTAGCTATATTATAAACAAAGAGACAAAGTGGAGCAGTTGGCAAAGCGTCTTAGTGGTAACCCCTGGGACCTGGGTTCGAACCCCAGGTCCCCATCCCATTCCACAATATTTTTCATAATATATTCCTATGCAGTTCAAGCTTCAAAGCCTACCATGCACTCATAATCTCAACGCACCACGTGGCCACTGAAGACCATCCAAGGGCCCAGATCTGAGGAGCTCCATATACCCTGGTCAAATATGCCTCACACGCCCAGAAAGGTAAAACCAAGCCAAGCTTCTTGGGCCAAAAAAATGCTAAACAAAACCTCCATTTGGGACAGACCCCCCTAGGTTTGCAAGTTTCTTTTTATATTTTTTTCATTTTTTATTTTGATTCAATTATTATTTTTAATTAGTTCTTTAATTTAAATATTTTCATGAAAAACATAAAAACAATATAAAATCAAAAAAGACAAAAATAAGTGTTTTTTTATTTAATATTTTAATATTTTGTAAATAAACATCATTAATTGATTTTAGTTTTAATTTAGGTTTAAATCTTAACGTTTTTCTAATAAACTTAAAATTTGTAGAATTAGGGTTTGTATTAATTTTTTATCCCTTTTCTTTTCTTTTCTCTAAATAATTAAATATTTCCTATTATTTTTATAAATCAAGATTGCATGTAATTAATTAGGTTAATTTAGGTTTAACTTTAATATTGTTTTTCTTAATAAATAAAAAATTTAGAATTAGGGTTAATTTCTCAATTTAATTCAATTTCATTAAAAGCATAAAATACAAAAATACCAAAAATAATTTCCTTTCATTTTAATTTTCATTAATTTAATCATTTAATTTAATTTCGTTAAAAAGGGTCCAACGCCCTCGTTTCCAATCTTAATTCAATTCGCACATTTATCTCGTTTCTTTTAATTATTTATGTACCTCTCCCAAAGCCGTGTAAACTTAATTTCTCGCACTTTACTTTATTTCTTTATTTATTCTCTGTCAAATCGGGTCCTGGAAATTTTGGCGATGTGGACCCGCGCCTTTGTAATAGTTTAGAACTTTACCTTTCTCGCACTTTTTTTTTAACTATTAAATAAATGCATGCAAGAATGAATGGCTTAAAATAAAAACAAACGCTTAGATCACTTTGACATGAACAAGATAAATGCAAATGAACATGACACACAAATCACACACCACCCCTAGGGTACGCCTCACTGTTGCCTTGCCTCGAAAGGTGATCGTCGAGTAGAGGATGTTTTAGTAAGTCCTCATGATCCGGGAACCTGGCATGAGGGTAGCTTCTAAGGTATCTTCCTATTGCTCTGGTGATCACCATGCCCCGAACCTCGAATTGACCCGAACACCTCCAACGGTGGTGCTACCTACCTCTCAATGGTGGGATGGCACTATCTTAAGGACATTTACACAGACGAATTCCTTAGGGTAGGTAGGTTCTCGTAGATACTTGCTCTAAATTTCAAAACAAATCAAAAAATACTTTTCACACTGACACCTTTTCAAAAAGCTTTCGAAAGCAATTTTTCAAACACTCTTGAGGACCGATACAAGAGTCGAACTGGAATTTTCAAAGAAACTTTTTAAAACCCACAGTTGAAAAGCAAACAAACTATTTTGAAAACACAAATGAGCAAGTATCTAAGAGCCCATGGATAACCATGGATAGAAAGGGTGCTAACACCTTCCCTTTCTATAACCTACCTCCCGAACCGAGAGCAATCTCTATAAGGAATTTTTTTGTGCTTTTGTCCTTTCCATTTGGAGAAAATAAAAGACGGTGGCGACTCTTGCTTCCGCGATATTTCGCGAACCAGCGTTAAACAGTCAGTTCCAGATCCACCGATCACAGAACTGGCGACTCTGCTGGGGACTAAACTTGAAGTGAGGTGTACCTTAGGGTTAGTTCATAACTGTGTTTTCAATTGTATTGACTTGTCTGCTTTAAATTTGTGGGTTGCATGGGAGTTACATAGATCCTAACCCGGATCTGGGAATACCCTGTTTAGGTAGCATAAGCTGTGAGGGACCTGTCCGGCGTAGACCGACACGAGTGAAACAGTGGCTACGTTGGTGTGGCGCCTTGGTCTGTACCGATATCCCTTGTGTTGCAACGAGGAGAATATGGGTCTTCTGAGGAGTCATTAAGCACCAACAACCTTAGAACCTTAAATGACACAACTTGGCCATTAGAACAGTAGCAGTATGCTACGCCCATTGAGGCTAAACTCTCGTGATGGTTCTGGCCGCAAGAAAAGATTGCGAAGCTGGAGTTATGACCGATTGAGGGTAGTCAATGATATTGGGATCCTCTAAGAACCCGGTTACTTCTGATAGGACAGGTTGAGCCCACCAACTTCAAGAGGGTAGTACCCCAAACTTCATGCTGGCCTAAACTCTAAGGGCTTCTCTTGTGTGACTTGTGTGCCTTCGTACTTGACTACTTGCATGCTTTATCTGACACATGAACTACTTGCAGGTTTTGTTTTAGTCCTTAATTGGGACCCATGACAGGGCTTACTAAGTTTCTTGCAGGTTTTGTTTATAGTCCTTAATTAGGACTTATAACAGAGTGTATCTAGTTTCTTGCAGGTTTTGTTTATAGTCCTTGATGGGGACTCATAACAGGGTTTACCTACATTACCCCATGCATACCATAACATCATACCATTGTATACATCCTAACCCATTTCAAGGATCTCAAGGGCTTGTGATGCAGGTCATGTTGAATCAGCTATCCCAACAAGGGGCAAAGAGGATTTATTTTCCTCTAGACAAGGTGGTCAAGGGCTATGACCCACTGGATATGGTGAGCCTTTGACCCTTGAAGAAGGACTCTCAACAACATGAAGTTCCTTCAATCAAGCTACCAATTCAAATGCTAACGATCTTCTTGTTTACCCCGCGAGATCCTTGGAAACATTACATGCATACATACTGTTGTACCCCAAAATTTGCCCTCCCATATTTATCAAGAAATTACCAAGTCAAGGTCACAAAATTCCCCAAGGGTTGTGCAGCTCAACTGTCTCCTATACAGTCAAAACTAGGGTTTGAGTTCTGGTCAAGCAAATGAACTTTTCAAAGGCCCAATCAAGTCTCATATGCCTACAAAGAGGGTCAAGTATCCTCATATCAAGTTTCAAGGCATTCAGCTCAAAATTGCACAGTCAAAACCCTAAATTGCACTACAGTCAACTGTAGGGGCAAAATGGTCATTTGACAGTCAAAAGTTCAAATTTTTGGTCAACATATCATTTTGAAGCCACAAACATCATTTGATCAATGCTTGATCATGATTCTCAAAATTTGGCTCAGAAATCATCAAAGATGCAAAAGTTGCTATATTTGGACAGCTGAAAAAGTCAACTGAAATTGACCAGGGCATAACTTTCACATGGATTATCAGAAAAATTCCATCCAAAGCTCATTTTGAAGAGAAAGACATTTCCTACAACTCATCTTCATATTCCAAGTCCAAGAAATGCTCTCACAAAAAGTTATCAATTTCAACATTATAGGTCATTTTCAAAAGTCAACAAAAAGTGACTTTAAGTCAAAGACCATAACTTGAGATTGGTAAATCAAAATGACATGGTACCAAAGGCATTGGTTAAAGGACTCAAAGACCTTTCCAAAATGTCCAAGAACATGTGAAAAGCTTAAAAATTGACCAAGATATGCCTTGTGGAAGTTGGGAAATTTTTAGGAATTTTGAAAAGTCAACATTGATGCAAAAGGCCTAAAAATGCAAATGGGCCCATTTTTCTTCCAAGTTTCTTCATGCCAAGCCTATGCACGACCACTAGGCCCAAAGGGAAGTATTTTCATATTTTTTAATTATTTATTTGAATTTATATTAATTTATATTCATTTAAATCATTTTAATACATGAAAAATATAAACCTAACCTAAAAAAATCTTTTTATGCACATTATAGGCTCAATATCTCGTGCTTAGTCAATTATGGAAGGTTTTGGGTTGATTGGAACTAATTGACACCAAATTGCATATGAGAAAGATATGAAAAGATCATTGAAATCAAATCTTCAAAAACCATTATGGCCATGGATTTTATTCAATCTTTTTGACCTAAATCGTTCCATACAAGTACTAGAACAAGACCTAATGCCAAAAGGACTGCAAGCTGCGCATAGGAAGCCATTACAATATTGAAAAATTCTTCAAAAAACTCAAACACTGAAATCTAGGTTTTAGGTCGATTCAAGCTTCAATCTTCATCCCATTAGCATCCTGAGACATCACTGGACGTTTCCCAATCATTAGCATCAACTCAGACCCTAATAATTGGTAACAAGACCCTTGACTGTGTAGCAAAAAATTCTTAAACGTATATCCTGTTCTAGGCATCTTTCATGAAGTTTAATTGCTGATTCTTATTCCTTGCTTGATTGTGAAGCTAACCATTGCCTTCAATTTGATTTTCGTATCATATATAAGGTTTTGCCATGATCGATTGCTAGGGTTTGCAGGTTCTTAGATTTGGGGCTTTCTTAATAAAGCAAAATTAGAGCCCCAGATGACCACCAATGGATTCAGGAGTTGAAGACGAAAAGGATGGCCCCCTCGCGCTCAATTTATGAGCAACGAGGGGCTATTCGCTATTTTCTGATAGAGGCCCTAAGGAAACAAACACAAAACCGTTGCCTCTGTGTTCTATTTTGCAGGGGTGGTGAAGAAGAAGAAGTCGTGGCAGCCAATGATTCGTCTATTTGAATTTGCGCGCTTTTTAGTTAATAGGCGTTGGTTTTGCTTTTTCATTATTTGTTTATAATAATATATCAATTAACGCGCTTGGCTCAGTGGTAACACGCTATGCATGTGACATCAAAGACCTGGGTTCAAGTCCCAGGTCTGGCAAAAATTCCATATTGTTTTTCAAACCAATTTCCTATGCAGCGCTCATAGTGATGTACACCATACGCTCACCCTCTCAAGCCACACACGCGTCCATCTCACCCAGATCAAGGGCCAGGATTCAAAGAATGCTATCAGCACCAGTCAACGCGTTGCACACAATCCAGAAAGTCAGCGAAATCAAGACTTATTGGGCCAGGCTTTTCAAATCAACACCTCCATCTGGGGCCTGAACCCCCCCTGGTTTGCTTTTCTTTTCTTTTTATTATTTTAATTATTGTGTTATTTATTTTTATTGCTTTAATTAATTAATTTTCTCTTTTTTTTACAAAATATAAAAACATCATAAAAATCCAGAAAAAGATAAAAAATGTAATAAATATTTTATTTTTAATTATTTTATTTTCATGAATAAATTGTGTAATTGAATTTAGTATAATTAGGTTTTTTGATTTTAATTCTTTTCATAACAAAATATAAAAAATGTAGAATTTAGGTTTTAATTGTTAATTCTTTTTATTTCCCTTTTTTATCATAATACTATTATTTATTTTTTATAATTAAATTGCACATAAATAAATTAGGGTTTAATTTAGATTATATTTTAATTCTTTCATAATAAATAAAAAAATATTAGAATTAGGGTTTGCCATTTAATTTAATTAACTCCTTTTTTCTCATTAAATCTAAAAAAACACAAAATACCAAAAAAATATTTAATCATTTAATTTTAATTTTAAATTCCTTGTTAATTTTAATTGTTTGCAAAAGGGTCCAACGCCCTAGTTTTGTTTTGATTATTTTCTTTTGCGCATTTACTTTATTGCTTAATATAATTCTGTAAATCTCCCAAAGCCATGTACATTTATTTATCGCACTTTTATTGCTTTATTTATTTTCCGCTAAATCGGGTCCGGTTTATTTTGGCGATGTGGACCCGCGCCATTTGTAATAGCCTTAGATTTATTTTTTCCCGCAAATCTTTTTAACTGTTAATAAATATGCATGCAAGAATGAATGGACAAATTAAAATCAAGCGTAGAACACGACAAACATGACAAGACAAATAACTGAAACATGACACACAATTCGCACACACCACCCCTAGGGTACGCCTCACTGTTGCCTCTCGAAAGGTGATCGTCGAGTAGAGGATGTTTTAGTAAGTCCTCATGATCCAGGAACCTGGCATGAGGGTAGCTTCTAAGGTGTCTTCCTATTGCTCTGGTGATCACCATGTCCCGAACCTCGAATTGACCCGAACACCTCCAACGGTGGTGCTACCTACCTCTCAATGGTGGGATGGCACTACTTTTAAGGACATTTACACAGACGAATTCCTTAGGGTAGGTAGACGACTCTAGATACTTGCTCTAAATTCAAAACAAATCAAAAATACTTTTCACACCAACACATTTTCAAAAGCTTTCAAAAGCAAATTTTTCAAACACTCTGACGTACGAGTCGAACTGAAATTTTTCAAAGAAACTTTTAAAACCCACAATTGAAAAGCAAACAAACCATTTTTGAAAACACAATGAGCAAGTATCTAAGAGCCCATGGATAACCATGGATAGAAAGGGTGCTAACACCTTCCCTTTCTATAACCTACCTCCCGAACCGAGAGCAATCTCTTAAAAGGAATTTTTCTGTGCTTTTGTCCTTTCCATTTGGAGAAAATAAAAGACGGTGGCGACTCTTGCTTCCGCGACATTTCGCGAACCAGCGTTAAACAGTCAGTTCCAGATCCACCGATCACAGAACTGGCGACTCTGCTGGGGACTTAATAAGTGGGGTGTACCTTAGGATTAAGATCACTGTGTTTTCAATTGTCTTCTTTGCTTGCTTTACTATTGTGGGTTGTATCGGAGTTACATAGATCCTAACCCGGATCTGGGGATACCCTGTTAGGTAGCATAAGCTGTGAGGGACCTGTCCGGCGTAGACCGACACAGGTGAAGCAGTGGCTACGTTGGTGTGACACCTTAGTCTGTACCGATATCCCTTGTGTCGCAACGAGGAGAATATGGGTCTTCTAAGGAGTCATTAAGCACCAACAACCTTAGAACCTTAATTGACACAACTTGGCCTTTAGAACAGTAGCAGTATGCTACGCCCATTGAGGCTAAACTCTCGTGATGGTTCTGGCTGCAAGAAAAGATTGCGATGCTGGAGTTATGACCGATTGAGGGTAGTCAATGATATTGGGATCCTCTAAGAACCCGGTTACTTTTGATTAGGACAGGTATGAACCAACAAACTGAAAGAGGGTAGTACCTAGACCTCATGCTGGCCTAAACTTTAGGGGCTTGCCTTGTGTGACTTGTGTGCCTTACTATGTTTGCCTTTGTATCTGTATGTGGTGTGCTTTATCATAACATCATAGCATCATGAGCATTGCATGCATCCTACATAAGGACTAATCCATTTCAAGGACCTCAAGGGTTTTATGATGCAGGTCATGATGAATCAAATGTCCAGCAAGGGGTAAAGAGGATTTATTTTCCTCTAGCCGAAGTTGTCAGAGGCTATGACCCACTTGATATGGTGAGCTCTGACTCTTGAAGAAGGTTCCCCCAACCAAGGTTGTTTGGAAATCAAAACCAGATGTGATGACTAAAGTCAGGGGCTATGACCCACTGGATATGGTGAGCCTTTGACACTGGAAGAAGGACTCTCAACAAGTATGGAATACCTTCAATCAAGTTACCGGGTTTCAAATTCTAACAAATTTTTTTTTGTCCACCCCGCGAGGTCCTTGAAATCATTGCATGCATGTCATACCCATCATTGCATTACAGGCACCCCTTTTGCAGGTCACTTACCTTTCTCGCTGTTTATTTCAGCAATGGCCTTCCAACCAGATAACCAGGGTCTTCAGGCTCAAGAGACTCAGTTCAGGGAAATCTTCCTAGGTCTATCCAAGGGGCAAGAAGAGCTGAGGACCCTCCTCATAGGGAATTTGATCAGAAAAAGTCCCGAAGATGACAAGGACGAACAGCTGAAATGTCTACAAGCTGAAGTAGACACATTGAAAACCCAGATGCTGGGGCAAAGGGCCCTCATTCAAGGTTTAACTCAGGAGCAAGGAGAGCTGAGGACCATAATCAGTCAACTCCACCAAGGCAAATCCAACATGAAGCTACCAGTCCAAGTCAAGGACCAAGTCTTTGATCAGCTACCAAGAGGACAACGGTCTGGTATGGTGAAGAATGGACCTCCCCAAGTTGTTACTACTTCACAAACTCAGCATCAACGGGGTAATCGGCGTAAGCGATATACACCTGGAAGACATTTCTCTGAGACTGGTATACCATCATCTCTAATGCTGAAACGCTTGTTGGAGGTCAATCTGATTACCTTAAAGGGTCCTCCCCAGAATCCCGACACCTATGCTTCCACTTACAACCCTGATGAAAGATGCGCCTACCATTCTGACAGTCCTGGACATGACACCGACGACTGTTGGAGCTTGAAGAACAAGATCCAGGACTTGATCGACGGAAGGGTGTTGGAGTTCATGCCGGGTGGCCAAATAAAAATCTTCTGCTAAGAATCTTCCACTTGAGATGACTAGTTCAAATTAGGAAATTTTTGTTCATTCGAATGTTCAAGTTGCAATTTTCTTTTGTTTAAACATTTATTCATGTTAAAACATTGTTATTCCATTAATGCATCGCTTATGTCTATTTTGAATCAATATATTCGCATTCACTATATGCAAATTGTTTTCATATTTTTTTTCTGATGTCAACTCTCGTTAATTCTAAGCCTCTTGAGGGAGGATGACGAAAACGATACCATGATCTACAGTATGCTTTTGAACAGACCCCGCTGATGAGGTACAGGCATTGTTTCAATCCCTAAACACTGGAGTTATAAGGATGATAATCCCTCGTCAACCCCTCTGAGCCAAAGAAGTAGGAGTTTTATTTTCGAAAATCAAAACCCTTAATCATAACCTGGGGCAGGGTAGTCTCTCAGTCGATCCAAGTGCATAACGAATGGCACCAAAAAGTTTTTACAAAACGAAGAAAGACCGTGATGGTTCCGAACAATCATAAGGACAGGCAGTCATGATCAAAAAAAAAATTATCATAAACGAAAAGCCCAAGAAGTCAAAACCTATAAAAAGGGACTTATAAAACTGGGGCATCCCGCTGACTGTAATTCCAAAAAAGGAAACAGTTCAGGCAAAAATAGGGATAACGAAATCAAAAAGAAAGAGGTCTCACAAACCCTCAACAAAAACAAAAGAATGACTGCCTAGTCATAATAAATCATCAATGTCCGAACCGTCACCGGAATATCAAAGCAAAGACTCAAACAAAGTCTAACGCACGATCAACTGAGCTTAGGTTTGGAGAACATCACGAAGAGCGGGTGGGTACAAATAATTTGAGCCTTTATCCTTTGTTTCTTAAACCATGAACCAGGCCACGTTATAACCCTTAAAAGTCCTAGCTGAAGCATGGGTTAGTTCGAAAGCATACTGTTACAAAAGGTATCCTGACTCCTTAAGGCCTACGGTAAATACGGAGTTGACATCACATTTTACAAACAACCACTTGTTTTATGAAATAGAGTGCATTTTCAAAATCTTCAAGACAGACATAAGCTTTGCATTTTTAACATAACCTTGTTTGCATATGACTTCTGTTTGAACAGCATAGAAATTCGCATGACGAAAGTCTAATGAACAAGAGTATTTCCAATCAAGGGGCACGGCATGATCATGGTCTACCATCTGGGGCAGTTAAGTCAAGATCCAGAGCATCTCTCAAAAGGCCAAAAAGCCTGGGGCAAATCTCCGCCTGAGTCACTTGGGGCATCCCAGCAACAAAATTTTGCACGATCAGACATCTTCTGGTAATATGGCAACACAAACAGCCAGGGGCAACTCCCTACATTCTAAGAGAACGGACATAGTCGAAAAGAATACCACGCAAAATCAAAGACCCGCTAGGTTGACATACCTAGGCAAAAATAAGGGCTTCCCGGCGAACCAAAAGGGTTCGGGCAAAATGAAAGGATGAAATGGAAAAACCTGTACACCCGGCAAGTCGAAAACCTGAAAAGGCGGCTTGGGCAAAAATGGGTATCCCGGTGGACTGAAAACCCGAAAGGGCGGTCCAGGCAAAATTTAGGGATCAAAAGCGTATGACTATGTCCTGTCACCTTGTCACCTGCCTACCAGAAGAAGGTTTGACCATCAACAACTATCAGTACCTCACATGTCTTCATCTCCCATAGAAACAGGGGCAATAAAGAGTTGTCTAAGCAATCTAATTGTTCTATACTCCAAGGTATCAAGGAAGATTCAACCAGTACATCTGAATTCCCCAGAGAGTAAGCCAAACAGTACATTCCTCTCCAAGCTACTATCAGCCTTAAGGAAATTGAGTATCCTCCAGCCGATCTCAACATTCCCCAGCAGCATATATGCACTCATAACAAGCATCCCCGGCAATCTTGGTCTAAAGATTGTTTCCCCAGCGGCATAACAACATTCAAAGGAATCACTTCCCCGATATAATTCAAAACCTCCCCAGAAGAGTCCAACCCAGTTTCCCAGGAAAGTTGGAATTCATATCTCCCCAAGCAGCAAGCTTATCCCCAGTAGATTCTGGAAGCTTATCCCTCGCAGAGCATGAACGCGTCGTCCCGGCTTGATTTAAAGAGTTATTTCCGTAACAGGATATAACTGGGTTATCCTCAGCCAAAAGCCACGGAAAGAGCGTCCTCAGCAAAGTATCTTCCTACCCCCAGCGAAGTCTATCAACACTTCCAGCACAACAAGGATATCCCCAGCAGAATTCATCAAATCTCCCAGCATAACTCATCAATGGTATCCCCAACGGAGTTATCTTCATCAACTCAGCAAAACATCACTATCCCCACAGAGTAGCACTCCCCAGCATGATCGCTAGAGTATCTTTTCTCCCGCAGAATTATTTCATTCCTCAACGGAGTTATCTCCTCCTACCGGTATTCTTGCAACGAATCATCCACAGCGGATGCAAAATCTCTTCCTCAACATCAGCCCAGGATATGACTTCCCGGCACCCGTCAAGGATTTATTTTCCTAGACAAAAACATACATGAATCATCACATACATCATTATAGCATGCATGTACGCATCATATCATATAAATCGCATCCATATTGAGAACATCATTGCTTGATCCATATCATGCATTGCATATAACTGACCTTTACCTTGCAGGAAAGATGCAGTTGAAGTTCTCAAACATATTTCAAGGACTTCTCTAGTCCAGTTAAATCGACTCCAAACAGATTTTTCTGATAAAGACTCAGTAGAAGTTCTCTTATGGTCCCCTCTCCAACGGCGAGTGAGGTGGTAATTCCTTTTTCAGATGTTCCCCTCTCCGGCATGAGCGAGAGGTGATATTCTCTTATGGTCCCCTCTCCAACGGCGAGTGAGGTGGTAATTCCTTCTTCAGATGTTTCCCTCTCCGGCATGAGCGTGAGGTGATATTCTCTTATGGTCCCCTCTCCAACGGCGTGTGAGGTGGTAATTCCTTCTTCAGATGTTTCCCTCTCCGGCATGAGCGTGAGGTGATATTCTCTTATGGTCCCCTCTCCAACGGCGTGTGAGGTGGTAATTCCTTCTTCAGATGTTCCCCTCTCCGGCATGAGCGTGAGGTGATATTCTCTTGTGGTCCCCTCTCCAACGGCGTGTGAGGTGGTAATTCCTTCTTCAGATGTTCCCCTCTCCGGCATGAGCGTGAGGTGATATTCTCTTATGGTCCCCTCTCCAACGGCGTGTGAGGTGGTAATTCCTTCTTCAGATGTTTCCCTCTCCGGCATGAGCGTGAGGTGATATTCTCTTATGGTCCCCTCTCCAACGGCGTGTGAGGTGGTAATTCCTTCTTCAGATGTTCCCCTCTCCGGCATGAGCGTGAGGTGATATTCTCTTGTGGTCCCCTCTCCAACGGCGTGTGAGGTGGTAATTCCTTCTTCAGATGTTCCCCTCTCCGGCATGAGCGTGAGGTGATATTCTCTTATGGTCCCCTCTCCAACGGCGAGTGAGGTGGTAATTCCCTTTCAAGATGTTTCCCTCTCCAACGGCGAGTGAGGTGATATTTCCTTTCAGATTATAATTTCCTATAGTTCCCTCTCCAACGGTGAGTGAGGTGACTCCCTTTGAGATTATAATGTCCTTTGGTTCTCTTCCTGACACTACGAAGATGGTAATTCTCACCAAGATTTTCTCAACGAGCGTTGTTGAGATTGAAATCATTCAGGACTCTCTTACCATTCATGCTAAGGCAGTAACCATCCCTGGTTCATTCATCAGCGTTTGAAGCTCCAGATTCAGCTCCTGTAACCAGTCAGGATACATCTATACCAAGCATCTAAAATCAACTCCTGCAACGTGTCAGGTACTCATTTTCTCTTTTGCAGGTATGCAGGTTCTCGCTAAGGGATCTCCTATGCGATCAACATCCAGATGGCATCTATAAGCCCATCATCCTATCCAGCAATCTCTAAATGGCATATATAAGCAACATTCCCCCAGCACACTGTTACTATGTGAGCGCAAATTTTTGGGCACTCTAGTGTCCAATCATCTTCTACCCTCGGATTACGAAAGGCACGTCAACCAATCTGCATCCTCAGGTCTAAGAAGATTGAACAGGGGCAACTGTTGTACCCCAAAATTTGCCCTCCCATATTTATCAAGAAATTACCAAGTCAAGGTCACAAAATTCCCCAAGGGTTGTGCAGCTCAACTGTCTCCTATACAGTCAAAACTAGGGTTTGAGTTCTGGTCAAGCAAATGAACTTTTCAAAGGCCCAATCAAGTCTCATATGCCTACAAAGAGGGTCAAGTATCCTCATATCAAGTTTCAAGGCATTCAGCTCAAAATTGCACAGTCAAAACCCTAAATTGCACTACAGTCAACTGTAGGGGCAAAATGGTCATTTGACAGTCAAAAGTTCAAATTTTTGGTCAACATATCATTTTGAAGCCACAAACATCATTTGATCAATGCTTGATCATGATTCTCAAAATTTGGCTCAGAAATCATCAAAGATGCAAAAGTTGCTATATTTGGACAGCTGAAAAAGTCAACTGAAATTGACCAGGGCATAACTTTCACATGGATTATCAGAAAAATTCCATCCAAAGCTCATTTTGAAGAGAAAGACATTTCCTACAACTCATCTTCATATTCCAAGTCCAAGAAATGCTCTCACAAAAAGTTATCAATTTCAACATTATAGGTCATTTTCAAAAGTCAACAAAAAGTGACTTTAAGTCAAAGACCATAACTTGAGATTGGTAAATCAAAATGACATGGTACCAAAGGCATTGGTTAAAGGACTCAAAGACCTTTCCAAAATGTCCAAGAACATGTGAAAAGCTTAAAAATTGACCAAGATATGCCTTGTGGAAGTTGGGAAATTTTTAGGAATTTTGAAAAGTCAACATTGATGCAAAAGGCCTAAAAATGCAAATGGGCCCATTTTTCTTCCAAGTTTCTTCATGCCAAGCCTATGCACGACCACTAGGCCCAAAGGGAAGTATTTTCATATTTTTTAATTATTTATTTGAATTTATATTAATTTATATTCATTTAAATCATTTTAATACATGAAAAATATAAACCTAACCTAAAAAAATCTTTTTATGCACATTATAGGCTCAATATCTCGTGCTTAGTCAATTATGGAAGGTTTTGGGTTGATTGGAACTAATTGACACCAAATTGCATATGAGAAAGATATGAAAAGATCCTTGAAATCAAATCTTCAAAAACCATTATGGCCATGGATTTTATTCAATCTTTTTGACCTAAATCGTTCCATACAAGTACTAGAACAAGACCTAATGCCAAAAGGACTGCAAGCTGCGCATAGGAAGCCATTACAATATTGAAAAATTCTTCAAAAAACTCAAACACTGAAATCTAGGTTTTAGGTCGATTCAAGCTTCAATCTTCATCCCATTAGCATCCTGAGACATCACTGGACGTTTCCCAATCATTAGCATCAACTCAGACCCTAATAATTGGTAACAAGACCCTTGACTGTGTAGCAAAAAATTCTTAAACGTATATCCTGTTCTAGGCATCTTTCATGAAGTTTAATTGCTGATTCTTATTCCTTGCTTGATTGTGAAGCTAACCATTGCCTTCAATTTGATTTTCGTATCATATATAAGGTTTTGCCATGATCGATTGCTAGGGTTTGCAGGTTCTTAGATTTGGGGCTTTCTTAATAAAGCAAAATTAGAGCCCCAGATGACCACCAATGGATTCAGGAGTTGAAGACGAAAAGGATGGCCCCCTCGCGCTCAATTTATGAGCAACGAGGGGCTATTCGCTATTTTCTGATAGAGGCCCTAAGGAAACAAACACAAAACCGTTGCCTCTGTGTTCTATTTTGCAGGGGTGGTGAAGAAGAAGAAGTCGTGGCAGCCAATGATTCGTCTATTTGAATTTGCGCGCTTTTTAGTTAATAGGCGTTGGTTTTGCTTTTTCATTATTTGTTTATAATAATATATCAATTAACGCGCTTGGCTCAGTGGTAACACGCTATGCATGTGACATCAAAGACCTGGGTTCAAGTCCCAGGTCTGGCAAAAATTCCATATTGTTTTTCAAACCAATTTCCTATGCAGCGCTCATAGTGATGTACACCATACGCTCACCCTCTCAAGCCACACACGCGTCCATCTCACCCAGATCAAGGGCCAGGATTCAAAGAATGCTATCAGCACCAGTCAACGCGTTGCACACAATCCAGAAAGTCAGCGAAATCAAGACTTATTGGGCCAGGCTTTTCAAATCAACACCTCCATCTGGGGCCTGAACCCCCCCTGGTTTGCTTTTCTTTTCTTTTTATTATTTTAATTATTGTGTTATTTATTTTTATTGCTTTAATTAATTAATTTTCTCTTTTTTTTACAAAATATAAAAACATCATAAAAATCCAGAAAAAGATAAAAAATGTAATAAATATTTTATTTTTAATTATTTTATTTTCATGAATAAATTGTGTAATTGAATTTAGTATAATTAGGTTTTTTGATTTTAATTCTTTTCATAACAAAATATAAAAAATGTAGAATTTAGGTTTTAATTGTTAATTCTTTTTATTTCCCTTTTTTATCATAATACTATTATTTATTTTTTATAATTAAATTGCACATAAATAAATTAGGGTTTAATTTAGATTATATTTTAATTCTTTCATAATAAATAAAAAAATATTAGAATTAGGGTTTGCCATTTAATTTAATTAACTCCTTTTTTCTCATTAAATCTAAAAAAACACAAAATACCAAAAAAATATTTAATCATTTAATTTTAATTTTAAATTCCTTGTTAATTTTAATTGTTTGCAAAAGGGTCCAACGCCCTAGTTTTGTTTTGATTATTTTCTTTTGCGCATTTACTTTATTGCTTAATATAATTCTGTAAATCTCCCAAAGCCATGTACATTTATTTATCGCACTTTTATTGCTTTATTTATTTTCCGCTAAATCGGGTCCGGTTTATTTTGGCGATGTGGACCCGCGCCATTTGTAATAGCCTTAGATTTATTTTTTCCCGCAAATCTTTTTAACTGTTAATAAATATGCATGCAAGAATGAATGGACAAATTAAAATCAAGCGTAGAACACGACAAACATGACAAGACAAATAACTGAAACATGACACACAATTCGCACACACCACCCCTAGGGTACGCCTCACTGTTGCCTCTCGAAAGGTGATCGTCGAGTAGAGGATGTTTTAGTAAGTCCTCATGATCCAGGAACCTGGCATGAGGGTAGCTTCTAAGGTGTCTTCCTATTGCTCTGGTGATCACCATGTCCCGAACCTCGAATTGACCCGAACACCTCCAACGGTGGTGCTACCTACCTCTCAATGGTGGGATGGCACTACTTTTAAGGACATTTACACAGACGAATTCCTTAGGGTAGGTAGACGACTCTAGATACTTGCTCTAAATTCAAAACAAATCAAAAATACTTTTCACACCAACACATTTTCAAAAGCTTTCAAAAGCAAATTTTTCAAACACTCTGACGTACGAGTCGAACTGAAATTTTTCAAAGAAACTTTTAAAACCCACAATTGAAAAGCAAACAAACCATTTTTGAAAACACAATGAGCAAGTATCTAAGAGCCCATGGATAACCATGGATAGAAAGGGTGCTAACACCTTCCCTTTCTATAACCTACCTCCCGAACCGAGAGCAATCTCTTAAAAGGAATTTTTCTGTGCTTTTGTCCTTTCCATTTGGAGAAAATAAAAGACGGTGGCGACTCTTGCTTCCGCGACATTTCGCGAACCAGCGTTAAACAGTCAGTTCCAGATCCACCGATCACACATACATATCATTGCATTACAGGTATCCCTTTTACAGGTTGCTCACCCTCTTCGCTGTTTATTTCAGCATCATGAATCCTGACTCATCATCAACCGAGATGTCTATCAAGGCCCTCCAGGCCCAGAATGCCCAGTTCTAGGAGTTGATTGTGAACCTAGCCCAAGGTCAAAAGGAATTGAAGACTTTGATTCAGCAGAAGAAGAAGAAGAGGACTGTTTTCTTCAACCCTAGACGCAGATCTGGGAACACACTACAAAATGAAGCTGAGAGAACCACTCCATCTGTGAGGGAAGGCAGTCACCATGAGAGGGAGGTGCCTAGTCCAGTGGTCTCCGACAACGAGACAGATTTCAACGACGAACAATACCCTCCTGCTGAAGACAAGTACAAGCAGTTGGAAGACCGTCTAAATGCAATGGAAATTCAACAAGTGCCTGGGCTGGATTTTGGAGATTTGGGTCTAACTTCTGGTGTGGTGATCCCACACAAATTCAAAGCACCTTCTTTTGCTAAGTACGACGGGGCATCCTGTCCCAGGCTGCATCTCAGGTCTTATGTGCGGAAGATTCAACCGTATACTATGGACAAGAACTTGTGGATCCATTTCTTCCAGGAGAGTCTTTCAGGGACTCATCTCGAATAGTTCTATCAACTGGATGGAACCAAGGTTCGTAACTGGGAGGAGTTGGCTACTGCTTTTTACAAGCAGTATCAGTATAATGCCGACCTCGCTCCTACGCGTACCCAACTCCAGGGTATGTCGCTAGGATCGGGAGAAGGTTTTAAAGAGTATGCGCAGAAATGGAGAGATCTGGCCGGTAGGGTACAACCACCGCTGACTGACTGTGAACTTGTGGACATGTTCTTGGGGACCCTGTCCGGTCCATTCTACAACCACCTGATTGGGAATTCGTCTGCTGGACTCACAGATCTTATCTTGACTGGAGAGCGAATAGAAGCTGGCATCAGGTCTGGGAAGATTCAAGAGGCTGCACCTTCTGATAAAAAGCCTCATCAGGGAAAGAAAGAGTCCAATGCTGTGCACGGTAAAAAGAGCCGTCATGAGGTAGGGGCAACCCAGATCTCCAATCCTGGACCTGCTCAACAAGGACAGGGGCAGCAGCGCAAGGAGGTCGCACCCAAACGACAGTTCACCAAGATCAACATGTCGCTGGATCAAGCACTACAACAAATGTTGAAGGCAGGGCTGATCACCTTAAGGGCTCCTCTTCGGAATCCGAACACTTCTGCTCCTAACTATCATCCCAACGATAGGTGCGCGTATCATTCTGATAGCCCGGGGCATACTACGGACAACTGCTGGCCTCTCAAGAATAAGATTCAAGATATGATCGACGCTGGAGAGATTCAATTTGAAGTACCTGAGACTCCGAACATAATCACTGCTCCGTTGCCCAATCATTGAAGACCTTTTGTTTATTTGAATTTCCGAGTTGTATTTTTCTTTGCTCATACAAACAATTAATGTCATAGCAAACTCTTTTATTCTATCAATGTATCGCATATGTCTGTTTTGGGAATCAATACAATTGTTTTCATTATATTCAAAATTCTTTTCATTTTTCTGTGATGATCAACTCTCGGTTAATGATTCTAAGCCTCTTGAGGGAGGATGACGAAAATGATACCACAATCTACAGTATGCTTTTGAACAGACTCCGCTGATGAGGTACAGGCATTGTTTCGATCCCTAAACACTGGAGTTATAAGGATGATAATCCCTCGTCAACCCATCTGAGCCAAAGAAGTAGGAGTTTTTCTTTTCGAAAATTAAAACCCTTAATCATAACCTGGGGCAGGGTAGTTCTCTCAGTGGATCCAAGTGCATAACAAATAGCACCAAAGAGGTCCTTACAAAAAAAAAAAGACAGTGATGGTTCCAAATAACCATAAAAACAGGCAGTCATTACCAAAATTAAAAAGCCCATTAAGTCAAAACCCATGAAGGAGACTTACGAAACTGGGGCATCCCGCTGACTGTAAATCCAAAAAAGGAAACAGTTCAGGCAAAAAAGAAAGGGATAACAAAAAAAAAGAAGAGGTCTTACAAATCCTCGACAAGAATGACTGCCTATTCCAAATAAATCATCAATATCTGAACCATCACCGGAAAATCAGAGCAAAGACTCAAACAAGGTCTAATGTATGATCAACTGAGTTTAGGTTTGAAGAACATCACGAAGAGTGGGTGGGTATAAATAATTTGAGCCTTTATCCTTTGTTTCTTAAACCGTGAACCAGGCCACGTTATAACCCTCAAAAGTCCTAGCTGAAGCATGGGTTAGTTCGAAAGCATACTGTTACGAAAGGTATCCTGACTCCTTCAGGCCTACGGTAAATACGGAGTTGACATCACGTTTTACAAACATTCACTTGTTTTATGAAAAAGACTGCATTTTCAAAATCTTCAAGACAGACATAGGCTTTGCATTTTTAACATAACTTTGTTTGCATATGACTTTTTGTTTGAACAACATAGAAGTTTGCACGACGAAGTTTAATGAACAGAAGCACTTCCAATCAAGGGGCATGGCATGAGCATGGTCCATCATCTGGGGCAATCCAATCAAGATTCAGAGAATCTCTCAAAGGCCAAATAGCCTGGGGCAAATCTCCGCCTGAGTCACTTGGGGCATTTCAACAATGAATCTTGCCTGGTCAAAAATCTTCTGCTGGCGTGACAAAACATTTCTAACAGGGGCAACTCCCTACATCCTGAGAGCGTGGACATAGTCGAAGAAAAAATACTACGCGTAATCAAAGACCCGCTAGGTTGACATACCTAGGCAAAAATAAGGGCTTCCTGGCGAACCAAAAGGGTTCGGGCAAAATGAAGGGATGAAATGAAAAATCTGTACATCCGGCAAGTCGAAAACCTGAAAAGGCGGCTCGGGCAAAAATGGGTATCCCGGTGGACTGAAAACCCGAAAGGGAGGTCTAGGCAAAAGTTAGGGATCAAAGCGTACGACTATGTCCTGTCATCTTGTCACCTGCCTACCAGAAGAAGGTTTGCCTGTCAACAATTATCAGCATCCCACATGTGCCTCCCCCATAGAAACAGGGGCAATAATGGGTGGTCTAAGCAATCTGATTGTTCTGTCCTCCAAGGTATCAAGGTAGGTTCCATTGAAGAACATAACCAATACAGTTCAATACTCCCCCAGGAGAGTCCAACCCATTTCCCCAGGAAAAGTTGGAATCCATCTCCCCAAGCAATAAGCTCATCCCCAGTAGATTCTGGAAGATTACCCCTCGCAGAGCACGAACGCATCCCCCGGCTTTATCCAAAGAGTTATTTCCTTACCAGGATATAACTGGGTTATCCTCAGCCAAAAGCCACGGAAAGAGCGTCCTCGACGGAGTCTTCTTATCCCCAGCGAAGTCCATTAACACTTCCAATATAACGATGGTATCCCCAGCAAGTTATTATCAACAACTCAGCAAAGTATCTCTCTCCCCACAGAGTATTGCTCCCCAGCAAGATTACTGGAGTACTTTTCTCCCCGCAGAGTAATCCATTCGCCAAGTTCGTTCCCCGACGGAGTTATCTTCTCCTACCGGTATTCTTGCAACTATCATCCCCAGCGGAGGCAAAAATCTATTCTTCAACCGCAGCCCAGGAGTTAACTTCCTGGAACCCGTCAAGGATTTATTTTCTTAGACAAAAATACATTCATGAACATTACATCTTCATACATTATAGCATGCATATGCACCATACTACACGAATCTCATCAATTTTGAGGACATCCTGAAATCATGCAGTTCATGCATCATGATCTTGCATACAACTAATGCTTTACCTTTCAGGAAAGGTCAATACAAAGATGATTACTATCAACTATCACAACTCTTTCTAGATATAGTTCAGATGTGAACCAGATGTGGCAACGTTCTGATACTTCTTCCAGATCTCCTTCTAGATATAGTTCAGATGTGAACCAGATATGGCAACGTTCTGATACTTCTTCCAGATTTCCTTCTAGATATAGTTCAGATGTGAACCAGATATGGCAACGTTCTGATACTTCTTCCAGATTTCCTTCTAGATATAGTTCAGATGTGAACCAGATATGGCAACGTTCTGATACTTCTTCCAGATCTCCTTCTAGATATAGTTCAGATGTGAACCAGATATGGAAACGTTCTGATACTTCTTCCAGATTTCTTTCTAGATATAGTTCAGATGTGAACCAGATATGGCAACGTTCTGATACTTCTTCCAGATTTCCTTCTAGATATAGTTCAGATGTGAACCAAATATGGTGACGTTCTGATACTTCTTCCAGATTTCCTTCCAGATATGGTTCGGATGTGACCCAGGCATGGCGACGTTCTGACACCTATTCCAGTTGAAGATTTCAAGACCTAGACCGGTTCAGTTAATCGACCCTAAGATTTTCTGTTTCTTATCCAGTCCAAGGCCTTCTCTAGTCCAGTTAAATCGACCCCAAACAAATTTTCCTGATAAAGACTCAGCAGAAGTTATCCAAGATTCTCTCAATGATTGTTGTTGAGGTTGTAGTCGCCTATGGTTCTCTCCCCGATACTGCGGAGGTAGTAATCATCCCAAGATTCGCTCAACGATTGCTGTTGAAGTAGAAGTTATCCAAGATTCTCTCAATGATTGCTGTTGAGGTTGTAGTCGCCTATGGTTCTCTCCCCGATACTGCGGAGGTAGTAATCATCCCAAGATTCGCTCAACGATTGCTGTTGAAGTAGAAGTTATCCAAGATTCTCTCAATGATTGCTGTTGAGGTTGTAGTCGCCTATGGTTCTCTCCCCGATACTGCGGAGGTAGTAATCAGCCCCAAGATTCGCTCAACGATTGCTGTTGAAGTTGAAGTCATCCAAGATTCTCTCAATGATTGCTGTTGAGGTTGTAGTCGCCTGTGGTTCTCTCCCCGATACTGCGGAGGTAGTAATCATCCCAAGATTCGCTCAACGATTGCTGTTGAAGTTGAAGTTATCCAAGATTCTCTCAATGATTGCTATTGAGGTTGTAGTCGCCTATGGTTCTCTCCCCGATACTGCGGAGGTAGTAATCATCCCAAGATTCGCTCAACGATTGCTATTGAGGTTGTAGTCGCCTAAGGTTCACTCACCGTTCCTGTTGAGGTAGTAACCATCCCTGGTTCATTCATCACCTTTTGAAGATCCAGATCCAGCTCCTGTAACCAGTCAGGACACATCTATACCAAGAATTTGAAGACCAACTCCTGTAACAGGTCAGGTAATCATTTTTTCTTTTGCAGGTACGCAAGGTCTCGCTAAGGAATCTCTTATGCGATCAACATCCAGATGGCATCTATAAGCCCATCCACCTTCCATCATCTCCTAGCATGGCATCTATAAGCCCATCATCCTATCCATCGATCTCCAAATGGCATCTATAAGCCCATTCCCATCACACTGCTACTATGTGAGCGCAAATTTCTGGGCACTCTAGTGTTCAATAATCTTCCACCTTCGGATTACGAAAGGCACGTCAGCCAATCTGCATCCTCAGGTCTAATAAGATTGAACAGGGGCAACTGTTGTACCCCAAAATTTGCCCTCCCATATTCTTCAAAATTTGCCAAAGTCAAAGCTTCAAAATTCCCCAAGGATTGTACAGTTCAAAGGCCTCCTAAGCAGTCAAAAACTAGGGTTTTGGTTATGACAAAGTAAATGAAGTTTCCAAGGGTCCAATCAAGTCCCACATGCCTACAAACATGGTCAAGCATCCTCATATCAAGTTTCAAGACTTACAGCACAAAATTGCACAGTCAAAAACCCTAATTGCACTACAGTCAACTGTAGGGGCAAAATGGTCATTTGACAGTCAAAAGTCCAAATTTTTGGTCAACATCTCATTTTGAAGCCACAAACATCATTTGATCAATGCTTGATCATGATTCTCAAAGCTTGGCTCAAAAATCATCAAGATGCAAAAGTTTCCATATTTGGACAGCTTAAAAAGTCAACTGTAACTTGACCAGGGCATAACTTCCACATGGATTATCATAAAAATTCCATCCAAAGCTCATTTTGAAGATAAATACATTTCCTACAACTCCTCTTCACACTTCAAGTCCAAGAAATGCTCTCACAAAAAGTTACCAATTTCAACATTATAGGTCATTTTCAAAAGTCAACAAAAAGGGACTTTAAGTCAAAGGCCATAACTTGAGATTGGTAAATCAAAATGACATGGGACCAAAGACATTGGTTAGAGGACTCAAAGACCTTTCCAAAATGTCCAAGAACATGAGCAAATCTTAAACATTGAGCTAGATATGCCTTGTGGAAGTTGGGAAATTTTTGGATATTTTGAAAAGTCAACATTGCTTCAAATGACCTAAAAATGCTAATGGGCCTCTTTTTCTTCCACAATTCATCATCCAAGGCATGTGCACGACCATGTGGCCCAAAGGGATGTTTTTTTATCATTTTTATTTATTTATTTGGATTTTTTATTATTAATAATTCATTTAATTAATTAAAATACATGAAAAATACCAAACCAATGCAATCAAATCTTTTTGTGCATGGAATAGGTTTAAAATTTCGTGCATGATCATATATGGAAGGAATTGAAGTGATTGGCCATGATTTGTACCAAATAGGCATGAAAAAATATTTGAAAAGATCCTTAAGAATCAAATCTTGAAAATCATGAATGCAAAGGTTTTGATTTGTTTTCTTTGACCTAAATCACTCACACATATATACATATGCTAACCCTACTCCTTAGAACCTCCCAGTTGCACCATAGACAAAGAATCAAACTCACACTTTGCCTAAAATTTTCAAAACTGAAAACAGGGTTCCAGGAGGTTTCAAGCCAAAATAACCATCTCATCACATTCCTGAGACATCAAGCAACGTGTCTGAATAGGTTTCCACATTCCTAACGCCCAGAATTGGTGAATAGAACTCAAGGTTTGTCACTTTTTTGCATAAACCGTATCTTGTCATTCATGGCATGATTTTAAATTCTAACGCTTGTTTTGTGTTGCTCTCATGATTCTGAAACTAACCATATGCTTTGATTAAGTTTTTGTGCATTATTGAAGGATTCACCATGAAAGGATATTAGGGTTCTTCAGCTTTCGAATTAGGGGTTTTTGAATATGGTAAAATTAGAATATCATAATGCCATGAATGGATTCAGCGCGCTTGGACGAAAATAATAGAACCCTCGAGCCTAATTTATGTGGCCGGACGGCCTAATCGCTATTATCAGAAAACGTGTATTTTGGGGGGGTTCAAAACCCCCGCTAACCCTTTTGTATTTTCAGGAAATAAGCGAAGCAAGGAAGAAGAAGGCTAGGTGGCCAAGACTGGTTGGTTCATTTAAAAATTCGCGCTAAAAGTCCACTAATCCTTATGTTTGCTTATGTTATTTGTTAGCTATATTATAAACAAAGAGACAAAGTGGAGCAGTTGGCAAAGCGTCTTAGTGGTAACTCCTGGGACCTGGGTTCGAACCCTAGGTCCCCATCCCATTCCACAATATTTTTCATAATATATTCCTATGTAGTTCAAGCTTCAAAGCCTACCATGCACTCATAATCTCAACGCACCACGTGGCCACTGAAGACCATCCAAGGGCCCAGATCTGAGGAGCTCCATATACCCTGGTCAAATATGCCTCACACGCCCAGAAAGGTAAAACCAAGCCAAGCTTCTTGGGCCAAAAAAATGCTAAACAAAACCTCCATTTGGGACAGACCCCCCTAGGTTTGCAAGTTTCTTTTTATATTTTTTTCATTTTTTATTTTGATTCAATTATTATTTTTAATTAGTTCTTTAATTTAAATATTTTCATGAAAAACATAAAAACAATATAAAATCAAAAAAGACAAAAATAAGTGTTTTTTATTTAATATTTTAATATTTTGTAAATAAACATCATTAATTGATTTTAGTTTTAATTTAGGTTTAAATCTTAACGTTTTTCTAATAAACTTAAAATTTGTAGAATTAGGGTTTGTATTAATTTTTTATCCCTTTTCTTTTCTCTAAATAATTAAATATTTCCTATTATTTTTATAAATCAAGATTGCATGTAATTAATTAGGTTAATTTAGGTTTAACTTTAATATTGTTTTTCTTAATAAATAAAAAATTTAGAATTAGGGTTAATTTCTCAATTTAATTCAATTTCATTAAAAGCATAAAATACAAAAATACCAAAAATAATTTCCTTTCATTTTAATTTTCGTTAATTTAATCATTTAATTTAATTTCGTTAAAAAGGGTCCAACGCCCTCGTTTCCAATCTTAATTCAATTCGCACATTTATCTCGTTTCTTTTAATTATTTATGTACCTCTCCCAAAGCCGTGTAAACTTAATTTCTCGCACTTGACTTTATTTCTTTATTTATTCTCTGTCAAATCGGGTCCTGGAAATTTTGGCGATGTGGACCCGCGCCTTTGTAATAGTTTAGAACTTTACCTTTCTCGCACTTTTTTTTAACTATTAAATAAATGCATGCAAGAATGAATGGCCTAAAATAAAAACAAACGCTTAGATCACTTTGACATGAACAAGATAAATGCAAATGAACATGACACACAAATCACACACCACCCCTAGCGTACGCCTCACTTTTGCCTTGCCTCGAAAGGTGATCGTCGAGTAGAGGATGTTTTAGTAAGTCCTCATGATCCGGGAACCTGGCATGAGGGTAGCTTCTAAGGTATCTTCCTATTGCTCTGGTGATCACCATGCCCCGAACCTCGAATTGACCCGAATACCTCCAACGGTGGTGCTACCTACCTCTCAATGGTGGGATGGCACTATCTTAAGGACATTTACACAGACGAATTCCTTAGGGTAGGTAGGTTCTCGTAGATACTTGCTCTAAATTTCAAAACAAATCAAAAAATACTTTTCACACCGACACCTTTTCAAAAAGCTTTCGAAAGCAATTTTTCAAACACTCTTGAGGACCGATACAAGAGTCGAACTGGAATTTTCAAAGAAACTTTTTAAAACCCACAGTTGAAAAGCAAACAAACTATTTTGAAAACACAAATGAGCAAGTATCTAAGAGCCCATGGATGACCATGGATAGAAAGGGTGCTAACACCTTCCCTTTCTATAACCTACCTCCCGAACCGAGAGCAATCTCTATAAGGAATTTTTCTGTGCTTTTGTCCTTTCCATTTGGAGAAAATAAAAGACGGTGGCGACTCTTGCTTCCGCGACATTTCGCGAACCAGCGTTAAACAGTCAGTTCCAGATCCACCGATCACAAAGCGCAACAGTATGTCTCATTGGATTATCTTGCGACCAGACTTCGGTATCAACTATCAAGGTCGGACAATGCCAATCAATATGATCCACCTTCGACCAAGTAGCAAAGTGATGAGACGCTTGAAGATATAAAGGCAATAGCAGAGTTAGAACCCGATGGGATTGTTTCACATAGCTTTTTTTCTTTATTTTACACAAATTGTATAATTTATGTTCCCTCGGCGGCGTTCTCTTACTAGGACATCAACCTCTTTGTACAAAACGCCTGTTACAGGCCAATTTCAAAAATCAATACAATTCATTTTCACAAGAAATTTCAACTTGTTTTTTCTTTTTCTGTTTTTTTTTGCAAGAACGTCCAATAATTCATTTTTGATATATGCATTTGAAAATAATTGCTGCTCATAAATATTTACATAAGAAACAAAAGACAATTACTCGTAATTCCAAGAACAGGGGCAAATAAGAAATGTCCAAACCTTACAGTTGCTCTACCCACCAGGTAAAGGGATAGAGCCAGCTTGAGAATATAACTAAAGGTTCATACACTCCCCGCAGAGTTGGAAGTATCCAAAGACAGTGGTGTTAGTTCTCCCCAGCCGAGGTTCATAATCGCTAATGAGTCGGCAAAATTCTCCCCAAGCAGAGTTTATCTATCACCAGCAATAGAAGCTCACCACCAGCTGAGTTTATTTCTCCAAATTGGCAGATCATCCAACAAAGTATCTCTCTTCCCCACAAAGTCATTCTCCCACAGGATTATTCTCAAACAGAGTCTCTCCCAGCGGAATATTCTCGAGCAGAACGGACACAAGTCTCTAGCTAATCATCTTCGGTCACTATCCCCAGCGAGAACGAAGAACTCAACTCCTTATACTCTCCAACAGCAGTCTGGGATTTATTCTCCCCAGCCGGAGAATATCACAAGAGCATTGCATATCCATACACTGTGGCATGTGCATATGCATCATACAACACAATCTCATTTATTTTGAGAACATCTTTACTCAATACATTTCATACATCATATCGATACTAAGATTTCTATTCCAATTCAAGCTATGAAGCCCGGAAATCGATCGGATAATATCTTGATTTCTCCAAGATACTATGAATCCTGGAATCGACCAGATAGTGGTATATCTCAGATTCAAGCTATAAAGCCTGGAAATCAACCAGAAAACAGCTTAATCCCCAGCAAGATACTATGAAGTCTGGAATCGACCAGATAATGGTATATCTCAGATTCAAGCTATAAAGCCTGGAAATCGACCAGAAAACAGCTTAATCCCCAACAAGATACTATAAAGCCTGGAATCGACCAGATAGTGGTATATCTCAGATTCAAGCTATAAAGCCTGGAAATCGACCAGAAAACAACTTAATCCCCAACAAGATACTATGAAGCCTGGAATAGACCAGATAGTGGTATATCTCAGATTCAAGCTATGAATCCCGGAAATCGACCGGATAATATCTTGATGTCCTCGAAATACTATGAAGCTTGGAAATCGACAAGATAATAGTACAAGGTACTACGAAGCTTGGAATTCAACCAAATAGCGGTTTACCCGGCCAATTACTATGAAGCCCAGAAATCGACCGGATATTAGTATGCCTTAAATTCAAGTTGAAACCCGGATGCGACCGGATAACCACTTAATTCCTTCTGAAGCCTGGAGCACGACCAGATAAGAATTGAGAAATTGCAAAGCTTGGAGGATGACCAGATAGCAAGTTTAATCTCATCTCCCCATTAAGTCACTGTAAAACCTGGAGCATGATCAGATAGCAGTTAGTCTTATTTTCCTCAACAAATCACTGTAAGGCCTGAAGCACGACCAGATAGTAGTTCATTGTCACCTCCTCAACTAAGAGATGATTCCCCAGTAGAGTAACGGACAACTAAAGCTCCTAAAATTCTATTTCTCCCAAGACAGAGACCAGCGTGCCCCCAGCGAAATCCTCCTCAACAACATGTATACGGGTTCTCGCAAAGGAATCTCTTATGCGATCAACACTTCTTCGGATGGCATATTTAAGCCCATCTTCCGCCATTGAATTCCAAATGGCATCTATAAGCCCATTCCCGATATCGCAAGACAAGTACCACTTCATGCGAGTGCAAATTTCTGGGCACTCTAGTGTTCAATCATCTTCTACCTTCAGATCACGAAAGGCAGACAAGCTAATCTACATCCTCAAGTTTAAGAAGATTGAACAGGGGAAGCTGTTGTACCCCAAAATTTTTCCTCCCATGTTTCTCAATGCATGTCAAGTAAGGTCTTCAAATTGCTCAAGGAAGTCCAAGAGTTGACCAGACAAACCCTCTCCTAAGACAGTCTACCCCAAATTAGGGTTTCATTTTGCATCAAGATGCTTGAGTCAAAAGGATCCCAAATGCTCACCATTGTCCTAATATGTTCCCAAGATCATCCATGTCAAGTTTCAAGCCTTGCAGAGAAAATTTGCTCAGTCAATTGCTCAAAGGCCTGAAAATCGACAGTGCTAGAGCAAAAGTCAATTGTGGCCCACATACAGTCAAACTTCAAGATTTTTTGTCAACATCATCAATTTGAAGTATTATTCATAATTTTATCAAGGGTTGATCATGATTCCTCAAGGATTTCTCACAATTCATCAAAACCCAAAAGTTGCTAAATTAGGGTTTTGTAGGAAAAGTCAACTCAACTTTGACCAAGCATAACTTTCTTATACTTTATCAAAAATGACCCATCCAAATCTCATTTTGAAGAGGATGTAATCTCCTACAATTCATCTTCATCTCCAAAGTTCAAAATATGCACTCACAAGAATATATGAATTTGGACATTATAGGTCACTTTGAAAAGTCAACAAAAACACCTTTTAGGTCAAAGCTTCATACATGAACATGGAAGACTCAGTTGAGATGATACCAAAAGGGTTGCTTATAGGACATCCTAAGCTTTCTAAAAAGTCCAAGAACACATCTCTAAGGTAAAAATTGAGAGAGTTATGCATTGGACAAGTTGACCCTTTCTGCAAAATTGCCAAAAGTCAAATGTGTCCAAAATTGCATTTTTTTTGCCAAATGGGCCCAACTTTTTATGCTTGCACTGAGTTTGTAATGTGACCCACGACCCATGAGCCCTTCCACTTGTCATTCTTTTATTTTTGTTATTTATTTTGATTTTATTTCATTTAAATCAAATAAAATCAATATAAAATAATGAAAACATCAAAAACTAATAAAACCTTGAGATTTTGTGCATGATTATGTTCATTATACAGCTGGAGACAAAATCAAATCGTGCAAGGCTTCATATGGAAACAAAAAGATTGAAATTTCTTGTTTTGGAAAGATTTGGTGCAAGGATTAAATCATGGATCAATCTTCATAATTCAAAAAGATTTGATACAAACTTAAACCCTAACACACTCTAGTATACATAAGGAACAAATGCAGACCAAAAGGAAGAGGCTAGAGGCGTGCAAAGGCAGAGAACCAGTTTCAAAAATTCAAGGAAAAAAGTGAAAACCAAATTCCAAGTTGCAGGCCATCTCAAGCCGTTCTAACCATACCAATCACTTGCTGGACGTCCCAGGATCGTGTTTCAATCGTTGGCAAGCCTCCCCTCTCTCATAATCACCCTGCAAGGTTCACACGGTTTGCCTCTTTTCTTGAATTCAAATATATTGATTCTGGCATATTTAGCATGATTGATTTGTATATTTATAATCTTTGAGATATTTGCAAGCTAATGACTATATTCAATTAAATTTTTATTGATTGTACATCAAGCTGCCATGGCTAGGGTTTGTTCTTCGTTTTTAGGGATTTCTCATACAGGGAAAATTGGGCATTGATAATGATACCATGATGCTCGTGAGGTTGAAACGAGTTGATTGGTACCATTGGTTTTCATTTATCATGCGTGTACAAGATTTTTGAAATGCACATGGGTTATACCTACGCTTAATGTCCGTAGGTAAAAGTTGCAAAACTTACAGCGACAGTGAGAGGAAGAAGATGGATACGTGGCACCCCCTGACTTGCCAGTTTGAATTTCGCGCGTTTTAAAGTTTAATATTTTATTGGTATTATATAATATTTGTTTGTTATTGTTTATACAACTAACACAACCAGCTCAGTTGGCAAGCGTGCAAGGGGAGAATGCTCAAGGACCTGGGTTTGATCCCCAGGTCCCAACTTTTGTTCATGCTTTTCTTGAATAGGCAATCCAACGTGTTACATGGCAAGGGGTCCATCATGTACTATCCAGATCTGATCGTTCAATCCACCAGGGCTTTAGATCCAAGGATTATCCCTTGAAGGTCCACCATGTGCCCGAGTCAAGCATGCCCACAGGATTGGGAGAAGTCAACAAGGGCCAGGAGTTGTTGGGCCAAGAAATCAGATTCACCCCCCCTCTTGCTAATGTTATCAGACCCATTCTTTTTCTTTTCTCTAATTTATTTCTTTTATTTAATTTAATTTTCTTAATTATTTTTAACAAAATTAATTTCTTTTTCACAAAAAATCATAAAATCAAGAGTTTACAAAAAATTAGAATTAGTTTGTTTTTTTATCAAATTTAATTTAATTTAGTTTAATTTTATTTAGGGAAATTCTAACCTTTTTTATATAATTAAAACCAATTAGAAAAATTAGGGTTAGGCTCTTGATTTAATATTTATTTCTTTCTCAAAAATAAAAAATACAAAAATAGGTTAATTTAATTATTTTTCTCAAATTAAATTAATTAGTAATTAGGTTTTGTTATTATTCAATTGAGCTTTATTTTCTCAAATAACACAAAAACGAAAAAAAATGATTTTTCCTTTAAATTGAAATTAGGTATAGTTGGGGTCAAAACCTTAATTATTTTGCATTCGATTCATCGCACGCGTTTATTATTTTTGCAATATTGATGTTACTGTCCATGGTGTGTAATAGCTTAATCTAGGAATTTCTTTTATTTATCTTCTTTTACGGGGTTTTTTTGCTATGTAATTAATCCCCTCCCCGAAGCCTTGTAATAGCGTAGGTTTTATTTTTCTCGCATTTTAATTCTCGCAAATATTAACTGCTTAGATGTATGTTGATAGGATTATATGACAAGATTGCATGACAATTTAAAATGGCTAGAAAACCCTAATGTGCAAAGATAATAACTGAAATCAAATCACTCGCACATGTGCACTCTTAGGGTATACTCTCACTTCGGTTGCCTTCGGTAAACGATCATTAAGTATAGGGTGTCTTAGTGGTTACCCTCCTGTCTAACAAAGATCAAAAGTCCCATTCAGAAATGTTGCCTCAGAAACGTCGCCTCGGAAATGGTTCCTCGAATATGATCTTAAAACTCTAGGGTTATTTCTAAGGTATCCTAATATTGCTTTAGTGATCGTACGCCCCTTTCTAATTGACCCTTACAACTCCAACGACGGTGCTACCTATTTCTCAATAGTAGGATAGCGATGTCTAAAGGAAACGAGAATAGAAACAATATTTTTTTCGAGTAGGTAGATTCTAGTAGGTACTTGCTCAAATAAAAAACTTTTCACACTTTCAATTTTCAAACAAATTTTCAAAACGACTTCGTCACACTCTTGAGGACCGATACAAGGATTATCATGAAGTCAAACTTTTCAAAAACAAAGCTCATACACAAGCAATTTTAAAAAAATATGAGCAAGTACCTAAGAGCCCATGGAAAACCATGGGTGGAAAGGGTGCTAACACCTTCCCTTTCTATAATCTACGCCTCGTACTCAGAAATATCTCAAAAAAAGGTTTTTTCTGTTCTTTTTCTTATTCCTGATTGGATAAAATAAAAGTCGGTGGCGACTCTTGCTTACCGCGACATTTTGCGAATAAAAAATGCAAAACGCCAACCAGTGTAACAGTCGGTTCTGCCAACGTTTCACATAACTTTCAAAAGCTAAGGATCAATGGTTAGGACGAATTTTGTTTGGTACCAAACTGAAACCTAATTTTTTCAGAAACTTCAATTCCAAAATTATCATCACACAACCAATATAAATGAAAGCTAAGGACATGGTTATCTTTATAGACATGATATCTACATTTTATCTTTAGAAAATAAATGTAAATGATGCTGGTACAGAGATTTCAAAGTTTGGAAAACTTACCTCTTGATGCAAAACTTCAATGCTCTCTACACGACTTCCAAAGGTGAACTAATAATTTGGTAAGCTTGCTTGGACTCTGAGGAAGCTGTTTGGATGCTCACTTGGTGCTGAGAACTTCTGGATATCTCTGACCAAGTCAACTTGCAAGTGTGAAAAGTGAAAATCGTGTATGATAAAGATGATGTTACAATGATGAAACAGGGGTATGGATGGCTTATATATGATGTATAGATGATGTTTGAATGATAAAAAAGGGAAGTGCACGAGTGGCATTGAAGTTGGGTGTTGGAAGCTTCAAATGTGCAATAATGGAGTTTTCTTGGTGATTATGAGTTTGAGAGTGTTTTAGGGCATGTGAACTTGTGTGTTAGCTTGCAAATGATCCCCATATTTATAGTGAAAAAGTTTTAGGGCAAGGGCTGATCAGATTTGAAAGATAGCATGTTATGGTTTGGTTGCTTATATTTGAAGTAACTTTGAAGAAACATTGTTCCAATGCATTGTAGGGTGATTGATAGGTTGTAGATAGTTTCTTCTTAGTGCTGAGATGTTTTGAAGTCAGAAGCAACAATGTATGGGCTCAAGCAGAGTTGACATTTTGTATAAAGTCACTTTATCAAAATGGCAATGTGATCTTTCTCCCTTAAATGGAAAGTAAGCTTGGACAAAGCTTTAATCACTTAGATCATAGCTCAAAAGCTTGTGCAATATTCTGATTATGGATAGATGTGGAGGTTAGAGGCCTGCAAAGTGGGATTATGCAGCATGACAAAAATGATCTATAATGTAACCTTAGATACCCAACTTCATCTCTTCGAAAATTCTAGCTCAAGCATGATAAAATTGTGTTCTTGGACATTTTGGAAAGCTTGAAACATTGTCTACAACTTTCATGTTGTGAGTTTTAGCTAAATCAATTGGGATCTTGGTGAGAAATGGCCATGAAGTTGGGACAAAAAACTGATCAAAACTTGTAAAAAAAATTCTAATTGTTGGATAAAAAACATCTTAACTTCATGGGCTTATATCTCCTAAATTAAGAACTTTTTAAGGATCATCCCATATTAACAAAGTTGTATAATTCATCAATCCCTACAACTTTCATGTTGAAATTTTTCCTTGAATCAACTTGTATCTTGTGGAAACTTGCTTGTGAAGTTAGGGTTTTTTAGGTATAAAAACACTTGAATTTTTTCTAAGTGTTTGAAAATCTTGACTTTTTACTTTTGTTTACTTTATTGATTCTTGATGATTCTTGATTTTTGAATTCCAATGTTGACCAAAAAGTCAAAGTTTGACTTTTGTTTGACTGTTGACTTTTCATCAATTGATTCAAATTTTCAACTATTAATCACTTGTATCTTTGGAAATTTCTTGATCCATATAATTAGGTTAATATGTTGTATTTTAACCCTTTAGATCATGCTTCAAGCCATTAGGTCATGTACTAGGCCAACGATCAATGATCAGTCATCTTCAGTCAAAACCCTAATTTTGATAATTTTTTATCTTTGATGATTTGAGGGATTTCCTTGAGGAATCATGATCAATCCTTGATAAAATTATGAATATCACCTTAAAATATTAATGTTGACCAAATAAATTTGAAGTTTGTCTGTAAATTGACCACAATTGACTTTTTACCCAATATAGTTAAGTTTTAGTCATCTGAGCAATTGAGTGGGCAAATTTATGATGCAAGGCTTGAAACTTGACATGAGCATTGTTGAGGACCTATGATGAACCATGAAAGTCATTTGAGACCTTTTCAAACTAATCTTCTTTGATTAGCACCAAACCCTAGTTGAAGACCCTTGCTTAGGAGGTGGTTTTGACCAGTCAACTCTTGAGTAGCTTTGAGTATTTGAGAATCTTAGAAGAATGCTTTGAAGAAAATAGGAGGGAAAATTTTAGGGTACAACAATGGTCATATCAGTACCCAGTGCCAGAAGCCAAAGAAGGATGTTGCTTCCCAGACCAACGGTATGGTGTTCGCTTTGAGTGGATCAAAAGATGCTAAGATAGATAACTTGTTAACACATTCATTTATTTCGCGTGAATGTCCTAACATGTTGGGATTGAAGTTATCTGATATGAATGGTAGAATGGTAATAGATACTCCTGCTAGTGGTTCTGTTACTACTACTCTTGTTTGTTCTAGATGTCCTTTGATCATTTATGGTTAGAGTTTCGTGATGGATTTGATGTGTTTGCCCTTACAACAAATTGGTGTTATTCTTGGAAGAACTGGTTGGAGTTCAACTATGTTCATATCAATTGTTATAAGAAGACTTTGAGTTTCCCTAAGTTTGGTGATAATGGAGAACTGATGTTGTTGTCTGTTAAGCAAGTGAAGGAACTTTTAGAAGATGAAGCTTAATGTTTGCAATGTTTGCATCGTTGCAAGTTGATTCTGAAGCTATGAGTGTGGAATTACATGTTGTCTGTGAATTCCAATGAGGTTTTCCAAATGACATAATTGATTTTCCTCTAGAATGTGAAGTGAAATTTACTATCAAATTGGTGCTAGGTACAAGTTTGATGTCAATGGCTCCTTACAGAATGTCAGCTTCAGAGTTGAGTGAATTAAAGAAACAATTGGAAGAATTCCTTGAGAAAAAGTTTGTTCGACTGAGTGTTTCCTCGTGGGGTGCACCTGTGTTGTTAGTGAAGAAGAAATACATAAGTATGAGATTCTGTATGGATTACAGACAGTTGAACAAAGCGACTATTAAGAATAAGTATCCACTCCTAGGGATCGATGATTTGATGGATCAGTTGGTGGATGCTAGTGTTCTCAACAAGATTGATTTGAGGTCGGGTTATCATCAGATTCATGTTAAACTAGATTATATTCTGAAGACAACTTTTTGAACAAGGTATGGTCATTATGAGTACATTTTGATGTCGTTTGGTGTATCTAATTCACTAGGTGTTTTCATGAAGTATATGAATCGAACTTTCCATTCTTATTTGGATAAGTTTGTTGTGGTCTTCATTGGAGATATTCTGATCTATTCTAAGTCAAAATAAAAACACACTGAGCATTTGCAAACTTTGTTGCAAGTGTTGAAAGAAAAGAAATTGTATGCAAAGCTGTCAAAGTATGAATTTTGGTTAAAGGAAGTGTGTTTCCTTGGCCATGTGATTTCTAGTGGTGGGATTGTCGTGGATCCTTCTAAACTTGATGTGGTGTTGCAATGGGAGACTCCGAAATCTGCGACTGAGATTTAAATTTTTCTTAGTTTGGCAGGTTACTATCGAAGATTCATTGAAGGATTTTGTAAGTTAGAATTACCGTTAATTCAGTTGACTCAAAAGGGTCAAGCTTATGCATGGGATGTTACATGTGAGGAAAGTTTTATAGAATTAAAGAAGAAGCTGACAAACACTTAGGTATTGATGTTGCCTAACCCTAGATAGTCTTTTGTTGTGTATTGTGATGTGTCTAAGATGGCTCTTGGTGGTGTTTTGATGCAAAATAGATAGGTTGTTGCTTATGCTTCCAGGAAACTGAAAGTTCATGAAAGAAATTATCCAACGTATGACTTGGAGTTAGCACTGTGGTGTTTGTGTTGACGATTTGGAGACATTATCTTTTTGGGTTTAAATTTGAGGTGTTTAGTGATCACAAGAGTCTGAAGTATTTGTTTGATCAGAAAGAGTTAAACACGAGGAAAAGAAGATGACTCGAGTTGTTGAAAGATTATGACTTGTATTTGAGTTACCATCCTGGTAAAGCAAACGTGGTAGCTGGTGCATTGAGTAGAAAGTCAATACACAAGTCGATGCTTATGGTCTAAGACTTAGAAATGATCAAACAATTAAGATATATGAGCTTGGTATGTTAAGATACTTATATTAGTGTAAGATTTGGAATGTTGAAGCTGACTTGTGGCATTCTTAAAGAAATCCAAGAAAGTCAGAAATTAGATTTGAGTTTGGTCGATCGACTGATGTTGATTAACCAAGGTAATGGAGGTGAATTCAGAATTGACGAGAATGGGGTGATGAGGTTTGGTGATAGAGTTTGTGTTCCACATGTGCAAGAACTAAAGAAGAGTATTATTGAGGAAGGACGTCGAAGTGAGTTAAGTATTCATTTGGGTGCTACAAAGATGTATCAGGATTTGAAGAAGTTATTTTGGTGGCCTGGTATGAAAAAGGAAGTTGCCAAGTTTTTTTATGCTTGTTTAACTTGCCAAAAGTCAAAGATTGAGCATCAGAAGCCTTTGGGTCTTATGCAACCTTTGAGTATTCCAGAGTGGAAATGGGATAGTATTTTTATGGATTTTGTGTCGGGTTTGCCAAAGATTGCTAAGGGTAATGATTCGATTTTGGTGATTATGGATAAGTTGACTAAGTCGGCTCATTTCTTACCGATGAAGATCAATAACCCTATGGAGAAGCTAGCTAAGATGTATATTGAGGAGATTGTGAAATTACATGGAATACCATCGAGTATCATGTCAGATAGAGATCTGATGCTTACGTCAAAATTTTGGGAAGGTTTGCAGAATGCTTTTGGTACTAAGTTGAGGTTAAGTTTTGCATATCATCCGCGGATGGATGGTCAGACAGAGAGGACATTCAGTCTTTGGAAGATTTGCTGAGGGCTTGTGAGCTAGAACAAGTAGGAGCTTGGGATAGTCACTTGTCATTGATTGAATTTACTTATAATAATAGTTTTCATTCTAGTATTGGAATGAATCCGTACGAAGCATTGTATGGTAGGAGGTGTAGAACTCCATTGTGTTGGTATGAGTTAGGCGAGAGTGTTGTACTATGGCCTGGGATTATGCAGGAAACGACTGAGAAGATCAAGATAATCCAAGAGAGGATACAAGCTTCTTATAGTCATCAAAAGAGTTATCACGATAAGAGGATAAAGGCACTTGAGTTCCAAAAATATGATTATCTGTTTTTGAGAGTTACTCTAGTGACTGTTGTTAGTAGAGATTTAAAGTCGAGAAAGCATACACAACATTTTGTTGGTCCATATTAGATATCAGAGAAGATAAGTGATATGGCTTATCGGGTTACTTTACTGCCATCTCTTGTGAATCTTCATGATGTGTTTAATGTGTCTCAGTTGAGGAGATACATTTCGGATCCTTCACATGTGATTCAAAGGGATGATGTACAAGTGAGAGATAATCTGACTGTTGAAGCATCACCCGTGCGGATAGAAGGACGGGAAGTGAAGCAATTGCGGGGTAAATACATCACCTTAGTGAAGGTATTGTGGGGTGGACCAGCTGGTGAAAGTTGGACTTGGGAACATGAGGATCAAATTGGATAGTCTTATCCGAATTTGTTTCCGCCAGGTAATTTTCGAGGGTAAAAATTCTTTTATGTGGGGGAGAGTTGTAACACTCCAAAATAATTAGATTATTTATTTATTTATATAAATATGAATATTGTAAGTTATTTGTGAAGTTATGTGATGTTTGATGAATATGATGCCTGGCGTGATGATATGTGTGGTAGAGCGAGAATTAAAGGGATATTGAGTAATTTTAATAATTTGGAGAATTAAAATAATTAGTTAGAATCATTCTAATTAGTTAAAAAGAATAATAATAAGAGGTAGAGACTATGATTACAAGGTAGTGATATTGTGAAGTAAGTGAGGGTAAGATGGGAAGACCATAGGAAGGTTCCAAGGGTTAAACAAGGAAAAGTGAGTGTCACTGTTCATTCTGAGATTGCAAAAGTGAGAAGAACGTTGTGAAGAGAGCTAGGGCACTAAGGAAATCATAGGATTTCTGTGGAGCGCAAGAAGAGATTGAATTAATGCTAGGAATCTAAAGTAATGGGAGTTTATCATTATTATTATGATCTATATAAGGCTTAAATAATTGTAGGTTTGTTTTGGGATTTTGACTGATGATGATAACATGATGAATTTGATGAGAATTGATGAAATTTTGATATTGTTTTACACTGAATGGATGCACATGATGTATAATGGAATGTGTTATTATTGTATGATAAAACTATGTGAAGTTATGATGTAATGAGACTTGTACTGTGTCATATTCATGTAGAACTGGGACTGGTCTGGTGCAGGAAATCACAGCAGAGAACCTCTATTCGTGCAGCCTCATCGAGCGGGCCACCCAGTTGTCGGGCAAAACAGTTTTCACCCAATCTTCTCTAGGAGAGAGAGATATGAAAGGGGGTTGAGTTTTGGCATGATTCTGGAATTTCTATGAAGGGGGGATTCGCTCCAGCTTTGTCGGGCGAAGCAAGGATTCGTCGGGCAAATGAAATAGGAAGAAACACGAGCTCCTTGAATTTTATATGGGGGAACCTGGTTCTCCCCATCCTCTTCGGGCGAGCCCCAGGCAAGCGTGCAACTTCATCAGATGAGCCTCAGGCGAGAGGTGTCTGATAGAAACTTCGACAGACTGTAACTTGAGTTTCTGGACTCCATTTGATGCGTCGTTCAAAGCGTTTGAAATCTAACGTAGTGAAATATGCTTTGGTTAAATAAGATGGATCATATGGTGTAGTTTTATAGAGATTTTGTTATGATGAGATGATGAGATTAGGTGTTGATATAATAATATGTGTGTTTTCTATTATGAATTGATGTAACCATGTCTTGTTGTAATTTGACTTGTGTTCTATGATGAATTGACGATGTTATGAGGATGTGTGTATTATGAAGCATGTGATGAGAATATGATGAGCACATGAATGATAACGCGTGTTGACTAGCAGTGGTCGTATTGCTTATTGTGTTATTACGTATCATGCATTCATGGCATATTTTAGGACGAATAGTCCAGTGATGTTTGTAGGACATTGTTTCAGTGAAGTTTATAGGACAAGTAATCCAGTGATGGCCTCAATCCCATGGTGTGGATTGAGTGCAATTTTATTATGTTTTATGGTTCCAAGCGGGGACTGATCCTATTGGTGGGGATCTTTAGAGAAACTATGACTGAGTCATTAGTGAAGTTTTGGTACCACATGTATGAGTCTAATGAAGTTGCATTACATTCTTTGTGGCATTTCATACTAATTGATTAAGTGATGCTTCGTGAATGTGTGAACTAATGATGTCTTGGTGATGCTATGAACACATAATGAACTTAAGTTGTGAGTATAACATGAAGTTTTAATGGTGTGTGGTATCTTGTTATTGTGCTATAACTACTATATTTATTCCTTATGTATTTTATAATCATTATGATTACACACTCTTTTTGCTTCGAAATGCTGCCTCTATACGTTGGTAACTTGCAGGTGATCAGAATTCGTGCATTGAAACTTAGAGGATTAGCTTAGGAGTGTGTCATTTATTTATGTTGAATAAGAGGGTCTGGCTCTGATATGTAACATCGGGGTTGGGGTCGTTGATTGGAATAATTATGTTCTTTTGTTTACCTTGAGATTATGAATCACTTTTTTCTTCGTATTTAAATTATTCCTGCATTATGAATCTTGAATAATAAAGTATGATGAAGTTTATTTGAAGTGTTTTTAATGAAGATGTTTTGAGACTATGATTCCACTGCGATGATTTTAATCTTGATATTTGATGATATTAAAGAAATATTTGTTTTAGATGTTTTGAAAACCCGTGTTACAAAGCAAGATATTTATATATAATGTTTCTATGAAGATGTGACACGTTTGTGTTTTATTTGTTTTATTTTCATAAAAATTTATGCGAAATACATGTGGGTTAGAAGGGTGTTATAGACTGCACATCACCGCTTATTCCTGCTGTAGCAGTCTGCCACACTACACCTTGTCTCTCACAGTGGTCTCCTTGTACTCGATTCCTTGTTTGCTAAGCAGTTGCAATTGTGTGTTGGCACTATTTTATGTGAGCTTGATGTGATTCCTTAAAAAAAATCCCATGATCCAATGTAACACACAAACCCTATTTCTTGGTCTATAAATAGAGCTTTGATGAGAATTGAAAAGAGAGTTCAGTTTTCCAAGAAAAAAGTGTCTAAGTGCGTGGATAATGAAAGGGTTTCTCTCCTCACCCAATCATGTACCAACCAATGAGCAGTGGTGCGATTAGAGTCATATCTTGAAGATTAGTCATCTCAAGGCATCCTCCAAGCCTCTCATAGGTTTCTATATTTTCTTCATTCATTGTTACATGATGTTCCTGTTGAGAACCATGTTTGTAGCTTGTACTCAGCTCACTATGAACTAAAGCTTTTGTAGTTGAGCACTGTGAAGTTAATATTAAGTTGTTTTTATGTTATACGATGTGTCGCTAAGTGACTTGTTTTATTATATGTTAACCTATTAAAAGTCTTATTTCTTTGAATGATCAACTTAGGAGTAGATAAAAGCTTGTTGTTGTGAGAGATCCAACAACAAGTGGTTTTCTTAGTAAAAATGGTTGAACGAGTAGGATAGAGATATTCACTCACCTAGCTTGCTTGGAGATAAGGAGCTACAACTATTAAGGATTTCAGAATACAAATAGACACATATTAGAAGTTATAAGTGAGGCTTAGAGGTTTATTCCCTTTCCCTTTATATGCATGCTTTGATGTTGTATAAATACACCACAAGATCACTTTGACCTTGCCTATCATGACATCACACGTCATAAACACATAACTACACTAATGATATTAATGGAACATATCTCAACTAAATCACTCTCCATATATTTCCACTTCTTTTCACATTACTCTTGATATTGTTTTTAAGTGAACTTTGAACTTGTAACTACCAAACATTATTTCTCTTTGCTCATGCTTAAATCAAAAGAATAGTTTTTATGCAAAAATCAAATCAAAGTAACAACACTTCTTGTAGGTTCGACACTCTTATATTTATTACTTGTTGCAATCAACATACACATATACTTGCATGTGACACTCTTTACAAGCGAACAAGTATTTATAGAAGTTATTGAGTATGGATCTCAAACTTATATAAAGTAACAACTACTTCCTAGATAGCGTGGAAATGAGCCAGTTAATTCCTTATTTAGGAGAGGGTGGTTAATTCCCCTCTAACTCCTCCTCTTCGTTGTTGTGGACTTGGGACATATCACTTCCCATGTTCTCACGCTTCAGACTAGTTATCCAGGAAGTGGGTGACATATTTGAGGAATAGGTGTCACATCCAGTAAGCAGATGATCAATCTAGTAAGTGGGCAATCAGGAAGATGTTATATGCGTTGTTTACCTTCCACGTCTCCCTTTATGGACTATTTGAAAATATACCAATGCACATATCTCAAGCACTAAGGCTTGGAAGAGAGAAGTGGTTAGTTGGTTTTCCTTCATTAGAACTGTCCCAGTGGGGCCCTAAAGTGGATCAACTCAAGCAAAACTTCAATTTGAGTTCCTTAGGTGAGACTTTAAGTTGAGTTCCTCGAATGAGACTTTAATTTAAGTTCATAAGGAGAGACTTCAAGTTAAGTACCTCGGGTGAGACTTTAGTGTGTAGCAGTAGAAATGTTCAAGACTAAGCCATTGGATTGACTAGACTTATACAAATCAAAATAAAAATCACCACCGTGCTTTATTGTTTCCAAAGGAATGGGAAAAGAGCGAATAACCCAAAAAGAGGGGGGAAAGATTCAAGGTAAGGGGGTTGGTTATGCAAAGGGAAGGTATTAGCACCCTAAACATCTACGGTACTCCGCAGGAACCTCTTTGAAAAATCTATATATTTTGGCTATGAAACACGTTGTATAAAATAGATGGTGGAGGTGGGAAAAGAAAGATATTTTTTATGATTTTTGCACCCGCCGCAGTTGCGAACCTTTAGTGCCTATGTACCACCTTTTCGTGCAATAGGGGATCAGGGTACACGTAGTTCCTCTTTTAAAAATTTTAAAACACAAATGTGTTGGTCAATTTTATGAGATAAAACATCATCGTCATTGTCCGTGTGGAAAACATACCTACTACCCACAATCATGAGAAAGGAGAATTTGCATCATCTCAAAGTGGAGGATATGGCTTGGATTTTAAAATCAACAATGCCTCACTCAACACCCAAGTGGAAAATATCTCTTTTTACTACATATTGTAGAAGTATAGTTGTTTGCATCACTACAAGGATTGTCAAGAGTTCAATCTTTTGAGAAAAGTTTAAAGATAAAAGCCAAAGTGGCAAGATGGTTTGAAATGAGATTGATTGACTTTTAGTCTTCTCACAAAAATGTCAAAGTATTGTTAAGTTTATTGGAGTTTATTTATGAAAATGTTTGAAAATGCATGGACCTAAGTCCAAGTTTATTATAAAAGTAATTCAAGTTTAAAACAATAAGAGTTTTCAAAAGGGGGGAGAAGATTTTTGAAATTAAAGAAGATGGGAGGAGAAGAAGAGGCTATCCTAAAGCATAAGGTAAAAGCTAGGGATAAGAACCATATAACCAACAAGAAGCCAATACTTTACACTATGAGCCAAGATAGAATTCCTAGTCTTTGGATTGAAACCAAACAAGCAAAAATACTAGACCTCTTAAGAGAATCAAACTTCAAGTGTATTAAGTCTTCATAAAAATTGGGCATAATAACGGCTGTATTCGGGTGAATTCCAGATTACAAACAAATGATGTAATCACAATAACCCGCACACAAAATAAACAAACAACCCAATGTCTTGAGGTAAACCTCAAGAGCTCCAGACAAAATAATCAGATAAGATCACAAGGTCTCCAATCATAGGCCAAGGTTTATAATCCTAAGTCCAAAAAGTCCAATGCTCCATAATGCCAAGGGTAGAAACCAAATAGTCCAAGTATCATTAAATATTTTTAGGGTTTATGTTGATTATTAGGTGTCTTTAAAGGAAAGGAAAAGCTCAAGTGAGCAAAATAAAAAATGACAAGATTATAAAGGGGCTCAAGTGAGCAAAGATGAAAAATAGCATGAAATGTAAATGCTAAAAGTAAATGGTGCATAAAGTAAAGAACATAAAATAAAAACACAAAATAAAATCAATTATTAGTGATTAGTGGTTAGTTGGATGATCATCTTGAAACTTGAATTTGGAACTCATTATAGGATTGGTAGAACCAAAGCATCCACATAATAAGTTTCATTTTCTTTTTGTCAAGTATATCATCCATTTGGAATCCTTATGAGTATCATTTAATGATCAACAATGTTTAAGTTATCCGCGTTGACCAAAGGTGTTGTAGATCCATTAGAGGATTGGTAGAACCAAAGCCTCTACATAATGAAGCTCAAGGTTATTGGATCAAAGAGATCAAATTAACATACTTGGGCTTGCAAAAATAAGTTTGTGCCACGAAGGATCATTTATTCGAATCGGGACAAAATTTAGCGCTATGTTAAGCAATCGTAAGTGGACTTATATAGAAGTCGCACCTATTTTGAGGCCGGTCAATAGCAATCTATGCACCATTTGTTTTGAGACATGATATAGAGATCATGCTCCAACAACATTTAGTGTAATAAGAAGAGGATGAGATGAAAAGGGGTGGGAGAGAATATACAAACCACTTTTGGATTAAATTTAATCAAACTATTATTAAAATCATTCATCCATTTTTTGTGGAATTAGACTCAACACCATGGATCCAATGATGTTAATAAAGTTCATGATCAAAAATTTAATCCAAGATCAGCCAGAAAATAATCACAAAATAATATTACATTTTAATATATACAAAAAGGTGTAAAAATAATGTTTAAAAATAGAAATAAAAGAGAAAAAATGTCAACTATGTCCAATATAATTAAGAAATAAAAAGTAAGATCATAGAAAAATCAGAAATGAACTAAAATAATTTTATACAATTTTTGGAAAATTTTTTAAGTCAAAAACTATTTTAAATTTTAAAGAAATGGGTGAAATAAACCAAAAAATGATTTAAAAAATAGCAAAGTCAGAAACAAAAATAAAATAAGGTCACCAATATTTGTCACAATATCATTGGATCATTTCATAATTTTTTCATAATTTAAAAATGCATAAAAGTATTTTTAAACATTTAAAACAATTCCAAAAAAGTGTAAATTTATAAAAAATACCAAAACACAAAATTAATTTGTGAAAAAAATAAAAATCAGAAAGAGAATAATCAAAAATATTTTTCATAATTTTTTCAGATTTTTTGGACTAAAAATGAATTTTCTATGATTTTTTGAAGTTTAAAACAATTAAATATAAAATATCAGAAAAGAAAAGAAAAGTCAAAAATATTTGGACCATTGGATGAGAGTCAAAACACGTTAGTAATCAAATCCAAGGGATCTGGCGCGTTGTGCATATCATGGTCATTAGTGAATAAAGCAGTGAATCAGAAATTAAATCAGAATTCAAAATAACAAGTGGCGTGCTATCATTGGTTGGAAGATGACACGTTGGTCATCTTCAACCTCCAGCCAATGTGACTTACAGGTCTCTCAAACTGTAAAATCAAAAGCTCAGACCTATGTCATTCGCTTTGTCTCTTCAAGATGAAGACAACCACACCCTCGCGCCAAATTTATATAAACTGTAGCTCAAGCAATTTGGAAAGAATGTTTTGAAAAGGGATTTGAAATTTCATGGTCAAAACGTGTTTCCAGTAAGAAGTAAGTGTTGCGACTAGAACCAGGGCAATGAGAGCATCACAACTATATCAAAGTTTTGAAGAATTGATGAAGGAATCTACCTATTGAAATTGAGTTGCAGAGCTCTGAAACTAGACTTCTATGGAGCAATATAGGACACGATTCTTGAATGTAATTATATGGTTATCTTCAGGGAAGATCAAGGAAGGTGAATTGATGAAAAATTGGATTGAAAAAGGCTTGTATATGGATTACGAAGTTTCTGAATTCTGAGTTAGGGAACAAGTTTGGCAGGGTGATTCTGGCTATCTAAGCTTAAGAAAATAAATGGGATAGTTCATGTATTTATAAGAGAATCAAATGGGATCGAAAGGAAGAGTGAATGATGCATTTTGGAGGGAATTCGTGCAAACCTGATGCACAAGTGAAGTGTGATCTAATTTTCACCAAAACTCATCCAATCCTTGCGTTTTGAGGTGCTAAACAAATCTGGAACTTCACTAAACATGTTTAGAGGCAAAAACGCATGGAAAACTTGTGATTAGAGGCCACATTATGGATTTCCAAATTCTGACTTGGTGAGAAATTCAGTTTCAAAGTGTCAACTTCTGATCAATGGTATTTTCAACTCAAGGGGTATTAGGGCATGATTCTTGATGCTTCATAAAGATGAGGTTAAAAGCTTTGCAATGAAAAAATAATGGAATTAAATGGATGCTTGAACTAAAGTTGTGTTGAGTCAAAGTTGGAGAAAAAATGTTGACTTTCCATACTTAGAAATATTTCAAATTCTTCTTCAAAAGTGACCTATAATATCTTGCATCCAAACATAGCCTTCTACTTGGAATTTGCTCTTGACCAAAAAAGATGGCATGAAGTAGATCTCTTGAATGACATTTTGGAACTTGAACCATTAAAAATATTAAAAAATTGAGAGAGTTATGAATTGTTGAAGTGGACAAAAAATCATGAAATGACCTATAATCTTTTGTATCCTTAAGGCAATTTCCATTCATTTTCTCACTTTGCACATAAATGAAGGCATAAAGTTCACATATTCAAGATAATTATGGAAAAATAATGGGCTCAAGGTGATAAAAAATTAACCAAGTTATGATCATTTGAAGTCACACATGGAAAATTGGGGGTTCATCTAGAGGACTTGTAATCTCTCTTCATCATAAAGTTTCTTCCACATGAAAATTCCTTGGAACTTTTGAAGTGATTTATTGATATCCCTTTAAAGAGAAGTATGTCTTTGGAATCACTCAAAAATACCAAAAGATGGGCAAGATATACTCCTTTGAAGTTCAAAACCCTAGCTCCTATATTTAGAAACATGCCTTGAGGAACTTTGACAATTTTAAACAAACTTCTTGTACCAAAACAAATGCTTTGTAAATATGAGTTGTTGAGGATGATAATGAGAACTCATAGCAACCACAACCACTTATATATCTTGAGAATTGATAGAAATATGCACTTGTGATTAATGGGAACAAGGCCTTATCAAAGCATGACAAGTCCTTCAATCAACCCCTTGTATCAATCTTAATAATTTGGAAATGTAGTGAACCAAAATAACCTTTCCATGACATACCTACCAAAAAAACTTCCATGGTGAGGTTTGAACTTCTCAAGTTTCATTAACTAGGTCATGGAAATAAACTCATGAACCCATGGATCAACTTGCCAAGTCCCATTGCCTTTATCTGCATTATTGACAAGTAAGACAAACCAACATTGCATTTTATTAATTAAAAAGGAAAGTGAAACAAAAAATGAATGATTACACAAGAAAAACAAGTCAAGGTGCTTGGTGATTCCTCAAAGAGCAAAGCTAAAGATAGGAAGGAGAACCAAAAGCCCTAATGTGATCTTGTTGTGATTGAATCAATATGGTATGGTAAAGGGATCTTAGGGGGAAAAATTGGGGTACAACAGCTGCCCTTATTTAAGTTTCTTCTATCCGGAGATACGAAGGTTAAAAATCTTTGTGTCAACGCGATCGAAGATACTTAAATATAAAACAAACCCTATTTTTGTCCCTAAGATGCCATGGAAATGTTTATGATCATGAATGCACATGGACAAATCCAAAGGTACGTAAAACACCAATAGGGATGTAAAAAAAATAAAGAAACAAGAGAGCGACCCAACCAGGAAGATAAATCACTGGTGGATCAAAAGATCTGACTCAGAGAGGATGGTAAAAATGGAAAAGGATACACCAACTCCTACTGGAGGTAAAGCTACCAACGTTTACTGAAGGTAGAAGGAAAAGAAATAACAACACCGACGTTCACTGACGATGAGCTACCAAAATTCACTAAAGGTAGAAGGAAAAGAAATATCATAGCATCGATGTTCACTGACGATGAACTACCAACATTCACTGAGGGTAGCAAAAAGATAACAATCATCGATGTTCACTGCCAATGACCTACCAACTTTCACTTAAGGTAGAAATAGAATATATCATAACACCGCCGTTCACTGACGATGATCTACCAACTTTCACTAAAGGTAGGAGGAAAAGAAATATCATAGCATCGCCGTTCACTGACGATGAACTACCAACTTTCACTGAGGATAGCAAAAAGATAACAAACACCAACTTTCACTGATGATGATCTACCAACTTTCACTGAATATAGAGAGAAAATATATCATAGCACCGCCGTTCACTGACGATGAACTACCAACGTTCACTGAGGTTAGACAAAAGATAACAAACACCAACTTTCACTGATGGTGATTGTGATACGGTGGCAGAACCGGACGGTTTTAGGAAAATGCTGGTTTGCGTTTTGCGTTTTTTGTTCGCAAAATGTAGCGGTAAGTAAGAGTCGCCACCTACTTTTATTTTATCCAACAAGGAAAAGGAAAAAGAACAGAAAAAACCTTTTTTGAGATGTTTCTGAGTACGGGGGGTAGATTATATCAAGGGAAGGTGTTAGCACCCTTTCTATCCATGGTTTTCCATGGGCTCTTAGGTACTTGCTCATCTATTTTAAAAATACTTGTGTGTGTTTATTTTGAAAAGTTTGTTTTACTTCGTTTTAACCCTTGCTTCTGTCTTCAAGAGTGCTACGAAGTTGTTTTTGAAAACTTTGTTTGAAAAAGGTGTAAGTGTGAAAAAGTTTGATTTTGAGCAAGTACCTACTAGCATCTACCTACTCGAAAAAGATTGTTTTTGTTCTTGTTTCCTTTAGACAGTGCTATCCTACTATTGAGAAATAGGTAGCACCGTCGTTGGAGTTTGTAAAGGTCAATTCGAAAGGGATGTAATGGTCATTGAAGGCAACATGTAGGGATAATTATTAAAAAAAGATAATTATTAAAGAAATATGAAATTTAAATAAAAGAAATTAATTCTATGTTTTTTTGGTATTTTTGTTACGAAAAGGAAAATGAATTAAAATGAAATTAAACCTAAGATCTATTAATTTTAATTTTTAAAAAAAGTTGAAGTTTTTAGTTAATTAATTTACCAAAATTAAAATTTAATTAAGAAAAAATCCTAAATCTATTTTTATGTGATTTTTATATTTGTTTATTGATAAAAATAAAAAAAGGATTAAAAGAAATAAATGAAATGAATAAAACAAGAAAATAAAGATGGGCCTAGTAGCAAAAGTAAACAGGGGGTGCAATCATCAGAAATCCCTAGGCCCGAATCTTCGAAAGCTTCATGCTCTAACTATGGTGTTTTTTTTATTCTTGCATGGAACCTATGATTCAACCATCCATAACTGTTCTATATAAACTCAAACAAACGTTAGCATACCATAAAATATGATTAAAATTAGAGATTCGAAGTTTAAAATTTTACCAAACTGGTATTGTCAAATGGAGGCGTGCTAGGCGTGTGATGGATTGCTCTTGGACCTTGTAAGACTCCTGAGGACTTGAAGAGGATGGTTTGAGGCTTGATGTCAATTGAGAGAGACCGAAACCTCGAGATATGACTTGCACCAATTCTTTGATTTCTGGAGAGCTTTTTGAAGAGCTTTTGGAGAGCTTTTTGAAGAGCTTTTTGGGAGCTTTTTAGAGAGTAATTTCGTCCCTTTCAAGCTTGTATGGCTCTATATTTATAGAGGAGAATGAGGAGACAAGAAAGCATGGAAAGAATCTCCCTCATAATGTTGTGTTTTAAGACCATGATCAAGATTTGAAAAAAATGCCATGTTTGATGATTTTATGCCATTTTCACGTGTGGATGAACCTGGATATATTTGAAGGGTTATTCCACGAAATCAATTGACATAAACCAGCATAAAACTTGCCCAAAATGGATTCACATCAAAATTTACATTATTTCTATTATTTATTTATTTAATTCTGAATTTTAATGAATAAAATATCAAAATAAATAGCATAAATAGTAGAAAAATGTATGGGTGGGCTTAGAGGTCGTGGACCATGTTAGGAATGAGTTTCAAACTTGAAAATATAGGTCCATTTGGAAAAAATCCAAGTTTGGTCAATATTTGCTTCATGCATTTTTTTTCAAAAATTGTCCAACTTTGACAATGCATATCTCTCTCAATTTTAACCTTATGAGGGTGTTCCTGGACTTTTTAGAAATCTTAGGATGTCCCCTAAGCAACCTATTTGGTTTCATCTCAATTGGATCTTCCATGTTCATGTAAGAAGCTTTGACCCAAAAGGTATTTTTGTTGACTTTAAAAAATGACCTATAATGTCTAAATTTATATCTTCTTGTGAGTGCATATTTTGAACTTGGGAGATGAATATGAATTGTAGGGAATTACATCCTCTTCAAAATGAGGTTTGGATGGGTCATTTTTCATAAAGTATGAGAATGTTATGCTTGGTCAAAGTTGAGTTGACGTTTCCTACAAAACCCTAATTTAGCAACTTTTGGGTTTTGATGAATTTTGAGCAATACTTGAGGAATCATGATCAACCCTTGATCAAATGATGAATAATAATTCAAAATGAGGATGTTGACCAAAAATATTGAAGTTTGACTGTATGTGGGCCACAATTAACTTTTTCCCTAGCACAATCGACTATGTGGCCTTTGAGCAATTGACTGAGCAAACTTCCTCTGCAAGGCTTGAAACTTGACATGGATGATCTTGAGAACATATTAGGACAATAGTGAGCATTTTGGACCCTTTTGAATCAAACATCTTGATGCAAAATGAAACCATAATTTGAGGTAGATTGCCTTTAGGAGAGAGTTTGTCTGGTTAACTCTTGGACTTCCTTTGGCAATTTGAAGACCTTACTTGAAATGTATTGAGAAATATGGGAGAGCAAATTTTGGGGTACAACAGCTGACCCTGTTCAATCTTCTTAAATATGAGGATGTAGATTGGCTTGCTTGCCTTTCGTGATCTGAAGGTGGAAGATGATTGAACACTAGAGTGCCCAGAAATTTGCACTCGCATGAAGTGGTACTGGCCTTGCGATTTCGTGAATGGGCTTATAGATGCCATTTGGAAGTTAATGACGGAAAATGGGCTTAAAGATGCCATCAGAAGAAGTTTTGATCGCATGAGAGATTCCTTTGTGAGAGACCGTATACATGTTGTTGAGGAGGATTTCGCTGGGGAATGTCGATCTCTGTCTTGAGAGAAATCGAATTTTAGGAGCTTCAGTCGTCCGTTATTCTACTGGGGAATCATCTCTTAGTCGGGGATGTGAAAATGAACTGCTATCTGGTCGTGTATAAGCTGCATCGTGACCTACTGGAGAAAGGTGAAACCGATCGTGTTTGATCAGGTCCAGGTCTTACAGTGTTGTGGACTGTTGTCTGGAGATAAGAGAAAAGAAACCTGGATGGTAAGGTTATGAGAAGGAACCTGGATAGGTTTCTTCGTGAGGAGTTTGGATAAAACTGCATCTGAACCGAGAAGGAACCTGGGTAAGGTTGCTTTGTGAGGAGTTTGGGTAAAACTGCATCTGAACCGAGAAGGAACCTGGGTAAGGTTGCTTTGTGAGGAGTTTGGGTAAAATTGCATCTGAACTGAGAAGGAACCTAGGTAAGGTTGCTTTGTGAGGAGTCTGTGTAGGGCTTTAGGAGGAACTTGGGTAGGGTTACTTCGGGATAAGTCCGTGTAAAACTTCGGCAGGAACCCGGGTAACATTACTTTGGGCTAAGTCTATGTAAAACTTCAAGAGGAACTTGGGTAAGGTTACTTTGTGATAAGTTCGTGTAAAACTTCAAAATGAACTGGGGTAAGGTTACTTTGAGATAAGTTTGTGTAAAACTTCAGGAGGAACCTGGGTAAGGTTACTTTGTGATAAGTTCGTGTAAAACCTCAGGAGGAACCTGGGTTAGGTTACTTTGTGATAAGTTTGTGTAAAACTTCAGGAGGAACCTGGGTAAGGTTATTTCGTGATGAGTTTGTGTAAAACTTCAGGAGGAACCTGGGTAAGGTTATTTCGGGATAAGTTCGTGTAAAACTTCACGAGGAACCTGGGTAAGGTTACTTTGTGATAAGTTCGTGTAAAAATTCAGAAGGAACCTGGGTAAGGTTACTTTATGATACGTTCGTGTAAAACTTTATTTGGAAATGTATGAGAAAAAATCCGTGTAAGATTGTTCAGGATAAACCCGTGTGAAGCTGCATTTAGGAGAAACCCGTGTAAGATTGCTTCGTGACGAACCCGTGTAAAGTCTGTTTAGTTTCCGGAGCTAATCTTGAACTTGCTGGAAGTTGTTGATGATAACCATCTTTCCTGAAAAGGTACATGATTAATCGTATATGATGCATGACATGCATTGTATGATGATGTTCTCAAAATAAATGAGATTATGCCGTATGAAATATGTATGCGCACATCATGATATATGAACATGAAATTCTATTGTGGCACGTCCGAGTTTGGGAAAATAAATCCCTGACTGTTGTTGGAGAATAATGGAAATTGAGTTCCTGACTGTCGTAGAAAAAGTGGTTCTTCTACTTCCGCTGGAGATGGTGAACCAGAGATGACTATGATGGGGATTTGCCCCTTGTTTATGGATATTCCGCCGAGGAGAGACTCTGCTTGAGAACAACTCTGCGGGGGAATAATTCTGTTGGAGAGAGAAGCTTCCATAGCTGAAGGGATAAACTCTGTCGAGGATTGAGCTTATGTATTCATAGAAATAAACTTTGTTCGGGAGAAAACTTTACGAACGGCTTGCGATTACAAAATTCGGCTGGGGAATATAGACGTCGGCTCTCCGAAAGAGCTTGGCTGGGGAAAGTAACTCCTGTTTGGGGAGGCATAGATCAAAACTTTGGTTGCCTCTACTATGTGGGGAGTGTAGATGTTACTAGGACGCATGCTGAGGATACGATAATGACTTCGTATCAAGACTTTTCTGCCCCTGTACCTACTGGAGAAAGTGCCTGCGGATGTCTTGTGGCTTGAGTGTTATCCCAAATTATGAGGTGCTTGGTAACTTCCGATCGAAATGATAAGTCTTCTACTGATAGGAAAGTGACGAGATGACCGGACATAGTCATACACTTTAATCCCTAACTTTTTTCTGGACTGTCTTTTCAGATTTTCAGTCCACCGGGATACCCTTTTTGCCCAAGCCGCCTTTTCAGGTTTTCATCTTGCCGGGTGTACATATCTTTTTTGTTTTTATCCCTAATTTTTTCCCGAACCCTTTTGGTTCGCCGGGATGCCCTTATTTTTGCCTAGGCCAGTCAACCTAGCGGGTCTTTATTCATGTGCAGTATTTTCTGACTATGTCCATGCTCTCAGGGTGTAGGGAGTTGTCACTGTCGGTAGTGTTGTGTTGCCACACTACTAGAAGATGTTTTTTTGATCGTACATGATTCGTTGCTGGAATTCATGCCCAATTCCCCCAAGTGATTCAGATGGAGATCTGCCCCTAGCTATTTGGCATCTTTGAGAGATTCCTTGAATCTTGACTTGACTGCCCCAGATGATGGACAATGATCATGTCGTTCCCCTTGGTTGGAAGTGTTTTTCCACTTGAGGTGATCCTTTTCATTGAGAAGGTTTTTGTTCACTAGATATTCGTCATGCGAATTTCTCTACTGTTCAACAAATAGTCATATGCAAACAATGTTATTTTAAGAATGCAAAGCTTATGTCTGTCTTGAAGTTTTGAAAATGCAGTTTTTTTTATAGAAAAAATAGAATTTCGCAAAGATGTAATATCAACTCAGGATTTGTGACACCTTCAGGAGTCAGGATACCTTTTGTAACAGTATGTTTTCGAACTAACCCAAGCTTCAGCTAGGACTTTTAAGGGTTATAACGTGGCATGGTTCACGCTTTAAGAAACAAAGGATAAAAGCTCAAATTTTATTTGTACCCACCCGTTCTTCGTGATGTTCTTCAATCCTAAAGTCAGCTAATTGTGCATTTAGATCCCGTTTTAGTCTTTGCTCTGATATTCCAGTGATGATTCGGATACTGACAGTTTATTTTGAATAGGAAGTCATTTCTTTTTTGTTAAGGGTTTGTAGGACCTCTTTCTTTTTTATTTTATTATCCCTGTCTTTTGCCTGAATTGTTTCTTTTTGTGATTACAGTCAGCGGGATGCCCCAGTGTTTTTTCTTAAGTCTCCTTCATAGGTTTTGACCTAATGGGCTTTTATTTCGAGAGATAATGACTGCCTGTATTGATGATTATAGGGAACCATCACCATCTTTGGTTTCAGAAGGACGTCTTTGATGCCATTCATTGTGTATGAAGCGGCAGATTGTGACTGAATGCGCCTCTGAATTAACTGAGAAAACTACCCTGCCCCAGGTTATGATTAAGGGTTTTAATATGTGTGAAAAGAAAAACTCCTACTTTTTTGGCTCGAAGGGGTTGACTAGGGATTATCTTCCTTATAACTCCACTATTTAGGATTTGAAACAACGCCTGTACATCGTCAACAAGGTCTGTTCAAAAGCATACTGTAGAGATTGTGGTATCATTTTCATCATCCTCCCTCTAAAGGCTTACAGTTTTTTAGTCGAGAGTTGAATATCACAAAAAGGAAATATAAAGCAATTTAAGCATAATGAAAAAAAAATAATTCAAGATAGACACGTGTAATGCATTAATGAAATAAAAAAGTTTGACATGATAATAATCGTTTGAATAAGCAAAGAAAATACAACTTTAGAATTCAAATGAACAAAAATGCTTTCAATCCTAGCCATGTTTTGGCAAGGGAGCAGTGATCACATTGGAAGTATCAGGAGGGTCGAATTCGATCTCCTTGGCCTAAATCATATTCTGAATCTTGTATTTCAGCGCCCAACAATCGTTAGTATCGTGCCCCGGACTACCAGAATGATAAGCACACATTGCATCCGGGTTGTAGTTAGGAGAAGAAGTCTTAGGGTTCGGATGAGGGTTTATCACCGTAATCAGATTCATCTTCAACATGTGTTGCAATGCTTGTGACAATGGCATGTTGATTTGGGTGAACTGCCTTTGAGGTCTTTCCACCCTTGGTTGATTGTTTCGTTGTTGTGGTCGTTGTGTGCGTGCCAAATTAGAGATCAACACTGCCCCCACAGATTGGTGGTAGTCTGCCTTGCTACGCATCTTCTGGCCATGCACAGCATTGGCTTCCCTCTTGCCACCAAATGACTTCTTCTCTGTACTCGAAGAGGTATTTTTATGGATCCTACCACTCAGGATCACAACTTCTACTCTTTCTCCAGTCAGAATCATCTCGGTGAAACCTGCTGACGAGCTACCGATCAAATGCTTAAAGAATGGACCAAATAGCATCCCCAGAAACATATCAACCAACTCCCTATCAGACAACGGGGGTTGGACTCTTCCAGCCAAGTCTCTCCACTTTTGGGCATAGTCTTTAAATACTTCACGTGCACCCATGGACATACTCTGAAGTTGAGTACGAGTAGGAGCAAGGTCGGCATTGTACTGATACTGCTTGTAGAAAGCAGCAGCCAGATCTTCCCATTTTAGAATATTTGCTCCCTCTAGCTGGTAGAACCATTCAAGTTGAGTCCCTGCTAGACTATCTTGAAAGAAGTGAACCCATAGATTTCTATCAGCTGTGTGGGGATGGATCTTCCTGACATAAGAACCGAGATGGAGTTTTGGGCAGGACACCCCATCATACTTAGCAAAAACTAGAGCTTTGAACTTCTGAGGGATCACCACTCCAGATACCAGTCCCAAATCTCCGGAATCCAAACCAGGGATCTTCTGAATCTCCATAGCACTCAAACGGTCTTCAATTTGTTTGTACCTATCCTCAACAGGAGGATACTGTTCCTCATCATAATCTGTATCATTATCAGAAACTGCAGGACTGGGGCCCTTTTCTTCTTCTTGGTCCTCCCCTCCCTTGGATGAAAACGACAGATCAGCTTATTGTTTCAACCTATCCCCAAACCTTTTGCCCATACTCAACAGAACAACCTTCTTCTTCTTCTTCTTCTTCTTCTTCTCTTTCTCTTTCAGAATGAGAGCTTTCAAGTCCTCTTGCCCTTTAGCCAAGCTCAAGAACATCTCTTGGAATTGGGCATTTTGTGCCTGAAGATCTTTGGTAGCTTGATCGGAAGATATTTCTGCTGAAATAAACAACGAAGAAGATGAGAAACCTGTTATGGTACCTGTAATGGTGTGCGTGATAATGGGATGCGTATGTAATGATTTCAAAGACTTTGGGAGATTTAAATTTGCAAATCAAGAAATAAACAAACTTTATTAGATTAAGCTTGTAAAAAGGTTTAACAATGCCTTTAAGGCGTTTACAAAGAAGCAAATGAAAAACAAATCTAAACTAGAAAAAGCAAAATCAGAAATCCCATGGACGCTTCCCCTTGGTGCTGACGTAGTCATTGATCGTTCTTTCATTCTCAAGTTGCCTGGTGAACTTCAAGATCTTCCTTTCTTGCTCATGGTACTTTTCCCGGTAGGTATCCCTCTCCTCTTTCAGCTGAATCCCGGATATCTTCAATGCCCCAAGGTCAGTGGACATGTAGGGATAAAGGACTGTATAAGGAACACCCTCTTCATTGGTAGGCTCCACAATTACTGGCAACACAGCTTCATAAGGCATCCCAAGCTTTTGGGCTCGAGCTCGGACCCACTAGAGATAAGGTTGCATAGGGAGAGAAGTCTTTGGTCCTAGCTCTTGAGGGTCAGACCTATTCACCATGCCCCAGGCTCGTATAAACCTTCGGCGATGCTCGTCAACATCCCCCTTATAGTCAAAGGCAATATTTGTAAGAAGTAGCTCATGAGGACCGTCTCTCCGAGCACGACCAAACTTTCGTAAAGCCAAGGACTGTAGGTTATTCCTCCTCTGATTCCAAGCAATGGGACATTAGGATATCCCCCACATCGATCAATGACATCAATGCTTTCCATAGTCTTAGAACTCCAAAGAATGTTTGTATGAGCAAGGGACATTATCATGTAAGACCATCATAAACCTTCTTCATTTTTCAGCACGGACTTGGGGAGGTGCGAAATAAACCACATCTCCAGTACCGGCATGCAACACATGAGAGTCCCTCGTCTTCGCACAGTATGAGAATATAGGGCATGCAGGATATCACCCAGTAGGGTAGGCACTGGATTGTGAGACAAGAAGATCTTAATCGCATTCACATCCACAAAAGAATCTGGATTCGGGAAAAGAACCAAACCGTAGATAAGGAGAGCTAAGATGTCTTCGAAAGCCTGGAAAATCCAAGTTATCCCAGAATAGTTGGGCTTGATCTACCAGAAACTTGGCTAAGAAACCTTCAACCCCGCTTCATGTTTCCCAATTAGATACTACATCAGCCCTTTTCAAATGTAAAGCTGAAGCAATGTCCTCTGGTCTAGGAGTCTCTTCCAAACCTGTGAAGGGAATCTGCTCGAGGATGGATATGCCCAATAAGTGAGAAAACTCTTCCATAGTGGGAACTAGCTGATAATCCGGGAAAGTGAAATAATGATGCACTGGATCGAAGAACTGGAAAAGCACACTCATCATCTGCTCATCAAACTTTGAGGTAACCAAGCTAAGAAGCTGACCATGTCTTCTAATGAATGAGGAAGTATCAGAAACTCTCGAGGCTAAATCCTTGAGTTGAGCAGGTATTTGCACAAAGTTGACTCGAATGGTGTTTCTGCGCAAGGAAGCCATAATCTGCAAAACAGAACAAAGATAAATCCCCTCGGTCTTTGAAATGGTTAGTCTAATGAAGTATGCATGCTATGTTATGATTCATGATGTCATGATAAAACACACAACATGTATAGCAGATAACAGACATGGTAAAGGCAAACAAGTCACACAATAGCCCTTTAGTTTAAGGCTTGCATGGGGTCTAGGTATTACCCTCTTGAAGTTCAGTTGGTTTTAACCTGCCCTAATAATAGTAACCGGGTTCTAGAGGTTCTCAATATCACTGACCATCCTCCATCGGTCATGGTTTCAGCTCACGCAATCTTTTCTTGCGACCGGAACTATCTCGAGAGTATGGTCTCAATGAGTGTAGCATCGACTATCAACCAGTCCTCAGCTTTACACCGAGGCTGACTATCTCACTACTTCCTACTGCCAAGTTGGTAATTATGGGTTCTAAGGTCAGTTGATGCTTAAAGACGCATATAGCAGCCCTGTATTCTCCTCGTTTCTCCACAAGGGATACCGGTACCAACCAATGTGCCACATCAACGTAGCTACTGCTTCAACCGTATCGGTCTATGCCGTACAGTTCCCTCACAGTTTATTGTTACTTACCTAAAAGGTATTCCCCAGATCTGGGTTAGGATCTATAGTAACTCCCAATATAAAACCCTCAAAAGTAAAGCAACCAAAACAAACAAGAGAAGAAAATATGATGAACTAAATCCTAAGGTATACCCCACTTATTAAGTTCCCAGCAGAGTCTCCAGTTCTGTGATACGCTGGCAGAACCGGGCTGTTTTAGGAAAATGCTGGTTTACGTTTTGCGTTTTTTGTTCGCAAAATATCGCGGTAAGCAAGAGTCGCCACCGACTTTTATTTTATACAACAAGGAAAAGGAAAAAGAACAGAAAAAACCTTTTTTGAGATGTTCCTGAGTTAGGTACTTGCTCATCTTTTTTAAAAATGCTTGTGTGTGTTTATTTTGAAAAGTTTTTTTACTTCGTTTTAACCCTTGCTTCTGTCTTCAAGAGTGTTACGAAGTTGTTTTTAAAAACTTTGTTTGAAAAGGTGTAAGTGTGAAAAAGTTTGATTTTGAGCAAGTACCTACTAGCATCTACCAACTCGAAAAAGATTGTTTTTGTTCTTGTTTCCTTTAGACAGTGCTATCCTACTATTGTACCCCCAAAATTTTCCCTCCCATATTTTTCAAAACATTTCAAGAATGATCCTTAAGTTGCTCAAGGAAGTCCAAGGGTTGACCAGACAAGCCCTCTCCTAAGGCAGTCTACCTCAAATTAGGGTTTCATGTTGCATCAAGATACTTGATTGCAAGGGATCCCAAATTCTCACCAATGTCCTAATATGTTCTCAAGATCATCCATGTCAAATTTCAAGCCCTACAGAGAAATTTTGCTCAGTCAATTTCTCAAAGGCCTGAAAATCGACTGTGCTAGGGCAAAAGTCAATTGTGGCCTACATACAGTCAAAATTCAATATTTTTGGTCAATATCCTCATTTTGAATTATATTTCATCATTTTATCAAGGGTTGATCATGATTCATCAAGGATTGCTCATAGTTCCTCAAGAATCAAAAGTTGCTAAATTAGGGTTTTGTAGGAAAAGTCAACTCAACTTTGACCAAGCATAACTTTCTCATACTTTACGAGAAATGACCCATCCAAAGCTCATTTTTAAGAGGATGAAATTATCTACAATCCATCTTCAGCTCCCAACTTCAAAATATTCACTCACAAGAAGTTATGAATTTGGACATTATAGGTCATTTTGAAAAGTCAACAAAAACACCTTTTTTGTCAAAGCTTCATACATGAGCATGGAATATCAAATTGAGATGGTACCAAAAGGTTTGCTTTTATAGTACATCTCAATATTTCTAAAAAGTCTAAGAACACCTTCAAAGAGTCAAAATTGAGGAAGTTATGCATTGGTGAAGTTGACCTTTTTTGCAAAATTGCCAAAAGTCAACTCTGCCTAAAAATGCAAATTTTCCTTAATGGGCCCAATCTTTTGCACTTGTTTTAAGTTGGAAACATGGTCCACGAGCCCTATTCCTTGCCACTTGTAATTATCTTATTTTTATTATTTATTTTGATTTTTATTTGAATTAAATCATTTTAAATCAAAAAAAATCATAGAAAATCCAAAACATTGAAATTCAAAGATTTGGTACATGTTTTAGGTCTTAATATCCAACTAGCATGAGATTGAATTCGTGTAAAGGCTTGGTGTGCACAAAAAGATTGGATTAGGCCTATTTTTGGAAGGTTATTCAAAGGAATCAAATCAAAATCAAATGCAATGATGGAGGAAGATTGAGCACATTCTTTCAACCCTAATTCATTCCTCAGTACATAAGGATGATTTGCAGACCTAAAGCAAGGCTAGAAGGAGGCGCAGCAACAAGAACAAAACATGGAAAAAACAAGAAAAAGTGAAAACACGAATTCATACTTCCAGGCATCCTCAAGGCCTTATAGCTGTCACAATCGCTTCCTGGGAGTGTAAGCAAGCGAAATCAATCAAGAACAAGGCCTTTCCAGTACCAAAACACGTTGTAAGTCAGTCACGACTTTGCTATTTTCTTGAATTCGAATTGCATAATTGTGGCATCTATAGCATGAAATATTTGTAGATTCTTAATCCTTAGAACATTTACAAGCTTTCTGTAACAATTAATTGCATTTTCATGAACTGTATAAGATTTCACCATTGTTAGGGTTTTTTGGTTCAAATTGGGATCTTGGTGTACAGGTGAAATTGGGCTATGATTAGGGTACCATGAAGTTCGTGAGACTGAGACAAATGGATTGGTACCATCGCCATTGATTTATTGTGCTTGTACATGATTTTTTATATGCCCGGATTTTTAGCTACGGTGAGTGTCCATTGGTAAAGGTCTGTTGTTTAAAACAACAGATCCTTGGAGAAGATGAAGACGTGGCGAACAACCATTCTCCTATTTAAAAATTCGCACGTTTTGGACTTAGTGTTTATTGCTTTTATATATTATAATTATTGCTTATCTTATGAACAAACCAAGCAGCCATCACAGTTGGTAAGTGGAGCGTTGGATAGTGTTTCGGGACCTGGGTTCGAATCCCAGGTCCCCCCATTCTTCATATTATTTTCTTTTTCAGGATCCAGCACGTACACAAGGGCAAGGTCCACCATATGACCTCATCATCCACCCTGCCAAGTGGCCAGATGGCCAAATCCAAAGGCCAGCAATGGGGACCATCATGGGTTGCAGTCAACACGTAGCATCAGATCTTGAGAGTCAACGTGGATCACCATGTTTTGGGCCCAGATTTGGATATTCACACCCCCAAACTACCCAGGCCCAATAACTCTTTCTCTCTTCTTTTTAATTTTTTGTTTTATTTAATTTGTTTATTTATTTTACTAACAAAATTAATTATTTTTCTTTTATCAAAAAAATCACATAAAATTTTTTTTACCCAATTAGACTTAGGTTTTTTTTATCAATAAATTAATTAATTTAATTAGATTTTAATTTTAGGTAAACTTTAATTTCTTTTTGTAAATAAATTAAAATTAATTAGAACAATTAGGTTTTTATTTCTAACTTAATTATATTTTCTTTTCCTAAAAATAACCAAAAACACAAGATTAGGTTAAATATTTATTTTCATTAATTAATTTAATTAACTAATTAATTATGTATTTAATTTTAAAAACTTAATTCTTTTTCTTAAAAAATATTAAAAACAAAAAAAAAACATTTTTTCTTTTAATTAGGTTAAAAAGGGTCAAAACCCTAATTTCTTGTCGGTCTTAATTTCATCGCGCGCTTTATTATTATTTTTACCATATTAATGTAACTGCCCACAAGTTGTAATAGTTTAATTAGGACTTTTATCTTTTCATTTATCGCTTTATTTTTAAGGGTTTGTTTTTGGCTATGTAAATACCCGAAGCCTTGTAATAGCATAGTTTAATTTCCGCACTTTAAATTCCGCAAAATATTTAACTGTTAGATGTATGAATAATTAGGGTTGCATGACAAGAATGTATGTAAACTTTAAAACAGTTAGCAAACCCTAAATGTGCAAAGATAAATAATCTGAAATTGAATCACTCGCACATGCGCACTCCTAGGGTACACTCCCACTTGGTTGCCTTCGGTAAACAGTCATTAAGTATAGGATATTTTAGTGGTCACTCTCTTGTCTAAACAAAGATCAAAGTTCTGTTCGGAAAAGTTTCCTCGGAATGGTTGCCTCGGATATTGTTGCCTCCAATAATTTATCTAAGACATTAGGGTTATTACTAAGACGTCCTAACATTGCTTTAGTGATCGTACGTCCCTTTCGAATTGACCCTCAAAACTCCAACGACGGTGCTACCTACTCACTAATAGTGGGATATCGTTGTCTAAAGGAAACAAACATAGAACAATTCTTTTTTTTGAGTAGGTAGATTAGTTCTTAAGTACTTGCTCAATCCAAACAAACTTTTTCACACTTACACTCCTCTTTTAAACAAAGCTTTCAAAAACACTTCGTAACACTCTTGAAGACAGAAGCAAGAGTTAAATCGAAGTCAAAAACTTTTCAAATCACATAAACACACAAAGAATCAATTTTGAAAATGATGAGCAAGTACCTAAGAGCCTGTAGATAACTACGGATAGAAGGGTGCTAATACCTTCCCTTTCTATAATCTACCCCCCGTACTCAGAAAATATCAAAAAAAGGAATTTTTCTGTGCTTTTTTCCTTTCCTGTTGGACAAAATAAAAGTTGGTGGCGACTCTTGCTTACCGTGACATTTTGCAAACACAAACGCAAAATGCAAACTAGCAATTCCTAAAAGAAATAGTCTCGGTTCTGGCCACCGTATCACAGAACTGGAGACTCTGCTGGAGATTTAATAAGTGGGATATACCTTAAGATTAGTTCATCATATTGTTTTCTATTGTTTGATTTGATTGCTTTATCTTTGTGGGCTTTGTATCGGAGTTACTATAGATCCTAACCCGGATCTGGGGGACACCTTTTAGTTAAGTAGCAATAGACTGTGAGGGAACTGTATGGTGTAGACCGATACGGTTGAAACAGTAGCTACGTTGATGTGGCACATTAGTTGGTATCGATATCCCTTGTGGAGCAACAAGGAGAGTATGGGGCTTCTATATGGGCCGTTAAGCATCAACTGACCTTAGAACCTATAATTGACCAACTTGGCCATAAGAAGTAGTGAGATAGCCGGTCTCGGCATAGAGCTGGGAACTGGTTGATACTCGATACTACACTCATTGAGACCATACTCTCGAGATGGTTCCGACTGTAAGAAAAGATTGCGTGAGTTGAAACTATGACCAATGGAGGATGGTCAGTGATATTGAGAACCTCTAGAACCCGGTTACTATTATTAGGACAGGTTGAACCAACTGAACTTAAAGAGGGTAGTACCTAGACTCCATGCAAGCCTAAAACATAAGGTCTACTGTGTGACTTATTTTCCTCTACCATGTTTACTATCCGTGATACCTATTGTGTGTTTTTATCATGATATCATGCATCATGACATAGCATGCATATTTCATTAGACTAACCATTTCAAAGACCGAGGGGATTCATCTTTGTTCTATTTTGCAGATCATGGCTTCTATGCGCAGAAATACCATTCGAGTCAATTTTGTGCAAATCCCTGCTCAGCTCAGAGAGTTAGTCTCAAAGGTTCCTGATACTTCTTAATTTGTTAGAAGACATGGTCATCTCCTTAGGTTGGTCACTTCAAATTTGGATGAGCAAATGATGAGTGTGTTATTCCAGTTCTTTGATCCATTGCATCATTGTTTCACCTTCCCGGATTATCAACTAGTCCCTACTTTGGAGGAGTTTTCTGATTTGTTGGGTATATCCATTCTCCAGCAGACACCCTTCACCGGTTTAGAGGAAGTTCCTAGACCTGAGGACATTGCTTTAGCTGTACATTTGACAAAGGCTGATGTAGTGTCTAACTGGGAGACATGGAGTGGGTTGAAGGTTTCTTGGCTAAGTTTCTGATCAATCAAGCTCAACAGTTCTGGGACAACTTAGACTTTCAAGCTTTTGAAGACATCTTGTCTCTCCTCATCTACGACTTGGTTCTTTTCCCAAATCTAGATTCTTTCATAGACGTGATTGCGGTCAAGATCTTCATGTCTCGTAATCCAATGCTTACTCTTCTAGGTGACATCCTACATGCTCTCTATACTCGCACCGTGGGAAGAATGGGAACCCTCATGTGTTGCACGCCGCTACTGGCGAGGTGGTTTATTTCGCACCTCCCCAAGTCTGTTTTGAAGAATGAGGAAGGTGTAGGTTGGGCTTACAGAATCATATCCCTTGCTCATACGGACATCTTTTGGAGTTCTAAGGATATGGAGAGGGTAGCTATCATTAATCGATGTGGGGAATACCCTAATGTTCCATTTCTTGGAATTAAAAGGGGTATAACCTACAACCCTTTCTTAGCTTTGAGATAGTTTGGTCGCGCTCGAAGAGACGGTCCCCATGATTTGCTTCTTCCAGACATTATCTTTGACTACAAGGGGGACGTGAATGAGCATCGCCAAAGGTTTATACGAGCCTGGGGCAGGGTGAACAGGTCTGACCCACATGAGCTAGGACTGAATACTTCTCTCCCAATGCAACCATATCTCCAGTGGGTTCGAGCCCGTGCTCAAAAGCTGGGGATGCCTTATGAAGCTGTTTTGCCGGTGATTATAGAGCATACTAATGAAGAAGGTGTTCCTTATACGGTCCTCCATCCATACATGGCTACTGATCTTGGGGCATCGAAAATATCCTGGATTCAGTTGAAGGAAGAAAGGGATACCTACAGAGAGAAGTATCATGAGCAGGAGAGAAAGATCTTGAGGCTTACAAGGCAGCCTGAGAATGAAAGGACAATCAACGATTATGTCAGCACGAAGGGAAAGAGACCATGGGATTTTTGATGTCTTTTATTGTTTCTAGTTTAGATTTGCTTTTCAGTATTTCCTTTGTAACGCCTTAAAGGCATTGTTAAACATTATTACAAGTTTTATCTGATAAAGTGTGTTTTATTTTGGTCTAGAAATTTGAATCTCCCAAAGTCTTTGAAATCATATCATACACATTCCATTACCATGCACCTCATTACAGGTACCATTACAGGGTTCTTATCTTCTTCGCTGTTTATTTCAGCAATCATGTCTTCTGAAACACCTATTGATCAAGCCATCAAGGCTCTTCAGGCTCAGAATGCTCAGTTCCAAGAGTTGTTCCTGAATTTGGCCAAAGGGCAGTAAGATTTGAAGACTCTCATCTTGAAGGAAAAGAAGAAGAAGAAGAAGAAGAAGAAGAAGAAGGTGGTCCTCCTGAATATGGGTCGCAGATTCAGGAACAATTTGCGACAGGAAACTGATTTGTCCCATTCATCTGGAGGGGGAGAGAATCAAGAGGAAAGAAAGGGGCCTAGTCCTGTGGTCTCTGATAATGACACTGATTTTGATGAAGACCAGTATCCTCCTGCTAAGGATAGATATAAGCAACTTGAAGACCGATTGAGTGCAATGGAGATCCAGAAGATACCTGGGTTGGACTTCGGAGATTTGGGTTTGGCATCTGGAGTGGTGATCCCGCACAAGTTTAAAGCTCCTATCTTTGCTAAGTACGATGGGGTATCCTGCCCGAAGTTACACCTATGCTCGTATGTCAGAAAGATTCAACCCTATACTGCAGATAGGAACCTGTGGGTTCATTTGTTTAAAGATAGTCTGTCAGGGACTCAACTTGAATGGTTCTATCAACTGGAAGGAGCTAACATCCGCAATTGGGAGGACCTTGTTACTTCTTTTTATAAGCAATATCAGTACAACATCGACCTTGCTCCCACACGTACCCAACATCAGGGTATGTCTATGGGTACAGGCGAAGGCTTTAAGGACTATGCTCAGAAATGGAGAGATCTTGCTGGAAGAGTCCAACCCCCTCTGTCTGATAGGGAGTTGGTGGATATGTTTCTTGGGACTTTGTCTGGACCATATTTCAATCATTTGATCGGTAGTTCATCATTTTGGTTCACTGAATTGATTTTGACTGGAGAGAGAGTTGAAGCAAGTATCAAAAGTGGCAAGATACGGAAAGGTGCTTCGTCAAGTACATAAAAGAAGCTAGTGCAGTTTACAACTCGAGGAGCCAAAACCGACCCGAACACCACCAAGAAGTTAATGTGGTAGTAATATCAAGATCAATTTTTGCTCCATAATGCAACAATTAGCAAAGAGTAGAGAGACCGCAAAGGCAGTATACTCAGCTCAGTATGACCCTATCTCAAATTCTACCGCAATTGTTGAAGACCAACTTGATCACTCTGAGGGAAGCTCCAAAGAATCCCAGTACTACATCACTGTTGTATAATCCAAACGCTCGTTGTGCTTATCACTCTGATAGCCCAGGGCATGATACTAACAACTGCTGGGCCTTGAGGAATAAGGTGCAAGTTTTAATTGAAGCTAAAGAGATTGAATTTGACGCGCCGGAAAAGCCTAATGTCATGACTTCTCCTATGCCCAAGCATGGAGTAAATGTTGTGGATGATGATTCATTTATAACCTCTGTGGAAGACGTTTCTACTCCGTTGATGACAGTAAAGAAGAACTTATTATCATCCGTTTTATTTCCGAGCTGTGGCGAAGGTTGCCATCTGTGTTCCATCCTACCTACTGGTTGCCATTTATTGAAGTCAGGTGTTCAACGCCTGATGGATAACAAAGAGATCATGTTCGAGAAAACTTTGGTTCCATTAATTCTTGTTGAAGATGTTTCCATAATAACCATTTCCACCAATCCTTCCAAGGCTTCCTTGAGAAAGCCTGTTAGGATTACACCTGTTACAAGAGTTGCTCCATTGATCATAACTATCCCTAGTCCTATCCCAAACACTTTGGATAAAGTTGTCCCGTGGCACTATGGGGCGGATGTTTATTATCATGGGATTAAACAAGACTTGAAGGTTGAGGAGGCTGATACTGATATCCACAATATTGTCTGGTCTAGCAAAGTCACCCGAAGCGGAATACTTTTCTCTCCTGAGATTTCCCCACCAACTGTTCAAAAACCTGTTGCTATTCCACCTGCCAGTACATCTGCTACTGTCCCTGTTCATGTTCCAATTATCACTTCTATCGCTGAGTCATCTGACGCTCGGGGCAAAGAGATCACCGGTGAGCCTGCCCGGACGGAGGCACCGAAGAAGATCATCGTAGAAACCTCTAGACAGGAGATAGAGGAAATTCTGAATATCATCAAGAAAAGCGACTACAACATAGTCGAACAGCTGGGGAAAACCCCGTCGAAGATCTCCATGTTATCTTTATTGTTGTGCTCAGAAGCCCATGCAAAGGCTTTAATCGCTTTCCTTAAAACTGCACATGTGCCACAGGAAACGTATGCTGATCAATTTAAAGACTGTGTGGCTAGTTTGATAGCTGACAATGGATTGGGTTTCTCTGATGCAGATCTGACTGCCAAAGGAAGGAATCACAATGACGCTTTTCATGTTTCGATCGAGTGCAGGGGCACTACTCTGGCCCACGTACTGGTGGATACTGGGTCCTCATTAAATGTTTTACCCAAAAAAGCGTTAGACCGGTTGGACTGTGAAGGGTTGGTTCTGAAGCCGAGTAATATTGTGGTTAGGGCCTTTGACGGGTCCAAAAGGATGGTGCACGGGGAGGTGGATGTCCCTATTAAAGTTGGTTCCCAGACTTTCGCATCTGCATTCTATGTGATGGACATCCGACCATCTTATTCTTGCTTGTTGGGTCGCCCGTGGATTCATAAAGCTGGGGCAGTGACTTCTACGCTCCATCAGATGTTGAAATACCCAGTGAAGGGGAAATTTCTTACAGTACGAGGAGAAGAGGAGTACATGGTGATCCACCTTAACTCTTTTCGGTGTGTGGAGATGGATGGGGAGTTCATTGTTACTACAGGAAGAGAGGGTCATACAGCCCCATGAAGAGCCAGTGGAATCAGTGAATCTGGGTACAGAAGAAGATAAGAAAGAGGTTAAGATCGGTGAAAATCTGGAGTCCAGTGTCAAGCAACGGTTAATACAAATGTTGCGTGACAATGTTGAGATCTTTGCTTGGTCTTACGAAGATATGCCTGGGTTGGATACAGATATTGTGGTTCACCGCTTACCAACTAAAGAAGATTGTCCTCCAATGAAACAGAAATTTCGCCGCATGCGCCTGGGGATGTCTGAGAAAATCAAAGCTGAGGTTATGAAACAGTTTGATGCCGGTTTTCTAGCAGTTACTTCTTACCCAAAGTGGGTTGCCAACATGGTTCTAGTGTCGAAGAAAGATGGTAAGGTTCGAATGTGTGTTGACTATAGGGATCTGAACAGGGCAAGCCCCAAGGACGATTTCCCTCTACCTCACATTGATGTTTTGATTGACAACACCACACATCATAAGAACTTCTCCTTTATGGATGGTTTCTCCGGTTACAATCAGATTAAGATGGCTCCTGAGGATATGGAAAAGACAACCTTTGTTACGCAGTGGGATACCTTTTGCCACACGGTCATGCCGTTCGGATTGAAGAATGCTGGGGCAACGTATCAGCGTGCCATGGTCGCTTTGTTCCACGACATGATCCATCATGAGATTGAGGTATAAGTTGACGACATGATTGCAAGATCCCAAACTGAAGAGGAACATATTGACCATCTCTAGAAGCTATTTGACAGGTTGAAGTTGTACAAGCTAATATTAAACCCGAACAAGTGCACCTTCGGGATAAGGTCTGGTAAGCTGATGGGTTTCATCGTTAGTGACAAAGGTATTCAAGTGGATCTTGCAAAGGTGAAGGATATACAGGAAATGCCAGCTCCCTGAACAGAAAAAGAGGTTAGAGGCTTTTTGGGACGTCTGAACTATATTGCCCGCTTCATCTCACACCTGACTGCTACTTGTGAACCAATCTTCAAACTGCTGAAGAAAGATCAAGTGGTAAGATGGAATGATGAATGTCAAGCCGCTTTCGAAAGGATCAAGAAATATCTCCAAGAGCCACCCATTTTGATGCCTCCAGTTGAAGGGAGACCTTTGATCTTATATTTGACAGTACTCGACAATTCGATAGGGTGCGCGCTGGGGCAGCATGACGAGTCTGGCCGAAAAGAGCATGCTATTTAATACCTTAGCAAAAAGTTTACCGACTGTGAGACCCGATACTCACTGCTTGAGAAAACTTGTTGCGCTTTGGCATGGGCTTCTCGCTGGCTGAGACAGTATATGCTGACTCACACTACTCTATTGATATCAAATATGGATCCAATCAAGTATATCTTCGAAAAGCCTGCCTTGTCCGGAAGAATAGCAAGATGGCAGATGATCTTGACTGAGTATGACATCCAATACACAACCCAAAAAGCAATCAAGGGGAGTGTGTTGGCGGATCATTTGGCGCATCAGGCCGTGGACGATTATTAGTCTATGAACTTCGAGTTTCCAGATGAGAGCATCATGTTTGTGACTGACTGTGAAACATCTGGACCGAATGAAAGACCTGAGGAAGGATCCCGATGGTCTATGTATTTTGATGGAGATTCAAACGCGTTGGGAAACGACATTGGCACCGTGATTATATCTCCTGAAGGTTGTCATACTCCGTTTACCACCCGACTATGTTTCAACTGCACCAACAACATGGCGGAGTATGAAGCGTGCATCATGAGCCTTCGAGCAGCTATTGACCTAAAGATTAAGTTCTTAAGTGTATTCGGATATTCCGTTCTCGTGATCAGTCAGATCAAAGGCAAGTGGGATACGAAGCACCCAAATCTTATTCCTTACAAAGAGTATGTATTAACGTTGCTTCCACATTTTGAGGAGATAACCTTTGAACACTACCCTAGAGAGGAGAATCAGTTAGCGGACGCGCTAGCTACCATGTCTTCTATGTTCAAGGTCAGATGGGATAATGAAGCTCCCCGGATTACCATTGAGAGGTTGGACGAACCTGCACATTGCTATGATATTGAGATTGAAGAAGTAACAGATAAACTCTGGTTTCATGAGGTAAAGAGGTATCTTGAGGCTTAGGAGTACCCCGAGGGTGCATCTGTTAATGATAAGAAGTTTTTGAGGAGGTTCGTTGCGAAGTTCTTCATCAGCAATGGTGTCCTTTACAAGCGTAATCATGATTCAACCTTACTGCGTTGTGTGGATAAGAACGAGGTAGAACGGATTATGGAAGAGTTACATGAAGGTACTTTCGGGACTCATTCCAGTGGACATACCATGGCAAAGAAGATCCTACGGGCAGGATATTATTGGTCTACCATGGAAGCCGACTGTTATCAGCATTCTCAAACCTGTCACAAGTGCCAGGTCTATACTGATAAGGTGCACATACCTCCAGTTCCTCTGAACGTCTTGACGGATCCTTGGCCTTTTGCAATGTGGGGCATCGATATGATCTGTGAGATCAGACCTACTGCATCTAACGGGCATCGTTTCATTTTGGTAGCTATTGATTACTTTACAAAGTAGGTTGAAGCAGCTTCCTTTTCTACAGTAACCAAGAACGTCGTGGCACGTTTTATTCGGCACAATCTGATTTGTCGATACGGTGTACCAGAGAGGATCATTACAGACAATGGTACAAATCTCAACAATACGATGATTACCGAGCTCTGCAAACAGTTCAAGATACAATATCAAAACTCTTCTCCTTACCGGCCGAAGATGAATGAGGCTGTTGAAACGGCTAATAAGAACATTAAGAAGATTGTGCAGAAGATGACGGTGACATACAAAGATTGGCACGAGATGTTACCATTTGCTCTTCATGGGTATCGTACTTCAACACAGACTTCAAAGGGGCAACACCATACTCTTTGGTGTATGGCATGGAAGTAGTCTTACCTATTGAGGTCCAGATACCCTCTCTTCGAATTATGAAGGATGTAGGTTTGAGCGAAGACGGTTGGATCCTGACCCGGCTTGATCAGCTGAACTTGATCGACGAAAAGAGACTTACTGCTATTTGTCATGGTCAAACGTATCAAAAGAGGATGATCAAGGCATTTTACAAAAAGGTCAGACGACAAGAGTATCAAGTTGGGGATCTGGTGATCAAACGCATCATATTACCTCAAGGTGATCCCAGGGGCAAATGGACCCATACATATGAAGGGCCATTTGTGGTTAAGAACATTTTCTCAAGAGGAGCTATAATTTAACCACCATGGATGGTGACAACCTTCCTCACCCCGTCAATGCAGACATAGTGAAAAAATACTATGCATAATCAAAGACCCGCTAGGTTGACTGGCCTAGGCAAAAATAAGCGCTTCACGGCGAACCAAAAGGATTCGGGAAAAAATAAGGGATGAAAATAAAAAAAATTGTACACCCGGCAAGTCGAAAACCTGAAAAGGCGGCTTGGGCAAAAAAGGGTATCCCGGTGGACTGAAAACCCGAAAGGGCGGTCCAGGCAAAAATTAGGGATTAAAGCTGTTGTACCCCAAAATTTCCCCTCTCATTTTATCAAGATTTTCCTCACAAGACCTCTTGGACTCAAGACAAGATTAGAGTTTGCTCAGCTCAAGACCTCACCTTGCACTGATGACCTGAAATTAGGGTTTGAGGTTGCACAAGAATTTTTGGACCATCAATGCTTCATGTGACTTTCATACACCATCTTGGACCCCTAAGATTGCTCATAAAAAGTTTTAAGCCTTGAATCACATTTTTGCCCAGTCAATTAGATAGTTGACCTAAAAATCAGCTGTATTAAGGAAAAAGTCAACCATGGCCAATTTACAGTCAAACTTGATAATTTTTGATCCACAATCACATTTTAGGCTCCTATGTACCATTTGATTAAGTTTGGATCACAACTCCTCAATAAATTTGATCAAATCATCAAAAAGGCAAAATGGTCAAAATTAGGGTTTTGACTGAGAAAGGGCAATTTCTGATTTTTAACCTAGCCAATTACCAATTGGGTTCAATTATGATTTCAAGGACTCAATAGCATCATCTTGACCTAATCACACAGTTCAAAAGATCTCAAATGCATAGGATTGACAGATGAATTTTGCAGTCAACTGATCAAAAGTCAATTGTGCACTGAAAAGTCAAACTTTGACTTTTTGGTCAAAATCAAGTGCCAAGGGTCACAATTCATCAAGATATGTAAAAATATGAAACTTGTTGACCAAGAAACCTAAAATTGCAAATTAGGGTTTTAATTTGAAATTTTTCATAACTTAGAATTTTTCTAAGTATGGAAAATTTCTTATTTTTTCCCAACTTTCCACAACTTTTTAACCATGATGCAATTGGATTCAAAGAAAACTTCCAACATGAAAGTTGTAGTCCTCCATGAAATATACAACTTTTCTTCACAAAGTTTTCATAAAAGATTCTTGGATCTCAAGATATGAATTTGTGAATAGGGGTCCATAAACTTTTTACCTTAGTGAAAATTTTCCCTAATTTAGGCAGGTTTTTTACCCAACTTCATGGACATTTTACACATAGTTCCAAGAGGTATCTCAAAATGCATTTCAAATATGGATTTTATAGCATGTTGCAAGCTTTCCGAAATGTCCAAGAACTCTCCAAGATCATTTGTGGTTAGGGAGAATCGAAGAAGAGAAAATGGCATTTTGTCACTTTTGTTCAAGCCATTTTTACAATGCTTCAAGTTGCAAATCAGATCCTAGCATGCTTGTACCTTATATTACAGGTCCTAACTCCTTCTACACTCCATAATTTAATGCTAACTCAGTGGTTAAAGCCTTTGTTTTCACCTTTGGAGCATTGTACAAGAGATTAATCCATAAATGGCATAAAGGGCACTTGCCATTTTCATAAAGCAAGCTTTTTGCAACTTTGCTATCCTTGAGCCTTAGACCTGTTCTTTTGTCACAAGCAATGTCCACAGATATCCAGCAATGTTTACTAACCCTTGGCAGCCCTAGAACTAGCAGGTACAAGCCTTTGGCACAAGTCACTTCACTTTTCTTCAAAAGCAAGAAAAGTTGCAAAAGTGAAGAGAACTTGTACATCTGATAAAGGGTGGACTTGGCATCATTCTACACAATTTCACAAACTTGTTGCAAGCTAGAACACGAATGCACAACATCTGATACTCTCCCAAATACAAAAAACACATTTTTCTGCCAAGACATAGCAGTTTCTGCAAAACACTTGCCAACTTCATATTTGCTCGTGCATTTTGCCTTGTAACACTTCAAACACCTTCCATACATCACATCTAGACCATCCAAGCCTTTGCACTGCAACTGTGTGCCCTGTTTCATACATCACCATTTCCAAACTTGAAGGTTGCAAGTTGACTTCTACAGGGAGTTTAAAGCATCCTCAATGTGATCGGTGGAAATAGAACTGACTGTTTTTTAAGCTGGTTTCGCGAAATGTCGCGGTAAGCAAGAGTCGCCACCGTCTTTTATGTTCTCCAACATGGAAAGGACAAAAGCACAGGAAAATTCCTTATGAGAATGTTTCTCGGTTCGGGAGGTAGATTTATAGAAAGGGAAGGTGTTAGCACCCTTTCTATCTGTGGTTATCCACGGGCTTTTAGGTACTTGCTCTTATGTTTTCAAAATTTGTTTGCTTTTCAAGTGTGTGTGGGTTTTGAAAAAAGTTCGTTTGAAAACTTCTAGGTAACTCTTGTATCAGTCCTCAAGAGTGTATGAAGTATTGTTTGAAAACTTTTTGAAAGTGTAAGGTGTGAAAAGTATTTTGTTTGTTTTGAAAAGAGCAAGTACCCATGAGTCATCTACCTACCCTAAGGAATTAAGCTGTGTAAGAGTCCTTTAGATAGTGCTATCCCACCATTGAGAGGTAGGTAGCACCATCGTTGGAGGTGTTCGGGTCAATTCGATTATCGGGACAGTGTGGTCACCGAAGCAATGGAAGGACACCTTAGAAGTAACCCTAATGTCCTAGATCCTTTTATCCGAGGCAACCGTTTCGAGGCAACTGGATCTTTAGACGAAGGGTGACCTCTAAGACGTCCTATACTTGATGACCACGTTTCGAGGCAACGAGTGAAGCGTACCCTAGGAGTGGCATGTGCTTTGTATGTTCAATTCAGTTTATGTTTATCTTTGATCATGCAATTGTGAGCTACGGATTAATTTTATTTACGTACATTCTTTCATGTATATTGGCAGTTAGGGGTGCGGAAAATTAAAGTGCTGGAATGTAAAGCTACGCTATTACAAGGCGCGGGTCTATACATCGCCAAAAAAACAAAGACCCGTTTTAATAAAGTGCGGAAAGTAAAGAAAGCGGTAAGCCTAATTACTATTACATTCTTGAAGCAGTTACATAATAATCAAAATAAAATAAATGCGCGCAAATAAAAATTAATCGGGAATGCCTTAAGGGTTTTGACCCTTTTTAGAAAAGAAATGAATTTTTTGTCTTTTTTGTGATTAAATGCAATTAAAACTAATGATTAAACTGATTAATTAATTTAATAAAAAAAATTGTTTTTTTATTTTTATGTTTTTTAATGAAAATAAAATAAAGGAATTAAAATTAAAAAATATAATAAAAACCTAATTCTAAACTTATTTTAATTATTAAGAAAAAAAGGAGTTAAAGTTGCCTAATTAATAATTAATTCAATTTATTAGTATTTAATTACAAAAATAAGATGAAATTAATAATAATAATAATAATGTTAGTTCTTTTTTTGGATTTTTTATAAAAAAAATGTTAATTATGTTAATTGTTAATAAAAGGGAAAAATAAAAATAAGACAAATAAAATATAAAAAATGAAAATTGCAAACCCAAGGGGGTTTTAGGCCAGATTGGAGGGTGTATATGGAATTATGAGGCCCATTTTGCACAAAGCCTGTTGACTCTGGGAATTGAGTGGAGCGCTGTTGACCAGGAGTATGGTATGCTCCCTCTCTTGGCCGTTGGATCTGCTTCTGAGGGACACTTGGCAAACTGGGATGTGAGGTTTATGGTGAGTTGCTTCACGTTGCCTGCATAAGATCACATTTGGAAAAAATTTAATAAGCCTTTGGGGGACCTGGGGATCGAACCCAGGTCCCAACGAATCCCAAGCGTGTTACCAGCCACTGCACCACTTTGTCTCAATTGTAATAATAATAAGCAAATAACATTATATTGAATAAACAAGTCACATGCTGGAAAATAACAAAAGAGAGCGCGCGTGATTTGAATAGACCACCCACGCATGGACACATCATCATCGTCTTCATTTATCTGCAAAAACAAAAGCAAGATAGCGGGGGTTTTTAACCCCCACAATGCAAAACTGTGGAAAATAACGATTAGCTATATAGTGAACATAAAAAGGGCGCGAGGTGTGTTTTGTGTTTGTCTCCTCAAGCCGGTTCCAACCATGGGTGTTTGGAGTTCTGATTTTACAGTATGGGAAAAGCCCCAAATCACAAGCTCTGAAACCCTAGGATTTAACAATGGCAACTTTCATTTTAGAGCATCATAATCAAATTAAATTATATAGAAAGCTTCGTGACAATGTCAGCAATGCAAAACAGTGATCAAAATGTATTAATGATGCGTAAAAATGGAGTTTCGATTATGGAAAAGTTTGCTCAAACAGTGGTTCTGTTTGGCCGTTTCCTTGAGTGTTGGGGTTGGTTTATGACTGCAAATCATTCTTGGGAGTGTTGGGAGTGTGTTTGGATCAAAAGAAATGCTTGAACTGCACTGGAAGATTGATTTCAGTTTGTGACTTTTCTTTGGAATTTTGGAAATTGGCTATGCTGTTTCAGAGGTTTCTAGGTCGTGTCTCTGGTCTGGAACATTTGCATATATGTGAGTGAATGAGAATCAAGCAATATTATGAGCCTTTAACCCTTGCAATCAAGTTTTTGAGATTTCCATAACCACCATTGAAGAAACTTGCCTTTTTTGTCCAAATTTGAATTTTATGCTTAAAATGGACCTTACACGAAATTGGTAGGTGGATTATGATGTATCAAAGCCATTCAAGCCACAAGATATCCCTTAATTAATTTTTTTTATTTTTATTTGAATTTTATGGATTTAAAATGAATTAAATCAATAAAATTAAATAAAAATAGAAAAATTAATTTTTTTAATCTTGAAATAAATCATGGGACACGTGGGTGGCATGGCAAAGCTAAATCAAGTGGGAAAAGTGGGGCCCTTTTGTCAAAAATTGAAGTTTCAAAGATAGTTGACTTTGGCCATTTCACAAAAATTTCCCAACTTCTCCAATTCATATCTTGCTCAATTTTGATCATATGAACATGTTCTTGGACATTTTGGAAAGGTCGTGAAGTCCTATAACCAATGCCTTTGGTCCCATGTCATTTTAATTTACCAATCTCAAGTTATGGTCTTTGACTTAAAATGCCTTTTTGTTGACTTTTGAAAATGACCTATAATGTTGAAATTGATAACTTTTTGTGAGGGCATTTCTTGGACTTGGAATGTGAAGATGAATTGTAAGAAATGTCCTCCACTTCAAAATGAGCATTGGATGGGATTTTTCTGATGAACCATGAAAAAGTTATGCCTTGGTCAAATTACAGTTGACTTTTCAGTTGTCCAAAAATGGAAACTTTTGCATCTTGATGATTTTTGAGCCATGCTTGTGGAATCATGATCAAGACTTGATCAAATGATGATTGTGGCTTCAAAATAAGATGTTGACCAAAAAATTTGACTTTTGACTGCCAAATGACCATTTTGCCCCTACAGTTGATTGTGAAGCAATTAGGTTTTTTGACTGTGCAACTTGACCTTGTGAGCCTTGAAACTTGACATGTAGATGCTTGACAATGTATATGAGCATATGGAACTTTATTGAGCCCTTGAAAACCTCAACTTCCTTGCAAGAACCAAAACCCTAATTTTGACTGGCTTAGGAGGATGGTTTGACTGTGTAGCCCTTGAGCAAATTTTGAACCATTTGAAGTGATGCTTGTCAAAACTTTGAAGAATATGGGAGGGCAAATTTTGGGGTACAACAGTTGCCCCTGTTCAATCTTCTTAGACCTGAGGATGTAGATTGGCTTGCGTTCCTTTCGTGATCCGAAGGTGGAAGATGATTGAACACTAGAGTGCCCAGAAATTTGCACTCACATAGTAGAGTATCAGTAGTGTGATGGCGGGAATGGGCTTACAGATGCCATTTGGAAATATGAGGGATGGGAGGATGGGCTTATAGATGCCATCTAGAGATGTGACAGAACCTTGTCGGGAATGGGCTTATAGATGCCATTTGGAAATGTGATGGATAGTTGTGGAGATGGGCTTATAGATGCCATCGGGGTGTCGATCGCGTAAGAGATTCCTTAGCGAGAAATTGTGTGCTTGAGAAAGAAAGATAATTACCTGGCCTGTTACAGGGGTTGATCTTCAAACTCTTTATGCAGATATGCCCTGGCTGGATACATGTGTCGAATCTATAATTGGTTGCTTACAGATGTGCCCTGGCTGGATACAGGAATCGAATCTTCAAACTCTTCAGACGTGCCCTGGCTGGATACAGGAATCGAATCTGGAATTAGTCGTCAACAGATATGCCCTGGCTGGATACAGGAATCGAATCTTCAAACTCTTCATACGTGCCCTGGCTGGATACAGGAATCAAATCTGGAATTAGTCGTCAACAGATATGCCCTGGATGGATACAGGAATCGAATCTTCAAACTCTTCAGACGTGCCCTGGCTGGATACAGGAATCGAATCTAGAATTAGTCGTCAACAGATATGCCCTGGCTGGATAAAGGAATCGAATCTTCAAACTCTTCAAATGTGCCCTGGCTGGATACAAGAGTCGAATCTGGAATTAGTCGTCAACAGATATGCCCTGGATGGGTACAGGAATCGAATCTTCAAACTCTTCAGACGTGCCCTGGCTGGATACAGGAATCGAATCTGGAATTAGTCGTCAACAGATATGCCCTGGCTGGGTACAGGAATCGAATCTTCAAACTCTTCAGACGTGCCCTGGCTGGATACAGGAATCGAATCTGGAATTAGTCGTCAACAGATATGCCCTGGCTGGATACAGGAATCGAATCTTCAAACTCTTCAGACGTGCCCTGGCTGGATACAGGAATCGAATCTTCAAACTCTTCAGACGTGCCCTGGTTGGATACAGGAATCGAATCTGGAATTAGTTGCAACAGATATGCCCTGGCTGGATACAGGAATCGAATCTTCAAACTCTTCAGATGTGCCCTGGCTGGATACAGGAATCGAATCTGGAATTGATCGCTCACAGATATGCCCTGGCTAGATACAGGTATCGAATCTAGAATTTCGACAGTTGATAGTAATTATCTTTGGATTGACCTTTTTCCTGAAAAGGCAAAACATCAGTTATATGCAATGTCATGATGTATGAAATGCATGATGTCATGATGTTCTCAAAAATAAATGAGATTGTGTGTTTATGATGCGTATATGCATGCGTCATGGTGTATGATAATGTAATGTTTATGAATGTATTCTCGTCTAGGAAAGTAAATCCTTGACGAATACCGGGAACTTGAATCCTGGGCTGATGTTTGAAGAGGAGAGTTCTTCATTTCCGCTGGGGATGATGGTTGCAAGAATAAACCGGTAGGAGAAGATGACTCCGTTGGGGAATAAACTTGTTGGAGAGATTACTCAGCAGGGAATTACTCTGTGGAAAGAGATACTTCGTTGAGGTTTGATGATGACACCACTGGGGATACCGTTGATGAGTTATGTTGGAAGATTTGATGAACTCCACTGGGGATAGGAAGAGCTTCGCCGAGGATGATCTTTCCGTGGCAATTAGCTGAGGATAACTTAGTTATAAGCTCTGGTGGAGAATAACCTTTGAATAATAGCCGGGGAGACGCGTTCGTACTCTGCAGGGGATAAGCTTCCAGAATCTACTGGGGATAAGCTTCCTACTGGGGAGATTGATTCAACTCTCCTGGGGAGACTTTTGGACTGTACTAGGGAATGGCTCCACTGGGATGTCTGGTATTCCGCCGGGGAACAATCTTAGATCAAGACTGTCGGGGATGCTTGCTTAGGAATATCTGTATACTCCGTTGGGGAATATTTGAGATTTTCTGGAGATATCCAACTTCCTTAAGGCTGACAGTATATTAACTCTGCTTGGGGAGAGTGTTGCTGATTTGCTGGAGATATTGTGCCTTTTCAGGGTTTACGGAGGACCAACTCTGCTCGGAGGAGAGTACTGTTGAATGCTGTCTTACTCTCGGGGAGTGAAGGTATCTTGATTATATTCTTCAGCCGAACCTACCTTGGTACCTTGGTGGATAGAGCAACTAGATTGCTTAGACAACTCAATATTGCCCCTGTTTCCATTATCACCTGCAATTAGTCCTTTGTTTCGCATGCAAATATTTATGAATTAGCAATTAGTGTCAAATGCATATATCACAATTGAACATTGGACGTTCTTCGCAAAACAAAACAGAAAAAAGAAAAAAAATTGGCAACTTGTCTGGAAAAGTGAATTTGTATTGATTTTTGAATTTGCCTGTAAATAGGCGTTTATATACAAGAGGTTGACGTCCTAGTAAGAGAACGCCGCCGAATAGAATAGAGTTTATACAATTTGTACAAAGAAAACAAAACAGCTATGTGAAAATATCCCACTGGGTTCCAACTCTGCTATCGCCTTTATGTCTTCAAGCGTCTCATCACTTGGCTGCTTAGTTGAAGATGAAGTTGATTGATCGATGTCGTCTGAACCTGATGGTTGATACCGGATTCTGGATGCAAGGTGATTCAATGAGACATAGTATTACGCTTTAATCCCTAACTTTTGCCTGGACCGCCCTTTCGGGTTTTCAGTCCACCGGGATACCCATTTTTGCCCAAGCCGCCTTTTCAGGTTTTCGACTTGCCGGGTGTACAGATTTTTTTTTCATTTTTCATCCCTTATTTTTGCCCTAACCCTTTTGGTTCGCCGGGAAGCCCTTACTTTTGCCTAGGTGTGTCAACCTAACGGGTCTTTAATTCATGCGTAGTATCTTTTTACTATGTCTGCATTGGCGGGGTGAGGAAGATCGTCACCATCCATGGTGGTTAGAATCATGGCTCCTCCTGAGAAGACATGTTTAACCACAAATGGACCTTCGTACGTGGGGGTCCATTTGCCCCTGGGATCACTTTGAGGAAGAATGATGCACTTGATTACCAGGTCCCCAACTTGATACTCTTGTGGTATGACTTTCTTGTTAAATGCCCTGTGTGATACGGTGGGAGAACTGACTTGTGTTTTGCGTTCGTATTCGCACTTGTGCGGTTAGCAAGAGTCGCCACCGACTTTTTATTTTATCCTAAAGGAAAGGTTAAAAAAGCACAGCAAAAACCTTTTGAGATATTTCGTGGGTTCGGGGGGTAGATTATGAAAAGGGAAGGTATTAGCACCCTTTTCATCCATGGTTATCCATGGGCTCTTAGTTACTTGGTTTTTTAGATCACTTGCCTTGTTTTTCGATTGCTTTGAAAAATGGTGTGTGTGTGGGTGCTTTTTGAAAATGTTTTGGAAAAAGATGCCTTGTCTTAGGCAACTAATGTATTTGACTCGTGTTTGAGTGTTTTACAAAAGTGTGAATCTTTTCGAAAAGATGTTTTCAAATGTTTTTGAGAGTTTGTTTGAAAGTGTTGTGGATTGTGGTTTTTGAAAAGAAGGCAAGTGTTTTTGCAAGTTTGATCTCAAGTAACTAAGAGTCTTGTCTACCCTATTGTACTCAAAGGTTTTTGTCATGTTTTAACCCTTTTTAACAATTTTGTTCCACCATTGAAATTGATGGACAATCTTGCGTTTAGGAAGTTTATTCGGGACGGGCGCGGGTCATCGTATGGACCATGAATGCAATGATGCCAAGTATCTTTGGCAATTTGTTTTGAAGGGACTATGATCATTCCGTTTAGGCAACACTTTGAGACTTATGATCATTTGATTTTGTTTTGCCAAAGATACTCGACGTGCAAGCATGGCCCATTTTGGAAGGCAACATGTGGGATTACCCTAGGGGGTGCAAGTGTGATTGTGTATTGATTACATGTATTTGTCTTGTATTAGGTTATCTAGCGTTTGATTTTATGTACATACAAACCCTAGGTCTAACCATGGTATAATTGGAAAACTGTAAATTGCGGAATGTAAATCTACGCTATTACAAAATAGTGTCCGGGAGTGGGGGTATAAATGTACAAGGGGATGAGACTTATAGTACCCAATAATTTACAACCAAATCGAATGTGCGATCAAAATGAATATCAAATATAAATATAAGATAAAATGTGTATAGGGCAATGTGTATGTATTTGTATAAGTGTACAAGTGTATATGTATGTGAATTGTGTAATTATGTACAAGTGCGAAATGGAATTAAAGCGTATTAGGGTTTGACCTAGATACATGTTTTAATCTTGTATTTTTGGTTTACATGTACAAAAGAAAAATGAAGTGTTTTGATTAAATGTTCAATTATTAATTGGAAAGTATTTTAGTCCAAATGTTTGTGAGTTTCAACGTTAGAGAGAATGTGTATTTAAATTGTTATGTATGAATATGTATTTTAATTAAAAAAGTATTTTCAATTTAATTATGTATGAAAATGAGGAAAGATAATATGTACGAATGTGTTTCAATATGTAAAAAAATATTTTCAAGTTAATTGATATAAAAAGTATTTTGTTATTGTTATGTACAAAAGTGGTGAATTAAAAAGTTTCAATTTTAATCATGTATAAAAATGTATAATATGTACAAAATTAATGTTTTAAAATGTATGTACAAAATATATTATCTAAAAAATGTCTTAACCTTATGATAATAAAAAAAAGCATTTTAATTAAGTTAGTATTTTTTCAAGGAATAAAAAATATTGCTTTTATAAAATAAAAAGAATGGTTAGTGTTTTATAAAAAAAAAGAGGAAGTAAGTATTGTTTAGGAAATAAAAGAAAGAAAGGGTTAGTGCTTAAAAAAGGGTTAAGTGTTAACTTGGGCTTTGGGGAAGTGAGGCCGGGTCAGGCCCATATCAAACCTGAAATGAATTTTAGGGTTAGTGAGGCAGCGCTCAGTTTGGTCATGAAAGTTTAGGGTTAGTGAGGCAGCGACGGCGCGTTCGTTGTATTCGTCTTCTCCATTTCCAAGATGCAGAGGATCCATCATGAGCTTCTTGCCTCAGCCACCGGCAACCTCCGTTTCCCCTCCCCTCCAGCGATATTGTTGAGGCAGTAGAACTTGGTAATCGCTTTGATTTGTTTTGTTTTAGTACATTTTGTGATCTTCTGCGTATTTATTGATTAACTGCTTGGGGTTTGACCTCTCATGTTGTGTTATTGATTTTTATTTGGAGGTGCATTAGGAGGGAAAAGAAATGTCATACCTCTACTGGAAAAGGGAAGGAAGGAGATGAGGATGCTTAGGAGGCTTTGATGGCGAAGATTCAGTGATGAAGCTTTGAGCTTTCCTGGTATTTTCGTTCCTTTGCTATATTTAGGGCTTTGATGATGATGTGTACTGAGAAACCCTAATTCACTTCTTTATCTCTTCTTCCACTATGATGCCTTTGGGAATTTGTATGTTGCCTGAGATGTTTTGCCTTGAGCTTGCCCCATGATATGTTTCACTGAGTTCGCCTCTTTCTTTTCTCTTGAGCACTGTATACTTACTTGTATCGCCCTGTGATGACCTCAAAGGTCTGAAGGTCTAGGTTGCCTTCGAATCTTTGTTTTCCTCTGAGCCCCTGATGCCTTGAATGATTGTCCTGTGTTATCTTGAACTTGCCCTCTTGTACGTTTGCTTGCCTTTATTGTCTTGAATGATTTTGGACAGTTATTGCCTTGAGTGTGGGTTGGAATATGATGCTTGTTTGATATTTAATGCCCAATGATGCTTGTACTGAGGGCTTTAGCTTGTGACTAGTATATTGCTTGGATTGAATGGTTTAGATGTTGGTTTCACAAAATGGTGAGGCTTGAGTTTGCAAGGGTTTCACCTGGTTTATGTGGTTAGGCCTTGACAGTAGTGGTGAGGGATTTTGATTTGGAAAGCTAGGCCATGTTTGTTTTGCAAGTTATGCTGTGGTTTTGGTACTGGTATGACAGGATGTTGGTATGGTTTTAGATTTTATTGGGTTCCAATGTTTGAAAGCTTTGACAGGGTTGATGAGGTTTTCTTTATGTTTGCTTGGCTTGGTTTTGATCAGTTTGCAGGTATGGTGAGGTTATTGGTGGTTTTGGTTATGACTGATGCTTATGCTGGTTCAGTTTGTCAGCATAGTGGTTTGTTCATATGCTTAGTTTATGTGTTTGTGAGGTCATGACAGGCTTGTTATGGTTTTTATGAGGTTTGATTGCTAATGGGTTTTTAGGTGTGATGGTTTGGGACAGGTTCTGATGTTTTTAACTGGTTTTGCAAGGTTATGGTGTTTTTGTTCACAAGCTTTTTGGGTTTGTCTATATTTTCTTCTATCTCCACCCTTTTACTTCTTTGTATTGGCTTGGGTATCCTGTCCCTTGAAGCAGAGTTGGCGAAGTTTTGTATATTTTCTCTATACCTCCTAACCTTACTGAACTGTCTATTCTGAACTGCTATGCTGAGTTTTTTGGATTTGTATAATCTTTTCTGTCTTCTCCTTTCCTACTGTCTAATGCCTAACCTGTATCTGCTGCCTTTATCTCTCTTCTTTTTCTCCTAAAGTACAGCTTTTAGATTTAATATGATTATATTCTGTACTATTTCTGAAGGGGCCCTATGGGAAATGATGAGTTAAGACTGTTTAGCTTGCATAACACATTTTGCATCTTCTATCTCCAGCTTTTGCGCTTTGCTCTGACTTTGCATTTTGACCAAACCTTTTCATGACAATTTGGGTACTTGTGACAGCAAATGCACTTTTGAAATCTTTGATATCTTTGGCATTTTGACAGTTAGTGCCTTTGCTTTTGGATAAAAAGTTGAGATTGAACTTTTCAGTTTAGTTTGGATTTTGGATTTTGAATTTCTATGCAGCTTGAAATTTGTAACTTATGCATTTTTGACATTTGCATTCATGAAATAAAAAATCTTCCCTCTCTGTGAACCGGGAGAAATCCCGTGATTTGCAGAGAGGGTCAACTGATCCCAGTCAGTGGCCCCTAATGATGAGCAAGTTTTAACTGTCTTTTCCAATTTAATGCTTTCTGACTTTTCTTGTTTCTTTTTGCAGATGAAAAATGGAATACCGGAGCGAAATGAAGAACGAAGAATATTTAGAAAATAGGATAGTTTTTTTCATTCTATGTAATATTTAAATCAAATGTAAATTATTGTCTGTAATAAACAACAATTTGTACAAATAATTCAAATATTAATAAAATCCAAATTATCCAATTAATTCTAATTTCTTTATTGTTTATTTATTTATTTAAAATTCTTAGAATTAAAACAATTGAAAAATAAATTCAATCATTTAATTTCAGAATAATAAATAACTTAAATAAAACAACATTGATCAATTAAAGTCTGTCTTATTCAACATCCAAAGCAAAGCAGCAGTTAATCCAAATAGACTGATCAAACGCATAAACACTGTGAATCCAACACTGCATCCTGTATATGACTGGCCCAATCAAAATGTACTGAATTCAAACCACTGTCTCTTTTGCTGATTAAACTAAGATAACGCGAATTTTAATCCGAATCTTGAAATAAACCGCAAAGTGCTGTGGAATTCAAATTCTTCTGAGAATATGCCCATAAAACCCTAATTCCCGATTAAATGCCAAATCACGCTCGCTTGATCAAAATTGAACCAAAAAATCAACCAAACCCTAAGCCCACTGTATGAAACAATTCAGAGCTCTGAAAATCAGTAAAAAACCCTAATTTGATTGACTGTCAAGAAAAGTCCGTTTGTCCGATTCTTGAGCCAGTTTGAGAAGTCAGGAAATGTTTGAAGCTGAGATTTCTTGTGGAAAAGCGCGAGGGCAAATTTTGGGGTACAACACCCTGATCATCCGTTTTTGATACGTTTGACCATGACAAATATCAGTGAGTCTCTTTTCGTCAATTAGGTTTAATTGATCAAGTCGAGTCTGGATCCAGTCATCTTCGCTCAAGCCTGCATCCTTCATTATCCGGAGAGAGGGTATCTGGACTTCAATAGGCAAGACTGCCTCCATGCCATAGACCAAGGAAAAGGGTGTTGCCCCGGTTGACGTTCGTGCCGAGGTACGGTAACCATGAAGAGCAAACGGTAACATCTCGTGCCAATATTTGTACATCACTGTCATCTTCTGCACAATCTTCTTGATATTCTTATTCGCTGCTTCTACAGCCCCATTCATCTTCGGCCGGTAGGGAGAAGAATTGTGGTGCTGTATCTTGAATTTCTCGCAGAGCTCAGTGATCATCTTGTTGTTAAGATTGGTACCATTGTCCGTAATGATCCTTTCCGGGACACCGTATCGACAGATCAGGTTGTGCCGAATGAACCGTGCCACGACGTTCTTGGTTACGGTAGCATAGGAAGCTGCTTCAACCCACTTTGTGAAGTAATCAATCGCTACCAGGATGAAGTGGTGACCGTTGGATGCCGTAGGTCTGATCTCGCCGATCATATCAATGCCCCACATTGCAAAAGGCCAAGGTGCTGTCAAGACATTCAGAGGTACTGGGGGAACATGCACTTTATCAGCATAAATCTGGCACTTATGACACGTCCGAGAATGTTGGTAACAGTCAGCTTCCATGGTGGACCAGAAATATCCTGCTCGAAGGATTTTCTTTGCCATGGTATGTCCACTGGAGTGCGTTCCGAAGGTACCTTCATGTAGTTCTGCCATGATCCTTTCCGCTTCAGTGTTATCCACACAACGCAACAAGGTTGAATCATGGTTTCGTTTGTACAAAGTGCCGTTGCTGAGGAAGAACTTTGCAGCGAACCTTCTCAGGAACTTTTTGTCATTGATAGATGCACCTTCAGGGTATTCTTGAGCTTCCAAGTACCTCTTCACTTCATGATACCAAGGTTTCTCAGTTACCTCTTCAGCCTCAAGATCACAATAATGTGCCGCTTCGTCCAATTTCCAGATAATGATCCGGGGAGCTTCGTTATCCCATTTGACTTTGAACATGGAAGACATCATAGCTAACACGTCTGCCAACTGATTCTCCTCTCTTGGGAAGTGTTCAAAAGTTATCTCTGTGAAATGGGGGATCAATGTCAACACACACTCCTTGTAAGGAATAAGGTTTGGGTGTTTCGTATCCCACTCGCCTTTGATCTGATTGATCACGAGAGCGGAATCTCCGAAGACACTCAGGAACTTGATCCTTAAGTCAATTGCAGCTTGAAGACCCATGATACATGCTTCATACTATGCCATGTTGTTGGTGCAGTTGAAACATAGTCGGGCAGTAAGTGGAGTATGAGTGCCTTTTGGGGATATGATCACAGCGCCAATACTGTTACCCAAAGCGTTTGAGGTTCCATCAAAGTGCATAGACCATCGGGATCCTTCCTCAGGTCCTTCATCCGGTCCAGGTACTTCACAATCAGTTACTACCATGATATCCTCGTCTGGAAATTCGAAGTTCATAGATTGGTAGTCGTCCACTGCCTGGTGTGCCAAATGGTCTGCCAATACACTTCCTTTGATAGCTTTCTGAGTCGTGTACTGGATGTCGTATTCTGTCAAGATCATCTGCCATCTTGCTATTCTTCCGGACAAGGCGGGCTTTTCGAAGATATACTTTAATGGATCCATTTTTGAAATCAACAGAGTAGTGTGAGTCAACATATATTGTCTCAGCCGGCGAGCAGCCCATACCAAAGCGCAACAAGTTTTCTCGAGCAGTGAGTATCGGGTCTCACAGTCGGTAAACTTTTTGCTAAGGTAATAAATGGCGTGCTCTTTTCGGCCAGACTTGTCATGCTGCCCCAACACACACCCCATTGAGTTGTCCAATACTGTCAAGTATAGTATTAGAGGTCTCCCTTCAACCGGTGGCATAAGAATGGGTGGTTCTTGGAGATACTCTTTGATTTTTTCAAAAGCGGCCTGACATTCATCATTCCAACGTACTACCTGATCTTTCTTTAGCAGTTTGAAGATTGGTTCACAGGTGGCAGTTAGATGTGAGATGAATCAGGCAATATAGTTCAGTCGTCCTAGAAAGCCTCTGACTTCTTTCTCTGTCTTGGGAGCTGGCATCTCTTGTATGGCTTTCACCTTGGCAGGGTCCACTTGAATACCTTTGTCGCTCACGACGAAGCCTAGCAATTTTCCAGATCTTACCCCGAAGGTGCACTTGTTTGGGTTCAACCTCAACTTGTACAACTTCAAACGGTCAAACAGCTTTTGTAGATGGTCAATGTGTTCCTCCTCAGTTTGGGACCTTGCAATCATATCATCGACATACACTTTGATCCCATGGTGGATCATGTCATGAAACAAAGCAACCATGGCACGTTGGTAGGTTGCCCCAGCATTTTTCAACCCAAAAGGCATGACCTTGTAGCAAAAGGTGCCCCACTGAGTAACAAAAGTGGTCTTCTCCATGTCTTCAGGAGCCATCTTGATTTGGTTATAACCGGAGAACCCGTCCATGAAGGAGAATACCTTATGCTGAGCAGTGTTGTCAACCAGAACGTCGATATGAGGTAAAGGGAAATCATCCTTGGGGCTCGCCCTGTTTAAATCCCTGTAATCAACACACATTCGGACCTTACCATCTTTCTTTGGCACTGGAACCACGTTGGCAACCCACTGAGGGTAAGAAGTCACTGCTAGAAACCCGACATCAAATTGTTTCATAACCTCAGCCTTGATTTTCTCAGGCATCTCGGGACGCATACGGCGGACCTTCTGTTTTACCGGAGGACAGTCTTCCTTGGTAGGCAGGTGATGAACCACAATGTCGGTATCCAAACCAGGCATGTCTTCGTAAGACCAGGCAAAGATTTCCACATAATCATGCAGCATCTGATTCAACCGCTGTTTCACACTGAGCTCCAGATTGGCACCAATCTTGACTTCCTTTCTGTCTGTCTCAGTACCCAGATTTATCGTTTCCACTGGCTCTTCATGTGGATGAATGGCCCTCTCTTCCTGGAGTAATAGTCTTGCAAGCTCACCAGGCACTTCGCAATCATCTTCACCTTCGTCTTCGGCTAAGTAGATCGGATTTTCGAAGTCATAACTGGCGGTAGCAGAGTCGTTACCAGTGAGATCCGGAGTGGATGGGAACCTGTATAAGTGAGTGTGTGTAAATATAGTTGTTTTGCAATATATAAAGAAAGAAAGGGAGCGCAAGATTTGAAATGTGAAAAACGTCCAATGCTTTTATTCATGATATGTGAAAGTGACACACAAAAGCCCTCATAAATAAAACCACGGTGCCCCGGGTAAGACACCGAGCCATAGAGTTTAGTAATATCGTTTGTTACAACTTTAAAACAAAAGATTTCATTACTGAGTGACAAAAGTAATAGGTGTGAAGTCTTTTGCGGTCCAGTTGCTAGGTCCACCGTTGGTCGTTGGGTAGATCCAGCTGTCAAATTCAGATTCCTCCACGTCATCCTCGATAGCATTCACTCCCGGGTTGGTGATGAGCACGAGAGGTCTTCCAATCCTTGCCTTGCGCACAGCTTCCTGAGCTTCTGCAGTGAAACCCAAGCTAAATTTGTCAGTCTTTGGAGTGAAATCAGGAAGTCTGCCCCAGTTTGCACACTCACCCTTCTCGATCACAGCCCGGGCGTCCTTCAAGGAAGCCATCTTCATAGGAGAGTCTCCTGCAGTCACTGTCTCTGCTGTTGCCGATGTCTGAGGCACCTCTTCAAAGTGTTGAAAGGGGGTCTCAATGAACTCCCCATCCATTTCTACGTATCGGAACGAGTTGAGGTGGCTGACCATGTATTCCTCTTCCCCTTGCACTGTTACGATCTTCCCCCTAACCGGGTACTTAAGCTTCTGATGTAAAGTTGAAGTCACAGCTCCAGCCTTGTGGATCCATGGGCGACCCAGCAAACAAGAATAGGATGGACGGATATCCATCACGTAGAATTTTGAATCAAAGACTTGTGAACCAACCCTGATTGGGATGTCAACCTCGCCGTGTACCATCCTTTTGGACCCGTCAAAGGCCTGGACAACAATGTTACTTGGTTTGAGCTCTAAACCCTCATAGTCCAGCCTGTCTAGAGATTTCTTGGGTAGTACGTTTAGTGAAGAACCAGTGTCAACCAGCACATGAGCAAGAGTAGTGCCCCTGCATTCAATGGAGACATGCAGGGCATCATTATGGTTCTTCCCCTTGGCCGTCAAATCAGCGTCAGAGAAACCCAGACCATTATCAGCAGTTAAGTTGGCCACACAGTCGGTGAATTGATCAGCAGACGTTTCTTGGGGCACGTGGGCCGTCTTCAGGAAAGCAATCAGGGCCTTGGCATGGGCCTCTGAACACAGCAACAGTGATAGCATAGAGATTTTAGAGGGGGTGTGCCCCAGCTGTTCAACGATGTTGAAATCACTCTTCTTGATAATTTTGAGGATCTCTTCCATCTCTTGCTTGGAAGCCTCAACAGTGGTCTTCGGTGCCTCCGTCCGGGCAGGCACATCAGTAGCAATCCCCTTGCCCCGAGCTTCAGATGACTCGGCAGCAGGGGTAGAAACTTGATCCGGGGGGGGGGGGGGAGACAGGCACACTGGCAGGTGTGATGACAAGAGGTCTCCGGATTACTGGAGGTGCAATGTCTGGTGAGAACAGTCTTCCACTACGAGTGACTTTGGCAGGCCCGGTGATGTTGGTGACACCGGTACTAGTATTGAACTCTTGTTTTACTCCCAGAACATAAACATTTGCCCCATAGTGCCACGGGACAGCTTTATCAGACTTGTAGGGGATGGGCCCCGGAACAGTAATGGTTATAGGAGCAATCTTGTGAACAGGCATAATTTTGATAGGCTTCTTTGAAGGAGCCTTGGAAGGGTTGTTGAAAATGGTGACAATTGAAACTTCTTCAACAGGGGCAGCAGGAACGGAAATCTTCTTGAACAAGATCTCTTTACTATCCATCAGGTTTTCGACGCCTGACTTCAGCAAAGGACAACCGGCCGGTGAATCAGCACATAAATGGCAACCTTTACTACATCCCGGAAATAAACCGGCTAGCAACAGGTTCCTCTTGACGGTCAGCAGCGGAGTAGCAACATCATACACAGAAGTTACATACAGATCCTCCTCAACAGCATTCACTCCATGCTGGGGCATGGGAGCGGTCACAACATTTGGCCTTTCGGGCGCCTCGAACTGTATTTCCTTAACATCAATAAGGTCCTGAACCTTATTCCTTAGGGCCCAACAATCATCAGTAGAATGTCCCGGGCTATCAGAGTGATAAGCGCAACGGGCATTGGGGTTGTACTTCGGAGATGTTGTGTTTACCACCTTCGGAGCTTCCTTAACAGTTACCAGGCTGGTTGACAGCAGTTGCGGTAATATCTGAGAGAGAGTCATGCTGAGCCGAGTATACTGCCTTTTGGGCCTCTCAACTCTTGGCTGGTTGTACTGCTGAGGAGCAGCAGCAGGCTTAGAAATTACCACCGCGTTGACAGCTTGGCGGCGTTCTGGTTTGTTCTGTCTCCTGGGACCATACACAGCACTAGCTTCCTTCTTGAAGGGCTTCTTTTCAGTATTTGAGGAGGCACCCTTCTGTATCTTCCCCGATTTGATACCAGCTTCGATCCTCTCACCAGTCAGGATCAGATCTGTAAACCCAACAGAGGAATTACCAATGAGATGGTTGAAGAATGGACCAGATAGGGTCCCCAAGAACATGTCCACTAGTTCACGATCCGTCAATGGTGGCTGCACCCTGCCAACCAGGTCTCTCCATTTCTGTGCGTACTCCTTAAAACCTTCATCCGTTCCCAGTGACATACCCTGGAGTTGGGTACGCGTGGGAGCGAGGTCGGAATTATATTGATACTGCTTATAAAAAGCAATAGCCAAATCCTCCCAGTTACGAATGTTGGTTCCATCCAGCTGATAGAACCATTCGAGATGAGTCCCTGAAAGACTCTCCTGGAAGAAATGGATCCATAAGTTCTTGTCTGCAGTGTAAGGCTGGATCTTCCTTACATAAGAGCGGAGGTGCAGTTTAGGACAGGAAGCCCCTTCGTACTTCACAAAGGCAGGCGCCTTGAACTTGTGTGGGATCACCACCCCAGAAGATAACCCTAAGTCTCCGAAATCCAACCCAGGCACACGTTGAATCTCCATAGCATTTAACCTGTCCTCCAGCTGTTTGTATCTGTCCTCGGTAGGAGGGTACTGTTCATCATTGAAATCTGTCTCGGTGTCAGAGACCACAGGACTAGGAACCTCCCTCCCTTGGTGACTGCCTTCCCCCACAGATGGAGTAGTCCTCTCAGCTTCATTCTGTAGTGTATTCCCGAGTCTGCGTCCAGTGTTGAATAGCAAAGTCCTCTTCTTCTTCTTCTTCTTCAGGAGCAAAGCCTTCAACTCATGTTGTCCCTGGGCCAAGTTCATGACCATCTCTTGAAACTGAGTGTTCTGGGCCTGGAGGGCCTTGATAGCTTGTTCAGTAGTTGATTCGGGATTCATGATGATTGAGTGCTGAAATAAACAGCGAAGAAGATTAAGCAACCTGTAGAAAAAGGGTACCTGTGATGCATATGATGAATGAAATGCGTATGAATTATGTTTTCAAAGACAATCGGGAATCAACTTTATAAACAAAAGGAACACACTTTATTAGATTTAAACTTTGGAATTTAAATTGTTCAACAAATTGCCCTTAGGCGTTACAGGAATGAAAATACTGAAAAGGAAATAAAAGCTGTAAAGGAAACATCCAAAGCCCATCAGTGCTCCCATGGCCTCCTCTTCTCAGTACGGATGTAGTCATTCATGATCCGCTCGTTCTCCAATTGCTTGGTCAGCTTCTGGATCTTCTGTTCTTGTTCGTTGAACTTTTCCCGATAATAATCCCGCTCTCCTTGTAGTTGCGCCCAAGACCTTTTTAGGGTATCAACATCAGTGGGTATCTGAGGAGGGAGTATGGTTGGAGGAACCCCGTCTCCATCAGGAATTTCAAGAATGACAGGCTTGATAGCTTCATATGGCATACCTAACTTCTGAGCACGGATGCGGACCCATATGTGATAGGGTTCCATTGGTAGAGAAGTCTTCAGTCCCAACTCATGTGGGTCAGCTTTGTGAATTCTGTCCCAAGCTTTGATGAATCTACGGCGCAATTCGTCACTATCTTCCTGAAACTCAAAACTGATGTGAGGTACCAACATCTCATGAGGCCCTGCTCTTCTGGCTCTTCCAAACTGACGGAGAGCTAAACATGGATTATAAGAGATTCCGTCCTGAGTACCAATCAATGAAACATTAGGATACTCTCCACAACGATCAATAACAGCCACCTCATCTAAACCTCCAAGAGTCCAAATGATGTCATTATCAGTGAGAGACATTAACCTATGAGCCCAACCTCTTCCTTCTTGGTTCTTCAGCACGAACTTGGGGAGGTGCGAAATAAACCACCTCACTAACAAAGGAGTACAACACCACAGAGTTCCTCATCTTCGGGCAGTACGAGCATAGAGTTGTTGCAGGATATCACCCAAGAGAGTAGGTACAGGGTTCTGAGACATGAAGATCCTTATGGCATTGATATTGACAAAGTTATCAGGATTTGGAAACAATACCAGACCATAGATTAAGAGAGCCAGAATGTCCTCGTATGCCCTGAAGTCTAAGTCATTCCAGAAACTATTAGCCTTACCAATCAGAAACATAGCCAAAAAGCCCTTAACTCCGCTTCTAGTTTCCCAGTTGTCCATTACCTCCTTGTTGGTAAAAGGAAGGGTTGCTGCAATCTCCTCAAGTCTAAGAGCCTTTTCCCAACCAGTGAAGGGAGTCTGATCCAAGATAGGGATACCAAGCAAATCATAGAATTCTTCCAGGGTAGGGACCAGCTGGAAGTCTTGAAAGGTGAAGCAGTTGTACAAGGGATCATAAAACTGGGTCAAGACACTCATCAGTTGTTGGTCCCACTTTGAAGTGACTAACCCAAGAAGAGAACCATGCCTCTGGATGAAGGAGGCAGTGTTTGGAATTCTGTCAACCAACTCTTTAAGCAAATCAGGTGGGTGAACAAAGTTGAGCCGGATAGTGTTCCTTCGCACAGGCATCATGATGTCCTACAAAACAGAGCAAAGGTGAAACCCTCTTGTCTTTGAAATAGGCCAGTCCTTATGCAGGATGCATGCAATGGTATGATGGTATGATGTTATGATAAAGCACACCACAAATATTCACAAAGGCAAACATGATAAGTCACACAAGTCACACAAGACAGCCCTTAGGGTTTAGGCCAGCATGAAGTTCAGGTACTACCCTCTTTCAGTTTCGTTGGTTAACACTTGTCCTATCAAAAGTAACCGGGTTCTAGAGGATCCCAATATCACTGACTACCCTCAATCGGTCATAACTCCAGCGTCGCAATCTTTTCTTGCGGTCAGAACCATCGCGAGAGTTTAGCCTCAATGGGTGTAGCATACTGCTACTGTTCTATGGCCAAGTTGGGTCACATTAGGGTTCTAAGGTCGGTTGGTGCTTAATGACTCCTCAGAAGACCCATATTCTCCTCGTTGCAACACAAGGGATATTGGTACAGACCAAGGTGCCACACCAACGTAGCCACTGCTTCACCCGTGTCGGTCTATGCCGGACATGTCCCTCACAGCTTATGCTACCTAAAAGGGTATCCTCAGATCCGGGTTAGGATCTATGAAACTCCGATGCAAAGCCCACAAATATAAAGCAATCAAAGCAAAGCAATTGAAAACATAAGTATGATCTAATCCTAAGGTACACCTCACTTTTATAGTCTCCCCAGCAGAGTCGCCAGTTCTGTGATCGGTGGAAATAGAACTGACTGTTTTTAAGCTGGTTTCGTGAAATGTCGCGGTAAGCAAGAGTCGCCATCGTCTTTTATGTTCTCCAACATGGAAAGGACAAAAGCACAGCAAAATTCCTTATGAGAATGTTTCTCGGTTCGGGAGGTAGATTTATAGAAAGGGAAGGTGTTAGCACCCTTTCTATCCGTGGTTATCCACGGGCTCTTAGGTACTTGCTCTTATATTTTCAAAATTTGTTTGCTTTTCAAGTGTGTGTGGGTTTTGAAAAAAGTTAGTTTGAAAACTTCTAGGTAACTCTTGTATCAGTCCTCAAGAGTGTATGAAGTATTGTTTGAAAACTTTTTGAAAGTGTAAGGTGTGAAAAGTATTTTGTTTGTTTTGAAAAGAGCAAGTACCCATGAGTCATCTACCTACCCTAAGGAATTAAGCTGTGTAAGAGTCCTTTAGATAGTGCTATCCCACCATTGAGAGGTAGGTAGCACCATCGTTGGAGGTGTTCGGGTCAATTCGATTATCGGGACAATGTGGTCACCGAAGCAATGGTAGGACACCTTAGAAGTAACCCTAATGTCCTAGATCCTTTTATCCGAGGCAACCGTTTCGATGCAACTGGATCTTTAGACGAAGGGTGACCTCTAAGACGTCCTATACTTGATGACCACGTTTCGAGGCAACGAGTGAAGCGTACCCTAGGAGTGGCATGTGCTTTGTGTGTTCAATTCAGTTTATGTTTATCTTTGATCATGCAATTGTGAGCTACGGATTAATTTTATTTACGTACATTCTTTCATGTATATTAGCAGTTAGGGGTGCGGAAAATTAAAGTGCGGGAATGTAAAGCTACGCTATTACAAGGCGCGAGTCTATACATCGCCAAAAAAACAAAGACCCGTTTTAATAAAGTGCGGAAAGTAAAGAAAGCGGTAAGCCTAATTACTATTACATTCTTGAAGCAGTTACATAATAATCAAAATAAAATAAATGCGCGCAAATAAAAATTAATCGGGAATGCCTTAAGGGTTTTGACCCTTTTAAGAAAAGAAATGAATTTTTTGTCTTTTTTGTGATTAAATGCAATTAAAACTAATGATTAAACTGATTAATTAATTTAATAAAAAAAATGTTTTTTTTTATTTTTATGTTTTTTAATGAAAATAAAATAAAGGAATTAAAATTAAAAGTTAATAAAAACCTAATTCTAAACTTATTTTAATTATTAAGAAAAAAAGGAGTTAAAGTTGCCTAATTAATAATTAATTCAATTTATTAGTATTTAATTACAAAAATAAGATGAAATTAATAATAATAATAATAATGTTAGTTCTTTTTTTGGATTTTTTATAAAAAATGTTAATTATGTTAATTGTTAATAAAAGGAAAAATAAAAATAAGACAAATAAAATATAAAAAATGAAAATTGCAAACCCAAGGGGGTTTTGGGCCAGATTGGAGGGTGTATATGAAATTATAAGGCCCATTTTGCACAAAGCCTGTTGACTCTGGGAATTGAGTGGAGCGCTGTTAACCAGGAGTATGGTGTGCTCCCTCTCTTGGCCGTTGGATCTGCTTCTGAGGGACACTTGGCAAACTGGGATGTGAGGTTTATGGTGAGTTGCTTCACGTTGCCTGCATAAGATCACATTTGGAAAAAATTTAATAAGCCTTTGGGGGACCTGGGGATCGAACCCAGGTCCCAACGAATCCCAAGCGTGTTACCAGCCACTGCACCACTTTGTCTCAATTGTAATAATAATAAGCAAATAATATTATATTGAATAAACAAGTCACATGCTGGAAAATAAAAAAAGAGAGCGTGCGTGATTTGAATAGACCACCCACGCATGGACACATCATCATCATCTTCATTTATCTACAAAAACAAAAGCAAGATAGCGGGGGTTTTTAATCCCCACAATGCAAAACTGTGGAAAATAGCGATTAGCTATATAGTAAACATAAAAAGGGCGCGAGGTGTGTTTTGTGTTTGTCTCCTCAAGCCGGTTCCAACCATGGGTGTTTGGAGTTCTGATTTTATAGTATGGGAAAAACCCCAAATCACAAGCTCTTAAACCCTAGGATTTAACAATGGCAACTTTCATTTTAGAGCATTATAATCAAATTAAATTATATAGAAAGCTTCGTGACAATGTCAGCAATGCAAAATAGTGATCAAAATGTATTAATGATGCGTAAAAATGGAGTTTCGATTATGGAAAAGTTTGCTCAAACCGTGGTTCTGTTTGGCTGTTTCCTTGAGTGTTGGGGTTGGTTTATGACTGCAAATCGTTCCTGGGAGTGTTGGGAGTGTGTTTGGATCAAAAGAAATGCTTGAATTACACTGGAAGATTGATTTCAGTTTGTGACTTTTCTTTGGAATTTTGGAAATTGGCTATGCTGTTTCAGAGGTTTCTAGGTCGTGTCTTTGGTCTGGAATATTTGCATATATGTGAGTGAATGAGAATCAAGCAATATTATGAGCCTTTAACCCTTGCAATCAAGTTTTTGAGATTTCCATAACCAGCATTGAAGAAACTTGCCTTTTTTGTCCAAATTTGAATTTTATGCTTAAAATGGACCTTACACGAAATTGGTAGGTGGATTATGATGTATCAAAGCCATTCAAGCCACAAGATATCCCTTAATTAATTTTTTTTATTTTTATTTGAATTTTATGGATTTAAAATGAATTAAATCAATAAAAATAAATAAAAATAGAAAAATTAATTTTTTAATCTTGAAATAAATCATGGGACACATGGGTGGAATGGCAAAGCTGAATCAAGTGGGAAAGTGGGGCCCTTTTGTCAAAAATTGAAGTTTCAAGGATAGTTGACTTTGGCCATTTCACAAAAATTTCCCAACTTCTCCAATGCATATCTTGCTCAATTTTGATCATATGAACATGTTCTTGGACATTTTGGAAAGGTCTTGAAGTCCTCTAACCAATGCCTTTGGTCCCATGCCATTTTAATTTACCAATCTCAAGTTATGGTCTTTGACTTAAAATGCCTTTTTGTTGACTTTTGAAAATGACCTATAATGTTGAAATTGATAACTTTTTGTGAGAGCATTTCTTGGACTTGGAATGTGAAGATGAATTGTAAGAAATGTCCTCCCCTTAAAAATAAGCATTGGATGGGATTTTTCTGATGAACCATGAAAAAGTTATGCCTTGGTCAAGTTACAGTTGACTTTTCAACTGTCCAAAAATGGAAACTTTTGCATCTTGATGATTTTTGAGCCATGCTTGTGGAATCATGATCAAGACTTGATCAAATGATGATAGTGGCTTCAAAATAAGATGTTGACCAAAAATTTTGACTTTTGACTGCCAAATGACCATTTTGCCCCTATAGTTGATTGTGAAGCAATTAGGTTTTTTGACTGTGCAACTTAACCATGTGAGCCTTGAAACTTGACATGTAGATGCTTGACAATGTATATGAGCATATGGAACTTGATTGAGCCCTTGAAAACCTCAACTTCCTTGCAAGAACCAAAACCCTAATTTTGACTGGCTTAGGAGGATGGTTTGACTGTGTAGCCCTTGAGCAAATTTTGAACCATTTGAAGTGATGCTTGTCAAAACTTTGAAGAATATGGGAGGGCAAATTTTGGGGTACAACACTCAAGGCCAGCTAAGCATTGGAAAAGGTTGAGGGAACTTCAAGGAAGCTCACACGATCCTCAGGCCTCACTCAAAGTCCCCACATTGCCATATCCAAACTCAGCTGAACAAGGTATTTTTCAAAACTCTATCTCTCTATTTAGGAATCCTCAAGCTTTGATTTGTGAAGCAAAGATGTAGTCCTTAACATGGTGAAGTTGTACATATGCATAGTTGTCATTTATATTAACTGAGTAGTGAGAATTTGAAGCTTGAAGTTCATGAAAAAATTAGGTCAGAAATTAGGGCTACAGAAATTCTCCATGATCCTTGAGAGTTAGATTATGTTTTTTATATCATTGGAATCGTGATCAAAAATGCTACATGTTTCATGTTGCAAGTTTTTGTTTTTGTGCAAAGAATAGCAAGTTACAGGTTTTAAAAAAACGCGCGCAGGGAAGAGGAACCAAGGACAGGGACGAAGCTCCATCTGGGCTTTTTGCAATCTTGGGCTTGTAATTTCTACTTTTCACACCCCCTGACTTGATATCCACACCCCCTGGCTTTATTTTATTTATTTTTCATATTTTCTTTTCATTTTTATATTTATTGTTTTATTTATTTTTTCGGAACCATAAAAAATCATGAAAAATATTTTCTTTATTTTTTGCATTTTTTAATTTATTTTTTTGCATAAAAAAATAGTTTATTAGTAATAATATACTTTATTTTATTAAAATAAATAGTAAACACATTTAAAAATATCATACATTTTTATTTTTATTATTCATACACATAAAATATTATTTCCACATATATTTTAATTTTTAATACTTGTAAATAATTTTATTTATTATTTCTTGTACATAAATAGACAAAATAATAATAGAAAGCATAATTTTCTTTTAATCAAAAAACTAGGGTTTCACCTTTTCAAAAATAACAATATTATTTTTCTTATTTTTTAGGACTTAAATAATTTTATTTTTTCATACATAAAATTAATACAAGACATTTTTGCATGAATACATTTTGTTTGCACATTTAAATATTTGTATATTTATTTATCTTGTACAATAATTCAATTGGGTTGTAATAGTATTTTAGGGTTTTATTTTGTGCAGATATTCCCATTCAAAAACTTGTATCCCCCCTCCCATAATAATTGTTGTAATATCTTAGATTTACTTTACGCAATTTATCGCATTATATATTTGTGTAGTAAATTAGGGTTTTGCATGATAAGACAAAAAATCAAACAAATAGAATGACCTAATACAATGCAAGACAAAAGCATGTAAAATGAAAACACATTACACACAAGCACCCCTAGGGTTTCACCCACTTGGTTGCCTAATTTAAATGGCCATGGTATGCATACAAAGTATCTTGGCAAAACAAAAAACAAAAGATCATAGTCCCTCGATGACCCTATCAAAAGGTTGCCTAAAACAAAATGATCTTGGTCCCTCAAACAAGCTAAGATACTTGGCAGCATTGCTATCATGGTCATACGATGACCCACGTCCGTCCCGTTTAACATCCAAAGATAGGGTTGTTTACCAAATCAATGGTAAATCAACAATGTCAAAGGAATAAAAATGTACAAGAAAGACTTTTGAGTAAGTAGATAGCTTCTAGTTACTTGATCAATTTGCAAACAATCCTTGCTATTTTCAAACAAATACACACACATTTCAAAACATTTCCAAACAACTTTCAAAACATTGAAACATTTTTCAAAAGACAAACATCTTTGTATACATTCTTACGAACGAGAATCATTACAAAGATTGTCTAAACAAAGGCCTCTTTTCAAAATACTTTCAAAACCACACAAAGCACCATTTCAAACAATTTCAAAAGCAAAGCAAGTGATCTAAACAAGTAACTAAGAGCCCATGGAAAACCATTGATGAAAAGGGTGCTAGCACCTTCCCTTTTCATAATCTACCTCCCGAACTCAAAAACAATCTCAAAGGTCTTTCCTGTGCTTTTTTACCTTTCCTTTTGGATAAAAGAAAAGTCGGTGGTGACTCTTGCTAACCGCGACATTTGCGAACACAAACGCAAAACCTCAAGTCAGTTCTCCCACCGCATCACAGAACTGGCGACTCTGCTGGGGACAATCTTATAAAAGTGGGGTTACCTTAGGGTTTAGATCACCTTTATTTGCTTACAATTTCTTGATTTGTTTGTTATACATCTTGGTTCTATTGTTTGGGTTTGAATCCTCTACCCAGATTTGGGAAACATTATAGGTAAATAGCAATACGTTGTGGAAACTGTGCGGGGTATACCGACATGGTCTAAGCAATAGCTATATTAGTGCGACATATTTGTGGGTATCGGTAGCCTTTGAGTCAATCAAAGAGAATACAGGGCCGCTGAGTGATGTCATGAAGCACTAATGGACTTTTAGAACCTTTACTTGACCAACTTGCCCTTTTAGGATGTAATGAGATGACCGGCTTTGGTGCAGTCTGAAGTTGCTAGATACTCGATACTACTCTCATTGAGGGTTGGTTTCTTGGAATATTTCGATCGCCAGTAAAGAGGCTAAACTGAAACAATGAACAAGGAAACAATCCGGTGATATTGAGCTCCTTAGAACCCGGTTACTATTTCTAGGACAGGTTGTGCCAACTAAACTTCAAGAGGGTATTTACCTATGAAACCCCATGCAAGCCTAAACTAGGAACTTGTGTGATTTTCTTGTACATATATACTTGTGCATAACATCATGGACATCATAAACATCATATGCATCTACTAACCATTTCAAGGATTTTGGAGATTCATCTTTGTTCTTGTTTTGTAGTTTATGGATTCACTTCGCAGGAAAACTATCCAAGTCAACCTTGTAAGAATTCCTCCACAACTCAAGGAGCTAGCTTCAAGGATTACTGAGAATTCTCCATTCACCGAGAGACATGGTCGTCTACTCAACCTGGTCACTTCCAACACAGAGAAGGATATGATGAAAGTTCTCTTCCAGTTCTTTGACCCTTGGCACCACTGCTTCACATTTCCTGACTATCAACTTGTGCCCACTTTGGAAGAATTCTCTCAACTCTTGAAGATTCCCATTCTCAATCAACTACCGTTCAACGGTACAGAAAGAGATCCAAAGCGAAAAGATATTGCTCAAGCCTTGCACTTGCACTCATCTGATGTCACAACACATTGGGAAACTAGAAGTGGTGTCAAAGACTTCTTGTCAAAATTTCAGTTTGAGAAGGCCCAAAGCTGTTGGAATTCTCTAGACTTGCAAGCTTTTGAGGAGATTGTAGCTCTTCTCATCTATGGGATGGTCTTGTTCCCAAATCCTGACCAACTCATAGATGTAAGTGTTATCAAAATCTTCATGACTTGCAACCCAGTGCCTACATTGCTTGGGGATATCCTACACTCTTTTCACACTCATACAATGAGGAAAAGAGGTGTTCTCATGTGTTGCACTCCTCTCCTGGCAAGATGGTTTATTTCTCATCTTCCCCAATCAGTCTTGAAGAATGAGCAAGATTTGAGGTGGTCACAACGGTTAATGACACTTAACCATTCAGATATTCATTGGTGTTCTCGATCAAAAGAGAATGTCATCAGCATTGATCGTTGTGGGGAATTCCCTAATGTCCCTCTACTTGGAATTAGGGGAGGCATCACCTACAACCCCTTCTTGGCTCTGAGACAGTTTGGTTATGCCCGAAGGGATGGCCCACATGACATGCTGATTCAAGGATTGGTTTTTGACTTCGATAACGACAATCAAAGACTCCGACAAAGGTTCATCCGAGCTTGGAGGATGCCTAACAAGGTAGACAGTAAGACCTTGGGACACAAGAATTCGATCCCTCTTGAGCCTTACCTCAAGTGGGTATGAACCCGCGCCCAAAGTCTTATGATGCCCTATCCCTCCATTCTCCCAGTGATTATAGAGCCTGTTAAGGAAGGAGAGGTTCCATACACCCTCCTACATCCTAACATGCCAACATCACTCGAAGACTTACAAAGGAGTTGGATACAGCTCAAGGGAGAGCGCGATACTTTCGAAGCCCAATTCTACGCAAGCGAGAAGAAGTTTTTGGAACTCACTCGGTTACTTCATGAAGAGCAGACTCTCAACACCTACATTGCACCAAAGAGGATGCGCAACGTCTTTTTACCTTAGAATTTTGTATTATTTTTCCCAAGGGGCATTGATGTACTAACAAATTATATCTTATTAATATGACATGTGTTTCTTTTTTGTTTAAAAAAAATTTGAATTTCTGAATCCTTGAAAGCATTACATGAATACATATCATTCATCATATGCATAAACAGGTCTTCACACCAAGTTTCCTCATCTCTCTGATGTTTATTTCAGCAAGATGGATATTGAACAAACGGTTAAAGATTTGCAAGCTCATAATTCACAATTCCAACAGTTTCTCATGACCCTAGCCAAGGGGCAGAAGGAACTAAAGACTCTGCTAGAGAAAGAGAAATAGAAAAAGAAGAAGAAGCGAGTCGGTGTGGTTGTCATGGGCAGAAGGTTTGAAGGACAAGCTAGACGGACCTTGGAATTCCCATCAACATCTGAAGAGGGGAAGGAAAGGGAAAAGGAACGGCAGTGCCATCAGATTCTGAAGCAGAGGAAGAGGAAGAAGAGGACTACTTTGAACAGAAATACCCTCCGGCTGATGACAAATACAAAAACTTGGAAGAACATCTAGCTGCTATGGAGATACAGAGAGTACCGGGGCTGGATTTTGAGGAGTTAGGGTTGGTTTCTGGAATGGTAATCCCTCCTAAGTTTAAAGTACCACTGTTTGCTAAATATGATGGGGTGTCTTGCCCAAAAATGCACCTCAGATCCTATGTCAGGAAAATTCAACCACATTCTTCTGACAAAGACTTGTGGGTCCACTTTTTCCAGGACAGTCTATCGGGAATGCAACTTGATTGGTTCTACCAGTTGGAGAGAGCAAATGTGCATAATTGGGAAGACTTGGCGGCAGCCTTCTATAAATAGTATCAATACAACGCCAATTTGGCACCAACTCGTACTCAACTCCAGAGTATGGCGATGGTATCCAATGAGGGTTTCAAAGACTACGCCCAAAAATGGAGGGATTTGGCCGGAAGGGTGCAACCACCTTTATCTGAAAGAGAGCTAGTGGACATGTTGTTCAGGACTCTGTCAGGTCCTTTCTTTAATCACCTGATTGGAAGCTCCTCTTCAGGTTTCACTGAATTGATTTTAACTGGAGAAAGAGTGGAAGCCGGTATTAGAAGCGGGAAAATTCAGAAAGATGTGTCTACCTCTGCCGTTGCAAAAAAGCCCTTCACTGGAAAGAAGGAAGTGTCTGCTGTCTATGCTCAGAGGAATCAGGGAAGAACCAAACGACGACCAACAGTGGGAGCCGTTATGATTCAAAAGTCTGCATCAGACCAGCCAAGAAACAACCAGCCGAGAAATGATCAGCCGAGAAATAACCAGCAAAGGGTGGAAAGGCCTGTATGGCAATTCACCAAGATAAACATGACTCCTGCTCAAGTCTTACCACATCTCTTGAAGTTGAATCTGGCCATGCTAAAAGAGGCCCCTAAAAATCCTAACACTGCTTCTCCACATTACCATCCCAACGCCAGGTGCGTGTACCATTCAGAAAGTCCATGGCACAACACCAACAATTGTTGGGCTCTGAAGAATAAGATTCAAGATCTGATTGACACAAAGGAAGTTTAATTTGAAGCTCCTAAAAAGCTGAATGTTATCTCCACTCTGATGCCTAGGCATGGACACAATGCCAATGCTATGGAAGAAGATCTGCTTGTTTCTACTGTGGATGAACTGTTAACTCCTCTCCTAACCATCAAATTGAATTTGCTGAAAGATGGGGTGTTCCCAGGTTGTGACCAAGATTGCCATACTTGCCTGTCCTACCCATTTGACTGTCCTCTATTGAAGAAAGGAATCCAACAACTAATTGATAACAAGGAAATTTTGTTTGAGAAAGCTCTTGTTTCACCCATTCCAATTCCAGAAGTTTCAATAATAACCATATACACCAATCCTTCCAGGGTTCCTAAAAAACCCGTTAGGATTACATCTGCTCCAGTGACTACTCTGTTGAAGATAACAATGCCCGGGCCAACCCCACACAAAACTGATAAAATGGTACCATGGAACTATGGTGGAGAAATCTACTACCATGGTGTCAAACAGATTGAACAGACCATTGAAGAAGAAAGCTCTGAGGAGGATAGTCCCGACATCAGTAACATTTCCGGAACAAGCAAAATTACTCGTAGTGGAAGAATCTTTTCTCCAGAGATTGCTCCTCCAACAGTAGTCTTTGGACCCGTGGCCATTCCGAAGATTACACCTATACCAGTAACCGTACCTACAAGTGTACCCGCTGGAAAAAACAATACAATTCCCATCCCTACTTCCGCTGCTGAGAAAAAAGGAAAGAATGTTCAAGAGGAGCCTGTCTTGAAGAAGGCTCAATCACTAGTCATTCCTGAAACATCCCAGAAAGAGATGGAAGAAATTCTGAAGATCATTAAGAAAATTGATTATGATGTGGTGGAACAACTGGGGCAGACCCCCTCTAAAATCTCTATGTTAGCATTGTTGTTGTGCTCTGAGGCACATGCAAAAGCTTTGGTCAAGTTTTTGAAGACAGTGCACGTGCCGCAAGAGACTTCAGTTGTTCAATTCCAAGAGTGTGTGGCCAGTTTAACAGCTGACAATGGCCTGGGTTTTTCTGATGCAGACTTGACCTCTAAAGGGAGGAAACATAACGACACGCTACATGTCTCGGTGGAGTATAGGGGAACCACCCTAGCCCACGTCTTGGTTGATACGGGATCATCTTTAAATGTCTTACCGAAGAAAGCCTTGGATAGGTTTGATTGTGAAGGCCTAACCCTGAAACCCAGCAATATAATTGTGAGAGCATTTGACGGCTCTAAAAGGATGGTCTGTGGGGAGGTGGACATCCCGATCAAGGTGGGTACCCAGACGTTCAACTCGTCATTCTACGTGATGGACATCCGTCCTTCCTACTCTTGTCTGTTGGGACGCCCCTGGATTCACAATGTCGGAGCGGTCACCTCCACCTTGCATCAAATGCTCAAGTACCCTGTCCAAGGGAAAATCATAACTGTTCATGGGGAAGAGGAATACATGATTAGTCATCTGAATTCTTTTCGATATGTAGAATTGGATGGCGAATTCATTGAAACCCCTTTCCAACACTTTGAAGAAGTTTCTGAAGAAATAGCGGCGACCAAGGCGGTGTCCTCAACCCCTGTGATCACAAGACCACCACCTCGGATGTCATCTCTCAAGGATGCAAGGGCAGTGGTGGAAGAAGGCGGATCCACCATCTGGGGGCAGCTTCCAGACTTTCCTTTCAAATAAGACAAGTTTGGCCTAGGATTTACTTCGACTGGTCAGAAGGTTGTGCGCCGCTCCCGTGCCGGAGGGCCACTTGTAAAGATCAGCCACCAAGGGGCTAATGCACTAGAGGACAGTGAAGAAGAGGGAAGCCTGGAAGACTGGATTTTTCCTACTGTTGGCAGAGGACTGTGCAACTGGGAAGCAAAAGACTTTGTTCCGATTACTTTCATACGTAGTAATTTATCTTTTCCATTTCTGTTGGATCTGTAATAATTCACAAACAATTCGTACTTTTTCAACCTTGTGTCTTACCCGAGGCACATACGTCCATTTATAAGGGTTCTTATTTCATTTCATATGTCATTTTAATGAATCATGGACGCTTTTCATATATAAACCTTTTGTGCTCATTGTCTTTCTTTTACATTTTGTTGTTTTAAGATGGCTATGCCCTTACACACACCCACACTCACAAATGCAGGTACCCTTCCATTCCGGAACCCATGGGTAACGATATTACTATAGCCTTCAGTGACTCTGAAGATATGATCTACCAAGCCGAATACGAAGGTGAGGAAGATTGTGAGGTGCCAAGGGAATTGGCCAGACTACTACAACAAGAGGAAAGAGCAATTCAGCCTCATGAGGAATAGTTGGATACAATCAACTTGGGTACTGAGGATGATAAAAAGGAAATCAAGATAGCCGCCAGTCTAGAGCCGAGTGTCAAGGAGCGCCTAATTCAGCTACTGCATGATTATGTTGAGATCTTCGCCTGGTCATACGAAGACATGTCGAGACTCGATACAGACATTGTGGTACACCTTCTCCCCACAAGAGAAGACTGTCCACCAGTGAAACAAAAGGTCCGCCGCATGAGACCTGACATGTCTGAGAAGATCAAAACAGAAGTTATGAAGAAGTTCAGTGCTGGATTTATGGTTGTTACTTCTTATCCACAATGGGTTGCTAACATTGTGCCCGTGCCTAAGAAGGACGGCAAAGTGAGAATGTGCGTGGATTACAGAGATTTAAACAGGGCCAACCCAAAAGATGACTTTCCACTTCCGCACATCGATATCCTGGTTGACAATACAACTCAGCACAAAGTATTTTCTTTCATGGACGGATTCTCAGGCTATAACCAGATTAAAATGGAACCTGAAGACATGGAGAAAACTACTTTTGTTACACAGTGGGGTACGTTCTGCTACAAAGTGATTCCATTCGGACTGAAGAATGTTGGGGCAACCTATCAACGCGCCATGGTAGCATTGTTTCATGATATGATACATCATGAGATAGAGGTCTACGTAGATGACATGATAGCCCAATCACAAACTGAAGAAGAACACCTTGATCACTTGCAAAAGCTGTTTGTCAAACTAAAGGAGTACAAGCTAAGATTGAACCCAAACAAGTGTACATTCGGAGTCCGGTCCGGTAAACTCTTGGGTTTCATTGTCAGCAATAAAGGCATCGAGGTTGATCCTGCCAAAGTCAAAGCTATACAAGAAATGCATGCTCCTCGCACTGAGAAGGAAGTCAGAGGTTTCTTGGGACGCATAAATTACATTGCCAGGTTCATTTCTCATCTAACGTCTACTTGTGAACCAATCTTCAAGTTGTTGAAGAAATATCAGGTAGTTCGATGGAATGATGACTGTCAAGTTGCTTTCGATAAAATCAAGGAGTATTTGCTAGAACCTCTTCTCCTGATGCCACCCGTCAAGGGAAGACCGCTAATCATGTATCTGACCGTCCTAGAGAATTCAATAGGGTGCGTACTGGGGCAGCATGACGAGTCTGGCCGAAAAGAGCATGCCATTTATTACCTTAGCAAAAAGTTTACCGACTGTGAAACAAGATATTCACTGCTCGAGAAAACTTGCTGCGCTTTGGTATGGGCTGCTCGCCGGCTAAGGCAGTATATGTTGACTCATACCACTTTGTTGATATCTAAGATGGATCCGATCAAGTTCATCTTTGAGAAGCCTGCTCTATCTAGAAGGATTGCTAGATGGAAGATGATCCTAACGGAATACGATATACAGTACACGACCCAAAAAGCTATAAAGGGGAGTGTGCTAGCTGATCATCTAGCCCATAAAGCTGTAGAAGATTACCAATCCATGAAGTTTGACTTCCCTGACGAAGACATCATGACATTGGACAACATTGAAGAGATCAGACTATATGACGGACCTGAACAAGGATCCCGATGGACCCTGTACTTTGATGGGGCCTCCAATGCACTTGGTAACGGTATCGGTGTTGTGCTTATATCTCCAGAAGGTTGCCATACTCATTTCACCGCCAGACTTTGCTTCAACTGTACGAACAACATGGCAGAGTATGAAGCATGCATCTTTGGACTCAAGGCTGCCATAGACTTGGGAATCAAATCTTTAGATGTGTTTGGGGACTCAGCTTTGGTCATCAGTCAGATCAAAGGAGATTGGGATACTAAACATCCAAACCTCATCCCTTACAAAGAACATGTTTTGACATTGTTACCACATTTCGACAGATTACCTTCGAGCACTTTCCGCGAGAAGAAAATCAGCTAGCAGATGCTCTAGCTACAATGTCATCTATGTTTAAACTTGTTTGGGACAATGAGGCTCCCCAAATCTCCATTGAACGGATGGGCGAACTGGCACATTGTTACGAGATTAATACCAAAGAAGTAGTGGACCAGCCATGGTTTCACGAAGTCAAAAGGTATCTTGAGGCTCAAGAATATCCTGAAGGAGCTTCGGTCAACGACAAAAAGTTCTTAAGGATATTCTCGGATAAGTTCTTCCTAAGTAATGGCATCCTATACAAGCGCAATCATGATTCTATTCTACTCCATTGTGTGGACAAGATTGAAGCTAAAAAGATCATGGCTGAATTACATGAGGGTACCTTCGGCACTCACTCTAGCGGGCATACGATGGCCAAGAAGATTCTACGGGCAGGCTATTACTGGTCTACCATGGAAGCTGACTATTATCAACACTCTCGCACTTGTCACAAATGTCAAATCTATGCAGACAAGGTGCACGTGCCTCATGTTCCTCTAAATGTCTTAACAGCTCCTTGGCCCTTCGCTATATGGGGAATCGACATGATTGGAGAGATCAAGCCTACAACATCCAATGGACACCGCTTCATTCTGGTAGCCATTGACTATTTCACAAAGTGGGTCGAAGCAGCTTCCTTTGCATCCGTTACTAAGAATGTTGTTGCCCGCTTCATCAAGCAGAATCTTATTTTCCGGTACAGTATCCCCGAAAGGATCATCACTGATAACGGTACAAACCTTAACAATACTATGATCACCGCTTTGTGCGAGCAGTTCAAGATTCAACATCACAATTCATCTCCCTATCAACCAAAGATGAATGGTGTAGTTGAAGCTGATAACAAAAATATCAAGAAGATCATACAAAAGATGACAGTCACCTACAAGGACTGGCATGAGATGTTACCGTTTGCTCTCCACGGGTACCGAACCACGACACGCACATCAACTGGGGCAACACCATATTCCTTGGTATATGGCATAGAGGTTGTTTTAACTATCGAAGTTCAGATTCCCTCTTTAAGAATCATGAAAGATGCTGGTTTGAGTGAAGACGATTGGATTCAGACCCGACTTGATCAACTTAACTTGATTGATGAAAAGAGACTTATTGCTGTCTACCACGGTCAGACGTACCAAAAATGGATGATCAAGGCTTTCAACAAGAAAGTCAGACGCCAGGTATATCAAGTCGGGGATCTCGTAATCAAGTGCATCATTTTTCCGCAAAGTGATCCCAGGGGCAAATGGGCTCCTACCTACGAAGGACCATTTGTAATCAAGCACATCTTTTCTGGTGGGGAAATGATCTTAACCACCATGGACGAAGACTACCTGCCACACCCTGTGAACGCAGACATAGTCAAAAGATACTACGCACGAATGACCCGTTAGGTTGACACACCTAGGAAAAAAAGGGCATCCCGATGAATCGAAAACCCGAAAGGGTGGTTCGGGAAAAAATTAGGGATAAAATAATAAAAAATCTGTACACCCGGCAAGTTGAAAACCCGAAAGGGCGACTTGAGCAAAAAAGGGTTTCCCGGTGGACTGAAAACTTGAAAGGGCGGTCCAGGAAAAAGTTAGGGAATTAAAGCGTATGACTATGTCTCATCGGATCACTTTGAGGACAATCTCTTCACTGACAAACTCTGAGCTTCTGATCAATCCAATCATCTTCAGACGAAGCAGCGAATGGACAAGATATTCCGAGTTACAAAGGCTATAGCGGAATGGGAACCCCATGGGATTTTTATACACATAGCTATCTTTATTTGTATAATTTTTTCTTACTTTTATGACACCATCCTCTTACTAAGATGCCTGTTTCCTTTGTACAAAATACTTATTCAAAGTAAATACAAAGATATCTCTTTCAAAGTACAGAAAACTATTTGCCTTTTCTTTACACTTGTGTTTTTATTTGCAAAAACGTCCAATGATTCATTGATGAACATATGCATTTGAACATAATTATTGTTTACAAATAAACAGGATGGAAGAGAATAATTACTGACAGGTTGAAAGGATAGGAAAATGTCTTTAGGCTATTCCAGGAGCAATACTTACAGTACATCATCTAGATCCTTAGCGGAGCTAAAACCTTGAAATACAGATCCCCAACGGAGTTATAATTTCAAACCTTTAATCCCCAGCGGAGTTATAATTTCAAACCTTTAATCCCCAGCAGATCCAAAACTTCTAACTATCAATCCCCAGCGGAAACCTTTCAGTCAATCCAATTTCCACAGCAAGTTATCTTGAAACCTGGAAATCAACCAGATAACAGTTAACCTTTTGTCTCTCCCTAACCTAGGGTAACTCCCCATTAGAGTGGCAGACAACCCAAACTCCTGAACTTACTCCCCAGCAGTAAGCCTTCTTCCCACAGAGTTTTTATTTCTCAACAGAATGAAGATTCTCATTCTTAATTTCCTAGTGAACTCACCAAAGTTTTCATTGCTCCTCAACAGAATGAAGATTCTCATTCTTAATTCCCCGCAGAAGTCATCAGAATTTTCCCTATTCCCCAGCAGAATAAGGATTCCCATTGAGTAACCCCCAGTAGAAGTCATCAAAGTTCTCTGGATTTCCCAAGCAGATTACTCAAGCAGTATAGGGCATTGCTCGCAACAGAATTTCGGTCAATACTCCAACTTCGAGACATGAAGGATCCTCATATCCCCATAGAAGTTGTCAAGGATTTTAATCCCCAACATTCGCCCAGGATTTATTATCCTCATCAGTCAAGGATTTATTTTCCCCAACAGCAGTCAAGGGTTTTTATGATCCCCAGTTATCAAGGATTTATTTTCCTCAGCAAATCAACTTACATGTGCATACATTACATCTATATATCATAAACATTGATTAAAACACATATATTGCATCATGCATTTCATGCAACATAACTTTGTGTTTCAGCTAACATTTTACCTTTTTCAGGATAAGATTAACAAGCTACCGTTAACAGTATACAATCATGATACAGTACAGATACACTCCAGACACGGAAGTCATTCTGTTGCTCATTCAAATTCAGATTTCAGATACAGTTCAGATACGCTCCAGATATGGATGCCATCCTGATACTTATTCAGATTTCAACTATCATATACAGATTAGATACGCTCCAGATACGGAAGCCATTCTATTTCTCATTCAGAATAAACTTCTAGATACAGTACAGATACACTCCAGACACAGAAGTCATTCTGATACTCATTCAGACCTCAACATTTAGATACAGTTCAGATATGCACCAGACACGGTTTCCATTCTGTCACTTATTCAGATTACAGTATAGATACACTCCAGACGCGGAAGTCATTCTGCTACCTATTCAGATTCCAGTCCAGATACGCTCCAGACACGGTTGCCATTGTGTCACTTATTCTGATTTTCCCCAACTTAGATACGCTCTAGACACGGATGCTATTCTATTGCTTATTCAGATACAAAGATCAGACACGTTCCAGATACGGTCACTATTCTGATGCTTTTTCTTTTGACTTACAACTTACAATTCAACAAACAATCTTGGATGGCATCTACAAGCCCATCTCCAACAAGATTCTATCACCTCTCCAAATGGCATCTTTAAGCCCATTCCCTCAACTACACTTTGATGAGTGCAAATTTACGGGCACTCTAGTGTCCAATCATCTTTTACCTTCGAGTCACGAACGACAAATTCGCCAATCTAACTCTTCAGGTTCAAGAAGATTGAACAGGGGCAGCTGTTGTACCCTAAAATTTTCCCTCTCATTTTATCAATATTTTCCTCACAAAACCTCTTGGACTCAAGACAAGATTAGAGTTTGCTCAGCTCAAGACCTCACCTTGCACTAATGACCTGAAATTAGGGTTTGAGATTACACAAGGATTTTTGGACCATCAATGCTTCATGTGACTTTAATACACCATCTTGGACCCCTAAGATTGCTCATAACAAGTTTCAAGCCTTGAATCACATTTTTGCCCAGTCAATTGGACAGCTGACCTAAAAATCAGCTGTATTGGGGAAAGAGTCAACCACGGCCAATTTACAGTCAAACTTCATAATTTTTTATCCACAATCACATTTTAGGCTCATATGTACCATTTGATCAAGTTTGGATCACAACTCCTCAAGAAATTTGATCAAATCATCAAAAGGGCAAAATGGTCAAAATTAGGGTTTTGACTGATAAAGGGAAATTTCTAATTTTAACCTAGCCAATTACCAATTGGGTTCAAGAATTATTTCAAGGACTCAATAGCATCATCTTGACCTAATCACACAGTTCAAGAGATCTCAAATGCATAGGATTGACAGATGAATTTTGCAGTCAACTGATCAAAAGTCAACTGTACACTGAAAAGTCAAACTTTGACTTTTTGGTCAAAGTCAAGTGCCAAGGGTCACAATTCATAAAGATATGTCAAAATGTGAAACTTGTTGACCAAGAAACCTAAAATTTCAAATTAGGGTTTTAATTTGAAATTTTTCATAACTTAGAATTTTTCTAAGTATGGAAAATTTCTTATTTTTTCCCAACTTTCCACAACTTTTTCACCATGATGCAATTGGATTCAAAGAACACTTCCAACATGAAAGTTGTAGTCCTCCATGAAATATACAACTTTTCTTCACAAAGTTTTCCCAAAATATGCTTGGATCTCAAGATATGAATTTGTGAATAGGGGTCCATAAACTTTTTAACTTAGTGAAAAATTGCCCTAATTTAGGCAGGTTTTTGACCCAACTTCATGGACATTTTACACATAGTTCCAAGAGGTATCTCAAAATTAATTTCAAAGATGGATTGTAGAGCATGTTGAAAGATTTCCAAAATGTCCAAGAACTCTCCAAGATCATTTGTGGTTAGGGAGAATCGAAGAAGAGAAAATGGCATTTTGTCACTTTTGTTCAAGCCATTTTTACAATGCTTCAAGTTGCAAATCAGATCCTAGCATGCTTGTACCTTATATTACAGGTCCTAACTCCTTCTACACTCTATAATTTAATGCTAACTCAGTGGTTAAAGCCTTTGTTTTCACCTTTGGAGCATTGTACAAGAGATTAATCCATAAATGGCATAAAGGGCACATTGCCATTTTCATAAAGCAAGCTTTTTGCAACTTTGCTATCATTGAGCCTTGGACCTGTTCTTTTGTCACAAGCAATGTCCACAGATATCCAGAAATGTTTACCAACCCTTGGCAGCCCTAGAACTAGCAGGTAAAAGCCTTTGGCACAAGTCACTTCACTTTTCTTCAAAAGAAAGAAAAGTTGCAAAAGTGAAGAGAACTTGTACATCTGATAAAGGGTGGACTTGGCATCATTCTACACAACTTCACAAACTTGTTGCAAGCTAGAACATGAATGCACAACATTTGAAACTCTCCCAAATACAAAAAACACATTTTTCTGCCAAGACATAGCAGTTTCTGCAAAACACTTGCCAACTTCATATTTGCTAGTACGTTTTGCCTTGTAACACTTCAAACACCTTCCATACATCACATCTAAACCATCCAAGCCTTTGCACTGCAACTGTGTGCCCTGTTTCAGACATCACCATTTCCAAACTTGAAGGTTGCAGGTTGACTTCTACAGGGAGTTTCAAGCATCCTCAAGGCCAGCTAAGCATTGGAAAAGATTGAGGGAACTTCAAGGAAGCTCACACGATCCTCAGGCCTCACTCAAAGTCCCCATATTGCCATATCCAAACTCAGCTGAACAAGGTATTTTTCAAAACTCTACCTCTCTATTTAGGAATCCTCAAGCTTTGATTTGTGAAGCAAAGATGTAGTCCTTAACATGGTGAAGCCGTACATATGCATAGTTGTCATTTATATTAACTGAGTAGTGAGAATTTGAAGCTTGAAGTTCATGAAAAAATTAGGTCAGAAATTAGGGCTACAGAAATTCTCCATGATCCTTGAGAATTAGATTATGTTTTTTATATCATTGGAGTCGTGATCAAAAATGCTACATGTTTCATGTTGCAAGTTTTTGTTTTTGTGCAAAGAATAGCAAGTTGCAGGTTTTAAAAAAACGCGCGCAGGGAAGAGGAACCAAGGACAGGGATGAAGCTCCATCTGGGCTTTTTGCAATCTTGGGCTTGTTATTTCTACTTTTCACACCCCCATGACTTGATATCCACACCCCCTGGCTTTATTTTATTTATTTTTCATATTTTCTTTTTATTTTTATATTTACTGTTTTATTTATTTTTTCTGAACCATAAAAATCATGAAAAATATTTTCTTTATTTTTTGCATTTTATTATTTTTTTTTTGCATAAAAAAGTAGTTTATTAGTAATAATATACTTTATTTTTCTTAAAATAAATAGTAAACACATTTAAAGATATCATACATTTTTATTTTTATTAATCATACACATAAAATATTATTTCCACATATATTTTAATTTTTAAAATTTGTAAATAATTTTATTTATTATTTCTTGTACATAAATAGACAAAATAATAATAGAAAGCATAATTTTCTTTTAATCAAAAAACTAGGGTTTCACCTTTTCAAAAATAACAATATTATTTTTCTTATTTTTTAGGACTTAAATAATTTTATTTTTTCATACATAAAATTAATACAAGACATTTTTGCATGAATACATTTTGTTTGCACATTTAAATATTTGTATATTTATTTATCTTGTACATTAATTCAATTGGGTTGTAATAGTATTTTAGGGTTTTATTTTGTGCAAATATCCCCACTCAAAAACTTGTATCCCCCCTCCCATAATAATTGTTGTAATATCTTAGATTTACTTTACGCAATTTATCGCATTATATATTTGTGTAGTAAATTAGGGTTTTGCATGATAAGACAAAAAATTAAACAAATAGAATGACCTAATACAATTCAAGACAAAAGCATGTAAAATGACAACACATTACACACAAGCACCCCTAGGGTTTCATCCACTTGGTTGCCTAATTTAAATGGCCATGGTATGCATGCAAAGTATCTTGGCAAAACAAAAAACAAAAGATCATAGTCCCTCGATAACGCTATCAAAAGGTTGCCTAAAACAAAATGATCTTGGTCCCTCAAACAAGCTAAGATACTTGGCAACATTACTATCATGGTCATACGATGACCCACACCCATCCCGTTTAACATCCAAAGATAGGGTTGTTTACCAAATCAATGGTAAATCAACAATGTCAAAGGAATAAAAATGTACAAGAAAGACTTTTGAGTAAGTAGATAGCTTCTAGTTACTTGATCAATTTGCAAACAATCCTTGCTATTTTCAAACAAATACACACACATTTCAAAACATTTCCAAATAACTTTCAAAACATTGAAACATTTTTCAAAAGACAAACATCTTTGTATACATTCTTACGAACGAGAATCATTACAAAGATTGCCTAAACAAAGGCCTCTTTTCAAAATACTTTCAAAACCACACAAAGCACCATTTCAAACAATTTCAAAAGCAAAGCAAGTGATCTAAACAAGTAACTAAGAGCCCATGGAAAACCATGGATGAAAAGGGTGCTAGCACCTTCCCTTTTCATAATCTACCCCCCGAACTCAAAAACAATCTCAAAGGTATTTCCTGTGCTTTTTTACCTTTCCTTTTGGATAAAAGAAAAGTCGGTGGCGACTCTTGCTAACCACGACATTTGCGAACACAAACGCAAAACCTCTGGTCAGTTCTCCCACCGCATGACAAAAGCGTAACATTATGCCTCATTGGATCACCTTGCAATCAAACTTCGGTATCGACTATCAAGCTCGGACGGCGCTAATCAATCTGATCTACCTTCAACCAGGTAGCAAAGTGATGAGATGCTCGAGGATATAAAGGCAATAACAAAGTTGGAACCCAGTGGGATTGTTCACATAGCTATTTTTTCTTTACACAAACTGTATAAATTCTATTGTTCGACGGTGTTCTCTTACTAGGACGTCAGCCTCTTGAATAAAAAACGCCTATTTACAGGCCGACTTCAAAATCAATACAATTCATTTTTACAAAAAAATTTCAAATTGTTTTCTTTTTCTGTTTTGTTTTGCATGAACGTCCAATGTTTCATTTTGATATATGCATTTGACAATAATTGCTGCTCATAAATGCTTACATGCGAAACAAAAGACGATTACTCGTAATATCAGGAACAGGGGCAAACAAGAAATGTCTAAACCGTACAGCTGCTCTATCCACCAGGTATAGCGATAGACCTAGTTGGAGAAAGCGATTGAAGGTACATTCACTCCCCACAGAGTAAGGAAAAGACAGTGATATTAGCAGTCCCGAACAGGACACCGCTCTCCCCAGTTGAGGCTCGCAACCGCGAATGAATCGGCAATATTCTCCCCAATCAGAGTTTATCTATCATCAGCACTAGAAAATTATCCCCAGTGGAGTTTGGAAAATTATCCCCACTGGAGTTTGGAGAATTATCCCCAGTAGAGTCTGGAGGATTGTCCCCAGTAGAGTCTAAAAGATTATCCCCAGTGAAGTTGCCACTGGAAAATCATCCCCAGCGGAGTTCATTCCTTTCACAAACAGAAACTCAATCCCCAACAGAGTTTATCATCTCCAGCAACGGTAATTCATCTCCAGCCGAGGTTGTTCCTCCAAATCAACAGGTCCTCCAGCAGAGCATCTTTTTCCCACAGAATCATTTTTCTCGCTGGTTCATTCTCCAGCAGGATTATTCTCACAATCATCTCCATTCACTATCCCCAGTGGAAACAAAGAATTTAACTATTTTCTCCAACAGCAATTCGGGATTTATTTTCCCCCAGCTAGAAAACATTATGTGTCCATACATCATGACATACGCATACGCATCATACAACACAATCTCATTTATTTTGAGAACATCATTGCTTGATACTTGTCATGCATTACATACAACTAACCTTTACCTTTCAGGAAAGATACAATCAAATTCTCACAAAAGTTCAAGCTATGAAGCTCGGGTACGACCGAATAGTATCTTGATTTCTACAGCATATTGTGAAGCCCAGATTCGACCGGATAACAGTATCAAACACCGCGAAGCCTGGATTCGACCAGATAGTGGTTTATCTTTAATCTATGAAGCCCGGAGAACGAACGGATAATAATTTAAATCCCCAGCAAGCCGTGAAGCCCGGATTACGACCGGATAACAGCTCAGCCAATTACTGTGAAGCCTGGATTATGACCAGATAGCAGTGTGAGGTACCATGAAGCCTGGGTTACGACCAGATAATGGTATGTCATAAACACAAGCCGTGAAGCCCGGATTATGACAGGATAATAGCTCAGCAAGTTATTGTGAAGCCTGGATTACGACCAGATAGCAATACAAGTTTCTGTGAAGCCTGGGTTACGACCAGATAGCAGCCAAAGACTGGATTACAACCAGATAGCAGTATATCTTTAACACAAGTTATGAAGCCCGGATTACGAATGGATAGTATCTTGATTTCCTATGAACACCATGAAGCCTGGATTTCGACCAGATAGTGGTATGAGACATCGCGAAGCCTGGATTACGACCAGATAGCGGTAAAAGACACTGTGAAGCCTGGATTACGACCAAATAACAGTAAGGGACACTGTGAAGCTTAGATTACGACCAAATAGCAGTTCACCCAACTAGATACTATGAAGCCTGAATTACGACCAGATATTAGTAGGCCCAAAGCCAAGAGGGAAGCCCGGATTACGACCGGATAACCGTTTGATCTCTTCTGAAGCCTGGATTACGACCAGATAAGAAATAAAGTATTGTGAAGCCTGGATTATGACCAAATAATAGTACAGAACAACATGAAGCCTGGATTCGACCAGATAATGGTATAAAGCACCGTGAAGCCTGGATTACAACCAGATAATGATAAGAGGACTGGAGCCTGGATTACGACCAAATAATAGTACAAGATGCTGTGAAGCTTGGATTTCGACCAAATAGCAGTTTACCTGGACAATTACTAAGAAGCCTGGAATCGACCGGATATTAGTATGCCCTAAATTCAAGTTGAAGCCTGGAGGCGACCGGATAATAACTCATTTCCTTCTGAAGCCTGGATTACGACCAGATAAGAATCGAGAAATTGCGAAGCCTGGATCACGACCGGATAGCAAGTTTAATCTCATCTCCTCAGTTAGTCACTGTAAATCCTGGATTACGACCAGATAGCAGTCGGTCTTATTACTATGAAGCCTGGATCACGACCAGATAGTAGTTCATTTTCACCTCTCTAATGAAGAGATGATCCCTCAATAAGAATAACGGACGACCGAAGCTCCTAAAATTCTATTTCTCTCAAGACAGAGATCAGCATTCCCCAGCGGAATCTTACTCAACAACAGGTATACAAGCTCTCACTAAGGAATCTCTTAGGAGATCGACACTCCTTTGGATGGCTTCTTTAAGCCCATTCCCCGTCGGCAATTTCTAAATAGCATCTGTAAGCCCATTCCTGACATCACAAGACAAGTACCGCATCATGTGAGTGCAAATTTATGGGCACTCTAGTGTTCAATCCGCTTCCACCTTTGGATCACGAAAGGCACGCAAGACAATCTACATCCTCAAGTTTAAGAAGATTGAACAGGGGAAGCTGTTGTACCCCAAAATTTTCCCTCCCATATTTTTCAAAACATTTCAAGAATGATCCTCAAGTTGCTCAAGGAAGTCCAAGGGTTGACCAGACAAGCCCTCTCCTAAGGCAGTCTACCTCAAATTAGGGTTTCACGTTGCATCAAGATACTTGAGTCCAATGGATCCCAAATGCTCACCAATGTCCTAATATGTTCTCAAGATCATCCATGTCAAATTTCAAGCCCTACAGAGAAAGTTTGCTAAGTCAATTGCTCAAAGGCCTGAAAATCGACTATGCTAGGGCAAAAGTCAATTGTGGCCTACATACAGTTAAACTTCAAGATTTTTGGTCAACATCCTAATTTTGAAGTATATTTCATCATTTGATCAATGGTTGATCATGATTCATCAAGGATTGCTCATAATTCCTCAAGAATCAAAAGTTGCTAAATTAGGGTTTTGCAAGAAAAGTCAACTCAACTTTGACCAAGCATAACTTTCTCATACTTTATGAGAAAATACCCATCCAAATCTCATTTTGAAGAGGATGCAATGCTATATAATCCATATTCATCTATCAAGTTCAAAATATGCACTCACAAGAAGTTATGAATTTGGACATTATAGGTCATTTTGAAAAGTCAACAAAAACACCTTTTTTGTAAAAGCTTCATACATGAGCATGGAATATCAAATTGAGATGGTACCAAAAGGGTTGCTTATAGGACATCTCAAGCTTTCTAAAACGTCCAAGAACACCTTCAAAGAGTCAAAATTGAGGAAGTTATGCATTGGTGAAGTTGACCTTTTTACAAAATTGTCAAAAGTCAACTATGCCTAAAAATGCAAATTTTGCTTAATGGGCCCAATCTTTTGCACTTGTTTTAAGTTGGCAACATGGTCCACGAGCCCTAGCCCTTGCCACTTGTCATTATCTTATTTTTATTATTTATTTTAATTTTTATTTGAATTAAATAATTTTAAATCAAAACAAATCATAGAAAATCCAAAACATTGAAATTCAAAGATTTGGTACATGTTTCAGGTCTTAATATCCACTAGCATGAGATTGAATTCGTGTAAAGGCTTGGTGTGCACAAAAAGATTGGATTAGGCCTATTTTTGGAAGGTTATTCAAAGGAATCAAATCAAAATCAAATGCAATGATGGAGGAAGATTGAGCACATTCTTTCAACCCTAATTCATTCCTCGGTACATAAGGATGATTTGCAGACCTAAAGCAAGGCTAGAAGGAGGCGCAGCAACAAGAACAAAACTTGGAAAAAACAAGAAAAAGTGAAAACATGAATTCATACTTCCAGGCATCCTCAAGGCCTTCTAGCTGTCCCAATCACTTCCTGGGAGTGTAAGCAAGTGAAATCAATCAAGAACAAGGCCTTTCCAGTACCAAAATGCGTTGTAAGTCAGTCACGACTTTGCTATTTTCTTGAATTCGAATTGCGTAATTGTGGCATCTATAGCATGAAATATTTGTAGATTCTTAATCCTTAGAACATTTGCAAGCTTTCTGTAACAATTAATTGCATTTTCATGAACTGTATAAGATTTCACCATTGTTAGGGTTTTTTGGTTCAAATTAGGATCTTGGTGTACAGGTGAAATTGGGCTACGATTAGGGTACCATAAATTTCGTGAGACTGAGACAAATGGATTGGTATCATCGCCATTGATTTATTGTGCTTGTACATGATTTTTTATATGCCAAGGTTTTTAGCTACGGTGAGTGTCCGTTGGTAAAGGTTTGTTGTCTAAAACAACAGATCCTTGGAGAAGATGAAGACATGGCGAACAACCATTCACCTATTTAAAAATTCGCGCGTTTTGGACTTAGTGTTTATTGCTTTTATATATCATAATTATTGCTTATCTTATGACCAAACCAAGCAGCCATCATAGTTGGTAAGTGGAGCGTTGGATAGTGTTTCAGGACCTGGGTTCGAATCCCAGGTCCCCCCATTCTTCATATTAATTTCTTTTTCATGATCCAGCGCATACACAAGGGTAAGGTCCACCGTATGACCTCATCATCCAGCCTGCCAAGTGGCCAGATGGCCAAATCCAAAGGCCAACAATGAGGGACCATCATGGGCTGCAGTCAACATGTAGCATCAGATCTTGAGAGTCAACGTGGATCACCATGTTTTGGGCCCAGATTTGGATAGTCACACCCCCAAATTACTCAGGCATAATAACTCTTTCTCTTTTCTTTTTAATTTTTTGTTTTATTTAATTTGTTTATTTATTTTACTAACGAAATTAATTATTTTTCTTTTATCAAAAAAATCACATAAAAATATTTTTTTACCCAATTAGACTTAGGTTTAATTTTTTTATCAATAAATTAATTAATTTAATTAGATTTTAATTTTAGGTAAACTTTAATTTCTTTTTGAAAATAAATTAAAATTAATTAGAACAATTAGGTTTTTATTTCTAACTTAATTATATTTTCTTTTCCTAAAAATAACCAAAAACACAAGATTAGGTTAAATATTTATTTTCATTAATTAATTTAATTAACTAATTAATTGTGTATTTAATTTTAAAAACATAATTCTTTTTCTTAAAAAATATTAAAAACAACAAAAACATTTTTTCTTTTAATTAGGTTAAAAAGGGTCAAAACCCTAATTTCTTGTCGATCTTAATTTCATCGTGCGCTTTATTATTATTTTTACCATATTGATGTAATTGCCCACAAGTTGTAATAGTTTAATTAGGACTTTTATCTTTTCATTTATCGCTTTATTTTTAAGGGTTTGTTTTTGGCTATGTAAATACCCGAAGCCTTGTAATAGCGTAGTTTAATTTTCGCACTTTAAATTCCGCAAAATATTTAACTGTTAGATGTATGAATAATTAGGGTTTCATGACAAGAATGTATGTAAACTTTAAAACAGTTAGCAAACCCTAAATGTGCAAAGATAAATAATTTGAAATTGAATCACTCTCACATGCTCACTCCTAGGGTACACTCCCACTTGGTTGCCTTCGGTAAACGGTCATTAAGTATAGGATATTTTAATGGTCGCTATCTTGTCTAAACAAAGATCAAAGTCCCGTTCGGAAAAGTTGCCTCAGAATGGTTGCCTCGAATATTGTTGCCTCGAATAATTGATCTAAGACATTAGGGTTATTACTAAGACGTCCTAACATTGCTTTAGTGACCGTACGTCCCTTTCGAATTGACCCTCAAAACTCCAATGATGGTGCTACCTACTCACTAATAGTGGGATAGCATTGTCTAAAGGAAACAAACATAGAACAATTCTTTTTTTCGAGTAGGTAGATTAGTTTTTAAGTACTTGTTCAATCCAAACAAACTTTTTCACACTTACACTCCTCTTTTAAACAAAGCTTTCAAAAACACTTCGTAACACTCTTGAAGACAGAAGCAAGAGTTAAATCAAAGTCAAAAACTTTTCAAATCACACAAACACACAAAGAAGCAATTTTAAAAATGATGAGCAAGTACCTAAGAGCCCGTAGATAACTACAGATAGAAAGGGTGCTAAGTACTCAGAAAATCTCAAAAAAAGGAATTTTTCTTTGCTTTTTTCCTTTCCTGTTGGATAAAATAAAAGTCGGTGGCGACTCTTTCTTACCGCGACATTTTGCAAACACAAACGCAAAACGCAAACATCCAATTCCTAAAAGAAACGGTCCCGGTTCTGGCCACCGTATCACACCTACTATTGAGAAATAGGTAGCACCATCGTTGGAGTTTGTAAGGGTCAATTCGAAAGGGACGTAATGGTCATTGAAGGAAACATGTAGGGATACCTTAGCATTTCGAAGGGACTGTCATCATATATTTGTAGGCAACATCGAGGGACAAGATCGTATACCGTAGGTAACTTTGAGGGACATCGAGGGACCAATATCTTTATGATGATTTTAACCGAGGGCCTTTGCTAAGGGTATCCCTACATTCGATGGACATGAGCATTATTTTCCGAGGCAACCAAGTGAGGTATACCCTAAGGGTGCATATGTGCAAGGTGTGTTATGTTCAGTAATTTTAGTCTTGTGTTAAGTTTGCTAATGTTTGATTATTCTTACCATACAATCCTATTAGTCATACATCTAGCAGTTAATATTTGCAGTAATTTAAAAGTGCAGAAATATAAAACCTAGCTATTACAAGGCTTCGGGGAGGGGGATTATGTACATATCCAAAACTGGGGGGAAAATAAATAAAAGCGGTAAAGGTCCTACTAATCATCTATTACATCCCAATATACAGTTACAATAATAAAATGAAGTGCGAAAGAATAATAACACGCAAATTTGAAAAGACGTCTAAAAATCCTAAGATATAAAAAAAATCTTTTTGTTGTTTTTTTTGTTTTAATTTATAAAAATGGTTTAAGTTAAATAATAATTGATCTAGATCTATATTAAAAAAAGATAATTATTAAAGAAACATGAAATTTAAATAAAAGAAATTAATTTTATGTTTTTTTGGTATTTTTGTTACGAAAAGGAAAATGAATTAAAATGAAATTAAACCTAAGTTCTATTAATTTTAATTTTAAAAAAAAGTTAAAGTGTTTAGTTAATTAATTTACCAAAATTAAAATTTAATTAAGAAAAAATCCTAAATCTATTTTTATGTGATTTTTATATTTGGTTATTGATAAAAATAAAAATAAAAAGGATTAAAAGAAATAAATGAAATGAATAAAACAAGAAAATAAAGATGGGCCTAGTAGCAAAAGTAAACAGGGGGTGCAATCATCAGAAATCCCTAGGCCCGAATCTTCGAAAGCTTCATGCTCTAACTATGGTGTTTTTTGTATTCTTGCATGGAACCTATGATTCAACCATCCATAATTGTTCTATATAAACTCAAACAAACGTTAGCATACCATAAAATGTGATTAAAATTAGAGATTCGAAGTTTAAAATTTTACCAAACCGGTATTGTCAAATGGGGGCGTGCTAGGCGTGTGATGGATTGTTCTTGGACCTTGTAAGACTCCTGAGGACTTGAAGAGGATGGTTTGAGGCTTGATGTCAATTGAGAGAGACCGGAACCTCGAGATATGACTTGCACCAATTCTTTGATTTCTGGAGAGCTTTTTGAAGAGCTTTTGGAGAGCTTTTTAAGAGCTTTTTAGAGAGGAATTTCGTCCCTTTCAAGCTTGTATGGCTCTATATTTATAGAGGAGAATGAGGAGACAAGAAAGCATGGAAATAATCTCCCTCATAATGTTGTGTTTTAAGACCATGATCAATATTTGAAAAAAATGTCATATTTGATGATTTTATGCCATTTTCACATGTGGATGAACCTGGACATATTTGAAGGGTTATTGCACGAAATCAATTGACATAAACCAGAATAAAACTTGCCCAAAATGGATTCACATCAAAATTTACATTATTTCTATTATTTATTTATTTAATTCTGAATTTTAATGAATAAAATATCAAAATAAATAGCATAAATAGTAGGAAAAATGTATGGGTGGGCTTAGAGTTCGTGGACCATGTTAGGAATGAGTTTCAAACTTGAAAAGATAGGTCCATTTGGAAAAAATCCAAGTTTGGTCAATATTTGCTTCATGCATTTTGTTCAAAAATTATCCAACTTTGACAATGCATATCTCTCTCAATTTTAACCTTATGAGGGTGTTCTTGGACTTTTTAGAAATATTAGGATGTCCCCTAAGCAACCTCTTTGGTTTCATTTCAATTGGATCTTCCATGTTCATGTAAGAAGCTTTGACCCAAAAGGTGTTTTTGTTGACTTTTCAAAATGACCTATAATGTCCAAATTTATATCTTCTTGTGGGTGCATATTTTGAACTTTGGAGAGGAATATGAATTGTATGTAATTACATCCTCTTCAAAATGAGCTTTGGATGGGTAATTTCTAATAAAGTATGAGAAAGTTATGCTTGGTCAAAGTTGAGTTGACTTTCCTGCAAAACCCTAATTTAACAACTTTTGGGTTTTGATGAATTGTGAGCAATCCTTGAGGAATCATGATCAACCCTTGATCAAATAATGAATAATACTTCAAAATGAGGATGTTGACCAAAAATCTTGAAGTTTGACTGTATGTGGACCACAATTGACTTTTGCCCTAGCACAATCGACTTTCAGGCCTTTAAGCAATTGACTGAGCAAACTTCCTCTGCAAGGCTTGAAACTTGACATGGATGATCTTGAGAACATATTAGCACAATAGTGAGAATTTGGGACCCTTTGGACTCAAACATCTTGATGCAAAATGAAACCCTAATTTGATGTAGACTGCCTTTAGGAGAGAGTTTGTTTGGTCAACTCTTGGACTTCCTTGGGCAATTTGAAGACCTTACTTGAAATGTATTGAGAAATATGGGAGGGAAAATGTTGGGGTACAACAGTGATCTACCAACTTTCACTGAAGGTAGAAAGAGAATATATCATAGCATCACCGTTCACTGACAATGAACTACCAACATTCACTGAGGGTAGCAAAAAGATAATAAACACCAACTTTCACTTATGGTGATCTACCAACTTTCACTGATGGTAGAAAGAGAATATATCATAGCACCTTCGTTCACTGACGATGAACTACTAACGTTCACTGAGGGTAGAAAAAAGATAACAAACACCAACTTTCACTGATAGTGATCTACCAACTTTCACTGAAGGTAGAAAGAGAATATATCATAGCATCGCCGTTCACTGATGATGAACTACTAACGTTCACTGAGGGTAGCAAAAAGATAACAAACACCAACTTTCACTGATGGTGATCTACCAACATTCACCGAAGGTAGAAAGAGAATATATCATAGCACCGCCGTTCACTGACGATGAACTACCAACATTCACTGAGGGTAGCAAAAAGATAACAAACACCAACTTTCACTGATGGTGATCTACCAACTTTCACTGAAGGTATAAAGAGAATAGACGCTCTTTTTTGCCTAAGCCTCCCTTTCGGGTTTTCAACTTAGCGAGCTGTTTATTTATTTCTTTAGGCGAAGTATTTCTTAACTACATCAGCATTCATGGGACGTGGGAACTCCTCGCCATCCATAGTTTCAAGAATTAATGCACCGCCAGAAAAGGCTTTCTTGACAACATATGGGCCTTCGAAATTGGGAGTCCACTTGCCCTTAGAATCAGTGTTGAAAGACATGATCTTCTTGAGCACGAGGTCGCCTTCTCTAAATTTACGAGGTTTGATCTTCTTATCAAAAGCTCTCTTTATCCTTTTCTGATATAACTGTCCATGACATAAAGCTGTCATCCTCTTCTCTTCGATCATATTCAATTGGTCAAACCGGTTCTGGACCCATTCATCCTTTAATAACTTGGTTTCCATTATCACACGTGAAGAGGGAATCTCAACCTCGAATGGGAGTACAGTTTCTATTCCATACACCAGGGAGAACGGGGTTGCTCCTGTTGAAGTGCGGACAGATGTTCGATATCCATGCAAAGAAAAAGGGAGCATTTAATGCCAATCCTTAAGTTACGACCATTTTCTGGATAATCTTCTTGATATTCTTATTAGCAGCTTCAACAGCCCCATTCATCTTTGGCATGTACGGAGAGGAATTATGATGCACAATCTTGAATTCTTCGCATAGTTCTGTCATCATTTTATTTTTTAGATTTGAGCCATTGTCGGTGATAATTATGCTCGGCACACCATACCGACATATAAGATTATTCTTGATGAAGTGCACAACCACCTGCTTAGTAACATTGGCATATGAAGCAGCTTCCACCCACTTGGTGAAGTAATCAATTTCTACCAAGATAAAACGGTGTCCATTCGAAGTTTTGGGTTCTATCATCCCAATCATGTCAATACCCCACATAGAGAAAGACCATGGGGAGGAAATCACATTGAGAAGTGTCGGAGGCACATGGACCTTGTCCACATAAATCTGGAATTTATGACACTTCTTTGCAAATTTATAATAATTAGATTCCATTGTCAACCAGTAGTAACTTGACCTTAGCATCTTTTTAGCCATCGAATGTCCATTGGCATGAGTGCCAAATGAACCTTCATGAACCTCATGCATCAACATGTTTGCTTCGTGTCTATCCATGCATCTGAGCAAGACCATGTCATAATTTCTTTTATACAACACATTTTCACTGAGGAATAAACTGCCAGCCAATCTTCTCTGTGTCTTTCTATCTTTCTTCGATGCACCGATCAGGTATTCTTGAGTCTGAAGAAAATGCTTGATATCATGATACCAAGGTTTTGCATCTGCTGCCTCCTCTATTGTAAACACATGAGCGGGCCTATCCAATTGTCGAACCATAATTCAAGGTATATCATTCCAAGTATTCAATTAGTACATAGAATCTAGAGTTGCCAGAGCATCCACCATCTGATTTTCATCTCTAGGAATGTGATGGAATTCAACTTTATTGAAAAAGGGTAACAATTTTCTAGCATAATCTTTGTAAGGGATCAAGCCGGGGTGACGAGTATCCTATTCTCCTTTAATATGATTTATTACCAAAGCTTAATCACCATACACATCTAGATTTTTAATTCTGAAATCAATAGCTTCTTCGAGACCCATGATGCAAGCCTCATATTTTGCCATATTATTAGTATAATCGAATGTTAACCTTGCAGTAAAAGGAATGTGTGATCCATGTGGAGTGACAATCACAACACCAGTTCATTTACCATCAACATTCACAGCTTCATTAAATATCATACTCCAACGAGATTTAGGGTCAGGACCTTCCTTAGGCAATGGTTCATCACAATCCTTCACTTTCAGGAACATCACATCCTCATCGGGGAATTCATATTCTACAGATTGATGATCTTCCACTGGTTGGTGAGCAAGATAATCTGCCAACACACTGCTTTTAATAGCTTTTTGAGTGCGGTATTCGATATCATATTCAGATAGCAACATATGCCAGCAGGATATTCTCCCAATAAGAGTAGGCTTTTCAAAAATGTACTTGATTGGATCCATTTTAGAGATCAACCAAGTAGTGTGATTCAACATATATTGCCGCAAATGCTTTGCCTCCCAGGCCAAAGCACAACATGTCTTTTCCAGCATGGAATACCGCTACTCACAATCAGTGAATTTTTTACAGAGATAATAAATGGCAAACTCCTTCTTCCCTATTTCATCTTGTTGTCCCAAAATACAACCCATGGAATTATCTAACACTGCCAGATACATAATCAACGGTCTTCCTTCGACAGGAGGGAGAAAGATAGGAGGTTCAAGCAGATATTATTTAATACTTTCAAATGCCCTTTGGCGGTCATCCGTCCACACATAACCTTGATCTTTCTTTAACAACTTAAAGATTGGTTCACATGTTGCAGACATGTGGGAAATGAATCTGGAAATATAATTCAAACGCCCGAGGAAACCTATGACTTGCTTTTTAGTTTTTGGAGTTGGCATCTCTTGAATTGCTTTGTTTTTATCAGGGTCAACTTCAATTCCTTTTTGGCTAACAATAACACCCAACAATTTTCCTGATCGAACATAGAAGGTGCATTTATTTGGATTCAAGTGGAGATGATACTTCCTCAAACGCTGAAATAACTTCAACAAATCTTATACATGCCCTTCTTCATTCTGGGATTTGGAAATCATATCATTAACATATACTTCGATTTCCTTGTGCATCAGATCATGGAATAGGGTTGTCATAGCCCTCAGGTACATTGCACCAGCGTTCTTCAACCCGAAAGGCATCACTCTGTAATAGAATGTTCCCCAGGGTGTGATAAACGTTGTTTTTTCCATGTCCTCTGGAGCCATTCTTATTTGATTATACCCGGAAAATCCGTCCATGAATGAGAATACTTTGAATTTTGCTGTGCTATCCACTAACATATCAATGTGTGGCAATGGAAAATCATCTTTTGGACTAGCTTCATTTAGATCTCTGTAATCTATGCACATGTGGACTTTTCCGTCTTTTTTCAGTACTGGGACAATATTGGCAATCCATTGAGGATACACTGAAGTCACAAGAAAACCAACATTAATCTGCTTTAGAACCTCCTCTCTGATTTTCACTGCTATATCTGGGTGAGTTCTTCTCAACTTCTGTTTGATTGGAGGACACTCTGGCTTCAATGGCAAATGGTGCTTTACAATGTCTGTATCTAGACCAGGCATATCTTAGTAAGACCAAGAAAAAATACCCACATACTCTTTTAACAGCTCAATCAACTTGTTCTTCACATCAGGATGCAGCAATGCTCCAATCTTGACTTCCTTGGAATCTTCTTCTGAACCCAAATTAATCACTTCCAATGGCTCTTTATATGGCTGAATGGTATTTTCCTCGTGTTCAAACAATCGTGAGACCTCTTCTGGAATCTCATCATAATCTTCTTCTTCATCCCCATACATAGGACATTCAAAGTTGGGAGAGGGTGCAGGGTCATTGTATTCAACAGATTTTTTAATTAATCTGCACATATGATTTATGATTGCTTTTAGAAACTGACACATATAACAAGTGATCATGCAGATTGAATTTCATTTATTATTTATTTTGAAAGGGTTTTTTTTATTACCATTTTCCGAGAAAAAGCAGAAAATAAAGACACAATTTGGGAAACAAAGACAACTTTTATTATTGATTTTAAAGGTCACAGCAAACAGATAAACCCTACAACATTAATACTTCCACCTTGGGCAGAGTGAAAGCTTTTTTCAAAAATATTGACAAAACAAATTACTTTGAGACATGTATGCAAGAGGGAACATCAATGGTGATCCAGTTCTGAACTCTAACTCTGTGCGTCACATAATTCGGCATTTCCTGCTCTGTTTCATCTTCTACAATGGCATTAATCCCGGAAACAGTTGGATGAAGATAACCCCCACTACGGAAGATGTCTTGATACTTGCTTGCGGAAGAACTCGGCTTCATGCCCTTACCTTTGTCATTCTTTAAAGAGAACCCCAAGCCAGCTTTGTTCTTGTTCACAGGTGGATCCATAATTCGTCCCCACGCTTCACTATGACCCTTACGTACAACCTGTTGCGCGTCCTTAAGTGAAACTATGGAATTCTCATTTCCTCTTATATTATCAATGGATAAGGCTTGGAACTGGGTTCAAACAGCAGCTTCATCCGCCTCCACAATGCTGAAAGAGGACAAATGAGATATCAATAATGCTTGTTCCCCATTTATGATCACTACTTTCCCTTCACGTACAAACTTCAGTTTCTTGTGTAAAGTTGAAGTGACAGCCTCTGCCTCATGAATCCACGATCGTCCCAATAAACATCTATAAGCGGGAACAATGTCCATGACCTGGAAAGTAATCTGAAACAAATGTGGTCCTATATGAATAGGCAAGTCCACTTCACCAATAAAATATTTCCATGATCCATTGAACGCTTTCACAATGATGCCACTCGGGCGCATAGGCGTTCCTTGATTTTTCAACTTCATAAGCGTACTCCTCGGTATAACATTCAACGTAGATCCATTATCAATCAGCACATTGGATAGTGAATCATTCTTGCAGTTCATAGAGATGTGGAGGGTCGAGTTGTGATTCCTTCCTTCATCTGGTAATTCATCATCGCAGAAACTCAAGTTATTACATGACATAATGTTCCCTATTATACTGATGAAGTGGTCTATTGGCATATCACTTTCCACAAAAGCATAGTCCAATACCCTCATCAAGGATTCTCTGTGAGCAGAAGAGTTCATCAATAAAGCTAAGATAGATATTTTTTAAGGAGTCTGCAGTAGCTGATCTACAATTCTATAGTCGCTCATCTTGATTATCTTCAAAATATCATCCACTTCTTTCTCTAACACATCCCCACTAGTCTCACCCGTAGCCTTCTTGGGTTCAACATTCTCAGCAATTTTCTTTCCATCACTAACATCTCTTCGAACAACTGGTGCAAACACACGACCGGTGTGGGTCACCCTGCTATTTTCAGCAATATTCCTAACATCAGGCATTGGCTGGATGAGAACTTCCACTCCATCCTCTAATATTGTAGCGTTGTATTTGTAAGGCACAACCTTATCTGATTTGTAGGGGATAGGACCCGGTAAACTAATCACCAATGGGGTAACAACTGGCTTGCTATAATATTCAACTTCAAGATGGGCGGTGCCCCAAAACAAGGTACAATGACGTTTACCCCTTCTTCAACATAATCAGTCATTATTGATTCATTTCTAGAAAATAAATCCTCATCTGAGGAGAAACACTCATCTGCGGAGGCATACTCTTCATCTGACCCTTCTTCAGTCAAACAAACCTCAACCATATCAACGTCGTGGTAATCATCCCTTTGACTTGTAACATTGATAATTCCATTGTCTAACAACAATTGAACACCCTTCTTCACGATTGAGCATCCTCGGGAATCTGGACAGCAAACTCGGCAAGATCCATATTGGTGTTCCACCTGGCCAGCCATATGGCAGAAGGTAGCATGCAATTGCACAAGGTCTTCATTCATATACTCTACATCAAAAAATTTTAATTCTCCAGGAATCCAGAAACCATATTCACCTCCTCTTCATACTCTACCATATGCCTGATTATATGGATTAGGCCCTCATCCATCATCTCTTATAAATCAGCCTTTATCTTATCGCAACCCTGTATATCTGTATTGCAAAAAGCACAACCGACATGGTCATGCGTATAGTAGCTAAATTCACAAAGGTCTGCATACATTTTCACCAAATCTCCTCTAACCATATTAATATCAAAAATCTGGAAGTCACCTGGATAACCAGCCACCAAATTCACAGCATTTACTCCCCCATGCTTGGGTAGAGGATTGTCTTTCACATTAGGTCCCACGTCCTTGAAAGATAGAACACCAAACTTTACCAACTTCTGCACCTCAGTCTTCAAAGGATAACAATTCTCAACATTATGCCCTGGTGCTCCCTGATGAAAAGCACATGTTTGGTCTGTTTTGTAATACCAAGGCAATGGTGATGGTACGACGGGAGGTGGTCGGGTCTGAACCAACTTCTTCTAAATCAATGTCGGTAGTAACTCTGTATAACTCATAGAAATAGGGTTATAACTCTCCCTTCTCTGATTATACCCTTGATTCCCCTGTTGGTACGGTCTCTGATAAGCAACTGTAGTTGGAGCGGCACCCACAACTAGAGTAATTGAGGCGACTTGCTGATGAAGTTGATAATTCATTCTAGGGGTATTAACCCTCCTCTCTTGCATAAAAACATTTGCACCCCCTTCCTTCTTCTCGGTAAACCCATAAGATGGTTTCTTCACACCTCCAGAACTTTCACTCTTTGTTAAACGACCCTCTCTTACAGCCTCCTCTAAGCGGATACCCATTCCTACCATTTTAGTAAAATCATTTGGCGCACTTGCTACCATCCTCTCGTAGTAGAAAGCACCCAGCATTTTCAAGAAAATCTTAGTCATCTCCTTCTCTTCCATGGGAGGAATCACTTGGGCGGCTACCTCACGCCATCTTTGTGCATACTCTTTGAACAATTCCCTGTCTTTCTGAACTATGGCCCTGAGTTAATCACGGTTAAGCGCCATGTACATGTTGTACTTGTATTGTTTGATGAATGCTTCCACAAAATCATTGAAAGTATGGATATTGGTGCTGTCCAAACTCATATACCACTTCAGCGTAACACCGGTCAAACTATCCTGAAAAAAGTGAATCAGCAGACGTTGTCATTAGTATGGGTAGACATTCTCCTCACGTACATTACTAGATGACCACGAGGGAAAGTGTTGCCTTTGTACTTCTCAAACTCCGGGACCTTAAACTTAGTAGGTATCTTAACATTCGGGAGCAAGCATAACTCATTCACATTCTGCCCAAATAGCTCATTTCCCCTGAGGGCCTTCATCTCTATTTGCATCTTGTCAAACTGCTCTTGAAAATCATCCATTCTTCCATAAAGACCCAAGTCTTCACTCGGTGGATGGAAAGGACGACACTGTTGTACCCCAAAATTTTCCCTCCCATATTTCTCAATACATTTCAAGTAAGGTCTTCAAATTGCCCAAGGAAGTCCAAGAGTTGACCAAACAAACTCTCTCCTAAAGGCAGTCTACATCAAATTAGGGTTTCATTTTGCATCAATATGTTTGATTACAAAGGGTCCCAAATGCTCACTACTTTCCTAATATGTTCTCAAGATCATCCATGTCGAGTTTCAAGCCTTGCAGAGGAAGTTTGCTCAGTCAATTGCTCGAAGGCCTGAAAGTCGACTTGCTACTGCAAAAGTCAACTGTGGCCCACATACAGTAAAACTTCAAGATTTTTGGTCAACATCCTTATTTTTAAGTATTATTCATCATTTTATCAAGGGTTGATCATGATTCCTCAAGGATTCCTCACAATTCATCAAAACCCAAAAGTTGCTAAATTAGGGTTTTATAGGAAAAGTCAACTCAACTTTGATCAAGCATAACTTTATCATACTTGATTAGAAATAACCCATCCAAAGCTCATTTTTAAGAGGATGTAATTCCCTACAATTCATCTTTAGCTCCCAAGTTCAAAATATGCACTCACAAGAAGATATAAATTTGGACATTATAGGTCATTTTGAAAAGTCAACAAAAACACCTTTTATGTCAAGGCTTCATACATGAACATGGAAGAATCAACTTAGATGAGACCAAAAGAGTTGCTTATAGGACATCTTAAGCTTTCTAAAAAGTCCAAGAACACATCTCTAGGGTCAAAATTGAAGGAGTTATGCATTGGCAAAGTTGACCCTTTTTGCAAAATTGCCAAAAGTCAAATATGTCCAAAATTGCAATTTTTGCCAAATAGGCCCAACTTTTTATACTTGAATTGAGTTTGTGACATGGACCGCGACCTCTAAGCCCACCCATAAATTTTTCTACTATTTATGCTATTTATTTTGACATTTTATTCATTAAAACTCAGAATTAAATAAATAAATAATAGAAATAATGTAAATTTTGATGTGAATCCATTTTGGGCAAGTTTTATGCTGGTTTATGTCAATTGATTTCGTGTAATAACCCTTCAAATATGTCCAGGTTCATCCACATGTGAAAATGGCATAAAATCATCAAATATGGCATTTTTTTAAATCTTGATCATGGTCTTAAAACACAACATTATGAGGGAGATTCTTTCCATGATTTCTTGTATCCTCATTCTCTTCTATAAATATAGAGCCATACAAGCTTGAAAGACACGAAATTCCTCTCTTAAAAGCTCTCAAAAAGCTCTTCAAAAAGCTCTCTAAAAGCTCTTCAAAAAGTTCTCCAGAAATCAAAGAATTGGTACAAGTCATATCTCGAGGTTCTGGTCTCTCTCAATTGACATCAAGCCTCAAACCATCCTCTTGAAATCCTCAGGAGTCTTACAAGGCCCAAGAGCAATCCATAACACGCCTAGCACGCCCCTATTTGACAATACCGGTTTGGTAAAATTTTAAACATCGAATCTCTAATTTTAATCACATTTTATGGTATGCTAACGTTTGTTTGAGTTTATATAGAACAATTATGGATGGTTGAATCATAGGTTCCATGCAAGAATCAAAAAACACCATAGTTAGAGCATGAAGCTTTCGAAGGTTTCTGATGATTGCACCCCCTGTTTACTTTTGCTACTAGGCTCATCTTTATTTTCATGTTTTATTCATTTCATTTATTTCTTTTAATCCCTTGTTTTATTTTTATCAATAAACAAATATAAAAATCACATAAAAATAGATTTAGGATTTTTTCTTAATTAAATTTTAATTTTTGTAAATTAATTAACTAAACACTTTAACTTTTTTTTAAATTAAAATTAATAGAACTTAGGTTTAATTTCATTTTAATTCATTTTCCTTTTCGTAACAATAATACCAAAAAAACATAGAATTAATTTCTTTTATTTAAATTTCATGTTTCTTTAATAATTATCTTTTTTTAATATAGATCTAGATCAATTATTTTTTAACTTAAACCAATTTTATAAATTAAAACAAAAAAAAAAAACAACAAAAAGATTTTTTTTATATCCTAGGATTTTTATACGTCTTTTCAAATTTGCGCGTTATTATTCTTTCGCACTTCATTTTATTATTGTAACTGTATATTGGGATGTAATAGATGATTAGTAGGACCTTTACCGCTTTTATTTATTTTTTCCCGCAGTTTTGGATATGTACATAATCCCCCTCCCTGAAGCCTTGTAATAGCTAGGTTTTATATTTCTGCACTTTTAAATTACTGCAATTATTAACTGCTAGATGTATGACTAATAGGATTGTATGGCAAGAATAATCAAATATTAGCAAACTTAACACAAGACTAAAATAACTGAACATAACACACCTTGCACATATGCACTCTTAGGGTATGCCTCACTTGGTTGCCTCGGAAAACAATGGTCATGTCCCTCGAACATAGGGAGACCCTTAGCAAAGACCCTCGGTTAAAATCATCATAAAGATCATGGTCCCTCGATGTCCCTAGAAGTTGCCTACGGTATATGATCTTGTCCCTCGATGTTGCCTACGAATATATGATGACAGTCCCTTCGAAATGCTAAGGTATCCTTACATGTTGCCTTCAATGACCATTACGTCCCTTTCGAATTGACCCTTACAAACTCCAATGGCGGTGCTACCTATTTCTCAAATAGTAGGATAGTCCTGTCTAAAGGAAACGAGAATAGAAATAATCTTTTTTCGAGTAGGTAGATGCTAGTAGGTACTTGCTCAAATCAAAACTTTTCACACTTACACTTTTCAAACAAATTTTTAAAAAACTTCGTCACACCCTTGAAGACTAATACAAGGGTTATCATGAAACAAAACTTTTCAAAACAAAGCACATACACAAGCAATATTTAAAAGATGAGCAAGTACCTAAGAGCCCATGGAAAACCATGGATAGAAAGGGTGCTAACACCTTCCCTTTCTATAATTTACCCCCCGTACTCAGAAACATCTCGAAAAAGGATTTTTTTGTGTACTTTTTTCCTTTTCGATTGGATGAAATAAAAATCGGATGCGACTCTTGCTTACCGCGACATTTGAGAACAAAAAACGCAAACCAGTATTAACAGTCGGTTCTGCCACCGTATCACAGAACTGGCGACTCTGCTTGGGAATATAAATAAGTGGGGTATACCTTAGGATTATTTCATCATAAATTGCTTCTCTTGTTTGATTTGATTTCTTTACTTTTTAGGGTTTTGTATTGGGAGTTACTATAGATCCTAATCCAGATCTGGGGAACACCTTTTAGGTAAGTAGGAATAAAATGTGAGGGAACTGTACGGCATAGACCGATACAGTTGAAGCAGCAGCTACGTTGATGTGGCACGTTGGTTGGTATCGGTATCCCTTGTGGATAAACGAGGAGAATACGGGGCTATTATATGTGTCGTTAAGCATCAACTGACCTTAGAACCTATAATTGACCAACTTGGCCATAGGAAGTAGTGAGATAGCCAGTCTCGGTATAAAGCTGGGAACCTGTTGATACTCGATACTACACTCATTGAGACCATACTCTCGAGATAGTTCCGGCCGCAAGAAAAGATTGTGTGAGATGAAACCATGACCGATGGAGAATGGTCAGTGATATTGAGAACCTTTAGAACTCGATTACTATAATTAGGACAGTTTGAAACCAACTAAACTTCAAGAGGGTAATACCTAGACCCCATGCAAGCCTGAAACTTAAGGGCTCTTGTGTGACTTGTTTGCCTTTACCATGTCTGTTATTTGCTATACCTGTTATGTGTTTTATCATGACATCATGCATCATAACATAGCATGCATACCTCATTATGCTAACCATTTCAAAGACCGAGGGGATTTATCTTTGTTCTGTTTTGCATATTATGGCTTCCATGCGCAGAAACACCATTCGAGTTAACTTTGTGCAAATACCTGCTCAACTCAAAGATTTAGCCTCGTGAGTTTCTGACACTTCCTCATTCATTAGAAGACATGGTCAGCTTCTTAGCTTGGTTACCTCAAAGTTTGATGAGCAGATGATGAGTGTGCTTTTCCAGTTCTTCGATCCAGTGCATCAGTGTTTCACTTTCCCAGATTATCAGCTAGTTCCCACTATGGAAGAGTTTTCTCACTTATTGGACATATCCATCCTCGAGCAGATTCCCTTCACAGGTTTGGAAGAGACTCCTAGACCAGAGGACATTGCTTCAGCTTTACATTTGAAAAGGGCTAATGTAGTATCTAATTGGAAAACACGAAGCGGGGTTGAAGGTTTCTTAGACAAGTTTCTGGTAGATCAAGCTCAACTATTCTGGGATAACTTAGATTTCCAGGCTTTCAAAGACATCTTAGCTCTCCTTATCTAGGGTTTGGTTCTTTTCCCGAATCTGGATTCTTTTGTGGATGTGAATGCGGTTAAGATCTTCTTATCTCACAATCTTGTGCCTACCCTACTGGGTGATATCCTGCATGCCCTCTATACTCGTACTGTGTGAAGACGAGGGACTCTCATGTGTTGCATGCCACTGCTGGCGAGGTGGTTTATTTCGCACCTCCCCAAGTCCGTGCTAAAAAATGAAGAAGGTTTAGGATGGTCTTACAGGATAATGTCCCTTGCTTATACATACATTCTTTGGAGTTCTAAGGCTATGGAAATCATTGCTGTCATTGATCGATGTGGGGGATATCCTAATGTCCCACTGCTTGGAATCAGAGGAGGAATAACCTATAGTCCTTGCTTGGCTTTACGACAGTTTGGTCATGCTCGGAGAGACGGTACTCATGAGCTACTTCTTACAGATATTGCCTTTGACTATAAGGGGGATATTGACGAGCATCTCCGAAGGTTTATACGAGCTTGGGGCATGGTGAATAGGTCTGACCCTCAAGAGCTAGGACCAAAGACTTCTCTCCCTAAGCAATCTTATCTCCAGTGGGTCCGAGCTCGAGCCCAGAAGCTTGGGATGCCTTATGAAGTTGTGTTTCCAGTAATTGTGGAACCTACCAATGAAGAGGGCGTTCCTTATACAGTCCTTTATCCCTACATGCCCACTGACCTTGGGGCATTGAAGAGATCCTGGATTCAGCTGAGAGAGGAGAGGGATACCTACCAGGAAAAGTACCATGAGCAAGAAAGGAATATCTTGAAGCTCACCAGGCAACTTGAGAATGAAAGAACAATCAATGACTACGTCAGCACCAAGGGGAAGCGTCCATGGGATTTCTGATTTTGCTTTTTCTAGTTTAGATTTGTTTTTCATTTGCTTCTTTGTAAACTCCTTAAAGGCATTGTTGAACCTTTTTACAAGTTTAATCTAATAAAGTTTGTTTATTTCTTGGTTTGCAAATTTAAATCTCCCAAAGTCTTTGAAATCATTACATACGCATCCCATTATCATGCACACCATTACAAGTACCATAACAGGTTTCTCATCTTCTTCGTTGTTTATTCAGCAGAAATGTATTCCGATCAAGCTATCAAAGATCTTCACGCACAAAATGCCCAATTCCAAGAGATGTTCTTGAGCTTGGCTAAAGGGCAAGAGGACTTGAAAGCTCTCATTCTGAAAGAGAAAGAGAAGAAGAAGAAGAAGAAGAAGAAGAAGGTTTTTCTGCTGAGTATGGGCAAAAGGTTTGGGGATAGGTTGAAACAACAAGTTGATCTGTCCTTTTCATCCAAGGGAGGGGAGGACCAAGAAGAAGAAAAGGGCCCCAGTCCTGCAGTTTCTAATAATGATACAGATTATGATGAGGAACAGTATCCTCCTGCTGAGGATAGGTACAAAAAAATTGAAGATCGTCTGAGTGCTATGGAGATTCAGAAGATCCCTGGTTTGGATTTCGGAGATTTGGGACTGGTATCTGGAGTGGTGATCCCTCAGAAGTTCAAAGCTCTAGTTTTTGCTAAATATGATGGGGGGTCCTGCCCAAAATTCCATCTCCATTCTTATGTCAGGAAAATCCAGCCCCACACGGCTGATAGAAATCTATGGGTTCACTTTTTTCAAGATAGTCTGGCAGGGACTCAACTTGAATGGTTCTACCAGCTAGAGGGAGCAAATATCTGAAACTGGGAAGATCTGGCTGCTGCTTTCTACAAGCAGTATCAGTACAATGTCGACCTTGCTCCTACTCGTACTCAACTTCAGAGTATGCCCATGGGTGCAAGTGAAGGATTTAAAGACTATGCCCAAAAGTGGAGAGACTTGGCTGGAAGAGTCCAACCCCCGTTGTCTGATAGGGAGTTGGTTGATATGTTTCTGGGGACGCTATCTAGTCCATTCTTTAATCATTTGATCAGCAGCTTGTCAGCGGGTTTCATCGAGATGATTTTGACTGGAGAAAGAGTAGAAGCTTGGATCCTGAGTGGTAAGATCCAGAAAAATACCTCTTCGAGTACAGAGAAGAAGTCATTTGGTGGCAAGAGGGAAGCCAATGTTGTGCACGGCCAGAAGAGGCGTAGCAAGGCAGACTACCACCAATCTGTGGGGGTAGTGTTGATCTCTAATTCGGCATGCACACAACAACCAAAATAACGAAACAATCAGCCAAGGGTGGAAAGACCTCAAAGGCAGTTCACCCAAATCAACATGCCATTGTCACAAGCATTGCAACACATGTTGAAGATGAATCTGATTATGGTGATAAACCCTCATCCGAACCCTAAGACTTCTTCTCCTAACTACAACCCGGATGCAAGGTGTACTTATCATTCTAGTAGCCCGGGGCACGATACTAACGATTGTTGCACGCTGAAATACAAGATTCAGAATATGATTGAAGCCAAGGAGATCGAATTCGACCCTCCTGAGACTCCCAATGTGATCACTACTCCCTTGCCAAAACATGGCTAGGATTGAAAGCATTTATGTTCATTTGAATTCTGAAGTTGTATTTTCTTTGCTTATTCAAACAATTATTGTCATGTCAAACTTTTTCATTTCATTGATGCATTACACGTGTCTGTCTTGAATTAATTTTTTTTTTCATTATGCTTAAATTGCTTTATATTTCCTTTTCGTGATATTCAACTCTCGACTAAAAAACTGTAAGCCTTTAGAGGGAGGATGACGAAAATGATACCATAATCTCTACAGTATGCTTTTGAACAGACCTTGTTGATGATGTACAGGCGTTGTTTCAAATCCTAAATAGTGGAGTTATAAGGAAGATAATCCCTAGTCAACCCCTTCGAGCCAAAAAAGTAGGAGTTTTTATTTTCACACATATTAAAACCCTTAATCATAACCTGGGGCAGAGTAGTTTTCTCAGTTAATTCATAGGCGCATTCAGTCACAATTTGTCGCTTCGTACACAATGAATGGCATCAAAGACGTCCTTTCGAAACAAAAGATGGTGATGGTTCCCTATAATCCTCAAGACAGGCAGTCATTATCTCTCTAAATAAAAGCCCATTGAGTCAAAACCTATGAAGGAGGCTTAAGAAAAAACATTGGGGCATCCCGCTGACTGTAATCACAAAAAGAAACAGTTCAGGCAAAAGACAGGGATAATAAAATCAAAAAGAAAGAGGTCCTACAAACCCTCAACAAAAAATAAATGACTTCCTATTCAAAATAAACTGTCAGTATCCGAACCATCACTGGAATATCAGAGCAAAGACTCAAACGGGATATAAATGCACAATTCGGTGAGTTTAGGATCGAAGAACATCACGAAGAACAGGTGGGTACAAATAAAATTTGAGCCTTTATCCTTTGTTTCTTAAACCGTGAACCAGGCCATGTTATAACCCTTAAAAGTCCTAGCTGAAGCATGGGTTAGTTCGAAAACATACTGTTACAAAAGGTATCCTGACTCCTGAAGGTCCGTTACAAATCCTGAGTAGATATCACATCTTTGCAAAATTCTATTTTTTCTATTAAAAAACTGCATTTTCAAAACTTCAAGACAGACATAAGCTTTGCATTCTTAAAATAACATTGTTTGCATATGACTATTTGTTCAACAGTAGAGAAATTCATATGACGAATATCTAGCGAACAAAAACCTTCTCAATAAAAAGGATCACCTCAAGTGGAAAAACACTTCCAACCAAGGGGCACGGCATGATCATTGTCCATAATCTGGGGCAGTCAAGTCAAGATTCAAGGAATCTCTCAAAGATGCCAAATAGCCAGGGAAAGATCTCCATCTGAATCACTTGGGGGCATTGGGCATGAATTCCAGCAACGAATCATGTACGATCAAACAAACATCTTTTAGTAGTGTGGCAACATAACACTACCGATAGTGACAACTCCCTACACCCTGAGAGCGTGGACATAGTCAGAAAATACTGCGTATGAACAAAGACCCGCTAGGTTGACTGGCCTAGGCAAAAATAAGGGTATCCCGGCGAACCAAAAGGTTTCGGGCAAAAATTAGGGATAAAAACAAAAAAGATATGTACACTCGGCAAGCCGAAAACCTGAGAAGGAGGCTTGGGCAAAAAAGGGTATCCCGGTGGACTGAAAATCTGAAAAGACAGTCCAGGCAAAAGTTAGGGATTAAAGCGTATGACTATGTCCGGTCATCTCGTCACTTGCCTATCAGTAGAAGACTTATCATTTCGATCGGCAGTTACCAAGCACCTCATAAGTTGGGATAACACTCAAGCCACAAGGCCTCCGCAGGCACTTTCTCTAGCAGGTACAGGGGCAAAAAAGTCTTGATACGAAGTCATTTTCGTATCCTCAACATGCATCCTAGTAACATCTACACTCCCCACATAGTAGAGGCAACCAAAGTTTTGATCTCTGCCTCCCCAAACAGGAGTTACTTTCCCCAACCAAGCTCTTTCGGAGAGCCGACGTCTATATTCCCCAGCCGAATTTTGTAATCGCAACCGGTTCATAAAGTTTTCTCCCGAACAGAGTTTATTTCTCTGAATACAGAAGCTCAATCCCCGACAGAGTTTATCCCTTCAGCTATGGAAGCTTCTCTCTCCAACAGAATTGTTCCCCCACAGAGTTGTTCTCAAGCAGAGTCTCTCCTCGGCAGAATATCCATAAAGAAGGGGCAAATCCCCAGCATAGTCATCTCTGGTTCACCATTTCCAGCGGAAGTAGAAGAACCACTTTTTCTACGACAGTCAGGAACTCAATTTCCATTACTCTCCAACAACAGTCAGGGATTTATTTTTCCCAAACTCGGACGTGCCACAATAGTATTTCATGTTCATATATCATGACGTGCGCATACATATTGCATACGGCATAATCTCATTTATTTTGAGAACATCATCATACAATGTATGTCATGCATCATATACGATAAATCATGTACCTTTTCAGGAAAGATGGTTATCGTCAATAACTTCCAGCAAGTTCAAGATTAGCTCCGGAAACTAAACAGAGTAATTATTTGCACGATCAAATGCAGCTTTACACGGGTTCGTCACGAAACAATCTTACACAGGTTTCTCCTAAATGCAGCTTTACACGGGTTCGTCACGAAGCAATCTTACACGGGTTTCTCCTAAATGCAGCTTCACACGGGTTTATCCGGAAAAATCTTACACGGGTCTTTTCTCATACATTTCCAAATAAAGTTTTACACGAACTTATCACAAAGTAACCTTACCCAGGTTCCTTCTGAATTTTTACACGAACTTATCACAAAGTAACCTTACCCAGGTTCCTCTTGAAGTTTTACACGAACTTATCCCGAAATAACCTTACCCAGGTTCCTCCTGAAGTTTTACACAAACTTATTACGAAATAACCTTACCCAGGTTCCTCTTGAAGTTTTACACAAACTTATCACGAAATAACCTTACCCAGGTTCCTCCTGATGTTTTACACAAACTTATCACAATGTAACCTTACCCAGGTTCCTCCTGAAGTTTTACACGAACTTATTACAAAGTAACCTTACCCAGGTTCCTCCTGAAGTTTTACACAAACTTATCTCAAAGTAACCTTACCCCGGTTCATTTTGAGGTTTTACACGAACTTATCACAAAGTAACCTTACCCAGGTTCCTCTTGAAGTTTAACATAGACTTAGCCCAAAGTAACCTTACCCAGGTTCCTGCCGAAGTTTTACATGGACTTATCCCAAAGTAACCCTACCCAAGTTCCTCCTAAAGCCCTACACAGACTCCTCACAAAGCTACCTTACCTAGGTTCCTTCTCAGTTTAGATGCAGTTTTACCCAAACTCCTCACAAAGCAACCTTACCCAGGTTCCTTCTCGGTTCAGATGCAGTTTTACCCAAACTCCTCACAAAGCAACCTTACTTAGGTTCCTTCTCAGTTCAGATGCAGTTTTACCCAAACTCCTCACAAAGCAACCTTACCCAGGTTCCTTCTCGGTTCAGATGCAGTTTTAACCAAACTCCTCACAAAGCAACCTTACCCAGGTTCCTTCTCGGTTCAGATGCAGTTTTATCCAAACTCCTCACGAAGCAACCTTACCCAGGTTCCTTCCCATAATCTCTACTATCCAGGTTCCTTCTCATAACCTTACTTTTGTACCCCAAAATTTGCCCTCCCATATTCTTCAAGAAATTGCCAAGCCAGGTCACAAAATTCCCCAAGGGTTATGCAGTTCAACTGTCTCCTATACAGTCAAAACTAGGGTTTGGGTTCTGATCAAGAATTGAAAGTTTTAAAAGGCCCAATCAAGTCTCACATGCCTATAAAGATGGTCAAGCATCCTCATATCAAGTTTCAAGGCATTCAGCTCAAAATTGCACAGTCAAAACCCTAATTGCACTACAGTCAACTGTAGGGGCAAAATGGTCATTTGACAGTCAAAAGTTCAAATTTTTGGTCAATATATCATTTTGAAGCCACAAACATCATTTGATCAATGCTTGATCATGATTCTCAAATTTGGCTCAGAAAATCATCAATATGCAAAAGTTGCTATATTTGGACAGCTGAAAAGTCAACTGAAATTGACCAGGGCATAACTTTCACATGGATTATCAGAAAAATTCCATCCAAAGCTCATTTTGAAGAGAAAGACATTTCCTACAACTCATCTTCATATTCCAAGTCCAAGAAATGCTCTCACAAAAAGTTATCAATTTCAACATTATAGGTCATTTTCAAAAGTCAACAAAAAGGGACTTTAAGTCAAAGGCCATAACTTGAGATTGGTAAATCAAAATGACATGGGACCAAAGGCATTGGTTAAAGGACTCAAAGACCTTTCCAAAATGTCCAAGAACATGTGAAAAGCTTAACAATTGAGCAAGTTATGCCTTGTGGAAGTTGGGAAATGTTTGGGAATTTTGAAAAGTCAACAATGGTTCAAATGATCCAAAAATGCAAATGGGCCCATTTTTCTTCCAAGTTTCTTCATGCCAAGCCTATGCACGACCATTAAGCCCAAGGGGAAGTATTTTCTCATTTTTTAATTATTTATTTGAATTTATATTAATATTAATTCATTTAAATTATTTAAATATGTAGAAAATATAAACTTGACCTAAAAAAATCTTTTTATGCACATTCTAGCCTCAAGATCTCATGCACATTCTAATTAGGCAAGTTTTGGTTTAATTTGAGCTGATTGAACAAAAATAACATGAAAAAAGATATGAAAAGATTTTACAAAATCAAATATGCAAAACAATGAATTCAAAAGATTTTGTACAAATTTCTTAACCTAAAAGCTTGGCTACATATGCAGGATCACAAACCTAATTGCCTTAGACAAAAAGCTGCGCTCAGAAGCTATAGACAAACTTGAAAATTTTCCCTAAAAGTTCAAAACTGATTTCAAGGTTATAAGGCGATTCAAGACACCAAACCTATTTCAATAGCTTCCTTAGGCATTCCTGAACAGATTCCAATCGATATCAACCACCAAAGCGCAAAGAATCGGTAACAAGGACCTTCCCTGTACAGAGAAACTTTCGAAATCCTATATCATAATTCATACATTCTTTTGCATTTTTATTTGTGAATTCTTGTTTAATATGAAGTTTCCAAGCTAACTGATATGTTTAATTGAGTTTTCATAAGCCATACGCGAATCTACCATGTTTGGATATTAGGGTTTTCAGGATTCAAAATTAGGGCTTCTCAAACGAAGCAAAATCATGACTCCAGACTCACACCATTGCACTCAGCTCAACTGGACGAAGAAATCCCAATAGTCGCGATGAATTTATGTTCAAGGATAGCCTAATCGCTATTTTCTTGAAAGCTGCCTAAAACCACGCTTCTAAAACCGTTTCCATAGGCTTGTGTTTTCAGAAAAAATAAAAAGAGAACGAAGACGATGATGCGTTGGCAAGCAGTGGTTGGGTGTTTCAAATTTGCGCGCGTTTTTAACCATTATGCTTGGGTTTTGCTTTTTGTTATTTCTTTAATGTAATATGTTAATTGAAACGTGATGGCTCAGTGGCAGGGACATGTGTTGGTAACATCAAAGACCTGGGTTCAAGTCCCAGGTCTGGCAAATTGCAATAATATTTTTCAACGTAAATTCTTATGCAGCGCGCCTATTGTGGTTCACCATGTTCCATCCTCATCCAGACCTACACGCGTCCAATCAAACCAATTCAAAGGCCAGGATTCAGGGAGTACAGTGGGGGCTAGTCAATATGCCACACAAAATCTGAAAAAGTCAACGAACTTCAAAGCTTATTGGGCCAAAATGCTAGGCCTGTACCTCCCAATTTGGGGCTACCCCCCCTGGTTTGCCATTCTTTTTATTTTTCTTGTGTTTTACTTAATTTATTATTTTATTTTCTTGATTGTTTAATTTAATTAATTATTGCCATAAAATATAAAAACATCAAAAAATCAGAAAGAGGATAAAAACATAAAAAGCATTTATTTTATTTATTTTCTTGTAAATAATTAATATGTAAATTATTTAGTTTAATTAGGTTTTTAACTCTAATTCCTTTTTAATAAAATCAAAAAATATAGAATTAGGTTAATTAATAATTTTTATACCTTTTAATTTTCCCTTTTTTATCACAATATTATTTATTTATTTATTTTATTTTTATAATTAAAGGTGCATAAATAAAAATTAGGGTTTAATTTAGGTTAATATAATATTTTCACAATAAACTTAAAAAACCATAGAATTAGGGTTAGTCAATTATAATTAATTCCTTCTTTTTTTTCTTTTAAATCTAAAAAACACAAAATACCCAAAACATTTAATTTTTCATTTTTATTTTAATTCTTTATTAATTTAATATTTTGCAAAAGGATCCAACGCCCGTCGCTTTAATTATTTTGTTTCGCGCATTTTACTTTGTTGCTTATTATAATTATGTACATGTCCCAAAGCCTTGTAATAATTTTATTTCTCGCACTTTTATTCGCTTTATTTATTTTTCAGTCAAATCGGGTGCGGTTTAATTTTTGGCGATGTGGACCCGCGCCTTTGTAATAGCCTTAGATTTATTTTCCCGTAAACTTTATAACTGTTAAAAAGCATGCAAGAATGAATGTCTTAATTAAAATCAAGCGTAGAACACAACAAACATGACAAGACAAATAACTGAAACATGACACACAATTCGCACACACCACCCCTAGGGTACGCCTCACTGTTGCCTTGCCTCGAAAGGTGATCGTCGAGTAGAGGATGTCTTAGTAAGTCCTCATGATCCGGGAACCTGGCATGAGGGTAGCTTCTAAGGTGTCTTCCCATTGCTCTGGTGATCACCATGTCCCTACAAACTCGAATTGACCCGAACACCTCCAACGGTGGTGCTACCTACCTCTCAATGGTGGGATGGCACTACTTTTAAGGACATTTACACAGACGAATTCTTTAGGGTAGGTAGGTTCTCAAGGATACTTGCTCTAATTTCAAACAAATCAAAACATCTTTTCACCAACACTTTTCAAAAGCTTTCAAAGCAAATTTTTCAAACACTCTGACGTATGAGTCGAACTGAAATTTTTCAAAGAAACTTTTTTAAACCCACATTGAAAAGCAAGCAAACATTTTTGAAAACACATTGAGCAAGTATCTAAGAGCCCATGGATAACCATGGATAGAAAGGGTGCTAACACCTTCCCTTTCTATAATCTACCTCCCGAACCGAGAGCAATCTCTTTAAGGAATTTTTCTGTGCTTTTGTCCTTTCCATTTGGAGAAAATAAAAGACGGTGGCGACTCTTGCTTCCGCGACATTTCGTGAACCAGCGTTAAACAGTCAGTTCCAGATCCACCGATCACAGAACTGGCGACTCTGCTGGGGATAATCTTATAAAGTGAGGTGTACCTTAGGGCTAGTTCATAACTGTGTTTTCAATTGTTTTCCTTGTGTGCTTTAAATTGTGGGTTGCTTGGGAGTTCTATAGATCCTAACCCGGATCTGGGGGATACCTTCTTAGAAAGTAGCAACAAGGCTGTGAGGGAACTGTGCGGGGTATACCGACATGGTTGAAACAGTCTGCTACGTTGATGTGGCACTTTGGTGTGTACCGGTAACCCTTGAGTTCAGTCAAGGAGAGTACGGGGCCTCCGCGTAGTGTCGTGAAGCATCAACAGACCTTAGGAACCTCAATTGAACTATCTTGGCCTCCTTAGGGTAGTGAGATAACTGACTTTGGTGCAGTCCGAGGTTGGTTGATACTCGATACTACACTCAATTGAGGGTTGCTTTCCTGGAATATTTCGGTCGCCAGTTCAGTGGCTAAATCGAAACGATGAACAACGAAAGCAATCCCGTGATATTGGGAACCTTAGAACCAGGTTACTTCTGATAGGACAGGTTGAACCCACCAACTTCAAGAGGGTAGTACCTAGACCTCATGCTGGCCTGAACCCTAAGGGCTCTTTTGTGTGACTTGTGTGCCTTCGTACTTGACTACTTGCATGCTTGTTATCTGACCCTTGATGTCTTGCAGGTTTTGTTCATAGTCCTTAATTGGGACTTATAACAGGGTGTACTAACCACTTGCAGGTTCTGTTTATAGTCCTTAATTGGGACTCATGACAGGTTTTACTTAGGTTCCTTGCAGGTCTTGTTTATAGTCCTTAATTGGGACTCATGACAGGTTTTACTTAGGTTCCTTGCAGGTCTTGTTTATAGTCCTTAATTGGGACTCATAACAGGGTACTAAGTTTCTTGCAGGTCTTGTTTATAGTCCTTAACTAGGACTCATGACAAGTTTTACCAAATTTCTTGCAGGTTTTGTTTATAGTCCTTAACGGGGACTCATAACAGGGTTTACTAGATATCTTGCAGGTTTTGTTTATAGTCCTTAATTGGGACTCATAACAAAGTATACTGAATTTCTTGCAGGGTCTGTTTGTAGTCCTTGATAAGGGCTCATAACATGGTCTACCTATATCACCCCATGCATAGCATGACATCATACCATTGCATACATCCTAACCCATTTCAAGGATCTCAAGGGCTTGTGATGCAGGTCATGATGAACAACTATCCCAGCAAGGGGCAAAGAGGTTATTTTCCTCTAGCCAAGGTTGTCAGGGGCTATGACCCACTGGATATGGTGAGCCTTTGACCCTTGATGAAGGACTCTCAACAATATGCAGTGCCTTCATTCAAGCTACCGGTTCCAAATACTAACAAAGTTTCTCTGTTTACCCCGCGAGGTCCTTGAAAACATTGCATGCATGTCATACATCTCATTGCAGGTAGCCCTTTGACAGGTTGCTTACCCTTCTTCGCTGTTTATTTCAGCCATGGCTTCCCAACAAGATAACCAGGACTTTCTTGCTCAAGAGGCTCGGCTCGGGGACATCCTCCTGAATTTATCCAAGGGGCAGGAGGAGTTAAGGACACTTCTCACGGGGACTTTGGTCAGGAACAAAGCTGAGGATGACAAGGATGACCAGCTGAAACGTCTACAAGCTGAGGTAGACACATTGAAAACCCAGATGCTGGGGCAAAGGGCCCTCATTCAAGGTTTAGCTCAGGAGCAAGGAGAGCTGAGGGCCATGATCAGTCAGCTCCATCAAGACATGAAGCAACCAGCCCAAGTCAGGCACCAAGTCTTTGGTCAGCCACCAAGAGGACCAAAGTCTGGTATGGTGAAGAATGAACCTCTCCAAATTGCTACTACTTCACAAGCCCAGTATCAATGGGGTAATCGACGCAAGCGATACACGCCTGGAAGACATTTCACTGAGACTGGCATACCACCATCTCTAATGCAGGAACACTTGTTGGAGGTCAATCTGATTACTTTAAAGGGTCCTCCCCAGAATCCTGACATCTCTGCTCCTACTTATAACCCTGATAAAAGATGTGCCTACCATTCTGACAGTCCTGGACATGACACCAATGACTGTTGGAGCTTGAAGAACAAGATCCAGGACTTGATCGACGGAAGGGTGCTGGAGTTCATGCCGGGTGGCCAAATGAAATGCTTCTGCTGAGAATCTCCCATCTGAAGTGACTAATTCAAACTAGAAAACTTTTGTTCATTCGAATGTTCAAGTTGCATTTTTCTTGAATTGTCTAAACATTTATTCATGTCAAACATTGTTATTTCATTAATACATCGCTTATGTCTGTTTTGAATCAATATATTCGCATTCACTATATGCAAACTGTTTTCATATTTTTTCTGATGTCGATTCTTGATCTTTAATCCTAAGCCTCTTGAGGGAGGATGACGAAAACGATACCACTATCTTTACAGTATGCTTTTGAACAGACCCCGCTGATGAGGTACAGGCATTGTTTCAAATCCTAAACACTGGAGTTATAAGGAAGATAATCCCTCGTCAACCCCTTCGAGCCAAAGAAGTAGGAGTTTTATTTTCGAAAATCAAAACCCTTAATCATAACCTGGGGCAGGGTAGTCTCTCAGTGGATCCAAGTGCATAACGAATGGCACCGAAGAGATCTTTACAAAACAAACAAGGACAGTGATGGTTCAGAACAATCAAAAGGACAGGCAGTCATTATCAAAAAAAATCATAAACGAAAAGCCCAAGAAGTCAAAACCTATAAAAAGGGACTTATGAAACTGGGGCATCCCGCTGACTGTGATTCCAAAAAGGAAACAGTTCAGGCAAAAAAAGAAAGGGACAACAAAATCAAGAAAGAGGTCTCACAAACCCTCAACCAAAGCAAAAATGACTGCCTATTCCAAATAAATCATCAATATCTGAACCATCACCGGAAAATCAGAGCAAAGACTCAAACAAGGTCTAACGCATGATCAACTGAGTTTAGGTTTGGAGAACATCACGAAGAGCGGGTGGGTACAAATAATTTGAGCCTTTATCCTTTGTTTCTTAAACCGTGAACCAAGCCACGTTATAACCCTTAAAAGTCCTAGCTGAAGCATGGGTTAGTTCGAAAGCATACTGTCACGAAAGGTATCCTGACTCCTGAAGGCCTACGGTAAATACGGAGTTGACATCACGTTTTACAAACATTCACTTGTTTTATGAAAAGATGCATTTTCAAAATCTTCGAGACAGACATAAGCTTTGCGTTTTTAACATAACTTTGTTTGCATATGACTTTTTGTTTGAACAGCATAAAAATTTGCACGACGAAAGTCTAATGAACAAGAGTATCTCCAATCAAGGGGCATGGCATGACTATTGTCCATCATCTGGGACAGCGAAGTCAAGATCCAGAGAATCTCTCAAAGGCCAAATAGACTGGGGCAAATCTTCGTCTGAATAGCTTGGGGCAAATCTCTGCCTGAATCACTTGGGGCATTCCGACAATGAATCTTGCCTGATTAAACATCTTCTGGTAACATGGTAACATAAACAGCCAGGGGCACCTCCCTGCATTCTAAAAACATGGACATAGTCGAAAAAATACTACGCAGAGTCAAAGACCCGCTAGGTTGACACACCTAGGCAAAATAAGGGCTTCCCGGCGAACCAAAAGGGTTCGGGCAAAATGAAGGGATGAAATGGAAAAAATTTGTACACCCGGCAAGTCGAAAACCTGAAAAGGCGGCTTGGGCAAAAATGGGTATCCCGGTGGACTGAAAACCCGAAAGGGCGGTCCAGGCAAAAGTTAGGGATTAAAAGCGTACGACTATGTCCCGCCATCTGTCTACCAGAAGAAGGTTTGTCCGCCAACAACTATCAGCATCCCATAGGTGCCTCCCCCATAGAGCAGGGGCAATAAAGAGTCGTCCAAGCGATCTAATTGTTCTGTCCTCCAAGGTATCAAGGTAGGTTCAGCTGAAGAACACAACCAGGTATCTTAATTCCCCAGAGAATGAGCCAGCAAGCAGTATACTCTCCTCGAGCAAAGCAGTTATCAACCTTAAGGAAGTTGGGTATCCTCCCGTAGAGCTCAACATTCCCCAGCAGCAATACACATACAATCTTAACAAGCATCCCCGACAGTCTTGATTTAAGATTGCTCCCCGGTATTTCAAACATTCAATAGAGTTACTTCCCTAACAGTCCAAAACTTCCCCAGGAGAGTCCAGTCCAGTTTCCCCAAGAAAGTTGGAATCCATCTCCCCAAGCAGTAAGCTTATCCCCAGTAGATTCTGGAAGCTTACCCTTCGCAAAGCACGAACGCGTCGCCCGGCTTTATTTAAAGAGTTATTTCCTTAACAGGATATAACTGGGTTATCCTCAGCCAAGAACCACGGAAAGAGCGTCGTCGACGAAGCCTTCTTACCCCAGCGAAGTCCATCACACTTCCAGTACAGCAGAGATATCCTCAGCAAGTCATTCTCAACAATTCAGCAAAAGCATCTCCCCACAGAGTATTTCTTCCCAGCATGGTCGCTAGAATATCTTTTTCTCCCTGCCAAATTATTCATTCGCCAAGTTTATTCCCCAACCGAGTTATCTTCTCCTACCGGTATACTTGCAACTATCATCCCTAACGGAGGCAAAGCTACTTTTCAACATCAGCCCAGGATACGACTTCCCGGCACCCGTCAAGGATTTATTTTCCTGAGACGAAAACATATGTTCATAAAACGTCACATACATCATCATAGCATGCATATGCATCATACTACGCTAATCTCATTGATTTTGAAGACATACAGTTCATGCATCATGATTTTGCATACAATTATGTTTTACCTTTTCAGGAAAAAGATCAATACAAAAATGACTACTATCAACTATCGCAATTCATTCTTGATATAGTTTCGGATATGATCCAGAGATGGTGACGTTCTGATACTGCTTCCAGAATTCCTTCTAGATATAGTTTCGGATATGATCCAGAGATGGTGACATTCTGATGCTGCTTCCAGATATTCTTTCTCGATATAGTTTCAGATGTAAACCAGATATGGTGACGTTCTGATGCTGCTTCCAGATTCCCTTCTCGATATAGTTTCAGATATGATCCAGATATGGTGACATTCTGATGCTGGTTCCAGAATTCTTTCTCGATATAGTTTCAGATGTAAACCAGATATGGCGACGTTCTGATACTGCTTCCAGAGTTCCTTCTAGATATAGTTTCAGATGTAAACCAGATATGGCGACGTTCTGATACTGCTTCCAGAATTCCTTCTAGATATAGTTTCAGATGTAAACCCAGCAATGGTGACGTTCTGATACTGCTTCCAGATTTCCTTCTAGATATAGTTTCAGATGTAAACCCAACGATGGTGACGTTCTGATACTGCTTCCAGAATTCCTTCTAGATATAGTTTCAGATGTAAACCCAGCGATGGTGACGTTCTGATACTGCTTCCAGAATTCCTTCTAGATATAGTTTCAGATGTAAACCCAGCGATGGTGACGTTCTGATACTGCTTCCAGATTTCCTTCTAGATATAGTTTCAGATGTAAACCCAGCGATGGTGACGTTCTGATACTGCTTCCAGATTTCCTTCTAGATATAGTTTCAGATGTAAACCCAGCGATGGTGACGTTCTGATACTGCTTCCAGAATTCCTTCTAGATATAGTTTCAGATGTAAACCCAGCGATGGTGACGTTCTGATACTGCTTCCAGAATTCCTTCTAGATATAGTTTCAGATGTAAACCCAGTGATGGTGACGTTCTGATACTGCTTCCAGATTTCCTTCCAGATATAGTTTCAGATGTAAACCAGATATGGTGACGTTCTGATACTGCTTCCAGAAGTCCTTTTTAGATGTTTCCCTCTCCGACGATGAGTGTGAGGTGATAATCCCCTATGGTTCCCTCTCCAACGGTGTGTGAGGTAGTAATCCCTTTTTTAGATGTTTCCCTCTCTGACGATGAGTGTGAGGTGATATTCTCTTATGGTCCCCTCTCCGGCGAGTGCGTGAGGTGGTAAGGCCTTTTCAGATGTTCCCCTCTCCAACGTTGAGTGAGGTGATCATTCCTTTCAGATTATAAGTGCATATGGTTCTCTTCCCGATACTGCAAAGATGGTAATTCCCACCAAAATTTGCTCAACGAGCGTTGTTGAGATTTAAAGTCACCCAAGGTTCTCTTATCATTCATGCTAAGGCAGTAACCATACCTGGTTCATTCATCAGCGTTTGAAGCTCCAGACTCAGCTCCTGTAACCAGTCAAGACACATCTATACCAAGCATCTAAAATCAGCTCCTGCAACGTGTCAGGTACTCATTTTCTCTTTTGCAGGTATGCAGGTTCTCGCTAAGGAATCTCCTACGCGATCAACACCCAGATGGCATCTATAAGCCCATCATACTATCCAGCAATCTCCAAATGGCATCTATAAGCCCATTCCGTCATCACTGCCACTATGCGAGCGCAAATTTCTGGGCACTCTAGTGTCCAATCATCTTTTACCATCGGATTACGAAAGGCACGTCAGCCAATCTGCATCCTCAGGTCTAAGAAGATTGAACAGGGGCAACTGTTGTACCCCAAAATTTGCCCTCCCATATTCTTCAAGAAATTGCCAAGCCAGGTCACAAAATTCCCCAAGGGTTATGCAGTTCAACTGTCTCCTATACAGTCAAAACTAGGGTTTGGGTTCTGATCAAGAATTGAAAGTTTTCAAAGGCCCAATCAAGTCTCACATGCCTATAAAGATGGTCAAGCATCCTCATATCAAGTTTCAAGGCATTCAGCTCAAAATTGCACAGTCAAAACCCTAATTGCACTACAGTCAACTGTAGGGGCAAAATGGTCATTTGACAGTCAAAAGTTCAAATTTTTGGTCAATATATCATTTTGAAGCCACAAACATCATTTGATCAATGCTTGATCATGATTCTCAAATTTGGCTCAGAAAATCATCAATATGCAAAAGTTGCTATATTTGGACAGCTGAAAAGTCAACTGAAATTGACCAGGGCATAACTTTCACATGGATTATCAGAAAAATTCCATCCAAAGCTCATTTTGAAGAGAAAGACATTTCCTACAACTCATCTTCATATTCCAAGTCCAAGAAATGCTCTCACAAAAAGTTATCAATTTCAACATTATAGGTCATTTTCAAAAGTCAACAAAAAGGGACTTTAAGTCAAAGGCCATAACTTGAGATTGGTAAATCAAAATGACATGGGACCAAAGGCATTGGTTAAAGGACTCAAAGACCTTTCCAAAATGTCCAAGAACATGTGAAAAGCTTAACAATTGAGCAAGTTATGCCTTGTGGAAGTTGGGAAATGTTTGGGAATTTTGAAAAGTCAACAATGGTTCAAATGATCCAAAAATGCAAATGGGCCCATTTTTCTTCCAAGTTTCTTCATGCCAAGCCTATGCACGACCATTAAGCCCAAGGGGAAGTATTTTCTCATTTTTTAATTATTTATTTGAATTTATATTAATATTAATTCATTTAAATTATTTAAATATGTAGAAAATATAAACTTGACCTAAAAAAATCTTTTTATGCACATTCTAGCCTCAAGATCTCATGCACATTCTAATTAGGCAAGTTTTGGTTTAATTTGAGCTGATTGAACAAAAATAACATGAAAAAAGATATGAAAAGATTTTACAAAATCAAATATGCAAAACAATGAATTCAAAAGATTTTGTACAAATTTCTTAACCTAAAAGCTTGGCTACATATGCAGGATCACAAACCTAATTGCCTTAGACAAAAAGCTGCGCTCAGAAGCTATAGACAAACTTGAAAATTTTCCCTAAAAGTTCAAAACTGATTTCAAGGTTATAAGGCGATTCAAGACACCAAACCTATTTCAATAGCTTCCTTAGGCATTCCTGAACAGATTCCAATCGATATCAACCACCAAAGCGCAAAGAATCGGTAACAAGGACCTTCCCTGTACAGAGAAACTTTCGAAATCCTATATCATAATTCATACATTCTTTTGCATTTTTATTTGTGAATTCTTGTTTAATATGAAGTTTCCAAGCTAACTGATATGTTTAATTGAGTTTTCATAAGCCATACGCGAATCTACCATGTTTGGATATTAGGGTTTTCAGGATTCAAAATTAGGGCTTCTCAAACGAAGCAAAATCATGACTCCAGACTCACACCATTGCACTCAGCTCAACTGGACGAAGAAATCCCAATAGTCGCGATGAATTTATGTTCAAGGATAGCCTAATCGCTATTTTCTTGAAAGCTGCCTAAAACCACGCTTCTAAAACCGTTTCCATAGGCTTGTGTTTTCAGAAAAAATAAAAAGAGAACGAAGACGATGATGCGTTGGCAAGCAGTGGTTGGGTGTTTCAAATTTGCGCGCGTTTTTAACCATTATGCTTGGGTTTTGCTTTTTGTTATTTCTTTAATGTAATATGTTAATTGAAACGTGATGGCTCAGTGGCAGGGACATGTGTTGGTAACATCAAAGACCTGGGTTCAATTCCCAGGTCTGGCAAATTGCAATAATATTTTTCAACGTAAATTCTTATGCAGCGCGCCTATTGTGGTTCACCATGTTCCATCCTCATCCAGACCTACACGCGTCCAATCAAACCAATTCAAAGGCCAGGATTCAGGGAGTACAGTGGGGGCTAGTCAATATGCCACACAAAATCTGAAAAAGTCAACGAACTTCAAAGCTTATTGGGCCAAAATGCTAGGCCTGTACCTCCCAATTTGGGGCTACCCCCCCCCCCCCCCCCCCCCCCCCCTGGTTTGCCATTCTTTTTATTTTTCTTGTGTTTTACTTAATTTATTATTTTATTTTCTTGATTGTTTAATTTAATTAATTATTGCCATAAAATATAAAAACATCAAAAAATCAGAAAGAGGATAAAAACATAAAAAGTATTTATTTTATATATTTTCTTGTAAATAATTAATATGTAAATTATTTAGTTTAATTAGGTTTTTAACTCTAATTCCTTTTTAATAAAATCAAAAAATATAGAATTAGGTTAATTAATAATTTTTATACCTTTTAATTTTCCCTTTTTTATCACAATATTATTTATTTATTTATTTTATTTTTATAATTAAAGGTGCATAAATAAAAATTAGGGTTTAATTTAGGTTAATATAATATTTTCACAATAAACTTAAAAAACCATAGAATTAGGGTTAGTCAATTATAATTAATTCCTTCTTTTTTTTCTTTTAAATCTAAAAAACACAAAATACCCAAAACATTTAATTTTTCATTTTTATTTTAATTCTTTATTAATTTAATATTTTGCAAAAGGATCCAACGCCCGTCGCTTTAATTATTTTGTTTCGCGCATTTTACTTTGTTGCTTATTATAATTATGTACATGTCCCAAAGCCTTGTAATAATTTTATTTCTCGCACTTTTATTCGCTTTATTTATTTTTCAGTCAAATCGGGTGCGGTTTAATTTTTGGCGATGTGGACCCGCGCCTTTGTAATAGCCTTAGATTTATTTTCCCGTAAACTTTATAACTGTTAAAAAGCATGCAAGAATGAATGTCTTAATTAAAATCAAGCGTAGAACACAACAAACATGACAAGACAAATAACTGAAACATGACACACAATTCGCACACACCACCCCTAGGGTACGCCTCACTGTTGCCTTGCCTCGAAAGGTGATCGTCGAGTAGAGGATGTCTTAGTAAGTCCTCATGATCCGGGAACCTGGCATGAGGGTAGCTTCTAAGGTGTCTTCCCATTGCTCTGGTGATCACCATGTCCCTACAAACTCGAATTGACCCGAACACCTCCAACGGTGGTGCTACCTACCTCTCAATGGTGGGATGGCACTACTTTTAAGGACATTTACACAGACGAATTCTTTAGGGTAGGTAGGTTCTCAAGGATACTTGCTCTAATTTCAAACAAATCAAAACATCTTTTCACCAACACTTTTCAAAAGCTTTCAAAGCAAATTTTTCAAACACTCTGACGTATGAGTCGAACTGAAATTTTTCAAAGAAACTTTTTTAAACCCACATTGAAAAGCAAGCAAACATTTTTGAAAACACATTGAGCAAGTATCTAAGAGCCCATGGATAACCATGGATAGAAAGGGTGCTAACACCTTCCCTTTCTATAATCTACCTCCCGAACCGAGAGCAATCTCTTTAAGGAATTTTTCTGTGCTTTTGTCCTTTCCATTTGGAGAAAATAAAAGACGGTGGCGACTCTTGCTTCCGCGACATTTCGCGAACCAGCGTTAAACAGTCAGTTCCAGATCCACCGATCACACTTACCATTCATGTTTCTTTTCTCTTATCTCCAGACAACAGTCCACAACACTGTAAGACCTGGACCTGATCAAACACGATCGGTTTCACCTTTCCCCAGTAGGTCTCGATGCAGCCTTTTCACGACTAGATAACAATTCATTTTCACCTCCCCGACTAAGAGATATTCCCCAGTAGAATAACGGATGACTGAAGCTCCTAAAATTCTATTTCTCTCAAGACAGAGATCAGCATTCCCGAGCGAAATCCTCCTCAACAACAGGTATACGGGCTCTCGCAAAGGAATCTCTTATGCGATCAACACTTCTTCTGATGGCATCTTTAAGCCCATTTTCCGTCATTAACTTCCAAATGGACTCTATAAGCCCATTCCCAAAATCGCAAGGCCAGTACCACTTCATGCAAGTGCAAATTTCTGGGCACTCTAGTGTTCATTCATCTTCCACCTTCGGATCACGAAAGGCAAGCAAACCAATCTACATCCTCAGGTTTAAGAAGATTGAACAGGGGCAGCTGTTGTACCCCAAAATTTTCCCTCCCATATTTCTCAATACATTTCAAGTAAGGTCTTCAAATTGCCCAAGGAAGTCCAAGAGTTGACCAGACAAACTCTCTCCTAAAGGCAGTCTACCTCAAATTAGGGTTTCATTTTGCATCAAGATGTTTGAGTCCAAAGGGTCCCAAATGCTCACTATTGTCCTAATATGTTCTCAAGATCATCCATGTCAAGTTTCAAGCCTTGCATAGGAAGTTTGCTCAGTCAATTGCTCAAAGGCCTGAAAGTCGACTATGCTAGGGAAAAAGTCAACTATGGCCCACATACAGTCAAACTTCAAGATTTTTGGTCAACATCCTCATTTTGAAGTATTATTCATCATTTGATCAAGGGTTGGTCATGATTCCTCAAAGATTTTGCAGAAAAAGTCAACTCAACTTTGACCAAGCATAACTTTCTCATACTTTATCAGAAATGACCAGTCCAAAGCTCATTTTGAAGAGGATGTAATTACCTACAATTCATCTTCATCTCCCAAGTTCAAAATATTCACTCACAAGAAGATATAAATTTGGACATTATAGGTCATTTTGAAAAGTCAACAAAAACACCTTTTTTGTCAAGGCTTCATACATGAACATGGAAGATTCAATTTAGATGAGACCAAAAGGGTTGCTTAGATGACATCTTAGGCTTTCTAAAAAGTCCAAGAACACATCTCTAGGGTCAAAATTGAAGGAGTTATGCATTGGCAAAGTTGACCTTTTTTTGCAAAATTGCCAAAAGTCAAATATGTCTAAAATTGAAATTTTTGCCAAATGGGCCCAACATTTTATGCTTGAATTGAGTTTTTAACATGGTCCACGATCTCTAAGCCCACCCATACATTTTTCTACTATTTATGCTATTTATTTTGAAATTTTATTCATTAAAATTCAAAATTAAATAAATAAATAATAGAAATAATGTAAATTTTGATGTGAATATATTTTGGACAAGTTTTATGCTGGTTTATGTCAATTTATTTCGTGCAATAACCTTTCAAATATGTCCAGGTTCATCCACTTGTGAAAATGGCATAAAATCATCAAATATGGCATTTTTTCAAATCTTGATCATGGTCTTAAAACACAACATTATGAGGGAGATTATTTCCATGCTTTATTGTCTCCTCATTCTTCTCTATAAATATAGAGTCATACAAGCTTGAAAGACACGAAATTCCTCTCTAAAAAGCTCTCAAAAAGCTCTTCAAAAAGCTCTCCAAAAGCTCTTCAAAAAGCTCTCCAGAAATCAAAGAATTTATGCAAGTCATATCTCGAGGTTCCGGTCTCTCTCAATTGACATCAAGCCTCAAACCATCCTCTTGAAGTTCTCAGGAGTCTTACAGGGCTCAAGAGTAATCCATAACATGCCTAGCATGCCCCCATTTGACAATATCGGTTTGGTAAAATTTTAAACTTCGAATCTCTAATTTTAATCACATTTTATAGTATGCTAACGTTTGTTTGAGTTTATATATAACAGTTATGGATGGTTGAATCATAGGTTTCACGCAAGAAACAAAAAACACCATAGTTAGAACATGAAGCTTTCGAAGATTTCTGATGATTGCACCCCCTGTTTACTTTTGCTACTAGGCTCATCTTTATTTTCATGTTTTATCCATTTCATTTATTTCTTTTAATCCCTTGTTTTATTTTTATCAATAAACAAATATAAAAATCACATAAAAATAGATTTAGGATTTTTTCTTAATTAAATTTTAATTTTGGTAAAATAATTAACTAAACACTTTAACTTTTTTTAAATTAAAATTAATAGAACTTAGGTTTAATTTCATTTTAATTCATTTTCCTTTTTGTAACAATAATACCAAAAAAACATAGAATTAATTTCTTTTATTTAAATTTCATGTTTCTTTAATAATTATATTTTTTTTAATATAGATCTAGATCAATTATTTTTTAACTTAAACCGTTTTTAGAAATTAAAACAAAAAAACAACAAAAAGATTTTTTTATATCAGGATTTTTAGACGTCTTTTCAAATTTGCGTGTTATTATTCTTTCGCACTTTATTTTATTATTGTAATTGTATATTGGGATGTAATAGATGATTAGTAGGACCTTTACCGCTTTTATTTATTTTTTCCCGCAGTTTTGGATATGTATATAATCCCCCTTTCCCGAAGCCTTGTAATAGCTAGGTTTTATATTTCTGCACTTTTAAATTACTACAATTATTAACTGCTAGATGTATGACTAATATGATTATATGACAAGAATAATCAAATATTAGAAAACTTAACACAAGACTAAAATAAATGAACATAACACACCTTACACATATGCACTCTTAGGGTATGCCTCACTTGGTTGCCTCGGAAAACAATGGTCATGTCCCTCGAACATAGGGATACCCTTAGCAAAGACCCTCAGTTAAAATCATCATAAAGATCATGGTCCCTCGATGTCCCTCGAAGTTGTCTACGGTATATGATCTTGTCCCTCGATGTTGCCTACGAATATATGATGACAGTTCCTTCGAAATGCTAAGGTATCCTTACATGTTGCCTTCAATGACCATTACGTCCCTTTCGAATTGACCCTTACAAACTCCAACGGCGGTGCTACCTGTAACACCTCAATTCTACCCCAAGCAAATTATGCAAAATAAATCAGAGTTATGAAATTTCAATCATACAAATGAATCGGGATGTCACAAATTCTTCTAATAAATTCATTGCATTCATCATGGATATATAACACTTTTTCAAAACATCGGATGAACCATCAACATAACATCTTTCATTAAATAATCCAACTACGCAGCAGAATTCTTCAATAACATCTTTAAATAAAACATCAACTTCAAAACATCTCATATTTAATTATAATCAATTCAAAACTCAACAACTGAAAATCAACAATCAAAAATCAGCAAGCGTTCATCCCCCTTATTACTTCCACTCACACCATATAGGCCCACATTAAATAATATTATACTTCTAATATTATTTCACCATATACTAATACTATACCTCTAATATTATTATTTCTCCACTTAATAAAATAAATCCAATTTAATAATAACATATCTTCACAAATATTCCAAAAAAAATTTAATTAAATAATTAATTAAATTACGGGCGTTACAACTCTCCCCCACTTAGAATATTTTCGTCCTCAAAAATTTACCTCAAACAAACAATTCAGGATAGGAGTCTCGCATCTTGCTCTCCAATTCCCAAGTCATGCTTTCTCCTGCAGCTCCTAACCAAACCACTTTAACCAAGGCAATCTCTTTGCCCCTCAGAGTCTTCACTTCACGATCTGTGATTCATACAGGCATCGTCTCCACCGTAAGATTATCCCGTACTTGCACATCGTCCATATGAATCACATGAGATAGATCTGAAATATACTTCCGAAGTTGCGACACATGAAACACATCATGCAAATTCTAAAGATTAGGCGGTAAAGCCACTCTATAGGCAACATTCCCCACAATCTCTGAAATCTGATACGGTCCAATAAAATGAGAAGTGAGCTTCTTAGACTTCAACGCTCGCCCAACACCAGCATAACTGTCAATCATGGGAATTAATCCTAAATCCTAAATTAGTTACTAGGATTACACTTATTATTCATCATTTAAATCATCTAGAGTAATATTCATTGCATTAGCTAATCGACGCTTCGAACGACATCTCAAACAACATCCTACAACTCAAGTTACAGCAACTTAAAACTGATTCTATCAAAATTAGTCAGTATGGGTCGATGCAAAACCCTTGGGGTCAACGCGTAATGCTTCTCCTGCACAGCATGAGTCGACACATCCTCCTCATGGATCGACTCATCCTGGTCCTAATCACAACATGTATTGACACATGCCCCTCTCCTATCGACTCATCCTGCGTCTTGTACTCATCATGCATCGACGCAAGCCCTCCATGGATCGACTCATCCTGAGTCTTGCAGCCCACATGTATCGACTCATCCTGAGTCTTGCAGCCCACATGTATCGACGCATGCCTCCATGAATCGATGCATCCTGTTACAGTCTGCATAATTTTCTACGTTTTCTACTGTAATTTCACTACGAGAATTATGTTACAGTCCTTCGAACTTTATTATAGTCATGGTAATTCATCACCTAATCATTAACATATCATACTACATCGATTAAACAACATCATGACATCATTATTCATTCAAATTCATCAAATCTTCATCATACATCATCCAATTCAAGAACGAAAACAGTAATCCTCTAACCCCACATATCAAACATCATGAACCCAATTATAAAGCCAGAACCCCACCCTTACCTTGGATTAGGTTATTCTATTATTTGTTGTTAGAATAGAAGAAAGAAGAAGTAAGAAGAAAATAAGAATTTGAGGAGAACGTGACGCTGCTCTCATCTCATAATCAATAATAATTACAGCATATATACTCATTTGTCAACATCAAATACACTTCATTATTCAATCATATAATGCGACTCAAAACTATGCAAATGCAGTGGTACCATTGGAGCAGAACTCCCATCTCAAAAATCTGCCAATTAATAGAGGCATCAACAAGGCATAGCCTTCATCTCAAAATTTGCCAATCCAGGCCATCTCAACTTCTTACTACAACATAAACAATGGTTAGAACATCAAAATAACAATACTCATTTGTTAGATAACTACGAATCGACGACAAGGTCAGGCAAACCTTTTGCTCTGATACCAACTTTGTAACACCCCAATTCTACCCCAAGCAAATTATACAAACTAAATCAGAGTTATGAAATTTCAATCATATAAATGAATCAGGACATCACAAATTCTTCTAATAAATCCATTGCATTCATCATGTATATATAACACTTTTTCAAAACATCGGATGAACCATCAACATAACAACTTTCATTAAATAATTCAACAACTACGCATCGGAATTCTTCAATAACATCTTTAAATAAAACAGCAACTTCGAAACATCTCATATTTAATTATAATCAATTCAAAACTCAACAACTAAAAATCAAAAATCAAAAATCAGCAAGCGTTCATCCCCCTTATTACTTCCACTCACACCATATAGGCTCACATTAAATAATATTATACTTCTAATATTATTTCACCATATACTAATACTATACCTCTAATATTATTATTTCTCCACTTAATAAAATAAATCCAATTTAATAATAACATATCTTCAAAAATATTCCAAAAATAATTTAATTAAATAATTAATTAAATTACGAGCGTTACACTACCTATTTCTCAAATAGTAGGATAGTGTTGTCTAAAGGAAACGAGAATAGAAACAATCTTTTTTCGAGTAGGTAGATGCTAGTAGGTACTTGCTCAAATCAAAACTTTTCACACTTACACTTTTCAAACAAATTTTTAAAACAACTTCGTCACACCCTTGAGGACTGATACAAGTGTTATCACGAAACAAAACTTTTCAAAACAAAGCACATACACAAGCAATTTTTAAAAGATGAGCAAGTACCTAAGATCCCATGGAAAACCATGGATAGAAAGGGTTCTAACACCTTCCCTTTCTATAATCTACCCCCCGCACTCAGAAACATCTCGAAAAAGGATTTTTTTTGTACTTTTTTCCTTTCCGATTGGATGAAATAAAAATCGGTGGCGACTCTTGCTTACTGCGACATTTGAGAACAAAAAACGCAAACTAGTATTAACAGTCAGTTCTACCACCGTATCACAGACACACATCATCATTAATAAACGGAACCATATTCACTGAAGGAGGTGCAGTAGGGGCAGCATGCACCGCAAGAGGTGTCGGAGTAACAATAGTCTAAACAATCGTAGTATCTTGAGGACCAAGATTGAAACCTTCAGGTGTAAAATTCTCTGGCATTCCCCATGGATAACCTTTAGGCATGCGATTCTGAACAACAGCTGGAGTAGCAAACGCGGGAGCAGTCGGAGCATCAGTAGTTGCCCTTGTTGGTTGAGGTTGAACACTCGGTGGCTGATTCTGAGCAGCCACCAGAGCTTCCATCAGAGTAGTAAGATTAGCCATTCCGACTTTCAAAGCAGAAACCTCCTCGCGCAACTCGCGATTCTCTTGTTCTAAGATTATCCCGAGTGTTATAGTGGTGAGTCAGCTTGCTGAACAAAGTAAAGAAGCATGGTAAGACACCTGGATATGCATAACGAATGGAAGAAATATGTGCAATATGATGCATGATATGTAATGCGCATGATTTTATTTTATTTAATATTTCAAGGGATATAAAATTTATGGACATATTGCAAATATCAAAGTAATAACGCATTTAAAATACTGAAAAATTTTATTATAACAACTCCAAAATGGATTACAAGTTTCAATGATCCCAAGTACAAGATGAAAATAAAATCTAAAACCCTGAGAAGTAAAACTGATGGAGATCACTCTATATGATGACGCTTCCCTGTGAGCCTGGCAATCTGAGCCTTCAATATCTAGTTTTCTTCCGCATACCTGGTGGCAACCTTCTTCCAATCACCTGAATCAGGAAGTGAGTGATCAACATCCGATTGAGGCTTAGGAGAAAATAAATCCCATTGCCTCTCCATAGTCTCTACCGCTCGACTCTCAAGGATATCAATCAAGTCGCCTTTCTCCTTCAAGTCTTCTCTATAGGAAATCTCTAAAGTTTGGCACTTATTCTTCCCAGTGTCCTTTTCCTGTTGAATCCTGATCAAAGCAAGTTACAGCTCTTCTAGATCATCTAATAACGGAGGAGTGGTCTTCACAAACAGATCAGGCATAGGTGTTTCTCGGGAATACGGCATCTTCAACTGAATAGCTCTCATTTGGACCCACTGAAGATATGGCTCCAAAGAAACAGCACCCCTAGGTCCCAAATCCTTCCTACTCTTCTTATGAATGTGACGCCAGGCCTTCACAAACTTCTCCCTAGCTTCTCTATGGTCTTCTCCATCCTTCAAAAAGAAACTACTCAAATGAATACTATTTGGTTTATCCCTCATCGGATAACCAAGTTGTCGTCGTGCAAGAACAGGGTTATAGTTTATTCCTCCCTTTGTACCAAGAAGAGGTACATTGGGGAAACTACCATAACTGTCAATAATCTATATATCCTGGTAAGCTCGTTGATACCAACCAATATCCGAATGAGTAAGTACCATGATCTTAGGAGCCCAACGGGGTTCTTTCTTGACATCCCAAAAAGCATCAGACTGAGGCATATGAGAGATAAACCACTGGTACATCAACAAACTTGTCCACATTAGGAAATAAGAACAACCCATAAGCAAGTAGAGCAAAGATAGCCTCAAAAGCGACTGTACTCTTCATCCTAGCAAAGTAACGAGCTTTCTCCAATAAGAACTGAGCTGGTAATCCTTTAATACCTCCTTTAGTAGTCATATGGGCTTCCACCTCAGACTTCCCCAGATGAATCAAAGCAGCAATCTCATGTGGTTTTGGCTCACCCTCCAAACCAGTAAAAGGAACACGATCGGTAACAGGTAAATCCAACAGATAAGAATACTCCTCCAGTGTAGGCATCAACTGATAGTTGGGAAAAGTAAATAAATGATACATCGGATCATAGAACTGAACCAAGGTCGAGAGAATAACCTCCTTAATCTTCAGCTTCATGAGAGGAATAATGGATCCATACTTCTTCCGAAAATCTGCAGGACACTCGATCTCGGGAATTAGACTGATCAACTCATCTATCTTGGGATCCTTGAAACTGTACTTCCCAGACTTTCTCTTTCCATAATCCATGGTTAAAAAGTACCTAAGATATTCATAAATGGTCAACCTTTAAATCCCTGGAAATATGATCTCTCCAAAAGATGCTTATGAGTGCATGGATGCATGATGCAACAATCACACACAAGATCACACATATAGGGTTCATAGGTTCAACGTCACGAGCATGAGGTCGAAGGTACTACCCATAAGGTATTGGACTAAAAGCTATCACCTGCCGGACAAGGTTCTAGAGGTTCCCAGAGTCTACATCCTTCCTTCGGATATTACCAACTTCCCGATTAACTCGGTAATTAGTAATATTCTCAAGAAAAACTCGTCCGAGTGTAGTATCGCGTGACAACTATTTCTGGATTACTCTGTTATAGATTATGCACTACACCTAAAAGGCCAAGATGGGTTAGGTATTCTACGGTCCTCAGTTTCAGCAGGCTCCCAGGTCGAAAGTAGTACGTCTTCCCGATTACTCGGTAAATGACACTAAAGTCAAAGGAGACTCCACTGAGTGGGGGATCTCATGCCTCCTTTTTTGGGATTACTCTTTCAAAGTTAACATGACTATACCGCCTGTCCTATCTTAAATTTTTCCCAAGTTCGGGTATAGGACTTATGAGTAATCACCAAGCACCCTGAAAACTAGGAAAATCCAGACAAACATATATACAACATACAACACAAAAACAATAATAACACATATACAGATATAAACAAAGATAGGCTCAACCCACTTAGGGATGGATCAGCAAGAGGTCAATCTTTCCCTAGTGAAGTCGCCATTTTTCTTGTAGCAGTAGAAATGTTCAAGACTAAGCCATTAGATTGACTAGACTTATACAAATCAAAATGAAAATCGCCACTGTGCTTTATTGTTTCCAAAGGAATGGGAAAAGAGAGAATAACCCAAAAAGAAGGGGAAAGATTCAAGGTAAGGGGGGAGATATTAACACCCTAAACGGGTGAATTCCAGATTCCAAACAAATTGTGTAATCACAATAACCTGCACACAAAACAAACAAATAACCCAATGTATTGAGGTAAACCTCAAGAGCTCCAGACAAAATAATCAGATAAGATCACAGGGTCTCCAATCATAGGCCAAGGTTTCTAATACTAAGTCTAAAAAGTCCAATTCTCCATAATGCCAAGGGTAGTAACCAAATAGTCCAAGTATCATTAAAGATTTATAGGGTTTATGTTGATTATTAGGTGTCTTTAAACGAAAAGAAAAGCTCAAGTGAGCAAAATAAAAAATGACAAGAATATAAATGGGCTCAAGTGAGCAAAGTGAAAAATAGTATGAAATGTAAATGCTAAAAGTAAATGGTGCATAAAGTAAAGAACATAAAATAAAAACACAAAATAAAATCAATTATTAGTGATTAGTGGTTAGTTGGTTGATCATATTGAAACTTGCATTTGGAACTCATTAGAGGATTGGTAGAACCAAAGCCTCCACACAACAAGTTGCATTTGCTTTTTGTCAAGTATATCATCCATTTGGAAATCTCACAAGTACAATTTAATGATCAACGATGTTTAAGTGATCCGCGTTGACCAAAGGTGTTGTAGATCCATTAGAGGATTGGTAGAACCAAAGCCTCCACACAATGAATCTCAAAGTTATTGGATCAAAGAGATCAAATTAACATACTTTGGCTTGCAAACATAAGTTTGGGCCACGAATGATCATTTATTCGAATCAGGACAAAATTTAGCGCTATGTTAAGCAATCGTAAGTGGACTTATATAGAAGTTGCACCTATTTTGAGGTCGGTCAATAGAAATCTATGCACCATTTATTTTGAGACATAATATAGAGATCATGCTCCAACAACATTTAGTGCAATAAGAAAAGGATGAGATGAAGAGGGGTGGGAGAGAATATACAAACCACTTTTGGATTAAATTTAATCAAACTATTATTAAAATTATTCATCCATTTTTGTGGAGTTAGACTCAACACCATGGATCCAATGGTGTTAATAAAGTTCATGATCAAAAATTTAACCCAAGATCAGCCAAAAAATAATCACAAAATAATATTACGTTTTAATATATACAAAAAGGTTTAAAAATAATGTTTAAAAATAGAAATAAAATAGAAAAAATGTCAACTATGTTCAAATTAATCATGAAATAAAAAGTAAGACCATAGAAAAATCAGAAATGAACTAAAATAATTTTATAAATTTTTTGATAATTTTTTAAAGTCAAACTATTTTAAAATTTAAAGAAATAGGTGAAATAAACCAAAAATGATAAAAAATAGCAAAGTCATAAACAAAAACAAAATAAGGTCACCAATGTTTGTCACAATATCATTGGATCATTCCATAATTTTTTCAGAATTTAAAAATGCATAAAAGTATTTTTAAACATTTAAAACAATTCCAATAAAGTGTAAATTTATAAAAAATACCAAATTACAAAATTAAATTGTGAAAAAATGAAAATCAAAAAGAGAATAATCAAAAATATTTTTCATAATTTTTTCAGATTTTTTGGACTAAAAATGAATTTTCTATGATTTTTTGAAGTTTAAAACAATTAAATATAAAAAATCAGAAAAGGAATTAAAAGTCAAAAATATGTGGACCATTGGATGAGAGTCAAAACGCGTTAGTAATCAAATTCAAGCGATCTGGCGCATTGTGCATATCATGGTCATTAGTGAATAAAGCACTGAATCAGAAATAAAATCAGAATTCAAAAATAACAAGTGGTGTGCCATCATTGGTTGGAAGATGACACGTTGGTCATCTTCGACCTCCAGCCAATGTGAATTGCAGGTCTCTAAAACTATAAAATCAGAATCTCAGACCTATGTCATTCACTTCGTCTCTTCAAGACGAAGACAACCACACCCTCGCATCAAATATATATAAATTGTAGCTCAAGCAATTTGGAAAGAAAGTTTTGAAAAGGGATTTGAAATTTCATGGTCAAAACGTGTTTCCAGTAAGAAGTAAGTGTTGCGACTAGAACCAGGGCAATGAGAACATCACAATAATATCAAAGTTTTGAAGAATTGATGAAGGAATCTACCTATTGAAGTTGAGTTGCTGAGCTCTGAAACTAGGTTTTCTATGGAGCAATATAGGACACGATTCTTGAATGTAATTATATGGTTAGCTTCAGGGAAGATCAAGGAAGGTGAATTGATGAAAAAATTGGATTGAAAAAGGCTTGAGAATGGATTCCGAAGTTGCTGAATTCTGAGTTAGGGAACAAGTTTGGCATGGTGATTCTAGCTATCCAAGCTTGAGAAAACGAATGGGATAGTTCATGTATTTATAGGAGAAGCAAATGGGATCAAAAGGAAGAGTGAATGATGCATTTTGGAGGGAATTCGTGCAAACCTGATGCACGAGTGAAGTGTGATATAATTTTCACCAAAACTCATCTAATCCTTGCGTTTTGAGGTGCTAAACAAATCTGGAACTTCACTAAACATGTTTAGAGGCAAAAACACGTAGAAAACTTGTGATTAGAGGCCACATTATGGATTTCAAAATACTGACTTGGTGAGAAATTCAGTTTCAAAGTGCCAACTTCTGACCAATGGAATTTTCAACTCAAGGGGTCTTAGGGCATGATTCTTGATGCTTTAGAAAGGTGAGGTTTCAAGATTTGAAATGAAAAAAGAATGGAACCAAATGGATGCTTGAGCTGAAAGTTGTGTTAAGTCAAAGTATAAGAAAAAGGGTTTACTTTCCATACTTAGAAATATTTCAAATTTTTCTTCAAAAGTGACCTATAATGTCTTGCATCCAAACATAGCCTTCCACTTGGAATTTACTCTTGACCAAAAAATATGGAATGAAGTATATCTCTTGAATGACGTTTTTCAACTTGAACCATTCACAATCTCAAAAAATTGAGAAAGTTATGACTTGTTGAAGTTGGCAAAATTTCATAAAATGACCTATAATCTTTAGTATCCTTAAGGCAACTTCCATACTTTTTATCACTTTGCACATAAAAGAAAGTATAAAGTTCACATCTTCAAGATAATTATGGAAAAATAATGGGCTCAAGGTGATAAAAATTGACCAAGTTATGATCATTTGAAGTCAAACTTGAGAAATTGGGGGTTCATCTAGAGGACTTGTAATCTTTCTTCATCATCAAGTTTCTTCCATATAAAAACTCCTTGGAACTTTTGAAGTGATTTATTGATATCCCTTTGAAGATAAGGATGTCTTTGGAATCACTCAAAAATACCAAAAGATGGGCAAGATATACTCCTTTGAAGTTCAAAACCCTAGCTCCTAGATTAAGAAACATGCCTTGAGGAACTTTGACAATTTTGAACAAACTTCCTGTACCAAAACAAATGCTTTGTAAATATAAGTTGTTGAGGATGATAATGAGAACTCATAGCAACCACAACCACTTCCATATCTTGATAATTGATAGAAATATGCACTTGTGACCAATGGGAACAAGACCTTGTCCAACCATGACTATTTTTCAATCAACCCCTTGTACTTTTTGGATCAAATCTTGATAACTTGGAAATGTAGTGAACCAAAATAACCTTGCCATGCCATCCCTTCCAAACAACTTCAATGGTGAGGTTTGAACTTCTCAAGATTCATTGAGTAGGTCATGGAAATAAACTCACGAACCCATGGATCAACTTGCCAAGCCCCATTGCCTTTATCTGCATTGTTGACAAGTAAGACAAACCAATATTGAATTTTATTAATTAAAAGGAAATTCATACAAAACATGAATGATTACACAAGAAAAACAAGTCAAGGTGCTTGGTGATTCCTCAAAGAGCAAAGCTAAAGATAGGGAGGAGAACCAAAAGCCCTAATGTGATCTTGTTGTGATTGAATAAATATGGTATGGTGAAGGGATCTTAGGGGGAAAATTGGGGTACAACACTCTCCCTTCACTGAAAAACATGGTCGATTTCTTTGTTTTGTCACTTCAAACCCTGATGAAGAAATGTTAAAGGTGCTTTTTCAGTAATTTGACATGTTACATCACTGCTTCACTTTTCCTTATTACCAGCTAGTGCCTACTATGGAGGAGTTTTCTCAGTTATTAGGGGTACCTATCCTTAATCAGTTACCATTCAACGGTATGGAAAGAGACCCAAAGCCTAAAGATATTGCTCAAGCTCTGTCTTTACAACGGTCTGATGTAGTGGAAAATTGGGAAATCAGAAGAGGTGTCCAAGGATTTCCAACTAAGTTTCTATTTGAGAAAGCTCGCTATTTTTGGGATACCCTGGATTTACAAGCTTTTGAAGAAGTGTTGGCCCTTCTCATCTATGGGATGGTACTATTCCCTAACACGGACCAACTCATAGATGTGAATGTGGTTAAGGTTTTTCTTTCTCATAATCCGGTGCCTACTTTACTTGCGGATATTCTACACTCTCTGCATACTCGCACTCTAAAGAGAAGAAGGACTCTTCTGTGTTGTACTCCTCTATTGGATAGGTGGTTTATTTCACACCTACCTCGGTTTGTTTTAAAGAATGAGCAGGGTATGAGATGGTCTTATAGGTTGATGTCCCTTACACATTCAGATATTCATTGGTGTTCTCGGTCCTTGGAGAGTGTCAGCATCATTGATCGATGTGGGGAATTCCTTAATGTCCTTCTCTTAGGCATTAGTGGAGGAATCACTTATAATACTTGTTTGGCGTTACAAAAGTTTGGTTATGTTAGAAGGGATGGTCCTCACGACACACTTGTCCAAGGAATCACATTTGACTATGAGAATGATGTTCAGGGTTATCGTAAGAGGTTCATTCGAGCTTGGGGTATGATAAACAGAGTTGATAGCAAGACGTTGGTGCACAAGAATTCCATCCCTCTTGAGCCTTACCTCAAATGGGTACGAGCTCGTGCTCAATTTCTTATGATGCCTTACCCCGCCATCTTACCTGTGATTATGGAGCCAATTGCTGAGGGAGACACTCCTTACATTGTTCTTCATCCTGACATGCCAACTGATTTTGAGGAGCTACGGAAATCCTGGATCCAACTCAAAGAAGAACGGGATACCTTTGAAACCCAATTCTACGCCAGCGAGAAGAAGGTTTTAGAAATCACCAGGTTACTTCACGAGGAGAATAGTATAAATGCTTACATTGCACCAAAGAGGATGCGCTTGTGGGAAGCTTGAGCCTTTCTTTGCTTAGAGAGTTTTATTGTTGCTTTGTTATTTCCCTTGTAAGCCCAAGAGGCGTCATGGTGACTGATAAAACTTCTTAATGCAATTAATGTTTGTTCTCTTTCTGTTTAAGAAAATTTAAGTCTCAGAAATCCTTGAAAACATTACATACATATATCATACATATCATTGCATAAGCATGTTTCATACCAGGTTTCTCATCCTCTTTGTTGTTTATTTCAGCAGTAAAGTAATGGCTCTCGAACAAACAGTGAAGGATCTAGAGACTCAAAATGCTCAGTTTCAACAGATGATCATGGCTCTAGCCAAGGGGCAAGAGGAACTAAAATCCATGATTGTTAAAGAGAAGACCAAGAAGCCAAGGAAGAAAGCTGGTGTGGTGAATTTGGGAAGGAGGTTTAAAGGACCGTTAAGGAAAATTATAGAGCTGACATCTTCATCAAAAGAAGGAGACAATCAAGAAGGGGAGACAAGAGAGGAAGACCCCAGTCCAGGGGAATATGATAATGAGACTGACTATAATGAGGAGCAATATCCTTTGACTGACGAAAAATACAAACAACTGGAAGAGCGTCTAAGTGCAATGGAAATCCAGAAGGTGCCAGGGCTGGATTTTGAAGAGCTGGGTTTGGTTTCTAGGGTTGTCATCCCGCAGAAGTTCAAGGTGCCGGTGTTCGCCAAATATGATGGGGTTTCATGTCCCAAGATGAACCTTCGATCTTATGTGAGGAAGATTCAGCCTCACACTACTGACAAGAACTTATGGGTCCACTTCTTTCAAGATAATCTATCCAGAACTCAACTAGAATGGTTCTACCAGCTGGAAGGGACCAACATTCGTAATTGGGAAGACCTGGCTGCTGCTTTCTATAAGCAGTATCAATATAATGCAGACCTTGCTCCCACCCGTACACAACTCCAAAGTATGTCTATGGGTTCGAGCGAAGGTTTTAAAGACTATGCTCAGAAGTGGAGGGACTTAGCGGGAAGAGTCCAACCCCCCTGTCTGATAGGGAGTTAATAGATATGTTTTTGGGTACTCTATCCGGTCTGTTTTTCAACCATCTGATTGGAAGCTCTTCAACTGGTTTTGCTGAGCTGATCTTGACAGAAGAAAGAGTGGAAGTTGGGATTAGGAGTGGAAAGATTCAAAAGGATGCATCCTCCAGTACAGTAAGGAAGCCATTTTCTGGGAAGAAGGAATTCAGCGCCACTTATAGCCAAAGGAATCAGGACAGAACTGAACACTGTCCAGCGGTAGGGGCTGTTATGATCTCTAAACTTGTACCTACTTAACAACAAAATAATCATCCTAGAGCATAAAGACCTGTAAGGAAGTTTACCCGGATAAATATGACTTTGTCTCAAGTTTTGCCACAATTATTGAAGTCCAATCTAGTAACTTTGAGGGAAGCTCCGAAGAACCCTAATACTTCCTCTCCCCGATACAATCCAAATGCTCGATGCACCTACCATTCTGAGACTCCAAGGCATGACACGAACGATTGTTGGGCTTTAAAGAACAAGGTGCAGGATCTGATCAAGGCAAAGGAGATTGAATCTGATGCTTTGGAAACTCCCAACGTCATAACTGCACCCATGCCCAAGCATGGCCCTGGAATCAATGCTATTGATGTTGTCTCCGCCACGGAAGATGTTGACAGTAGCTATGACATGGATAGCTGGATCTTCCCTACTACTAATGGTGGACCTAGTAACTGGACGGAAAAAGACTTTGTACCAATTACTTTTATTTAGAAGTAATCGTCTTTCTTGTTTTCGATATGTAATAAACAATATAAACTCTATGGCCATGTGTCTTACCCGGGGCACAATGGTTTATTTGTGAGGATAATCATATTTCAATTTCATATGGCATTAATAAAGCATTGGATGTTTTGCATACAAATTTTGCGCTCTTTGTTTTTATTTTTTGCTTTTTACTTTGTCTATACAGCTATGCTCTTACACACACTCGCGTATCAAACTACAGATCCATATCCACTCTAGATCCCATTGATAACAGTTCTGTTATTGTTTGTTATAACTTTGAAAATCCAATCAACCAAGCCGGGGACAAAGGTGATGAAGATTGTGAGGTACCCAGAGAACTTGCTAGAGTGTTACAGCAGGAATAAAGGACTATACAGCCTAATGAAGAGCCAGTCGAGACAATAAACTTGGGCATAGAAGAGGACAGAAAAGAAGTCAAGATAGGTTTAAATCTAGAGCTTAGTGTCAAACATCAGTTGATACGAATGTTGCATGACTATGTCGAGATCTTTGTCTGGTCGTATGAAGACATGCCAGGACTAGACACGAATATTGTGGTTTATCGTCTGCCAACTAAAGAAGATTTCCCTCTGGTAAAGCAGAAGGTCCATCGTATGCACCCTGAAATGTCAGAGAAGATCAAAACATAGGTTATGAAGCAATTCAACATTGGGTTCTTAGTTGTCACCTCTTATCCATAGTGGGTTGCTAACGTGGTCTCGGTGCCTAAAAAGGACGGCAAGATGCGGATGTGTGTGGACTACAGATATTTGAATAGGGCAATCCCCAAGGATGACTTTCCGCTTCCCCACATTGACGTTCTGGTTGACAACACCGCGTAGCACAAGATCTTTTCCTTTATGGACGGTTTCTCTGGTTACAATAAGATCAAGATGGCACCCAAAGACATGGAGAAAACAACGCTCGTCACACAATGGGGCACTTTCTGCTACAAAGTGATGTTGTTTGGGTTGAAGAATGTCGAGGCGACCTATCGGCGAGCTATGGTAGCTTTGTTTCATGACATGATTCACCATGAGATAGAGGTCTATGTTGATGACATGATAGCCAGGTCTCAAACTGAGGAAGAGCACCTTGATCATCTAAAAAAGTTGTTTGATAGGTTGAAGACTTACAAGCTGAGGTTGAATCCGAACAAGTGCACCTTCGGGGTAAGGTCTGGTAAACTTCTAGGTTTCATTGTTAGTGACAAGGGCATACAGGTAGACCCTGTAAAGGTGAAGGCTATACAAGAGATGTCGTCTCCTCGCACGGAGAAGGAGGTTAGAGGTTTCTTGGGACGCCTAAATTACATTGCCAGGTTCATTTCCAATTGAACTGCTACTTGTGAGCCAATCTTCAAACTCCTGAAGAAAGATCAAGTGGTAAAGTGGAATGACGAATGTCATACTGCCTTCGAGAGAATCAAAGAATACCTTCAAGAGCCTCCAATTCTGATGCCTCCGATTGAAGGAAGACCTTTAATAATGTACTTAACAGTGTTAGATGATTCAATGGGGTGTGTGTTGGGGAAGCATGACGAGTCCAGTCGAAAAGAGCATGCAGTATACTATCTTAGCAAAAAGTTTACCGACTGTGAGACAAGATAATCACTGCTCGAGAAAACTTGCTGCACTTTGGTATGGGCTGCTTGCCGACTGAGACAGTACATGTTGACCCACACTACTTTGTTGATATCTAAGATGGGTCCGATCAAGTACATCTTCGAGAATCCCGCTCTCTCCGGAAGAACAGCAAGATGGCAAATGATCTTGACCGAATACGATATCTAATACACGACCCAGAAAGCAATCAAGGGAAGTGTACTAGCTGATCATTTGGCTCATCGGGTTGTGGATGATTACCAGTCCATAAATTTTGAGTTCTCGAATGAGAATATTATGTTAGTAACTGACTATGAAGAACCTGGACCGGATGAAGGACTTAAGAAGGGATCCCGATGGACTATGGTTTTTGATGGAGCCTCCAACGCACTCGACAATGGCTTCGGTGTTGTAATCATATCTCCTGAGGGATTTCATACTCCTTTCATCGCCAGATTATCTTTCAACTGTACCAATAATATGGCGGAGTATGAAGCATGTATCATGAGTCTCAAAGTTGCTATTGACCTGAGGATCAAGTTCTTGAGCATTTTCGTTGATTCAGCCTTGGTAATAAGTTAAATCAAGGGCGAATGGGACATGAAGCACCCTAATCTCATCCCTTACAAAGAACATGTGCTGACATTGCTTCCACACTTTGAAGAGGTCACCTTTGAACATTTTCCTCGAGAAGAGAATCAGTTAGCGGGCGCGCTAGCTACTATGTCATCTTTGTTCAAGGTCAGATGGGACAATGAGGCTCCTCGAATCACCATTGAGAGGTTGGATGAACCAGCATATTTCTATGAGATTGACATTGAAGAAGTAGCGGATAAACCTTGCTTCCATGAAGTGAAAAGGTATCTCAAGGCTCAAGAATATCCTGAGGGGGCGTCTGTCAATGATAAAAAAATTCTGAGAAGGTTCTCTGTAAAATTCTTCCTCAGTAATGGAATCCTCTACAAGCGCAACCATGACTCTACTTTACTTTGCTGCATAGATAAGAACGAAGCAGAGAGGATTATGGAAGATTTACACGGAGGTACCTTTGGCACCCAGTCTAGTGGACACACCATGGCTAAAAAGATCCTACGCGCAGGATATTATTGGTCCACTATGAAAGCAGACTCTTATCAGCATTCCCGAACTTGTCACAAATTCCAGATCTATGCTGATAAAGTATATGTACCTTCGGTTCCCTTGAATGTATTGACGGCTCCTTGTCCTTTGCAATGTGGGGCATTGACATGATCGGAGAGATTAGGCCTACCGCTTCTAATAGGCATCACTTCATCCTAGTGGCCATTGATTACTTCACAAAGTGGGTTGAGGCTGCCTCCTTTACTATTGTTACCAAGAATTCCGTGGCGCAGTTTATCAACCATAACCTGATTTATCGGTATGGTGTGCTAGAGAGAATCATCACAGACAATGGTACAAATCTCAACAATACAATAATCACCGAACTCTGTAAACAACTCAAAATCCAGCATCATAATTCCTTTCCTTACCGACTGAAGATGAATGGCACTGTGGAGGCTGCTAACAATAACATTAAGAAAATCATACAGAAGATGATGGTGACATACAAAGACTGGCATGAGATGTTAACATTTTCTCTTCATAGTTACCGCACCTCAGCGCGTACGTCAACAGGGGAAATGCCTTATTCTCTGGTATATGGTATGGAGGTTATCCTACCTATTGATGTTTAAATCCCTTCTTTGCGGGTTTAAACAAAGACGATTGGATCCAGACTTGACTTGATCAACTAAATCTAATTAATGAGAAAAGGCTTACTGCTGTCTGTCATGGTCAAATGTATCAAAAGCGAATGATCGAGGCTTTCAACTAAAAGGTCAGACGTCAAGTATATCAAGCGAGTGATTTGGTAATCAAGCGCATCATACTGCCACAAGGTGATCACAGGGGAAATGGACTCCCACATACAAAGGGCCATTTGTGATCAAAAGCATATTTTCCGGTGGATCCATGATTCTGACCACCATGGATGGTGACGACCTTCCTCACCCTGTGAATGCGGACATAGTGAAAAAATATTACACATGAATAAAGACCCGCTAGGTTGACTGGCCTAGGTAAAAATAAGGGCATCTCGGCGAACCAAAAGGGTTCGGGTAAAAATTAGGGATATACATATGAAAAAACTGTACACCCAGCAAGTTAAAAACCTGAAAAGGTGGCTTGGGCAATAAAGGGTATCACGGTGGACTGAAAACTCGAAAGGGAGGTCCAGGAAAAAGTTAGGGATTTAAAGCGTACAACTATGTCCCATTGGACCACCTTGCAACCAGACCTCGGTATCAACTATCAAGCTCAAACGGTACCGATCAATCCAGTCAACTTCGGACGAGTAGCAAAGTGATCAGGCGCTCAAGGACATAGGGGCAATAGCAGAATTGAAACTCAATGGGATTATTACACATAGTTGTTTTCTCTTTATACACTATTTTGTGTAGTTTTCATTTTTACGACGGTGTTCTCCTACTAGAACGTCAGTCTCTTTGTACAAAATGCATGTTATAGACGAACTTCAGAAATCAATACAAATCATGTCTTTGAAAGTACAAAACTATTTGTTTTTCTTTTTCTGTTTTGTTTTGCAAAAACGTCTAATGATTATTTTTGACATATGCATTTAAATATGATTATTGTTCACAAATACTTGCATAAGAAGCAGAAAGACAGTTACTAGTGTTTTTATGAAGCAAGGAAAAGTTTAAAGAAGCCATTCGTAGTCCCGACAATTACTCTTTCCAACATGGTACAGGGGCAGAGACATTTTGAGATGGAGCCACCATTACATGCTTTCCCCATGACGTCCATGCTCCCCACCGAGTAGAAACAACAAAAGTTTTGATCTCTTCTTCCCCAAGCAGGAATTATCTCCTCCAGCAAAGTTCCTTCAGAGAGCTTAAATTTGTATTCCTCGACCAAGCTTTATAATCTTAAACAGTTTATAAAACCATCTCCCTGGTAGAGTTTATTTCTCTAGCTGCGGAAGTTTATTCCCCAACAGAGTTTATTTCTCTACATCGGCCAAACCTTCCAACAAAGCATTATCTTTCTCCACAAAGTCAATCCCCGGCAGAATATCCTCAAACGGAAAGAGGAAATCCCCAGCGAATCATCTCCATTCATCATCCCCAATGGAAATGAAGGATTCGGTTTCCCAATACTCTTCAGCAGCAGTCTGTGATTTACTTTCCCAGACTAAGAAATATTGTAATAACATCCCATATTCATACATCATGGCATGCGCGTACACATCGCATACAGCATAATCTCATTTATTTTGAGAACATCATCACAATGCATTTCATACATCATGACATTGCATACGACTAACTATTTACCGTGTTCAGGAAAGATCAAATCAATAAACACCGTTGACTATTTACGTGACCTGGTAGTCTTCTCAAAAGCTACGTCAAATGAAGGGCTATTTCAGCATTTTCCTCATAAAGATATCCTCACAAGACCTTCTCTTGTTTAGTTAGATCGATACTAAGATCTCTTTGATTTCTATTCCAGTTGAAGATATTCCAAGACTTTTGTCTGGTTCAGTTAAATCGATAATAAGATTCTTCTGATTTCCATTCCAGTCCAAGTTAATTCAAGAACTTCTCTGGTTCAGTTAGATCGATACTAATATCTCTCTGATTTCTATTCCATATAAAGATATTACAAGACTTTTGTCTGGTTCAGTTGAATCGATACTAAGATTATTCTGATTTCCATTCCAGTCAAAGTTAATTCAAGACCTTCCTCTGGTTCAACTAAATCGATACTAAGATTTTCTTGATTTCTATTCCAGTGGAAGACAAATCAAGACCTTTCTCTGGTTCAGTTAAATCAACACCAAGATTTTTCTGATTTCTATTCCAGCTGAAGAAATTGCAAAGCCTAGAGTCTGACCAGATAGCAGTTAATTTCATGTTTCCTCAGTAAGTTGCTATGAAGCTTGAAATCCGACCGGAGAGTAGTTAATTTCTTCAATCACTGTGAAGCCTGGATTTAGACCAGATAATAGTATAAGGTGTTGTGAAGCCTGGAATCCGACCAGATAGCAGTTTACTATGTCAATTACTATGAAGCTTGGACTCGACCAGATAATAGTATACCTCAAATTCAAGTTGAAGCCTGGATCCGACCAGATAACAGCTTAATCTCTCACTAAAGCATGGACACGACCAGATAATAGTTCAAGTCACTGAAGCCTGGATTCCGACCAGATAACAGTTTGAGTTACCATGAAGCCTGGACTACGACCAGATATAAGTTAATTTCACGTTTCCCCAGTAAAGTGCTGTGAAGCCTGGAATACAACCAGATAGCAGTCAACCTTATTATCCTCATCAAGTCACTGTGAATCATGGATCCTGACCAGATAGCAGTTCACTTCCGTCTCTTCAATCAAGAGATGACTCCCCAGCATAGTAACGGACAACTGAAGCTCCTAAACTCTACTTCCCTAACAAATACCAACATTCCTCAGCGGAGTCCTCCCCAACAACAGTCATAGGAATTCCCACAAAAGAGTATCTCATGAAATCAACATTGTTCTAGATGGCATCTTTAAGCCCATCTCCGACGACTCTCCGTTATATTCTCTGGATGGCATCTTTAAGCCCATCTCTGACGATCTTCCGTCATCTTCTCCAAATAGCATCTATAAGCCTACTCGCGATATTATGTACATAGTCAAGTATCACTTCATACCAGTGAAAATTTCTGGGCACTCTAGTGTTCAATCATCTTCCACCTTCAGATCACGAAAGGCAGACCAACCAATCTACATCCTCAAGTTTAAGAAGATTGAATAGGGTCAGATGTTGTACCCCAAAGTTTTCCCTCTCATTTTTCTTCACACATGCCCATTGAGGTCCCCAACTTGCCCTAGGATGATTAAGAGTTGACCAAGCAAACTCTCCCCCTAAAGGCAATGATCCTCAACTAGGGTTTCAATTGTAAGCAAGATGTATGAGTCCCAAGGATCCCAAATGTTCACCATTGTCCTAATATGTCCTCAAGATCATCCATGCCAAATTGTATACCTTGAACAACAAGTTTACTCAGTCAACTACTCAAATCCCTAAAAATCAATTGTATTAGGTCAAAATCAATTGTGGCCCAAATACAATCAAACTTCAATATTTTTGGTCAACATCAACATTTTGAAGTAATATCCATCAATTGATCAAGGATTGATCATGATTCCGCGAGAAATACTCCTAACTCATCAAAAGTCAAAAATGGCAAATTAGGGTTTCTATAGGAAAAGTCAACCAAACTTTGACCAGGCATAAATTTCTCATAATTTATCAGAAATTTTTCCACCAAGGTTCATTTTGAATATAATCCAATTCCCTACAACTTCTCTTCATCCCTAAAGTTCAATACATGCCCCCAATCAAAAGATACAAGCTCATACAGTATAGGTCCTTTCAAAAAGTCAACAAAAACACCTTTTGTGTCAAAGCTCCTTACATTAACATGGAAGATCCAATTGAGATGAAACCAAAAATGTTGTTTAGAGGACACCCTAATCTATCTAAAAAGTCAAAGAACACCCTCTTAGGGTTAAAATTGAGAGAGAGATGCATTGCTAAAGTTGACTAATTTTTGGAAAAATGCATGAAGCCAATATTGACCAAACTTAAATTTTTTCCAAATGGGCCCATCTTTTCATGTTTGAAACTTAGTTCCAACATGGCCCATGACCTTTGAGCTCAGTCATACATTTTTTTATTGTTTATGCTATTTATTTTGATATTTTATCCATTAAAATGAAAAATTAAATAAAGTAAATAATAAAAATAATGGAAGATTTGATTGAGAATCTTTTTCCTATCAAATGATGGACAAAACATGCTGGCATATCAAAATAAAAACGTGCAAGCCAAGATGGGAAAGGATGTCCAAAATAGGAAAGATTTTCAAGTGGATATTTGGAACAAATCTTGCACTCAATGCCATGGATATTTTCCTTTATTTGTAAACCTAATATGATTCACTATATGTACACAATAAGTCCAGACCTAATGGACACGTGAAAGCTGCCTCTACAAACCCTAAAAAAATTCCAAATTTTCTCAAAGAGAGGTGCAACTTATATCACACGATCCAGCCATCCGTAATCCATTCCAGGTCTTCCATTATTATCGTGAGGTTCCCAGGAACTTGTTTGAACCATTACTCAAGCCAGATCGTGCCCAGAAACTCTTCTTCAAGTGTCACCGGTCTGGTATACTTTTGTGAATTCAAACCTTTAGATCATGTAATATAAATGAATTATTTGTACATACATGTGTTCATGCTAATATTTGTAATTATCTATAACCATTATATGTAAGATCTAACGCAAGGATGAAGGTTTGCCATTATTAGGGCAAAGCTTCAGTCAAGCTTCATTTTCAATGATACAGGGACTTTCAGACAAAACAAACCCCACCATCAGATTCGCAAGGGCCTAATTAGTCCAGTAGGGTTGTTTTTATGTTTGTTTTCATTGAAATTCGCAGCTTTGGATTTTTGTTCAAACGAAGAAGGTGACTGGAACCACCGTCCAGGGTGGTCTGACCAGCCAAGGACTTTGCATGGCATATTAGGATGTTGTGATTGGTTTGTTCAAATATCAGGGCCCCACTTTAGGCGCACGTGTTTTACAGTTAGCATTTAGGACCAGTTTTAATATTTAATCAATTGTTTATGGTTAGATTAATGCAAGTATTATCGTCCCAATGATAGAGGTAGCAGGCTTAAGGATTTGTTATGGGCAAGGGCAGAAGTTCGATCCCTGCCTCTTGCATAATTTTTTCCTGAATTATTCTTGCAGATCCAATGTTCCAGGGGCAAGCGCGCATACCATGTGTCATCAGAACATCACCATTAGATCATCACAACATCAGATCCAATGCGCTAGATCTGAACTTTCATGATAGACCCTCAAGCGAACCATACCACTGAATCATGCGCAGGGGTCTGGGCTAGCAATTTGGGCCCAGATAGTTTCAAACGCATACCCCCCCCCCCCCAGTTTGGGTTTCTCACCCCCAGGCCCATCTTCTTTTAATTAATTTATACTTTTTTTATTTAGTTTATATTTTTTTTGTTTATTCTTTTTTTTTATTATTTTCCTTAATTTAAAATTAATTAGAGATTAGGTTAATTTTCAAATCTTTTTCATAAAAAACAACAAAATATTTTTAATAAGCAATTAGACTTTTAGGGTTTCAAACCTAGGCCAGTTTTAATGTTTGCGCGTTATTATTTTTCATACGATTATTTTTTATTATGTAATTGTGCTCGGTTTGTAATAGTTAATTAGGGTTTTCAATTTCCGCATTTTACTTTTCAGCTATTATTTATGTAACTATTTTCAGCTATTCAGTATAACAGTTGGTTCGGCCACTGTATCACAACGTGCATCTTTAAGTGAAACTATTATTGGAACAACTTCATCAGCTTTTGATATGTCGAAGGAGATTTTGGTAGCGGCAACCATAGGGGGAACAACTTCTAAATCCTGACACGGAGTTTCTATGAACTCACCATCCATTTCCACATACTTGAAGGAATTGAGGTGGCTCACCATAAATTCTTCTTCGCCACAAACAGTAATGATCTTCCCTTTGACTAGATATTTTAATTTTTGATGCAGGGTGGATATTACTACCCCTACCCCATGGATCCAATGGTGCCTAAGAAAACAAGAGTAGGCGGGACGTATGTACATTATATAAAAGGTGGAGTTGAAAATTTGTGATCCCACTTTTATAGGGAGATCCACCTCTCCATGCACTATCCTTCTAGACCCATCGAAAGCCCTTACAACTATATCGCTTGGTTTCAACACCAAGCCTTCACAATCTAGTCGGTCTAAAGCACCTTTGGGTAGAACATTAAGGGAGGAACCAGTATCAATCAGGACATGAGCCGGGGTAGTTCCCTTGCATTCAATAGAGATAAGCAATGCATTGTTATGATTCCTTCTAACTGGTGTCAAGTCAGTGTCAGAGAAACCTAATCCATTGTCGGCCATTAAACTCGCCACATAATTCTCGAACTGGTCAGTTGTAGTCTCTTGTGGCACATGAGCTTTCTTCAAGAACTTGATTAAAGCTTAGGAATGAGCATCAGAACAGAGTAGTAATGATAGCATGGAGATTTTGGAGGGGTTTTTCCCCAGTTGTTCGTCTATTTTGAAATTACTCTTCTTTATAACCTTCGGGGTTTCCTCCATCTCTCAAGTGGAGGGCTCTTTGACACCAACATCTTTGGCTGGTGCATCTATCTCAGCAGGATCACTTACTTTTCCTTTACCTCTAGTGTTGGAAATAGGCTTGTTATTGGTTATGTGAACAAGAGTTGTTGTAGTAGTTAGAGGTGAGATGACAGGGGAGAAGATCCTCCCTGTTCTTGTTACTTTACTAGAACCTGCAATATTTGTAACATTGTTGGTATTGTCTTCATTGATCCATGAATCTTTCTTTATCCCAAATTAGTAAACTTTGGCACCATAGTTCCATGGAACTGCTTTTTCGGAGGAGTAAGGAATCGGCCCAGGGGCAGTGATTATTAAAGGATCAATTGTTGATTCATTTGAAATCCTAATAGGACCCTTTAAGGATATCCTAAGAGGCTTGTTGGAGATTGTTATTATGGAAAGCTCTTCCGCTTTATCGGTCAAACTCTTGATAGTAGGAACTTTTTCAAACATGATCTTGTGACTATATATCAGACGTCGAACACCTTCTTTCATCCACTTGCATCCATTTAGTTGTTCAGCACAGTAATCACAGTCTTTTAAACAGCCAGGGAACACCCCAACTCTCAGCAAATTTTCCTTCACAGTAGTCAATGGGGTAGTCAAATCCTCAACGGAGGAAACAAAAGTAGTGTCATCAATCGCATTGAAACCTTTGCCATGGTTCGACATTGGTGCAGTTATCACATTTGGAGTTGTAGGTGGATCAAACTCAATAGTTTTGTTGTCTATCAGATCTTGAATCTTATTCTTCAGAGCCCATCATTGATCAGTTTCGTGTCCAGGGCTGTTGGAATGATACACGCACTTGCCATTTGGATTGTACTTCAGTGATGTAATATTTAGATTTGATGGTGGATCACGCAATGTCACTAAGTTGTCCTTTAACAGATGTTGTAAGGCTTAGGACAGTGACATTCTAATCCTTGTGAATTGTCTTCGAGGAATTTCATATCGTTGATGGTTGGATGATTGTCTTTGAGCAGATGGATGGTTGGAGATCAAAACAACATTAACAGATGGACAGTGATCCTTCTTGGTATGGGCCCTTGACCCATAAACAGCATTGGCTTATTTCTTGCTAGTAAAGGGTTTCTTTATAGTGCTTGATGTAGAAGCAGATGCCATGGGAATTTTTCCACTCTCGACCCTTTCACCAATCAGAATTAACTCAGTGAAATCGGAAGATGAGCTACCAATTAGCAAGTTGAAATATGATCCTGTTAGTTTTCCCATGAACATGTCCACCAGCTCCATATTAGTCAGTGGTGGTTGAACTCTACCAGCAAGATCCCTCCATTTTTGCACGTACTCTTTAAACCCGTCATTAGTACCCATTGTCATTCCTTGAAGTTGAACTCTTGTCGATGCTAAATCAGCATTGTACTGATATTGATGATAAAAAGCAGTGGCCAAATCTTCCCATGTGTGAACGCGGGAACCCTCCAATTGGTAAAACCATTCTAACTGAGTCCCAGCCAGACTCTCTTGGAAGAAATGGACCCAGAGCTTACTGTCAATAGTATGTGGTTGTATCTTGCGGACGTAGGACCTCAGATGAAGTTTTGGGCATGAAACTCCTTCATACTTAGAAAAGACTGGTATTTTGAACTTATGGGGAATGACGACCCCGGGTACTAAGCCCAAATCACCAAAATCCAAACCAGGTACGGCTTGAATTTCAACAGCTTTTAGTCTATCCTCTAACTGCTTGTATTTATCCTCGGCTTGTAGATACTATTCATCAAAGTAATCTTCGTCCTCGGAAGCTTGATCATTTACACCCCCAGCACGGATGCTCCTTACCTCTTCCACCTGGTTCTTGTATTCCTCATATGACTCTTCAACTATATGCATCTGAAGGACTAGGCCTTTAAACCTTTTCCCCATGTTGATGAGAGCCTTCTTATTAGTCTTCTTTTTGGCCACCAGCAGTGTCATCAGCTCTTGTTGTCCCTTGGACAAGGTCAATAAGGTCTCTTGGAATTGGGAATTTTGTGCTTGCAAATCTTTCACGGTTTGCTCGATATCCATCTTACTGAAATAAACAGTAGAAAGATGAGGAAACCTGTTGTGGAAAGCTTGCTTATGTTATGATGCATGAAATGTGTATGCATATCATTTTAAGGACTTAGAAGATTTAAATTTGTTTATACAAAGAAGGAACAAACATTAATTGCATTAATATGTTCAGATTGATTACAATCATGCCTCTTGGTCTTACAATGGAGGAAGCAAATACAAAATAAACTCCTAAAACAACAAAAAGAATAAGGCTTCCCTAGAGCGCGTCCTCTTTGGTGTAATATGGGCATTCAAACTTTGTTCTTCATGAAGTTGTCTCGTAAGCTCCAAAACTTTCCTCTCGCTTACGTAAAACTGAGTTTAGAAGGTGTCTCCTCCCCTTTAACCTGAATCCAATCTCTTTGCAAATCTTCAAGATAAATAGGCATATCAGGATGAAGGACAGTATATGGAACATCTCCCTCGGTAACAGGCTTCATGATGATAGGTTAGATGGCTTCATAAGGCATCATGAGGTTTTGAGCGCGAGCTCGCACCCACTTGAGATAAGGCTCCAAAGGAATGGAGTTTTTAGGCCCTAAATTCTTGCTATCAATTTTTTTTACCATGACCCAAGCTCGTATGAATCTTTGACGGTAACCTTAGACATCGCTCTCATAGTCAAATGCAATTCTTTGGACACGTGCATCATGGGGACCATCCCTCCTAGAATATCCAAACTGTCGCAAAGCCAAACAAGGGTTATAAGTGATACCTACCATAATGCCAAGGAGAGGGACATTAGGGAATTCCCCATAATGGTCAATGATGATAACGTCCTCCAAATATCGAGAGCACCAATGAATATTCGAATGTGTAAGTGACATCAACCTTTTAGGCCATCTCATGCCTTGCTCATTCTTCAAAACAGATCGAGGTAAGTGCGAAATAAACCACTTAGACAATAAAGGAGTGTAACACATAAGAACTCCTCTTCTATTCATGGTGCGAGTGTGACTGTGTTCACATCTATGAGTTGGTCAAGATTGGGAAACAGTACCATCCCATAGATGAGAAGAGCCAACACTTCTTCAAAGGCTTGTAAATCCAGAGTTTACCAAAAATCTTTAGCCTTCTCCAACAAAAACTTGGCTAGAAACCCTTTGACACCACTTCTTGTTTCCCAATTTGCCATAATGTCGGATCGTTACAAATGTAGAGCTCGAGAAATCTCCTCGGGTCTTGGTTCTCTTTCAATACCGTTAAAGGGTAGTTGATCAATAATTGGAATTCCTAAGAGTTGAGAGAATTATTCCATAGTAGGAATAAGTTGGTAATCAGGAAAGGTAAAGCAATGGTGTAAAGGGTCGAAGAGCTTAAAGAGCACCTTCATCATGTCTTCATCAAGGTTTGAGGTAACCAGATTGAGAAGTCGACCATGTCTCTTGGTGAACAGAGAATTCTCAGGAACCCTTGACACTAACTCTTTGAGTTGAGGAGGCACTCTTATGAGGTTGACTTGGATAGTATTCCTGCAAGTGGAAGTCATGTCCTACAAAACAAAACAAAAATAAATCTCTAGGTCCTTGAAATGGTTAGTGAAAAATTCAATGGTATGATTTCATGATGTTATGTATAAGTATATACACACAAAGAAAACAAGTCCTTAGGTTAAGGCTTGCATAAGGTTTCATTGGTAAGTACCATCTTGAAGTTTAGTTGGCTCAACCTGGCCTAGAAAGTAACCGGGTTCTAGGGAATCTCAATATCACTGATCTTTCTTCATCGGACATTATTTCAGCACAAGCATCTTTATTGGCGACCAAAATATCCTGAAAGTCTGACCTCAATGAGCGTAGCATCGAGTATCAACCAACTTTGGACTGCACCAAAGTTGGCTATCTCACTACTTCCTAATGGCCAAGTTATTCAATTAAAGGTTCTAAGATCAGTTAGTGCTTCATGACACCACACAGCGGCCCCGTATTCCCCTTGACTGGACTCAAGGGCTACCGGTACCAATAAATGTGTCACACTAATGTAGCCATCGTTTCAACCATGTCGGTATACCCCACACAGTCTCCATGATCTATTGCTACTTACCTAATAATGTTCCCCAATCCGGGTAGAGGATCAATACAAACCCAAACAAGGACCCATAAATGTAAAGCAGTCAAATCAAATAATGAAAGCAATTAAATGTGATCTAGCTCTAAGGTAACCCCACTTTTAGTTATCCCCGGTAGAGTCGCCAGTTCTGTAATATGATGGGAGAACTGACTTGGGTGTTTTGCATTTTATTGCAATTGTTGCGGATAGCAAGAGTCGCAATCGACTTTTATTTTATCCAATAAGGAAATGGTGAAAAGAACAGGAAATACCTTTGATACTTTTTCTTGAGTTCGGGGAGTAGGTTATGAAAAGGGAAGGTGTTAGCACCCTTTTCATCCATAGTTATCTATGGGCTCTTAGTTGCTTGCTAGCTCACTTTTGAAATTGCTTTGTTTGAAATGTGTTTGTGGTAGGTTTGAAAGAAATTTTTTTGAAAAGTGCCTTTGGTTAGGCAAACTTTGTAATGATTCTCGTCTCTATAAGAATGCATACAAAGTGTTGGACTTTTGAAAAATATTTCAAGTTTTTGAAAGTGTTTGGTGTGCTTGAAAAGATGTTTGTTTTTGAAGATGGATTATGAGCAAGCAACTAAGAACGTTCTACCTACTCAAAAGTCTTTTGTTCATTTCTCTCTTCCTTTGATATTGTTATCTCACCATTGATTGGTAAGTAACCTTATCTTTGGATGTGAAGGGACGGGCGTGGATCATCGTATAGTCATAAGATGCAATGTTGTGAGATACCTTAGCATTTTTTCTTAAGGGACTAAGATCATTTGTAAGGCAATATTCGAAGCGTCATTGAGGTACTATGAGCTTGTATTTTTGGTTGTTTTTTCTAAGGTGTCTCACATGCATAACATGACCATTTTCTCAAGGTAACAAATAAAGTTAACCCTAGAGGTGCAAGTGTGCAAGTGTTTTGTATTACAAGCTTGATTTATCTTGGATTAGGATTTTCTGAGTATTGATTTTATCTTTCCATACAAACCCTAATTTACTAGCATTTATATGAAAGCGATAAATTGCGGAAAGTAAATTTCTACGCTATTACATCATTAGGGGATGGGGTATACAAATTTACAAATGGGGATTGTAAGAAATTAAATCCTAATCATCTATTACAACCATATTGAATTTGTACAAGAAATGAAATGAATATAATGTACAATTATAAATGGATAAAGAATGGATTTTTGCTTGGATTTTTATTAATAAAGATAGTTTTGACCTAATTAACTTAAAATAAAATAATTAACTAAAATAAGAAAATTAAAATTAAGTTAGTAAAAGAAATTAATTTATTAAAGAAAACAAGTTTTTTAGGGTTTTGTTTGTGAAAAAAGTTTTAATTAAATTAAGTTAGTATAAAAATTAATTAAAAGAAAACCTAAGTTATAAGTTAATTTTTAATTAAAGAAAATAAATTAAACCTTATTCTAATTACTAAAAAATTTTAAGAAAAGAATTGAATTTGTTTAAGAAAATATTTTTGTCTCTTTTAGTCTAAAAGAAATAAGATAAGAATTGTTAAATACCTAAATAAATAAATAAATGAAAATATTTTTTGGTATTTTTAGTTAGTAAAAATAATAATAAAATAGTAATATTAATAATAATAAAATAAAGAAAAGGAAAATAAAATTATAATTATAAAGAATAAAGTCAGGGGGTGAAATTTGAATTAGGAGTGTTTTGTAGCACAAACAGTTTTAAGCCCAGACCCAAGTTTGATTTTGTTTGGAAATCAAAAAAAAGAATAAAAATAAAATAAATGGATTGTGTTGTAAATGGAAACAGGGGGTCAGAACAAGCAAAAATGGTAATTCCCAATGTGTAGGGCCCAAACGCGTTGGTTGCTTGCAAAAAAAAGAAAAATGTTGAAAAATATGAAAAAGGGCAGCGCTGGGGCTCGAACCGAAGCCCTTAGCAATAAACATGCGTGCTCTCTACCACTGGGGTGGCTATACATCCGTTAACTTAAACAAAACCATAAATATATATTACAAAACGCTTCCATGACCTGAACTTCATCTTCAACCTCACGCCATCCAGACCAACTGTAACTTACTCATTTCTCAACCAAAATGGAAAATATAAACATGAAAGTCATAACAAATTTCATCACGATTCCAGAAATATAACTCATTAAAACTATAAGTCAAAGATGAATGAGAATTTTGCAGGCCCTAATCTGAAACATAATTTTTCCAAAAGTTTCAATCTCAAAATTCTCTAGGCTCAAGCAATATAAAGGAAAACTATGGACATGGTTAGCTTCAGGGCAATGATGTCTACATTTTGTCTTTGAAAATGCAAGCCTAACAATGCCTAAATGAAGAGATGAAAGTTCAGAAAAATACCTCAAAAACTGGAAATCGTGAAATGAGTTTGAGCTTGTTTCAAGTGATGGTGATGATCAGGTTAGCTTCCTTGAACCTCTAGGAAGCTAATGCAATAGTTGCCTTGAGCTGAGGATGGCTGAATCGTGCTGGAGAAGTCCAAGTACAAAGCTCTATTTTTGAAAATTGAGTTTGATGAAGATGGTGTTACAGTTGGATAAAAGGTGTCGGGATTGTTTATGTATGATGTTTAGAAGCTTTTGAAATCAAGGCCAAAAAGCGCACGAGTATATTTGAAGATTGGATTCAAAACTTAGAAATGACAAGTTTTGAGGTATTCTTGGTGATTCTGTGCTTTAGGGAGTTTGAGGGAGTTTGAGGGGCTTGCATCTCGTGTCCTAATTTTAAAATGATTCCTCTATTTATAGGAAAGAGGTCTTGTGTGTTACAACAAACCAGAATTTGAAATCTCAAGTTATGGCATCTTTTACTTGTTTTTGAAGCAATGTTGAAACATCTTGTTCCAAGACATGGTACATGGCTGTATAGAGTGGTTATAACTTTAAACATGCTTGATTTTGGTTTATAGGGGTTGTGTATGCAGAAAGAACAAATGCAAGGCTCAATACAAGTTGACTTTGCATAAAGCTTGCTTTTCTAAAATGGCAATGATAACTTTGTGCCATTAATGGAAAATTGGTTTGGACAATGCTTCAAACACTTGGATAAGAGCTTAATCAATTATTTAAACCATTAATTATAGAGTGAAACACAAGTTTGAGACCTGCAAAGTGAAAATTGTACAGCATGGCTATGGATTTGATTCATGTTCATCACAAAATTTGCCTTGTAAATCAAGTTTGAAACCCTAACTTCTTGCCTTTAACTCTCGCAGCTCAAGTATGGTCTCAATGAGTTCTTGGATATTTCAGAAATCTTGTAACATCCTATACAACCTTTATGTTGGACAATTTTGAAGAATCACCTTGGAACTATATGAAAAGTTGGCATGAAGTTGGTACCAAAAATCTATCTAACTAGGGTAAATTTTCACTAAGTGTTTTTGTTTCATGTACATGTCTTCATGAGTTTATAATTTAAAATCCAAGAATTTATAGAAAAAAAATTTTCCTACAATGTTTTAGATTTCATTGAGATCTACAACTTTCATGTTGGAAGTTTTCCTTGAATCATCTTGCATCTTGGTGAAAAATTGAGATGAGGTTATGAAATAATCATATTTTTAAACACTTAGAAAAATTTCTAAGTTTTAGAAATTCTGACTTTTCAAGATAAAATTTGACTTTTTGATTTCTTGATGATCAAGTCTCAAATTTTGACATGTCTTGATGAAATGTGATCTTTGAAACTTAATTTTGATCAAAAAGTCAAAGTTTGACTTTTTAGTGTACAATTGACTTTTTCATCAGTTGACCAAATTTCAATTATCATCAATTGATCTTGAGAAATCTTTTGAACCATACAATTAGGTTAATATGATGCATTTGAATCCTTGATATCATGTCTCAAACCAATAAGTCATGTATTAGGTCAAAAGTCAAAAATCAAGTTTTCTCAATCAAAACCCTAATTTTGACCATTTTGCCCCCTTTGGTGATCTGATCAAATTTCTTGAGGAATTGTAATCCAATCTTGACCAAATGGTTAATATGAGTTCAAAATATTTATATGGATCAAAAATCATGAAGTTTGACTGTAAGTTGGCCACAGTTGACTTTTTACCCAATACATCTGATTTTAGGTCATCTGATCAATTGATTGAGCAAACTTGAACTGCAAGACTTGAAATTTGACATGAGAATTCTTGAAGGTCCAAAATGATCCATAAAATTCATATGGTGCATTAATAGTACATTTATCCTTGTGCAAACTCAAACCCAAATTTGAGTCATCAGTGTTGAGGAAGTGTCTTGAGTTGATCAATCCTTATGCAATTTTGAGCAATTGAAAATCTTGTGAGAAATTTCTTGAGAAATGAGATGGAAAATTTTGGGGTACAACAATGTGCATGATAGAGAATATAATTATATTATTTAAGTTAATTTTGAATTTATTTTTATATTTTTATGTATTGTTATTTAGTGGACTCTTATTAATATTTGAGCCTTTTAGTTTATTATCCATTAGAGGTATTATATAATATATTCTCATTGAGACATTATAAATCAATTAAATGAAAATAAGTTTACATTTTTTCTTTATTTTCTTATTTAGTTTATTTGTCTCTTATTTCTTAGCCTTTTATTAGTTTTGTTAGGGTTCTTACTTTTGCTTCATAACAATTGTTACTTTCGCTTCCTAACAATTGGTGATTTCATCCTTGAACTTCAATCCTTCCATGGCATATCCATATTATCATTCTTTCATCCCTCTATATGTTAGTGCTACATCACTATTTTATCATCACTCTATTCCTCCTTGTTATTCCGAGTGTCATAACCATACCACCTATGTCATTTAATCCATCCACATCATATGAACCTTCACATAACCCATACATTTTATACCAACAACAACCTCAAAATTCAAATTAACAACCAGAATTTTACCAACAACTAGAAACTCTCAAACAATATTTGATTGAAACTCATGAGATCTCAAATAAATATATAGAAGAGTTGAAGGAACAAATTCAAAATTTGAGTATTCTTTCAAAACTTCATCACAAAAAATTACTCAATAGTTTTCGGTTGTACAAAAAATTTGAGAGAAAAATATCATGTCAAAAGAACTACAACAAATTAGCCGGAAAAAGAAGAAATAAATAAAATATGATTCACAAAACTCATCTCCAGCGTCACTCCCGACAGAAACTCCGACAACAACTCTGACAACATCTCCGATGAGATCTCTGGTGACACTTTCAACGTCTTCTCCAATGATGCTTCCGACATCTTCTCCGACAACACTTCTGGGAACAACTCCGGAAAAAACTCTGACAAGACCTATAAATCCACTCGTTGATAATGAAAAAAAAGATATTATTACAACTTCCGGCGCTAACAACATTTCTGACAACTCTTCCGACGTCACTTCCGGAGAAAACTCCAACAGCATTCTTGGAAATAACTCTGACTTCACTTCTAGCAGCATCACCGATGTTACCTTTGACATCATTTTCGGTGTCGTATTTGTCTACGTGCTCACCACAACCAAAATAAATCAGAGCATAAAAATATTTTATAATTGTTTGATTTTCCATCTTTTTCTTTACTCAATCGACTAATGTTCATGGTAAACACAATTTTCCCTTTGACCCAAGAGGAATATTCAATAAATTTTTAAACTTTTCTATTATTTACAAAAAAAAGGTTGAAAAAATAAACAGAAAAGAGAAGGAGAAATAATGAAAAAAGAAAGAAAGAAAGAAAGAAGAAAGTAAGGGAAAGATAAAATGAAGAAAGAGAGGGAGAAAGAAAAGAAAAAAACATGAGGTTGTAAGAAAAAAATTGAGAAAATGAATTTGGGAAAGAAAAGGGAAAAGTTGCCTATTGTCATCTATTATCGAGTCCATTCAAGTCTTCTCTCTCTCTCTCTCTCTCTCTCTCTCTCTCTCTCTCTCTCCTCTCTCTCTCTCTCTCTCTCTCTCTCTCTCTCTCTCTCTCTCTCTCTCTCTCTCTCCTCCTCTCTCTCTCTCTCTCTCTCTCTCTCTCTCTCTCTCTCTCTCTCTCTCTCTCTCTCTCTCTCTCTCTCTCTCTCTCTCTCTCTCTCTCTCTCTCTCTCTCTCTCTCTCTCTCTCTCTCATCTCTCTCTCTCTCTCTCTCTGATATGCTGAAGATAATTATGTTGTGATTTCCCATTATTCGTGATTCGGAAAAATGCTAACAATCAAATTAAGGTGCCAACTGCATTCCATTTAAAAATAAAACAGATAAAAACAAATTAACTTAATTAATAATATCTCAGAAAAACAATCGTTTGGAAACAAAAGTAACAATTGTTGGGAAGCAAAAGTAAGAGCCCTAACAAAATTAATAAAAGGCTAAGAAATAAGAGACAAATAAACTAACTAAGAAAATAAAGAAAATAAAGAAAAAAAGATAAACTTCATTTCATTTTATTGATTCCTAGTGCCTCAATGAGACTACATTATATAATACGACTAATGGATAATAAACTAAAAGACCCCCAAATATTAATAAGAGTCCACTAATTAACAATATATAAAAATATCAATATAAATTCTAAATTAACTTAAATAATACAATTCTACTCTCTATCAGTGCACCTCATCCTATGCCATTTAGACCAAGGGCTAAGTGCTATGTGGCAGTAAATGAGAGGACCAAAGATTGAGACAAGTCTACATTATGCTCTAAAGTGGCATGTATGGCAAAGCACACCAACGTTATCCTTGAGCCCGTGCATATCCTAAAGGGTCAATATGTGTGCCATTTGTCACTCTAATTTCAAACACATCAAACAAACATCTTGTCAAAATATCATCACAAGCCTTTGATGACAAATCACACTCTAACCCAACTAGTTATTTAATAGTCATCAAGTACTCATAATTTGCAAGAGAAGACAGTCATATCCACACTTGTCGAAGTATACATTGTGATGTCGTACCCCAAATTTTTTCCTACCGCGACGACTATATTTTTTGAGATTGAAATAAAGAAAATACTTAATTAAAGACGGTACAGCAGTATCTGGTGGTTCGTCTTTCTCTGACTAGGGGTGTATTTTTTTTAATTCAGGAAAGCGGGGCCTTCTAGATCAGAAAGACTCGCGTATTCGTGAATCCATTATCAAGGCATGTTGGCCATTAGCCATGCGATTTGTAAATGGAAATTATTGGAGTAACTACAAAGTTCTACATTATTAAATAGTTGCTAATAGAAGGGAGGTCGAAATTAAAATTAGGCCCGCTCAAGTTTAAATTGTATGAACTTAAATAAGTTAAATTGATTTTAGTAATGGGGAGGGGTGTAGTTACAAACTGCAAGCCCATTGAGTTTGTGATTTAGTCCATTTGACGTCTTAAGAAAAAATCATTTCCTTTTATCCTTAATGTCGCCATTCCATTAAATATATTTTATAAATTAGTAAGGGATGAATTTACAATTATTTTATAGATGTCTATTAAAATACTTTTGCGAAAATGGAAGGGTTGTGTTCAAGAAAGATAGTAAGAGGGCCCATTAAGTCTTTTACCATTTTAGTAATAAGAGAGGAGGGTCTAATCTCAAACTACAGGTCCAATAGAGCCATTGAAAGCTAGCCCATTTGGTTTTTTCAGAAATGTTGAATAAAAGAGTGAGGGGTTGTACGTTTTTTTCAAGGGATTCAAATAAAGGATATAGTTTGGGTCTGCTCAATATTGGTTTATGTTTAATACAGTTACTACTAAACATTATCTTATTACAATTAAATATTTTTTATAAATTATTAAAGAAGTTCCTTTTGCAATGAGTATATTGTGTTTGAGAAAAGGTTGTTGCTAGCCCAAAGGAGACATGCCTAGTCTGTAGCAAAGGTTGGAAATTTGTTTTTTTACAACAAGGAAAGCATACTTTAGGCAGTTCAAAAAACCCAAGTAGTAAGTAACTTAAGGCCCAAATTAAATTAGAAACAAACGTTGTATCAATCACAGCACTGTCTATGCACGTTTTCTTCATTGAACGCTTACTGTAGAGATTTAAACAAGTGCAAATCTTGGCTTGATAAAAAATGAAGAATGAATCTAATAAAAGAATGAAACCTCAATTACAGTTAAACAATACACCTAAGTCATTAACAAAAAAAATCTAAAATTTACATCCAATCTGCAAATCAAATCCAGGAAATCAATTATATCTATAAAAAAATACGCGTGTTTTCCTTATTAACAGGTATTGTTCAGATTAACGTACAACCAAATCTTCAAAATTAAAAAACGAATCTACTTTTATACAGGAGGAAATCTCAGAAGATTACACAAAATAAATCAAAAAAATTAAGTCAACCATCATGACAGCTTATGCAGAATCATAGTTACAAAACTAAAACAAATCTCAGAAAAGCGGACAGAACAAAATCAAAATACATAAAATCAAATATGGGCCGAATCGTTGTATTATAGTCAAGATCAATTACAAAAAAGAAAAATCAATTAACAAAAACTAAGATCCCTAATTCTTGAATCTAATCCCTAAATCGGTGCTACTTAATTTTGTAACAGCAAAGCATAAACCCTAAAACCTAAAAAATTATAAATACAAGGAAAGAGAGAGAGAGAGAGAGAGAGAGAGAGAGAGAGAGAGAGAGAGAGAGAGAGAGAGAGAGAGAGAGAGAGAGAGAGAGAGAGAGAGATTCTTCATTCTGGTGGTTGACGGAAGAAGAACAGAACAACACCGAAGTTGTGAATGGAGAGAAGCTTGAAGTCGAAGCCCTTTGCGAGCAAACATCGTTGAAGAAGGGAAGAACGGTTGGGGTTTTGTTATCACTAACCACAACCTTCGTTGACGACCGCTTCCAACCAACCACTGTTACTTTCAATTGGAGCCGGATACTCGGATATTCGAAGGGGTAAAAAAAAATTTCTCTGTTCAATTTTGTTTGTTTTATGATGTAGGTCTAGGAGGTTAGTGGGGGCTAGATCGGATTATTCTCTCTGGTGCCGCCGTGGTTGTAATTTTAGGGTTGACAAGAAAAAGAAGGTGAAAGGGTTTGTGTTGTTAGCGAGAGAGAGAAAAGAGATGAACAGATGGCCACTGTAAAATTAGGAATGATTTGTAAAAATGAAAGGAGATGATTTATATTCCGTGAGATCCAATACAATCACGCCCACCATAATAGCATGCTCCCTCGTTTAGCATCCACGTGATCTCAATCAGGCGGCCATGAGTCCAAGCCGCACCATAGGTCCATGCTCCACGTAACAGGCAATCACCATGTCCTCTTCAAAAATGTGTTGGGCCTAAGCCCACTGCTATATGCACCCCCCCCTTCCAACTGCTTACTAAATTCTCACGCCACAACACACCCCCTCCCCCTGTCCATTCTGCAAAGGGCCTAATCCAATCTGATTTCAGCACCTCTGTTTTTACTTCATAACTGGGATTGCACCCCCCAGGTTTGCTTAAATAATAATTTTTTTATTATCTTTTTATATTTTATTTTTATTTTTATTTATTATATTCTATTAATTATTTATTTCTTTCTTTTTTACCTACAATTATAATTATTATTAATAATTATTATTATCATATTTTTCTATTATTATTATCTTTATATTATTATTTATCTCATGTAAATATTATAATATCACTAAATAAATTATTTTCTCAAAAAACTCATGCATATATTATTTTCTATACTATTTGCATTAGATATTTTTCAATCATGCAATATTCAAGATTTTTGCAATTAATATTATTAAAAAACACGAACAAATCTCAAACTATTTTCGCAAATAAAATTAAGCTAATCGACAGTCTTTTTGTAAATGGGTTTCAAACTAATTTTGACTTACTGTGTTCTCAGTCAAAATCTCCGCAATCGCTCCTCCCGACCGAGTGCGAAGTGATTCAAAATATGTTTGCAAACCCCTAAAAGACACCAACCCATACGAACTACAAATTGGGACTTTGATTCCTCATAAGAGGATACGTAGGCATACGATCTAAAATCGTGGCGAGTCTTTCTAATTAAAACTTAAAATCCAGTTTACCCCAAACCTAAACCTAGAGCTTAATATCCTTGCGAACAAGGTGGATGAAAGGTGCCTAACACCTTCCTTTCGTCTAATTGAGTCTGTAACCTAGAATATCTATCTGCAAATTAGGGTTTCCTATTAGATGCCCTTCCTTAGGATAAAAACTAATAGTGGCGACACTTGATTTAAAACCAGTTGCTACAGCTGGCGACTCTGCTGGGGACTCTCCTTAACCCTAGGTTTAGGTTCTTTTGGGTTTTTATTTTTATTTGCTTTATTTATTTATTGCATTTATCTATTTTATTGCATTTATTTATTTACCGACAAATTCTTTTATTATCATATATTTGCTATGTGGCGGGTTTTTATCTCAACAAAAAAATATTTCCAATAAACCTTAAAAAGAAGGTTCGTCTATTAGCTTATGGGGTATATCATCACTGCGAGTTTATGTGACGACTTCACCTAGAGTCGGTGAACTTCCGAAAAAGGAATAATTATTGAGATATATCCTCTTGACGAGTAGGACTTTGGAAGATCACCCATGACTCTTTGTAACGACCTTAACCCAAAATTTCATGACGAGACCTTTCACGACTTTGGGACGAAAGTTCCAGTCCGTAAAGAGGCTCCACCTAAGGGAGGCCCTTGTGCCTTTTCCCTCTGGTGTTATTCATGACACCCTTATGGGAGGGTAGATTTATCGTAGGTAGAAATTAAGGAGCCCACCTCATAAGGATACCCATCACAAAAACCTGTCACAAAATCCTGTTACTCAATTCAACACTTATACATTCATGCATTCATGTATATCTCATGTTCATCATTTGTTCCTTTTATCTGTCTTATTCAGAGGGTACAAAATAAAAGATAACAAAATCAAGATTTTTGGTGATTGTATTAAAAATGGATACCAAAGGGAAACAACTTGTCTACATCAACGCCTGCAAGCTCGACCTTTCTGAAATCAAAACTATAAAGGGTAAATTGTCCGAAAGAGCTCTGAAGATGTACACTCGCCGCTAGGGGGATACCCTTGATTTGACTAAAGTAGAAGTACAGATGGATGCGGTCTCTGCCCTAATTCAGTTTTATGACCCTCCATTGAGATGTTTCACCTTCCAAGACTTCTAGCTAGCACCGGCTCTGGAGGAATTTGACAGAATCCAGAATTTCTCCAAAGAAAAGGCCTATGTAGGTATTGTACAAACTATTAAAGTCAATGCTTTGGCAAAAGGGCTAGGGATACCATATCCTGAATTGGTGCAGAACTATCGAAGAGAAGGTCTGATACAAGGAATCAAAAGAATATACCTGGAAGCTAAGGCACTAGAGTTTGCTAAATATAAGGAGTGGGAATCTTGTGTTGATTGTTTAGGGTTGTTGGTATTTGGTGTAATCTTATTTCCTTGGACTATGGACTATATTGACCCCGCGGCCATTAGCATATTTTTGGGAGCGAAAGTCTTTAATACGGATCCTACTCCTGCCTTTCTTGCTGACATTTATTACACTTTGCATATGATGTCTGAAAAAACAAGAGGCACGCTAAATTGTTGCATCCCGCTTCTATATAATTGGTTCATGACTCATCTTTACAAGGAAGTCTATATGATCCCAGAATTGGCCAGGTATGAGTGGCCACAAAAATTAAGGTCTCTCACTGCAAACTCAATATTATGGTATGCAAGAAAGTTGGATATTGGTGACATCACTATTAGCTGTGGGGATTTTCCTAACGTCCCTTTGATTGGATCATGAGGTTGTATTAACAACAACCCTACTTTGGCCCTACGACAGCTAGGGTATACTTTGGAAGACAAACCTTTGGACGAAAAACTCCGACCATTTATCATCCACAATATGAGTATAGAAGACCAAGGGTTGCTCAACAAGGTTATTCGGGCCTGGAATAAGGTTAACAAAAGGGAGGCTGAAAGAAAGAATGCCATAGAAAGATAACCCTACACCAAATGGGTCCAAGATAGGGTACGAATTATCAAGCTGCCATTAGAGAAAGATCCAGAGTACAAGTCAGAGGTCCCAGAGATAACACCTATATCTTTGGAAGAAGTCGACAATCTGAAAAATGCCTTAAAGCAAGCTCAAAAAGAGAAAGAAGTGTTGGAAGTCAATCTCCTTAATCTAACCAGAGAAAAGAAACAGATGCAGCTTATACTTGAGTCAAAGGACGAGAAAATTGATAAAAGTCAAAAGGACTTGGAGAAAGAAAGTCTCAAACGAAAGCGTACCACTGAAGGGATGTTAAGTGCATAGTTCAACCTAGATTCTCACAACCAAAGGTTAGAAGAGGCTGCTGCTGAAATTGGGAGGTTAACTAGATGGTACGAAAAGGCAACACATGACAAGAAGGTGCTAGAGGAAAGTTTGATAGCCCAAATCCAAATTTTGGCACAAGCTTCCTTAGATCAATAAGAGTAAGTAAAGTACCTCTCCACTGAACTCCAAGACAACCACAAATCAGAGGTCAAAGCACGCCTTGAAAGGATAGAAGCAGAGAAACTCTTGACTCAGAGGACTCGAGAATATGAGCATGTATGTTTGGAGTTGCAGGGTCTTTAAAAGGATTTTCTCATCCAACGAAGGCTTTACTTATAAATGAGCGGTGAAAATATTTATTGGGAAGAGAAGTATACCAAGGTCACCCAAGCTAGGAGGGATAACCACGAGATAATCTCACATCTTTATCAAGAATACAGGTACTACAAGGACAAACATGAAAAGCTCGTCTTCTTAGCCAACAATCTCATCGAGGACATCCCTAGAAGTTTAAGAGATGCAGAGAATGTAATGGTTCCTCTTCCGAAGGATGTCGAAGACTTTCTACAGATTTGCCAAGCAATGGTTGATGGATTCATAGCACACATCTTCAGGCGCACTTAGGAAATTCAGTTCCTTTTTAATTACGTTTACGCAAACAAGTTTTAATTTCAATTTGTAATATTTTTCAATATATGGATTATGTTACTCTTAATAAAGGCATTTTGTTTCCCTATCTCGAAGCCGTGTCTATTTTAAAGCTAGTCACAAAATAAAATAATAAGTGAAAATACAAGTATGTACCCAAGTGAATAAGACAGTTAAAATAAGAAATCATTTCATAATCATGCACATCCATTTGCCCGCATGAATTTATAAAACACTTGCATGTCATATCAAAAACTCATTTGCTTTAAAAATCTCTCCAGTTAAGTCGTTGGTAAAAGAAGACCTCCACCTCCTTGGCCTCCATATCAAACAAGGGCCCATCAACAAAAAGCGATGGAACAGATCGAGGAGACTCAAGTTGTGTTCAAAGAGGATCTTGTTCAAGTGAAGGGTGACGTAAGCTCAATGAAAGGAGATTTGAGCCAGGTTCTTCTAGCTTTGAAGAATATTATCGACAGGTAGGATCAAATTCCCAGGGTAGCTTTTGAAGAGTTAGCCCAAACTGTTGGTGCATCGAGCGGTCACTAACTGAGGAAAGAGCCGGAAGCAGGACCCCAAAAGTCCGCAATGGCCTAGCAAGAGGTTGAAACTGAAGGATTTATCCCACCACCATCAAAAGTAGGGGCATCACATACCCTAAAAATTCCAACCAATAATGCAGATAATTACCTAGACTTGCAATACAGAGATCATGACCCAGAGGATGCTCACCAGGCACCTTTGAAGACAACTGGTGCTCATGTTGCGGACAACCCACTGGTAGTGAATCAGTATAAAGCCTTGGAAGAAAGACTGAAGGCTGTGGAAGGCTTCGACGCTTTCGAAGTAGACGCTCTGGAAATGGGTTTAGTCCTTGATGTAGTGATACCGCCAAAATTCAAAGTACCCTACTTTGGAAAGTATAAAGGGCTCACTTGTCCGTGGAATCATCTTCGTATGTACTGAAGGAAGATGCATGCCCATGCCCATGATCAGAAACTAATGATTCACTGTTTCTAAGACAGTTTAAGTGGGGCATCTTTGACTGGTACATGCAATTGGAATGAATGCATATCCTAACTTGGGTGGATATTGCTAATGCTTTCTTGAAGCATTACAAATATAAATTGTACATGGCGCCTACCCGCTTGTAACTCCAAAATATGTCCCAAAAGAAGAAATAATCCTTCAAAGAATATGCTAAAAGATGGAGGGAGATGGCATCCCGTGTACAACCCCCACTACTGGAAAAGGAACTCGTAGACATGTTCATGGGAACCCTACAAGGGCTTTATTATGACAAAATGGGGGGAAATGTCACATCAGGATTTTCAAACTTAGTGACTATTGGTGAAAGAATCGAAACTGGTTTGAAAAGCGGAAAGATATCAGGGGGGTCATCAAGCACCCCTTACAATTTAAAAAGACCGGCTTCAAAATTCCCAAGAAGGAAGGAGGGAGAAGTCAACATGGTGGCCTCATAACCCAGGACATCACAACCATTGGTGATCCCGCAAGGACAAAGGCAGGAGAAATTTAAATGGCCACCTAGAAATTTTGATTCACTGCCCATGCCACCAAGCCAGTTATTACAACACTTGGTTAAGGCATCCCCGGTGGAAATCAAGCCTTTAGATCCTCTGGTCGGGCTACTCCCGCAAAGATACAATTTCGATGCTAGGTGTGAGTACCATGCTAATTCTCCAGGGCACAGCATAGACCAGTGTTGGGCCTTCAAGCATAAGGTTCAGGATTTGCTAGAGTCTCAAGACATCACCTTCGATAAGCCTAATATCAAGTCAAACGCTATGCCTCCGCATGGTGGACCGACAATAAATGCAATCGAGGTGGTCACCTACTTTGGGGGAACCATAAAGCAAAAACCCATATCAACTTGTTGAAGGAATACCTGTTTGAATATGGATTCTTGTTAGAGCATAATAAAGCTTTTGAAATAACTCTGGAAAATCTGGTGGAACGGGGAATAGTCCAATTTGAAATGTACCCTGAAGAAAAATATATAGCCACGATTAGAGGGAAAAAGCCACTGGTAATCCCTTTCCAGGGTCCAATCCTTACCAAGAAGACTCTAGTCATTCCATGTGGAGAATCAGCAGAGGTCACAAGAAGGGCACCTAAGAAGACCCTCTTAATACCCACCACTCCAAAAGCCACGATGGTAATTAAGGGACCGTCACCTATCTCTTACAAGAATATTAAGGTCGTACCGTGGAGTTATGACTCAGCCGTGTACATCGATGGAGTGAAGCAGGAAAGCAGGCCATCCGCAAGTCAAGGACCTGCAATTTCAAACATAGCAGGAACAGAGGTATGACCCGAAGTGGTCGAATCTATGGAGTTAAACCATCAAAAAAGACAGATGTGATTCCAACGAAAGACAAAGGAAAAGTAGTGGTTGATGCAAACCAAGAAACATAATCTCCGAGCAAAGAATTTACTGATCAAGAGGCAGAGGAGTTTCTGAAAATAAAAAAAAAGTGACTACATAGTGGTGGATGAGCTCCATCAAACTCCAGCAAAAATCTTCATACTCTCGCTACTCATCAACTCTGAAGCACACAGGGATTCCTTGATGAAAGTGTTAAGTTTAGCTCATGTTGCAAAGGAAATTTCGGTAAATCAATTTGATAATGTTGTAGAAAATCTCAAGTATGGATCCTACCTGGGTTTCAGCAACAATGAATTACTGCCACAGGGTCGGGCCCATAACAAAGCACTCCACATTATTATGCAGATAGGTACTACCCATTTGTCCAGGGTTCTTATTGACACCGGTTTCGCTCTTAATATGTTTCCAAAGTTAAGTCTTGTAAAGTTAACAGTAGACAATGTGACAATGAGACCAAGTTCTACGATAGTAAAGGCATTTGACGGTTCTAGAAGCTCGGTGCTAGGGGAGGTGGACCTTCCAGTCAATATTGGGACGCATATCTTCAATATCACTTTTCAGGTCATGGACATTGAACCAGTTGTTGTACCCCAAAATTTTCCCTCTCATTTTATCAAGATTTCCCCTCACAAGACCCTTTGGACTCTAGACAGGATTAGGGTTTGCTCTGCTAAAGACATCTCTTTGCACTGATGACCTGAAATTAGGGTTTGAGTTTGCTCAGGTATTTTTGGACTTCCAATGCTCAAAGTGACTTTCATACTTCATGTTGGACTTATAATATTCCCCATACCAAGTTTCAAGCCTTGAGTCAAATTTTTGCCCAGTCAATTGAACAGTTGATTTAGAAATCAGCTGTATTGGGGAAAAAGTCAATTGTGGCCAATTTACAGTCAAACATCATAATTTTTTATCCACATCAACATTATAGACTCATATGAACCATTTGATCAAGTTTGGACCACAACTCCTCAAGAAATTTGATCAGATCATCAAAAGGGCAAAATGGTCATTTTTAGGGTTTCGACTGCAGAAGGGCAATTTCTGATTTTTTTCACCTAACCAATGGAAAATTGGGTTCAAGAATGGATTCAAGGACTCAATGGCATCATCTTGACATATTCACAAGATTCAAAAGATCTCAATTGCATTGGATTGACAGATGAATTTTCCAGTCAACTGATCAAAAATCAACTATACACTGAAAAGTCAAACTTTGACTTTTTGGTCAAAATCAAGTGCCAAGGGTCAGTTTTCATCAAGATGTGTCAAAACATGAAACTTGTTCACCAAGAAACTTAATTTTGAAAATTAGGGTTTAAAATGGAAAATTTTCATAACTTAGAAATTTTCCAAGTTATGAAAATTTCTCATCTTTTCCCAACTTTTTCACCATGATGCAATTAGATTCAAAGAAAACCTCCAACATGAAAGTTGTAGTCCTACACAAAATGTACAAATTTGATTCACAAAGTTTTCCCAAAATATGCTTGGATCTCAATTTATGATTTTATGAACAAGGGTCCATGAAACTTTTAACTTAGTGAAATTTTGCCCTAATTTAGGCAGGATTTTGACCTATCTTCATGGAAATTTTTCACATAGTTCCACTTGGAATATCAAAATGCATTTCAAATATGGATTTTAAATCATGTTACAAGCTTTACAAAATGTCCATAAACTCTCCAAAATAATTTGTGGTTAGGGAGAATCGAAGGTTTGAATTTGGCAAAATATCACTTTGGTCCATGGCATTTTTCATGTTGCTACTAGTTGCAAATTTTGTCCAACCTTGCTTGTACTTGTTTACAGGTCCTTAAACCCTTACACACTCAAAAATTGAATGCAAACACAATGAATTAAGGCATTGTTCTGATCATTGAAGCATTATACAAAGGATTAATCTAAAAATGGCAAAAAGTTAACAATGTCATTTTGATAAAGGTTGCTTTATACAATTTTGTTTCTCTTGAGCTGTGAACCATATCCTTTGCAGCAAACCAACTCCACAAACTTAGGCAAAGGTACACCAACTTTGTGCAACTAGGAAGGAGGCCCGTACAGGCCATAGCATGGTCACTTCTCACTTTTGCTTCAAAACCAAGAAACCTTGCAAAAGGTCAACAACTTTGCAATCTGATAAAACCAAAGCTTGTGAACATTTCAAACAAGTTTTGCATATCACACTAAGCCAGAAACACGAGCTAGCAACCTCGCAAACACCATTGTACACAAAAATCACATTTTCTTGCAAAACAGGGCAGGTTCTGCATTTTGATTTCCAAATCACAATCCACTCGTGCATTTTGCTTGCAACCAGTTCCAACACACTCCATACAACCTACCTAAACTATCCCAACCATTCCCAAGTCACTGTAACTCCATTTACACACTTCACCATTTTTGAATTCTGACTGGGAGAATTTGAATGATAAACTTTCTGAAAAAAACTAGGTTAGAAATTAGGGCCAGAGAAATTCTCTCTGGTCTTTGAGAGTTAGATTAAGTTTTTTACATGGTTGGAATCGTGTAATCATGCTCTATAACTTTCATGTTGCAAGTTTTTGTTTTTAAGCATAAATGCAGGATTTCCAAGTTTGAACATCAAGCGCGCGTTTTTTTTTTATCAGAGGTTAGAGATGAAGTGAGTTGGGCTGGGTCTGGCTATGGATGACAATTTGCACCCTCCTTTGTGCTTTCTGCACCCCCTTGGCCCATTTAAATTATTTTTGTATATTTTTTCTATTTCTTTTACATTTCTAACTTTTAATACTTTTTCTAAATATAAAAAATCATCAAAAACATTTTCTTAAATTTTCACATTTTATTTTATTATTTTTTGGACATAGAAATAGTTATTAAATAATATATGCTTTTATTTTCTTAAAATAAATTCATAAATAATACAAAAATATTATATTTTTATTTTTATTATTTATATACTTAAATATATTTTGTCATACATATTTTATTTTTTTTAACATTTTTGTATATATTTTATTTTATTTTATTGTACATACATAAATAATATTATAATATATATATATATATTTTCTTAAAGCAAATTAGGGTTTCACCCTTAATAAAAATAATCTTTTATTTTCTTATTTTTGATACATTAAATAATTTATTTTTATATACATAAAATAAAATACAAAAAAAAACATTTTTTGCATATTTATAATATATTGCATATTTAAATATTTGTCCATTTATTTATTTGTACAAAGAATTCAATATGGTTGTAATAATTTTAGGGTTTTTATTTCTTGCAAATACCCCCCTATTCAAACTTGTATCTCCCTCCTCATATCATGTTGTAATAGTTGTAGATTTACTTTTACGCACTTTATTGCTTTCAAATATGCATGATAGAAAGATTAGGGTTTGTATGATAAACAAAATCAAACAAATAGCTTGGCTAATACAAGACAAAAAAGCATGAAAAATGACAACACAATGCACACAAGCACCCCTAGGGTTTCATCCACTTGTTGCCTTTAAAATGGCCATGGTATGCATGCTAGGTATCTTGGCAAAACAAAACAAAAAAACAAAAGATCATAGTCCTTCGATGACGCTATCTTGGTTGCCTATACAAAAATGATCTAGTCCCTCAAACAAAAACTTGCTAAGATACTTGGCACCATTGCTATCATGGTCAATACGATGACCCGCGCCTGTCCTGTTTAACATCCAAATACAAGGTTGTTTACCAAATACAATGGTAAAACAACAATGTCAAAGGGTTAAAAATGTGTAGGAAAGATCTTTGAGTAGGTAGGTAGATGTTCCTAGTTACTTGATCAAGCTTGCAAACATCCTTACTATTTTCAAACATACATCACAACACAATTTCAAAACATTTCCCAAAACAAACTTTCAAACATTGAAACATTTTTCAAAAGACAAAACACCTTTGTATAAATTCAAACAAGAATCATTACAAAGGTTGCCACAACGATGGCCTCTTTTCAAAATACTTTCAAAACCACACACAAAGCACCATTTCAAACAATTGAAAAG